>CM044398.1:55510000-56173750 GCA_024322285.1 Musa beccarii
GGATGCACATTCCGTGGCATATTTACGGCTTGAGAGATGTTGCTCACTCACGAGGGATTCACTCAATAAGACTGAGCTTGAAAATATATTTGAATTTTTAATATATATTAAAAATAAGAATGCTTAAAGTATTTAATAAAAAATGGATAAAAACTATATTTTAAATGTGCATTGATGCATGTGTTATTTGATAAAATTATATTTCATATGTTCATTAAATATTATACGACAAATTTATCCTTCTAATATTTTTAATATTTACTAAAAATAAACACATTTTTATTTAAATATTAAAAATCATATAAATAAATATAAAATTATATTTTTAATAAATTTCTCATTAGAAGAGATGCATCATGTTGCTTTCCTACTAAATTATGTCATTACATTAAGACAAGGTTAGGGATTCTATTATATTTTAGTAATCTTATAATTTTAGAAAATGTCATAGGTACTCTTAAGAAATTAAAAAAAAATTCACTGGTATTCTAAAGTTGAAATGCTAATGCTACCCTAAGGTAGCATGGTATCTGCAATGCAGCATCAAATCATCGTTTGTAATCCGACTGAACCATACTAGATGCAGCTTGTTAATTTGGGTGCTCCTACAAAATTTTATATCTATCTCCACTCTAGTGTCGTTCATCCACTCAGCAGAATTTAGTCTGTGACACTTTCAAATAAGACCTAACATCATTACATTGGATAAACAATCTCTATTGATCCGTAAATATTACTCTATTGGCCAGCAAAGACTCCAAAACAAAAAAAAACTGCACATCAGTTAGAACAATGCTACAAATTGGACAAACAGAAAATGGAAATTGCAGTAGGTTTTCTTTACCAACATTCCAAGTGGCAAAACATTACCTGCACCTTTTCATTCCTCTGGGTCTTAGTTCAGGCAGAAGGTCATGTGTATCCTGCCATCATCCTTCTTGTAACAAATCTTCAGTTAACGGTGCCTTCTAACATCCACTGCTTCAGAACATGCTTTAATCCATTTATTTTTCTATCAGCTTCCTGCAGTCAACCAATACCGGTGCAATGTGTAGGAAAGGAGAAGACTAATGAGCGAGATGTTCTCAACTAATAGTTCTGCGCACTACATATGTAATTGGATTTACCATTCAGTTGGAACAACTATTTAAAGAACTCACCTTATGAAGTGTGGCAACTCTTGTTTCTGCATCACTTATTTGAGATTCTATTGCTCCCTCAACTTGCAGAAGTAGCTTTCTATGTGAAGCCTCTGCATATTTACGAGTGCAAATAATATCACCATGAAAATAAATAACAAATGAACTGATGGCTTTTGGAACATGTCTATCCATAACAAAAGCAAACCTCAGAGAACATTCTTTTAAGTAAATTTGTGGATTCAATATCATGATACAACATATATCATGCATTCAAATACAGGATGATATTAGAAAAGAATGGGTCAAGTTAAATGCTAATGCAAATGAAGTTTAGTGCAGGCACGTGTACATGCATATTGTATTATGTGATCCTACCATGACAAAAAATATCTGCAGAATGAAGCTGCAAGATCACTACAGTTGGCAAACGCCATAAGACAGGTGAGTGAAGTTTATCACCACGACTCAAGGGAACCAATAATTTGTTTAGTGCAGGCAAGTGTATGTGCATATTGTATTATGTGATCCTGCCACAAGACGAAAAATATTTGCAGAATGAAGCTGCATGATCACTACAGTTGGCAAACACCACAAGACAGATGAGTGAAGTTCATCACCATGACTCAAGGGAACCAATAATTTGTCATGGAGATTATTTCAAGAAAACAACCGGTCAAAAGAAAAACTTAAAGAACCACCATATCCCTTTAACAGGCATTACATGTAATGCATGATCTGATGCTCAATCATGTTCACTCTGGCATTTATGTGTGAAAGACACCAGATTTATTTTCACTTGAAATGCTAATTGTCCATCACTACCAACTTTGGGACTTGACTTAGTGCACCAACTTCTTAAAGTTTTAAATGAGACTTACTTTGTCTGTCCAAACTTCCTTTTAGCTCGATTTTGTATGCCTCGATTTCCTCAAGAGTGCTCCTGCAGCCTAGGAGATGCTGATCAACCTCCTCCTTGAACTTGTTGTGCATGAACCTCAGTCTTTCTTGTTGCTCTGTGTCACTTCAGCTAATCAACTAGAGGTAAAAAAAATGAAAGAGCAGAGAATAAAATATGCCACATAATTTACAATATAGTAAAGTCAGTTTTAACTAAAACACAAAGCCAAAGAGAACTACAATTGGCAAATGAGGCATCTTGCAGGCTTATGTTTACTCCTCAAGCCCTTGGTCACAACCTCATTAGGTTTCAAAATTGACATTGTCTGTAAAATTTAATTGAGACATTTTAGCTCTTTATGTCAGAAAACTGCATTGAAGTTTATACCTTGGAATTTTGACTCCAAGCATTGACCCTTGGATTTGCCAATGCCAAGGAACTTCCCTCTGCAAAACAGTGTAACGGGAGGTAAGGCTTTTGATAAAAAAATGTCATTGCTTCATCGCAATGCAAAAACTTACAGATCTGCTTCTATCTGAGATTCAGCATGCTGTAGCTGCAGATGTACTTTTTCTCCAGCATCCAAAAGTATCTTTGAGCTTTTTTTGCATATTTGTGACCTTATTTTAGATTTGAATTTTTCCAGAAGTCGCACCAATTGGCACACAGACCTATTATATGGCAGGAATGGAACACAGTTGATGTGAGCAGAATATAAAACATTGATAAAAAAATGAATCATTTAATCCTAGAAGGGATAGACCTAGCCAACTCATCCTCTGGATAATGCTCCAAGATTTCATGTAATCCAGTAGCTTCTTCAATTCCTGAATTATATTAGGGAGGGGAGATCACTTGATCTTAGATATAAAATATGTAAAAGATTGTGTTTTTTAATTACTTGAAGTGCCAACATGAGGTGGTGAGGATAGGCTGCTTTTGCTTATTTTGGTATCTTTTAGGCAGTTGACCCTTTTCATATGATGAAATCCAACAGGAGATTCAGGAAGACTACCAGAGTTCAAGAACGATTCTTCAGATGATCTGTAATCTGCACATGGAATTCAAGATTGTGCATGCTATTCTAAACACAAAAGAAAATCAACAAAGATTTAAAGAACCATACAAATTATCATAGGAACAAATCAACTCTCTCTAACTTGTTGTCCAAATACTCGTTACAACTCTCAATACCATGTTCTCCAAACACTCATTACACCAGATTCCTGATGTTTCTACTAAATAATAAAATTGACAATCCAAAATATGTAGTTGCACCTACTAGATTAATTTCCAACAGAAAAAGGAAAGACAAATAACAACAAGAGGTTACCAACCTAAAGCCACTGGCTAATATCAAGCACTACAGAACAAGTAGTTAACAATTCATGACCATATCTCGCATCTATATTTTCTCTAAACAAAATATATATATATATTGAGGCATTGGTTACCTACTATCTTAATTATATGCATCTCCATTCAATTTTCTGCTCTATCATTAATGTGCCTGAAATAACTGATTAATACCAGCAGTCAATCACTTCCTAAAATAACATCACAATTCTTTAGTGCAGACCTAAATGGCTGGCCAACCTTAAAATATTATATTTACTGCCTAATGCAATTACTTGCTACCGATAATCATATCATAGTATAACAACTAAGGTAACATCCTTAGACAAAGTACAGCCCATGGTATGCAATTTCGAATGATACTACCCGGTACGGGCGGTACATACCGGTCCGAGAGGATACGGTACGCGGACCACCTGTTACCCAACGGTATGAGTATTTTGACTGGTACCGAGGCGTACCGATCGATACCAAGGTGTACCGACCGATACCAAGACGTACCGACCAGTACCGCCCCAGATTTCGATCGTTACCGAGATATACTGATCGATATGGCCTAGCGTGGTACCGTCGGTATGCCCTAGCGTACCAACGGTACATATCGGTACGTACCGTACCGAGCAAACCTCGAAACTCCGGTACGGTACGAAATTTCAATCCTTGGTACAGCCAACAATATTTACTCTAGATTTGAGGAGCAGAAAGCATTTAACTAAATAAGGATGACAAATGGATATCACGACTTATCATCTAATATGTCCATGTAATAATAATGAAAAGGAACAAAGTAATGAAATCTTATACAAGCTGAAATTTAATGTTATATATTATGTTCAATTAAGCATGGAACAGATATGGACCAGACACAGGCACGTACACATCTGTAACCACTTTTCTGGGACGAATTTTGACTTTTCTAAAGATATGGAATGGAAATGGAAATTACCTACCACATTTTCTACAAACAGAAAGAGATACAAATCAAATACTATCCACAACTACATTTGAGATAAACACTATATGCATGTATCAGATGTTAGCCAAAGCCAAATACCATATATGTTCCCACTAAGCTTTTAAGATACCTTGCACAAATAATCTATATTTAGAACCTTTCACAATGGCCAAACAAGTCAATAATATTTTAGAATGGAAGGCTTATAACTTGAGGAAAGGAAAAAGAAGAAGAAAAAGATACCATAGCTAGAAAGAATTAGTCAAGTGATCTCTTCCTATAAGGATTAACGTAGGTGCATCTAAATTGAGATACATTTTACATATCCAGCTCAATTACCAGGTTAACTCCTTACAGTGAATTGCTGAGTCATCGTATAAAGAAGCTGGGGATCAATAAAATCTTATGAATCATAAGCCACAGTCGGGGGAGTAGGTAAATATCTTAAGCTGTGCGCTTACAGGAAGAGAGTTCGGGTCATACATACATACATACAAACAAACAAACAAAAGAAAGGTGGAAAGATAATGCAGTCTATACATTTAGGCCAATCAGCTGGAAATTAAACCACCTTCATTAAAGAAGTCACTTGCTTCAAAGCTCTTATATCTCTGGTTTTTTCCTGGAGATAGAGAAGGTTGCTTTTCAGTTTCTTTTCCTTCTGCATCATGTGGAAGCATCACATTCTCTGACTCATGAATCTCTATGGTTTCATCCTAATGCACATTAAGGCAAACAAAATAGAATCATGGAGCATATAGTTCAGGCTTGACAGACAATGAAATATAAGTCGAATTGCAAAGATAACAAGAAAAAGGATACAGTGGATACCGTATCTGAATTTGAGTACTCAGTTTCTTGTTTGTGGTTCTCCAAAATTTGTGGCCTAGAAGGTGTTCTTGATGGAATTTTTCTCCAATTTGCTACTGGTGTACAGAGGTCCTCATTGAGTAGTTTGCATAATGGCAGAGGTGGATCTGCATCCTTTGCAAAAGCTGGACCCTGAAAATCAACCAATGGAATTGAAGTTTTTTCTACTGATGGATGATCAATCTCATTCTCCAGATGCACATCATTTGGCACTTGGCTCTTATCATGTTTCCATGAATTCCTCTTCCTTTTCAGACTACCAGAATATTCTTCAGTTTCTGCACTGCTTAATACTGGTGGCATTGCTAAATGCTTATTTGCTCCTAATTGTAAGTAGTGGTTCAAAATTGGAACCTGGTTTGATGTTTGCAACTCATCTTTGTCATGATGAAATGGTAGACAAGGAGAGGACCTTGTTACCTGTCTCCTTGATGTTACTTTAACGGAAGATAACACTGTTTGTTCTTTTTCATTGGATTTTAGAGTCTTGTCAGAAACCAACTTTTTAGGAAGTGGGGCTGCCCTGAACTCAATTTTCTTTTTTTTCTGCTCGCGCCTCTTCCTTTTGGATATATTAGGATGGCCACTAACATATCGGCCTGAAGTGAGTGCTTTTGCTTCCTCTTGATCAAAGGCAAAGATGTTCTTGTCTTCCAGCTTTGGTTTAGATTCTGTGCTGGAGACAGACAATGGAATCTTCGGATACAAATTAACCCTGTGCAACTTCTGGAATGTTCTACATGAAGCTCTCTTTCGTGTAAAATAATGAGTAATAGGTCCTCTAATAATTTCTTTTGGACTCTCCAAATGAGTCTCAATAGCATCTCGGCTCTGTTTTGCTTTGACTGATTTTTCTTTCAGAAATTCCCCTCTTCGATTTCTACTGAGTGTCATTTTGTCTCCAGGAGTTGTCGAGTTCACAGTATGTTTGCTTTGTGGAGCCATACCAAATTGTTTACCATGGTATGCCTCTTTGTCTTCAGAATTTGGCAAGGTCATATTCTGCTTGCTCTCTGAAGCCATACCAAGTATTTCCCAAATCTTCTTCTTCAGGGCTCCATTATTGTGCGTAGTCACTTCATCAGGCTGTTCATAACCCACACCTTTTTGTAGCATTTGCATTTTCTGCATGGTAACAAATGCGACTGGCCTTTCAGTGTTTTCATCCTTCTCTAATCTCTTTTCAGAAACAAGAGTATCAGTTTCCTTATGTACTCCATGCTGTGACTGTAGAACTGAAGCTTGGAACTGAAATTTCTCTGCAGTTGGTGTTTCATGAAGTAGGGGCTTTCTGGAAAACCATGCTGAAGGCTTCTCAGCTTTACCTGTCTGATCTACTTTAGCATCAACAACTGCTATGTTCTTGAGCATACCTTCTTCTGTATCAAGTACTGTAGTGTGCTCAGCAAATACATGAACTCTTTGAGAGCTTGGTGTCTTATGAGATTTAAATCTTGTGGATAATTTTTCTGAAGCCATCTGCTCTTTATTAGTCAGTTTTCCATTTTGCTTTATGTTCTCTGTAACCTCAGGTCCTTTGTTTTCTTTTACAATGTTTTCTTGAGATGAATGTACTCTCTCGCAAGCAGGAACTGTAAGTCTATCTTTAATTTTTGCTCCAGATCCCAGCATTGGAAACTTATCAATAGTAATCCCAATTGATACCTTGGAAAATCTATCAGAAGGAAAGGGATTACTGCCCAAACTCCGACAATCATTTGCCCCAGCCTAAATTTCGCCATTTGAAACTTGTTATAATATAAATGGGACATCCATTTAGACAATAAAAGCATGAAAACAACAAAAAACAAAAAACTTGACCCTACAATAAATTATTCAAGCAAAAAGACTCCTAAGGCATGATGTTCAATATTAACAGCTAGAAGCATCTTAAAACTCATCAACCAACAAAAGTTTCCTCCATAACATCAGAGTTTCTTGTGTTTTCATCATTTTCAATCTTTTGCCTTGTACATACCTTAATGACTGGAAAAATCCATATACCCAAACCAAATCGTTTACAGCCTGCTATTGTTGTGTATCATTTTGAAGCTTTTATAGGAACCACTTACATCTTGCAACTTCAGTGGTTCAGTATTGGTCATTTTGCTCCCATGCAAGTCACCTATAACAGTCTATGTTAGGTTGAACCTAACAAGCAAGGAAAAAAAGCTTCAGAAGAGAACAGAATAAGAAAAGATACACTTTCCGAAGAACAACCATTAGATTATCAATTCAATTTAGCCCCAGCATGTAAAATATGACAAAGGAAATAAAAAATTTTGAAACATAATTTGTTAGTCAGCTTTCACATGTATCCTCTCATGAAATTTTCGTACTATTTTCAGCCTGCTAACAACAATTATTACTCTAGGCTGTTTCTAGATATAATCCATTATAAAACTCCATAACATATGGATGACCAATTTTTGTTGTTTTACCTCAATATAAAATTTTAAAATTTATAATACCTGAGAAGCTGAAAGATAGATAAGATATGTGTCACCAATTTTCTATTATCACCCATATTGTGTGCTAGTTGTTAACTTGTTCTCTACTGGCAAGCAAAAAATTTCCTTATCGGCCTGCATTTTCATTTTTCTCTGAAGCAAAAATTCCACTTATCAATCTGCTCTTTTATGTTTCTTTAACTGTTTATATAGATGACATTTTAACTCGAAAAGCCTCAAAGAAAGATCCTGTTTATGTTGGTTTTTTCTATAGCTGGATGACACCATTGACTATTAGAAGGCAGAGTAATATTTTGCTGCATACCTCCCATCTGATTGGCAATTTTAATATCTTTATGAAGAACAAGAGATATGTACCTAGAATCACTTTTGTTATGATGATGTGACATTTAGCTATCAACAAAGTTTGCACCCTTAGAAATGGGCTTCTCTTATAAACTGATGAGAAACTAGGCACCACAAAAAAAAAAAAAAGTAATCACATAAATTTTTTACATAAAACACAGTTTACTTGTATTACATACACATCTCCAACAATGACATATTAACAAGGAAAAAATTAGCAATGTGGTCAAACAATGTCAACCCAGGAACAAACCAGCCTTTTATAAATTTATCAGCAATGCAACAGTAAAATGATATTAAAGATGATATAATTAATTAATTAAAATTGACAATCCAGCTAAAAACAGGCCATGAAATCTTCCACAGATAAAACAAACAGAAAAAGCTTTTTGGTGTTTGGTATCAATTATGACGTGCAAAGTAAAACTGAAATAGGTTCAAGAGCCGAGACTCTAATATTCCCTACATAATATATCATAATTCCTGTAACATGAAATATCTAAATTCGCCAAAACCTAGGTAGCAATGACTCAAAAATCCCAATTCAGCAAATCCCGCGTTAGTAGAGTATAGAGCTTCACAAAGAACGACGAGCTCAACACGTTGTGTGAACCGACTATGAAGACCCTGCTTCCAAAGGTAAAAGCCCACTCATTCTCCAGAGGAACACTTGAAATGCATCAATCAACTAAATTACAACCATAATGAAATTACAGAAACCCTAAATTCGTCGTGAAGCAGAGCTGATGCAGAATTCCCAAGTTGTAAGTGCAAGTCGAGAAAAGCCGCAGAAGATGGATCTATTCCGAGCGAGCTCACAACAGAAACGCAAGAGGAGATACACGATAGAGGGAAATGACAGCAATTAAGATAACAGATTCCAGGAACACCTCCATCCAAGAAGCTAAGATCAACAGATCCGAGGGAAACAACGGAAGGCACAAGGAGATCGGAGGAGATCTCACCTCTCCCCTCATCGCTTGCGGATCCAACGCTCTCAGCGCTGATCTGCTCCTCGGCCTCCCTCTCTCCCTCTATTGGTGCTGCGGAATGCGCTTCAAAATTCGGAAACAAGGGCTGCTTTCCCTCTAACGCAACCGAATGAGGGGCCGCCTTTTATAGCGAGGCCCTGCCTTAACCCAACCGTGAGATCCCCAGTTCAGTTGGACCGGGTGGCCTAATGAGCGTGATCTGAGTTCAACAGTGCCGAATTGGCTTGACCTTTCTTATCTTGAGATTGCAACCATTTTGAATTGACGGTTGGAGAACAAATCTTATCCTTTTTATTCATATGTGCTTATTAGTCACTGTATTGGATCTTCTATATAGGTTTGTCACAAGCAACAGTTCCATGTCCTACACCTTTGAAATCTGCGATGGTAATGTGTCGAAAGAACACGAGGAGTCGAGGAGCGACAGCAATTTCTTAAAACAATTTAGCTGTTTCATCCATTGCCATGCCGAAAAGCTTTTCTTGCCCCTCCGCTGAGCTCTCGTCAAAGAACCACGGATCGAACAGGAGGAGTGGCGCTTGGTCCTCCCAAAACTCGCTCATGGAGTCGGCAAACCGATGGCTGGAGGATGAATCTCCGGGTTTCGGCGAGTCATCGGTGGTCCAGCCTTGGAGAAGCCCGGCAATGTCGTCCGTGCTCGATGCGCACGGCGTGCTGCTGCTGGGGTCGGAGGGGAACCTGGAGTGAGGCGGGGAGCTCGGCTTCTCGATCAACAAGGCCTCACACAAGGCTCGCTTTGCCTTGTGGATGTCGGTTTGCAGACACCTCTCCCACTGTCCTCTGGAGATTGACTGCTCGTTGGAATGCTTCTTGCTGCCGCTCTTCGAGACGTCGGCATCAGCATCGAGCTTTCTGAGCTTCTTCTTCAGATGGGCGTTCCAGTGGTTCTTGATGTCGTTGTCAGTCCTTTCAGGTAGATAGGAAGCTATGGCAGCCCATCTGCATGGAGTCACAACACAAGAATCAACGTGACCATCGAGCTGAGACCATAAGAGCAGTGGTGATTCTGACCTGTTGCCAAGGAGAGCTTGGAGGTGAACTATCATTCTATCCTCTTGATCGGTGAAGTTGCCACGCTTGATTCCTGGCCTCAGGTAGTTTGTCCACCTGAGCCTGCAGCTCTTGCTGCATCTCAGTAGACCTACAAAACCAACACATAACCCGATGTTGATGTAACAGGTATCGTTATGTAATTCATCAAGGAATCACAATAAGACTTGATCGAGTCACCGGTCTTGACAGGAACATCATTCCACTTTCCTGGACCATGCTCTTTGATGTAGGAGAACAAGATTAGATCCTCTTCTGGCGTCCAAGGACCCTTCTTCACACCAACCGTCTCATAATCCAGTGGCCTGCTCATGTCGCCCTTGGGCTATTGTTCCTCGAGGAATGAAGAACGAGAGAGAGAGAGAGAGAGAGAGAGAGAGAGAGAGAGAGAGAGAGAGAGAGAGAGAGAGAGAGAGAGAGAGAGAGAATATGTATACAAAGATGGCGTTCGTTTCCCTCCCTCCTTTTGCTCCTCCCCTTCGACGCAAAGGGGACAAAGGCAAGGGTCTGAGGGTGCGTTCCTTCCAACCTTTGCCACCCATATATACACAAGAGACACGAGGGAAGTCTTTCTTCGCTCAGGATCCGCTGACCAACTAAGGCATGCATCGATTGCAAGATGAGTCAAAAGAAGGCAGCCGGTTGCATTTACTCTGATGTACCATCGACATCTTACATCGCACAAGGGAAGCTTCCTTAATCTATTTCTCTATCTATCCGTCTCTCTCTCTCTCTGCCTCTCTCTCTATCTCTATCTGTCTATCTATCCATCTATTTATCTTTGCTCATTCATGTCCAATGAGAAATGTCTCTCTCTTTCTCTATCTATCTGTCTATCTATGATCATGCATGTCCAATGAGAAATGTTATTTACCATTTGTCTTACTTGACTGGAAATGGAATTATCGATTCCTCCTGGCAGATCAAGCTCAGGAGATGAAAGAATTGCTTTAGTCCTACTACTGCTGCTTCTTGTACGAAAGGCTTGGCAAAGAGATGGCGGATAACATAACTCGATCAATGGATAAGTAGAAGCTTAAAGGAAGAGTGCATCACAGCTGTCTCGACCAAGACACTACTCAGAGAAAGGCGGGAGCAGGAGGGTCTTATCGTCGACGGCGCGTGACGGTGACCTCGTGGCTCATCAACCAAAGTGAGAGATCGGTGGCTGACTTCTGGTCTTTCACCACGTTTGACCTACCAAAACTTGCCACCTGCTCTTATCATGAACCATTCGCCACGCAGTTGCACCTATAGCTGAGTTGAGGCTGTCGAGTCTTACAGTCACATCATGGAATTTTATTTTCGTCAACCCCTTGACATCAGGAGAACGATTAAGTCCGTGTGTTACATTTGAGCCACGATTTTAGATTAGATTTACCTAATTATTTTTGTAATTACATCTCCATTTCGAAGGACTAGAATTGAATATATGACCTCCTAAAAATAGCAATTATAATTAATATAAAATTAAAGAAAGAAAAATCTGGATGTCTGCCGCCCTAAGATATATTTTTTTGAAGGGAGAATGAGAAGATTGCATTGGAAATATGCATGACACTACTTTTGGCTGCTAATATCTGATGTATCCCATATGATATTGTTTAATCATTTGTCTTGGCACATACAAAAACAAAAAAAAAAAAGATCAAATTCTAATAAAAATAGCTTAATTTTTTCCATTATATATGCACATATGATCCCAATTTTCACATGGCTATAAAATTACAGAAACAAAAAGGGATTTTGATGAACATGTGTTACTAGAAGTGTAATCATGAAAAGCTTTTCTAGCTTTCTTTTCCTAATAGATTTTTTAAAGCAAAATTTCACTAATATGCAAGTTTCATAGGTGGATAATGTAGGAAAATTCAACTATGTAGGACCTGATCACTTAATGAGGTGGAGGATGCCAGAAGCCAGTTTTGATCAATCAAAATCACCAGCAGTTCCTAAGTCAAAATTTTCCAGGGATGTCGAGGTCAATCATTTTAGAATAAGTTACAAGTTAACAAGTAAATTCTGATCCAAGTCAAGCAAACTCATTAATGGATGCACAGTTGAAAACTTCCTCACATTTTTTCACCTACTCCTTTGTGGTATTAATGAGATGTTGGCATGCTTGGGGAATTTTTTTATCCATGCTTCATTTTCTAATGGAATCATGGATATAGTTATCTCCCTATGGATTGCAAAAACAAAATTTTGTATTATTTATAGAAATATAAAATTTAAAAATTAATTTTTTTAATTATTGTAAATTTGATTGTCGACTATACGTAAAGAAATTGATCCAGTCTAGTTTGTTTTCAAGTATTGTTGTGTTTATAGATGAGAAAAAAAAATATATGCCTGACGAAAAAAAATATAATATTTGTGATGAAAACAGATGATTCTGTCAAAGCCCATTATTTAAGGTGTCAAAATATATCAAACTATCAATCTTTGGTAAATAGATCTAATACACTATCATCAGATCGATGTTTAAGGTGTGATTAACTTTGATGTTCTAATGAGATCAGATGCATTAGCACTGATATGATCGCATACAAAATAACTGGGATGATATTTTGAACTTTCAATATTTAGTGAGTCCGATGTCTCATTATCAAACCAATGTTTAAGGCACATATTCGTACGTGATATGTCTGACTAGTACACTATCATATTTAGACCAACTAAGCTTTAGTGAGCATATGAATTGGTTTAAAAAAATAATAAAAAAATCGAGTTAATAGTGTGATCAATTAGTAAAACACGTTAGAGTTCTCACTATCTTATTTTCTGTTTTATCTTTTTCTTTCATAAAATCCTTTATTATTATCTTCTATTATACCCGACTCATAATATTAAAGATTTGAAGTATAATTGCTCGATCATTGTATTATATACACAATCTATTACCCATTTACGCATCGGACTAAAATGTTTATTCCTTGAAAGGGGAAGACAACCACCATTTTGATTGCAACACCGTGCGATAGGTGGCACAGAGAGGAGTAAAAGAAGGGAAGCGAGTTGTGGACTTGGAATCAACGGAAGACACCAAAGCAGTGCGGCAGTCATGCAAGTGGGAAGAAACCCCCACGGTCAAGGAGTGGCGCTTGATGAGCAATGCAGACTCGCGCGCATGCGTGCATGCATGGCGATGGTGACCGGCTTGCACCGGACGCGGTCAAAGGAGTGGGAAGCACCTAATTCCTGGCTGCTATTCCATTCCCTACGCCGTGCAAACCTGAAAGAACCAAAGATCTCTCTCTCTCTCTCTCTCTCTCTCTCTCTCTCTCTCTCTCTCTCTCTCTCTCCCCCCAAGAAAATGATCTTACTGAATCAGATATATGACATCAAGAAGTGAAACAATAGCACCAGCTCTATTAAGATGCAGTATAACATGCAAAGTTATCCCAAAAATGCGACGCTTCTCCCTCTCTCTCGGAAGCTGATCATACAAACTTTGCAAGGAGAAATGTGTATGCTTCTACCAATTTGTTAGGCGCTATGTCGAACGCAGTCTAATAATGCCTTTGGCCACCTTATTGCTCAAATGGATGATAGAAAACATGCAACCAATGCCACAGTTTCAACTAAGATGACACTGAAACGATGACCTTGTTTCATCAACAATCAATTTACCAGCTTCGTGGCTAATGAATACTTCATCAAGCATAATAAAAGAGAAAAGATGATGGTCCCAAGCGATGTAGCAACCTTGACAGAGTGGCCGAACCCCCAAAACTGAAGTTGACCAACTCATTAATGCTGTTGATCATGTCAAGCCATCTACGGTACAAACAGTCAACCAAGAACTTGGGGTAAAGACTCTGGTGTTGGCAGTTCATGTCAAGGACCGCCATGACTACGACCACTGAGTTCTTTGTGCATGATGATGATGGTGGGATGTGAGTGATCGGTTGCCCCTGGAGAGGCATCACCCTAACTTCTTTGAATTCTTTTCTTCCCAACATTGATCTCTCTCCTTCCTCAAACAGTGTCAGTTCAATCAATTGGATGCGAAATTTCATGGCACCTTCCTGAAGGCATCCGTCATGCTTCGTCCGAGAGCTGAGTCAATAGACATCACCAATCAAGGAAACACAAGAACAATAAGAAAACCTATTTTGTATCACTTGTGGAACCCAAAATATGACATGCATTTCTTTCGACCAGACTTGATCCTGTGACTACTCACAAAATAATCTCTATTCAAAACTACAATATGAATACAAAAACGAACCACGTTTGTTTTTGTTCACCACATCATTTTTTTTCTCTGAAAATGAAATATTTTAGGAAAGATATGATTCTTATCGTGGATGCGATATTTAGAACTGCTACTCAGTGATGTTGATATTTGCACAATCAATCACCAACTCACTGCCTTGTCTCAGCAATTAAAATAATGCAATCAGTGATCCAAAGACCAACTACAAGAATTTTTTTAAGATTTAGATCCAAAGACCAAGTCCTTCATAGCATGGTTATTCAATGTCTTGGGCATTGGACATTCCGAGCTGGTTTAGTACAAGCCCAACATATACCGACACATGGTATGGTAGCACATATCATCGACACTATAGGCCAGTTGTTATTATCCGATAAATCATATTTTAAATAAACTTACAATATTCAGTGAAATTACAACCGAGTATAACTAGTAATTAGTATATGGAAAATGCACTCTCGAGCCTATCACCAATATACTCTATCGTGCTTTAAATCTATTTCAAGCACAATAGATTTATGATCATTTAAATTTGATCATGGATCGGTTTGGGTCGGGTATCCAAAATTAAAAATCATATTTTATACATACAAGGTAAATACATTTACAAGATGTGTGCTTCATGTGGGGAGGATTAGCTTCTTTATAAGTTTATATGAGAGCTACTAAGAAAATTTGCCAAAACGTTAAATTCATAATCCTCATCATCTTGTCTACCACTTCAATCCAACCCATACCAAAACTAGACTCAAAAGGAACAATGCAGCAAAAGCAGGATTACAAACACTCCCTACAATAACCACAACACATAGGGATGAAAATGTATCCAAACAATGCCAAGAAATAGAAAATACATCATCTAATTCAAAAGCACACTTTCATCAACCTAAAATTTAATGCATGCTTCATATAACTTAGAAATGCGTGTAATCAAGCAATTGAGTAATAATATACATACATAAATACATACATATATATATATATACATATATATAAAACCCTAGGTAGAATCAGAATTATAGTCATAGTAATCAAACAACTACAATGTAACATAAAATAATATATAGGATACATTTACAAATTAAGAGTTCGAGCATATCATTTCAAATCTATCGGAATCACATATTATTTGAAATCAATAATAATAATAAAATTTCAATTATTTTTAATGTAATATTGAAATAAATCTTTTGAAAACAAGCAAACATTTCTTTCAATAAATGCAAATCATACAATTTTTCTTTGATCACAGACATATAGATTAATTTACAATGATTTTAAATAATAAAATACTTAACTATTCAAATCGCTTTTCTAAATTGTCAGCATATATATTTTCTTGCAATACTTTTAAATAATAATACACCTTATAAATTATGTCAATGATATGCATTTACAAACTATAAACATATGCATTATTACTTTTGAAAATAATTAGATGGTTCTTCAGATACTTAAATCGTATAGCACAACTATGTAGCACTGACATTATTTTTTTTCTCATATCATTCTAACCATATAAATTAATACCGCGAGAAGTAATATTTTAAAGTTCAAAACTATACAATATGATATCCATATTCTTTCTCTACCTTTCTATTCTTATTTTTTTTTTAAATAATTAATTTTCTTATTTTATTTCCTTCACTACACAGTCATCATATTAACTACGAAAATGAGAGGTACACTAATCTAATTAGTAGGAACGTAACCTAACATAATTAGATGCTTGTTTTCGAGACCAGTCCTCACAAGCATCTAATTAATGTTAATTAAAATAACATCATCTCATGATAAGATCTTGAAAACAAGAAAATGTTCTATTTACTTTCAGAATATTGGGAAATACGAAAATGTTTCGTATAAAATACAAAACCCAAAATACTGGAAAAGAGAATGTGCCGAATAAGACAATATCATATTGTTGCCAAAAATTACGCCATTCAATTTAAACATTTTGTTGCAGGCGGCTGCAACATAAAACAAATTTAGCTCCAAAAACACACGTTACGGAGACAACCAGTTGATGATCCATCAGATCGGACCGCTCCTTTCCTGAAGCATCTGGAAAAACGAGGCTCCAGTAACCCATGATGTAGCTCTTTGAATGAATACCTTCCAATGATTGGAAGAACGCAGCCTTTTTGGTGGCCCTATTAGTTAACCCCACATTTTTGTTCAATCATAAGTTGGGTATTTTTGTGGTTGAAATTACATCTGCGGCATTTCGACAGAAGCTTCTAGGCTTTCTTCCAGCCCACATCTCTCTCTCTCTCTCGCTCTCTCAAACCCTCGCAACTCTTCCGTTAATCCAGCTCTCTGTTTCCTGCTCTCTCCTTCGAACCTGACGCCGCCGCCATGGCCGTGATCTCTGAGGTCGAGGAAGAGGTGCAAGAGCAGCAAAACCCCTCTTCCTCTTCTCCGCCCCCCGACCCGCAGGCGGATCCCGATGAGGAGGCCTTGGCCTCGGTGCTCGCCAAAAAGGGGCCGATGCCATTCCTCGAGACTGCCATCGACCTCGTCAGACGGCAGTCGGATTTCTTCAAGGATGAGGCGGCGGTGCAAAAGGTCGTACGAGCGGTGACTGACGCCAAGGAGAAGGTCGACGCCGAGGAGAGGCTGAAGAAAAGGGCGGCCGATGACGCTGCCAAAGCCGAGAAGCGGCTCAAGGAGGCAGCACAGAAGGCCGCTGAGAAGACAGAGGCCAAGGATCAGCAGACGGAGGCCGCGGCGGCGGCCAAGGATGAGGAGAAGGAGGGTTTGCGGAGTAAGCTCTCTTCTTCCTTTTGAGATCATTATTTCCGTAACATTTAGCTCTGTAGTACTTGTCCTGTGATAAGTTTGAATCTATGATGTCGATTCTGAAGAGCTTGCCTGCTTGAAACTTGAGTAATAGGTCCTGGATCATGCGAATGACTAGAAAAGGAACAGACTATGACTATTCGTGGTTCTCCTGAAGATGCAAATTTTGATTTTTAGGAGGGATCCTTGTATATTTGGATGTTTTGAATGGAACAGCAAATCGGATACTTCGTGATCGTGCTTGTTTGTTTAATTTTTATGGTGGTGTTAGGTCCGGCAAAGTGGGAAATTCTTTAGATGCCGAATGCTCGGAACATGTTTAATGTTTTGATCGAATGGAAAAGGCAAGGGCTTATCTTTCTCTTTAGGGGGGCTAAAATGTCTAATATTTTTAACATGTATGAGCTATAGTTGTATTGTTCTACAAGTTGTTAGATATGACAACAACTTTTTAAGATTATCAATCTGGAACAGCAGAATCTGTCACATTACTACAGTGGGAAATTCTATGGATGATTGAATAGAACAGCAAAATGTGAAATTTTATATATGATCGGTGCTCAGAACACGTTCAATATTTAAATCGACTGAAAGGCCAAGGGTTCATCTAATACTAGTTATTCCTAAATTTCACATCAGTATATACAAGGTTAGTTCCACTGACAATTTTCATGCAAGATGTTCTCCAATTTGAGTTTGATTGGATATAATTCAGTTTTGAGAATCTGAATTATTTAAAAGGTAGTTCCCATCAAGCAAGACTCCGGAATGAGAGCAAATTAAACCGGTAATCCAACAATATTCCATGTCAACTAAATCTCTGTTGATTAAACAACACCATTACGAAAATAACTTAAGACCACAAGAGAGGCGGTCACATCATAACTTGATATAGAACAGTACACCGAGCTTCGTTACGTATAACAATGGAAAAATTAATCAATACACCGAATAGAGATTACAAAAGAGAAGACTGCAAAATTTAATGGGCTGTAGTAGAGAGCAGGAGGGGATATTCGAAAAGCCCAAGGGTGTTTTGGCAATATCGTAAGACCTGGTAAATGCCATTTTCTTTCCTTGTTAAAAGATAAATACGTTTTCTTTATATGTAGCAGTATTTTATTCTTGATGTCTTTGGTTAAGTTCTTACATGTATATTTTTAAGCTTTTACTTGGGAACAACATTTTCCTTATTCTGTTCCTCATTTTGCAGAGCCAAATTCTGGAAATGGTCTGGACTTAGATAATTATTCTTGGACACAAACACTTCAAGAGGTCACCGTGAACATTCCAGTTCCTCAGGGGACAAAATCAAGGTTTGTTACTTGTGAGATAAAGAAGACTCATCTGAAGGTTGGCTTAAGGGGGCAACCTCTAATTATCGATGTAAGTGTCTATGTAACAGGCAATGTTTCTAGGCAATGCTACATTGAGAAATTTTTATTGGATTATTTGCTGGGAGGCTCTTCTCTTCTTGGATCGCTTACATTTTTATCACTTCAACTTTTCCAGGGGGATCTTTACCAACCAGTGAAAGCAGAAGATTGTTTTTGGAGCATTGGTAGGTTTTTGTGACTACATTTGGTGCAAATTATGTTATTGCTTTTAGAGCTTACTAGTAACTTCCACTGTTACACAGAGGATGGAAAATTCATTTCTGTACTTTTGACCAAGCAAAATCAGATGGAATGGTGGAAATGTGTGGTAAAGGGTGATCTTGAAATTGATACACAGAAAGTAGAACCTGAGAATAGCAAGTTATCTGATCTGGATCCTGAAACTCGGCAGACTGTAGAGAAAATGATGGTAAATTACTCATTTGTGAATAAAACCATTATGTTTGACATCTAGTTTTCTCTAGGATTGTTTTAGTATTTTTGCTTGTGGTGCAATCGTTAAAAAATATTCTTTATTGTGGTTAGACACCAAGTATTTTAAGATTTCTGCCTATATTTCTGTCAGAAATTATTTTTTGACCTGCATAATGTTCATTTTGCTGAATAGAATTTGTATCCAGTGATTTAAAAAGCGCTAGACGCCAAAAGGCGCCAAGGTCTAAAATCACCCGAGGCGCTAAGCGCTCGCCCAGGCGCTAGCCCGAGCGAAGCCAAGCGCTAAAATATAAAAATATATAAATATAATTAAAAAATAATTATTTAAATAAAAATATACTATTAAATGAAAAAAATCTAAGATACAAACTCACAATGTCACATTACTAAAAAGTCCCAAAAACCAAAACAATAAAATTTTACAGCAAAGTCTTTCATCATAATCAATATTATCGTCATTTTCATATAAATCATCTTCATTGAATTCATCTTCTTCATCTTGTCCTTCCTCTTCATCAAAATATGTTTAATTCTCAATGTCTTCAACAATAGCAGGAGCCGAGCTTGATGTTTTTGCACTCATTTTTCTTTTTGTCATTTGTCTTGTATATGTTTGTAATTCTCCAGCACCTGAAGCTCTTACCACATCTCCCCATGTCAATCTATCATCTTCAAATACAAGCTCGTCTTCGGCATCTTGCAAGTTAATACCCATTTCTTCCACCAACCACTCATTTGAATCATCAATATCTTGTAATGAGATTGGATTAATTGTATTTCGTAAATTATGATGAGCCTTCAAAGCTCGATTATATTTTATGTAAACAAGATCATGTAATTGTCGATGTTCCAATTGGTTCCTTTTCTTTGAGTGAATATGTCATGTCATATAATTTAAAAATATATTAATATATCTATCTAAATAAATAAATTAATTGAAACAAAAATATTTATTGATTCTTACATGCTCAAATACACTCCAGTTTCGCTCACAACCCGAAGCACTACATGTTAAACTAAGTACTTTGATAGCAAATTGTTGTAAGTTTGGGGTAGAATTTTCAAATAGACTTCACCGTTCAGTTGTAAAATTTATATTATTATTAGCAATAACATAATAACATACTATCGATTAAATTAATTATCTCAAATTATTAATACATGGAGACGTAGTCGTCCTGGATCGAACTATCATTGGAATTCCAAAAAGACCTTCGGCATTTTTATACAGAGATAATTCACGAATAATCTTATCTTGCACCTCAAGGCTTGGAACTAATCTTGTAATGCACTGATATAACCCATTCAAAACTTTTGCATCAAACCCAACAGATTTAATCGTATAAAAGAATTTAGGGTTCAAATAATATCCTACTTATGTAAGGGACGATGAAGTTGACAATTCCATCTTTCGCCGATGATTGTAAAAATTTTCTCATATTTTTCTTTATTTTCATTAAAAGACCTTTTAATCGTCTCCTTTGCTTTATCCATAGCCTCATAAATATATCACATTGAAGACTTAATTTCATTATCCACCAATTGAAGGACTCGAACAGGAGGGCCAATTATCTTTAATATATAAATCACATGATTTCAAAAGGATGACATTAAGATGATATCAGTAGCCCTCTTGCCTTTTGTTTCTTTTGCCCATTTGCTTGTCATCCATTTCTCAGAAGTAAACATGTTTCTCAGATTATGTTTTTGACGATGCACACTCTGTAATGTCAAGAATGAAGTAGCAAATCGGGTGACACCATATCTCACTAATTCTTTGTTGCCTGTGAATTCTCTCATCATATTTAAAGCCCCAATATGATTATAAATAAATCCAATAATAAAAATTGCCCTTTCTAAAGTTTTTTTTGATGTCTGAGATCTTTCCAATATCCTCCAACATTAAATCAATACAATGTGCCGCACATAGAGCCCAATATAAGTGTTGCCTTTTTGTTTCAAGTAATTTACCTGAGACAAAGGATAACAAAAATGATAAGACTTACAAGTTTAATACATTTAATTAAAGATAAAATAGTAAAAAAATTAAAAAATTCAAAAGATAAATATTACCAACTAATACATAGTTGCTTCGATTGTCGGTTATGACTTGAATGACATTTTATTCTCCAATTTCTTCCACAAACTTGTCAAGTAAATCATATATCTTATCTCTAGATTTTACAAAAGATGAAACATCTATTGACTTCACAAACATAGTTCCTAAAGAACAATTAACCATAAAATTAATTGTGATAGGACCCTAGCAGGGTTGGGTCCTACTCAACCATGTAGCATCTAATAAAAACCCAGTGAGAGAGTAATAAACCCCACCTAGCCGCCTCTATCCTATAAAGAAGAGAGGCTAGGGTTTATATTTGGGTCTTTGGGCTTCTTAGCCGTCGCCCCTCATTCATCGGGTAGGCCCGCTAAGGTTGAGGGCAAATTGGGTAGTTCACTTAGGAAGCAGGCCCTAGGGCTAGGGTTTGGAGCTCTATATAAGCTTGTAGCCTCCACCTCTTTGGAATAAGAAAAATCAATCTAGAATTGCAGCCACTAGGCTACTTGGAGGGTGGAACCCCTATAGCGTTCCAAGGGTTGATCCCCCTCAAAGATCAATTTCCATAGAATTCCTCCGGGGTTCTATCATCTGCAGTATCGAGCGGCGATCTTCTGCTTTTGCTTTGCCATCCCTGCCGCCCACCATCAGCCAAACAATTCCCACAATTGCTCTTAACGTCGTCATCTCTTGACGTAGATCAATTCAATCTACAGTCGCCACCTCCAATTGCATCAGAGATCTAGTATTTTTCTACCACCAATACCTTTTGCTGATGTAATTTTTCATCTAAAATATCAAAAAGAAGTTTTTCTATCGATCCCTTGCCTGCGAATTCCTTGCGTCGCAAAAGTTACCATCTTTGTGAGCGAAGGATCATTTGCGTAAAAAATTTCAGCCAGCGTGTTGTTGCCTTTAACCGATCTAATTGTTATCCTTTTGACGAAATTTTTGTGCACCTCATAGATCATCTTGGCTCCCATCCATGATTGATCTATTGTGGAATTCATCAAAAAAAAAAAAATTTCGTGTGTTGCTGTAATCTCTCGTCGCAAACTGCTGAAATTTTTCGACAAGAATTTTGCTATCGCAACTTGCACTGATTTCTTTACTGCTTTGCTGCCGAATTTTCTTGATCCAATTTGTTATCCTTGTTGCTATCTAAACTAAGATTCTACCGTCAAACCCCCTCCTCAAACCCCTGAGTTTTCGCTGGAAATTTCATCGAGAAACCGCTATTTCTTCGACGACAATTCTGCTCTTACGAGACAGTGCATATAGGCAGCAATTGCCACTGATTTTTGTCAAATCTTTGTTGTAATCTACCACAGATCTAAAACCCTCTTCCCTAACCTTCATCCACTACCATCATAGCCCAAAAACTCCATCAAACCGTAGCCCCAAACTGCACCCAAAACAGCCATAAAATAAGCCTAAACCGCAGCCTACATTCACCAATCCACCAACCCTTTCAACCACCACTTCTCTCAACCAATACATGCCTTAACCCGACAGCAAAAAAGAGATCTTAATATTACAGATTTGGAAACATATACTATGGCATCCGAGGAGGCAATTGATGCTAAATTCGAAGCCTTCGAGACACGAATGGAGGAGAAGATTCGAACTCTCTTTGCCGAACTTAGTTTGGGTCGACCACCAAGCCCAAAGAAATCACATCAAGGAGAGAGCTCTAATCGAAGAGATGACCTCTAGGAGAGGGGAGGCTCTATGACCGATCCCCACTACCCGCGCATGAGGGTGGACTTCCCTAGATGGGAAGAAGGAGACCCGATTGGTTGGATCTCGCACGCGGAGCGATATTTTCAGTACCACAAAACCACAGATGCATCTATGGTAGAAATTGCAACTATACATCTTGAAGGGGATACCATACAATGGTTTGATTGGTTTGAACACACTGCATCTATGGTAGAAATTGCAACTATACATCTTGAAGGGGATACCATACAATGGTTTGATTGGTTTGAACACACTCATGGAGTCCTCTCATGGCGACAATTCAAAGAAGGACTGTTGATCCGTTTCGGACCAACCGATTACGAGAACATCGACGGACAACTAGCAAGGATCCGACAAACCTTCACCATCCAGGAGTATCAAACCAGGTTTGAAAGATTATCTAATCAAACTCGTGATTGGTCTGAAAAATAGTTATTGGGGACATTTATTGAGGGCTTGAAGCTGGAGATCCGGGGAGAAGTTAAAGCGCGACAACTGTACACGGTTATGGCAGCCATCTCTTTCACACGACTTCAGGAGGAGCGATTGAACCATGAAGCCCGAAGGACTAGGGTCGCTCCCCGACCAGCAATATCGAAGCCCTCAGCCCCCCTACTATCAGTCGAGCTCCTGCACCAAAAAGGTTGACAAGAGAAGAGCTTTGAGACCGATCTGCCAAGGGGTTATGGTGGCATTGTGACGAGCTGTGGAGCCGCGAGCATTGCTGCAAAAATGAGAGACTTCTTGTGATTGAACCAGTGGAAGAAGAGATCAGTAAACAGCTAGAAAAGAGTCTTGAACATGAGGATGAAGATGTGGAAGAAGAGCCACAATCGACCGACTTTACGGTACATGCGTTAGCCGGCTACTCAAATCCGCATAAGCGATGAAAGTTGGAGGCTGCTCAAACAACAACCGATCACCGTTTCATCGATACAGCAACACTAATAACTTTCTAAATAGTAAGGTTCTTTGCTCGGATGGCGCTCCACATCGAAGGTTGTAGCAAGTTCGACGTAAAGGTCGCCGACTACGAATCCTAAAATGCGACCAAAGATGCCCGCAGTGAAACTATTATTGCAGGACCAAGAAATTATTGCCGACTTCTTCCTCCTACCAATTGATGATTATGAGGTTGTCTTTGGGCATAGAATGGCTGACGACACTAGGTGATGTCTCTTGGAACTTTTCCAAATTGATTATGAAATTCTATTGCAAAGGTAAATAGGTCACCCTACGCGGGAAGTGCGGAAGAAACGTAACCACCGTTTCAACCCAACGAATGGAGAACGTTTTACACAAGATAAATGGTGGCTTTCTTATGCATCTCTAGCAGCAACTAGAGGGGGAGAAAACAGAAATTAAAGATCAAAATATCACCCAACTGCTTGTTGAATTTGACGATGTTTTTGCTGAACCGCGCGGTCTTCCTCCTACTCGGCAACATGACCACCGAATTCCAATCCTTTCGGGCAAACCACCAGCAAACGCTCGGCCTTATCGCTATCCTCACCTCCAGAAAGATGAAATTGAGAAGATCGTGAAGGAAATGCTCGAAACAGGGGTGATTCGGCCAAGCTGCAGACCCTACTCCTCACGGTGCTACTTGTGCGCAAGAAAGATGGAACTTGGCGGATGTGCATCGACTACCGAGCTCTAAATGACATCACCATCAAGGATAAGTACCCAATACCAGTGGTGGATGAACTTCTTGATGAATTAAAAGGAGCTTGAGTCTTCACGAAGTTGGACCTTCGATCCGGTTACCACCAAATTCGGGTATGTGAAGGCGACATCCCAAAACTGTTTTTCGTGACTCATAACTTGGCCATTATGAATTCTTGGTAATGCCCTTTGGACTCACTAATGCTCCTTCAACCTTCCAAAGTCTCATGAACAATATTTTTCGGAGCTTTCTTCGCAAATTTGTGTTGGTATTTTTTGATGATATTCTCATTTACATCCCTTCTCTTGAGACTCACTTTCAGCATTTGCGAATTGTTTTGACGATCCTTCAGGAGAATACTCTTTTTGTTAAGCTATCAAAGTGCAGCTTTCTCCAGCAAAAAGTAGAGTATCTTGGGCATATAATATCAGAAGAAGGAGTGGCCGTAGACCTAATAAAAATCGAAGCAATGCAAGGCTGGCCGAAATCTACAAATGTGAAATTGCTGTGTGGGTTCCTTGGACTAACGGGCTACTACCGAAAATTCGTGAAGGACTATGAGAAGATTAGTGCCCCTCACTTCTCTACTAAAAAAAGATGCCTTCTTATGGTTAAACAAAGCCTCCGCTGCCTTCGACAGACTTAAGGTAGCCATGGCGACGACACCGGTGCTAGCGCTACCAGATTTCAGTCGACCCTTCATCATTGAGGCCGATGCATCGGGAGTTGGAATTGGAGCCGTACTCATGCAAGATGGTCGACCACTCGCATACACTAGCAAGGCGTTGTCTACCTCCCATCAAAAAATATCTATCTATGATAAGGAGATGCTCGCCATTGTGCACTTGATGAACAAAGTGGAGACCCTACGATTGGCCGACGATTTTAGATTAAAACCGACCATGAAGCCTTAAGTACTTTTTGGAGCGAAGATATCATCCCGGAGCAGCAAAAATGGGTAACCAAACTTCTCGAATTTGATTATGAAATTATTTACAAAAAGGGGAAAGAAAACATTGTTGCAGATGCACTCTCACGGCTCCCTCAACAAGCTGAATTTTCGGCCATCTTTCTTCCTACCACCGGCTTCCTCGAGGGCATTAGGGAGGAATGGAAAAAGGATCCAGAAACCAGCAATATCATAAAAAAATTAGAGGAGGATCCAAGCGCAATAGCTCACTATACTTGGGATTCAAGGGATCTACGCTATAAAGGTCGTATTGTGCTTATACCAAACTCCCTTTTCACCAAAGTCATTCTGCACGAAATGTACTCCATACCTTCAGCAGGGCACTCCGGATTTCTAAGAACCAACAAAAGAATGAAGCAAAACTTTTATTGGAAAGAGATGAAAAAAATTATTTCTGAATACGTAGCACAATGTGATGTATGTCAACAGCAAAAAAGTGAAACAGTGGCGAGTCCAGGGAAACTACAACCACTACCCATACCGACTCGGTGTGGGACCGACATCTCCATGGACTTCATCGAAGGGTCGCCACCTTCCAAAGGTAAAAGTACAATCCTTGTGGTGGTTGATCGACTTACGAAATATGTTTATTTTTGTCTTTGTCAGCACGAAATCCCTACACTTTGTTAGTATTGCTCGATTTTCATAGAAAATATTGTTAAAGCTGCATGGAATGCCAAGGTCCATTGTAAGTGATCGTGACGGGGTCTTCACTAGTAAATTTTGGACCGAGTTATTTTGATTCTGGGAGGCACCAAACTTAAGATGAGCACTGATATTATCCCAAACCGATGACGCCAAACGTAGTGGTGAGCAGTGTTTAGAGACATACCTTCGCCGTGTTTTGCGGTGATCGACTAAAGGAGTGGGGACGAAATGGCTCCCTTAGGCCGAATGGTGGTACAATACTACATATCATTCATCTACAAAATGTACCCCATATGAAGCATTATATGGTGGTAGGCTCTGTGATTCCAAAGTATGTAATTGGCTCGGCTAAGGTAGATCAGTCGACCAAGATTTAATTGATAGGACAAACACCTACAAATGCTAAAGGATAATCTCTCTACCGCTCAAGCTAGAATGAAGCAAAAGTCGACACACGAAGAAGCGAAAGAGAATTTTTGTAGGAGATTGAGTTTATCTTCGCCTCTGACCATACAAACAACTATCCATTAGTACACGAGCCTCCATGAAGCTATCTCCACGTTTTTATGGGCCATATCGGATCATGAGCGTATTGGGGCGTGGCGCTGATGACTTAAATTACGAAGATGCCAAAATTCACTCTGTCTTCCATGTGTCATGCTTGAAGCCCAAGTTGGGAGAACACGAGAGACACCCTGATCCAAGCGCCCAACACCACTGATGATGGAAATATTCAAGCCCAACCACAAGCCATCCTCGACCGCAGAGTCGTGATGCGCCGTCGACGTCCCTCTACTGAAGTACTAGTACATTGGACTAATTTACCACTCGAAGATACCACATGAGAATCATATGAGAGTTCAAGACAGGTTGCCTCCTCGAGTTCATGGAACTGACCTTGAGGACAAGGCTGATTCGAAGAGGGCGGGCTTGATAAGACCCTAGCAGGGTTGGGTCCTACTCAACCATGTAGCATCTAATAAAAACCCTGTGAGAGTGTAATAAACCCCACCTAGCCGCCTCTATCCTATAAAGAAGAGAGGCTAGGGTTTATATTTGGGTCTTTGGGCTTCTTAGTTGCCGCCCCCCTTGTTACTGGGCCGACCCGCTAAGGTTGAGGGCAAATTGGGTAGTTCACTTAGGAAGCAGCCCCTAGGGCTAGGGTTTGGAGCTCTATATAAGCTTGTAGCCTCCATCTCTTTGGAATAAGAAAGATCAATCTAGAATTACAGCCACTAGGCTACTTGGAGGGTGGAACCCCTATAACGTTCCAAGGGTTGATCCCCCTCAAAAATCAATCTCCATAGAATTCCTCTGGGGTTCTATCATTATGCTCCTGCATCTCCTTGGTCCAAGCATCTGACATAATAGAGCAACCTTGTGTTGCTTATGATTCTTTATGACCCTTTAGTAAGTCATTTGTATAATTCAACTCTTTTTGCAATAATGGAACTCGCATCTTATAATAACTTGGAGGTTTTAATCCCGCACCATATCTTCCAATAGCTTCAATCATTTCCTTAAAACTGTCTAAACGAGTAGTACTAAAAGGAAGACCAACCTGATAGAAGAAGTGAGCAATGTGCTGAATTGTTCTTCCTCTTATTTCTTTATCACAAGCATCACTTATATTTGTTTGTCTAAACTTTGAGCCCCCTGCTTGCCCTTGTTGCTTCTGTGATCCTTGAAACATATACAGACCCATCGATCCTTTTTTAGCCTTCTTAGTACTCACAACTTCTTTTCTTTTTTTGTCATATACTTTTTTTCCACTTGGGTTAATACTTATAGAATAATCTTCTTCTTCGTCCCTGAGATGTTCAACATCATCTTCTGGTAAATTCCCGTAAGATTCATTCTTTTGTATCTTCTTTTCATTTATATAACTCAGCAACTTTTCTTTAACCTCAGGTGGACACTTTTTGCAAGCTGTTGTATTTTTGTAATTTCCTACTAGATGTTGTTTTGCATGAAAAATATCACCTTTAATAGTCTTGTCGCAGAACATACAGGTCACTGCATTAGGATCTTTCGGATCTTTTAAATAATTATACTTTCATGCAGGATCTTTTTTTGATGTCATCGTAGAATCAATTGAGTTGCTCTGAACACTTGCCATTTATCCTGAAACCTAACAATAATTTCAAATAAATAAAAATTAACAGTATTAAAATCAAAACAATATATTATTAATTTAATAAATAAAAAAAATTATGTTATTAGTATACTGTTAACACTTAACAGTATACTGTTGGCTCGAAGCAGATGGAAACTGTGATTGAGAAGGAAGACCGAGCCTGTCGACAGCGGCAGTAGGTGACAGCGGTGGGAGCGGCGAGCAACGGCGGCAATGGCGATGGCGGCGATTGGAAGCTGAGGGTGTGGCGGAGCAGCGGGAGGGAAGCGGAAGCGACGAGTGACGGCAAGAGCAGGAAGCAGTAGCGGGAGCAGGAGCAACGAGCGGCAGCGGTAGCAAACACTAGCAGCAGCAGAGGCCAATCGCGGGGTTAGGGTTGGGGAAAGAGGCTATTATCGGTGATTTAGTTGGTTCAATCGAACCAACTAAATCACCAGAGATCGAACCAGAGCTAAAATTCTTGTTCGGTCGCCCGGTTTAACCTGGGCGCTCGCCCGAAGTGCCCGATGCCTCTTTGAAGCACGTTGCTTGGAAGTCAAGCGAGGCGCTCGCCCGAGGCGAGAAATTCTTGTTCGGTCGCCCGGTTTAACCCGGGCGCTCGCCCGAAGTGCCCGACGCCTGGGCTCGGGCGAGCGCCCAGGCGGCGCCTCTTTGAAGCGCGTCGCTTGGAAGTCAAGCGAGGCGCTCGGGCCTCGCCTCGTCTCGGGCGAGCGCTTAGGCGAGCGCCCGTGCGCCTTTTTAAATCATTGCTTGTATCATGCCTGAGCCATCTGTGACATTGTTTTGGAGTGTTTCAGTATCCGGTATAAGTTTGTCAAAACTCAAATTGTTCGCATCTACAGGGAAGTTAATGTAGTGATGAGCTGATTGGCTAAATTTGCTTGAATTACTGGAGTGGTTCAACTCCATTCTAAATGAATTGGTTGACATTTTGAGCTCTGATACCTCAGGAGCTTACCGTAATTTTGTTTTACTAAAAAAATTACAGTCTTCTTTTCATTTGAATTTTGCAACGTAGTATCTAAAAAACTTTTGCTTTTTAAGCATTTCTTGACCTTCTATGATCTCCCTAATGTGTGATAGATAAATGGATCTTTTTAAACCACAGAAATCAATAGTTTTTTTTCCTAATTATAATATTTGGGTGTTGCATGAGCTCTGATATTGCAGGAGACTGTTGTATTCAGCTTGCTTTAATGAAATAAGATTTTCTTTTTCATTCTTAAAAGATTTGCTGCAATATAATTTTCACAAAGTTTGCCAAACTTGCACATTGTTTTATAAGGTTTATCCCTGATGTATCTTTTTTTAACATGAGTTGGATTTAGTGCTATGTTAATACTTTTTCTTGTCTGGAGCTAGCTTGATTCTTTTTTTTATTTTTTATTTTTTTTTTACAGTTTGACCAGCGACAGAAATCCATGGGTCTTCCAACAAGTGATGAGATGCAGAAGCAGGAAATTCTCAAAAAGTTTATGGCCCAGGTGAATAAGCTTCTCTAATTTCTTAACATCTTTGCAGGATTCAGCTTTTTCCAATCTGTTTGTTTTTGAGTCCCATAGAATTTCTGATTTTTGCTTGTGCAGCACCCAGAGATGGACTTTTCAAGGGCCAAAATAGGCTAAGATTTCCTTTTTCTGCCTGCAAATAAATTTTAAACGCCGCAGCTCTTCAAGCTCAAGGATACCTGATAATGAAATTAGGAAAATCATGCTCTTAATCAGTTGTCAGTTTGGCAGATTGGTTGACGATCCTTTTGCAGCCCTTCTTTTCTGTTCCTTGTTTTCCTTAGTAGTACAATATCTGCCATGTTTTGTGAACTTGAGGGGCTAATTGATCTCTTGGTATTGGAAAAAGCCATGACGTTTGCAACTAAAACTTATATGTTTTGCTTGTGAAGGTATTACTTTCATGGTTGGAACCTTGTTGCTTTTGTGACAGTGTGGTACTTTGGGCATTTATGCCGCTTGCTGTGAAGTTGTTTATGTCAATGAGCCAATTGCAAATATGTTTTGGCTGTTCTCTTGATCCTAGGAACTCAATCTGTCTCAGACTAATGAATGGTAACATGTCTACTGTTCCCTGGACAACTAGTTGGTAAATTGCTGCTATGTTAGTTATTTTACTTGGCAGTTCGGCCATGCTTGCTCCGTGTTTTCTTGCTCTTTGACTTTTTGTGGATATGCCGTATGAAGGTGAAATTGCATCAAGTTCTCAGGGCTAAAGTGCTTCAAAATTTGTGTCAGCTATGCTGTTTGATCTCTAATTTACATGAAGTTATTTTTCTCTTATCTAGGATAATAATGTCATGGTCAATGTTTAGAAATCTACATTGTTTTGAGTGGAAATTTGGACTTGGAACACACAAATTTATGAATATTTTTGAGGCAGTTATATTGGGAACATAACTTCATGTTTGCTGCAGTTATATTGGAAATATCTTTTCATGAATACTTTTGAAGCAGGTCGCAATGCTAGACAATTGTTACAGACTTGCAATTTTGACTATGTTTAGTAGATTGTCTTTGCTGCCATCTTTGCATGAGAAAATGGTATGTGGCTGGTTAAATGTTGACGGTTTTTGGCTTTTTACTCTTGTAATTGTCAACCAACAGCTTGTTTCCCAAGCGTCTCTAGGCATAGTACTAGCTTAGGTACTAGAAATTCTCATTAGATTGATGTTTGCTTCCATCATCTTTTTTCTTTATGTTTGGAAACAAAATGTAGTCCATGTTTTTATCTGTTGTGTTTTGATTTTAAGAAGGTAAATAACAGATTTGCTCACGAGAAGGATGGCAAAGGCGGAGAGCAGTCAGATCCAAAAATAAGTTAATAAATACAATAAAATGATTTATTTCTTGGATCATGATGAGGAATACCAACTTTATCTCTTGGATTAATTTTAATTGTATGTAACAGCCTAAAGGTTGCTTCTGCTGCGATATACAAAGCTCTCTTATAAGATATTTTAGTGCGCCTGTTATGTGATATTTTGTTTCCCATGAGACTAAGCTGCGGACTCTTCTTTCATAGTTTGCGCACAAAGTCAAGCAACGTACCGTTACCACTGCATTTGAAAGAGATGTGCAGGTTAGCCGGTAGATATTTGTGCTGGAATGGCCATGAAATCCTTGTGAGTTGTATCAGCGCACACACACACACACACATATATATATATATATATATATATATATATATATATATATATATATATATATATATATATCATTGTAATGGCCTTTCTTGACGTCAGGGTTATCGGTCTCGCTTGCCTGCCTTGACGTTGGATACAGCAACGACTCTGCGGGTGGACCTTCATTAATGATCCGCAAATGGATGCAAATTCTTGGATCTAAATCCATTAAACGACGGATCCTTGGTTCGTCGTAGACCAGTATTTTCGACCCGAATCCAAAATTTTCCAGTTTGAGATTTCTCGACCAATGACTTAGTATTGTTGTTTGCTCACACCCGACCCATTGTCCTCTCACTTTTGCTCAAGTAAATAGAACGGGTCCCGGTTTCGACACATACGATCCGCATTCTGTGGGAGACCGCCTCGTGATTCGCGTGATGGGTACGAGATTGCGGTACACGTCAATCTCCCACTTCCGCAACAGTAGATTCGGACACCTAACCACCCGTTTCATTGCCGTCACCTCTCCCTCTCCGTGTCTGGCCACACGGCGGAACCGCAATTGCGTCTGGTATTGGATGGCTGCCGACGCAGCCCACTGCACTTCGCCCCCAGCTTGCCTCGCCAGAAGGGGACCGCAGTTCACCCCATAACGGCCATCCATTTCCCGTTGGCCAATCAAACAGGAGAACCATGGTGGGACCCACTACTGCCTTTTAAATACCCCGTCGCGTCACCCGAGGGGTGGACGAGTGTTTCTTCGCGTCTTCAAAGAAGCGGTTGCGCCGGAGCCGCTGCCGCTGCCGCTGCCACGGATGGCCCTCTCCGCCGCCGTCGACACTTCATTCCTCCTCTCCGCCGCCGCTGGTCGGAAATCCTCCAAATCCGGCGCCCGCCCTCGTCCCGAGAAGCAGGCGTCATCCTTCTCCCCTTCCTTCCTCCTCGGCGCCGCACCTCGCTTCTCTGGCCTCTCCTCCGCTCTCATCCTGCGTTCCCCCCAACTTGGTGCGCCAGCAGAGCACCAAGGCGAGCCGGAACTGCAGCAACATCGGCGTCGCTAAGACCGTGGCGGCCTCGTGGTCGAACAGCTCGCCAGCGTTCGAGGCCCCCCCGCTCCGCGGCCTCCGCGGACGCCGCCGTCGCCCCCGACGTCGCAGCAGAGGACGCGACCCTCGTTAGTGGTGGCGCGTCCCAGATCGCGCCAGTAGAGTCAGCGTTTCCGTTGGCGGGGGAAGCGAAGGCCTCCGCTGCCGTCGCGAAGGCCGCAGCGTCACTCATCTCCGATGGGGAGCCTCACGGTCCATGCTGGTGATTGATCTCTCTCGTCTTACTCTTTGACGTGTTATCTCTTCCACTTCCTTTCACGATCTAAGGTTTTGATGGTAGAAACCAGCCTTGCTGTCCCCCGAACTCGTGAGATCTCGGCCAATTATATAGATGATTTGCCCGCCCAACTATATGTTCATAGTGGGATCCGAGATTATTGCATGCGTTGCTTCAAAGACATTGTTGTCATGGTCCGATAGGTGAGAGATTGGGACGCGGTATAACCACTGATGGCATTACCACTCCGGGGGTTAACACATCGGCTTTCTGGTTCGACAACTCAGATGAGCTGATTGATTTCAAGGTATCCGATGGATTCGACGGCCATCAATTGCAATAACTTCTCTTCCGGCGTTTTGGTGATTCGTAAGGTCTTAAGGAATTTGCAGGAAAAGAGACATGGTAGCTTTGAGTACGGTGGATACGGAAACCCAACAACGCAGGCTTTGGAGGAGAAGATGAGGTGCCTGTTGCGCGTGGTTGATGGATATCGAAATATATTCTGTGCTGATGCAAATTCTTTTGCTGGAGCAGTGCCCTGGAAAGAGCCGAATCCACTTTGTTCGTGTCATCTATCTGGCATGTATGCCAGTGTGGCAGTGCTGTTGGCTCTGCTCCCTTGCTGGTGGCCGGCACATTGCGACCACCACGGACTGCTATAGAAAGGCTAGAATCTTCATCCAAAAATGGGAATTTCGGTAATCCTCCAAGCCTCTCGTCATGTATGAAGACTGCTTTATCTTGGTCGACCGGGCGGGAGGCTGTATAAATTCATAGCAGTGCGTAATAGAAACTTGGTCCCTGCAAGTATGTGCCCAAATGCCCAACTTTTCTTTGGTTGTTCCGTGTTCCTGATATCTTTTTGTCATTGAAATGGAGGTCACTGTCATTGATCCTGCTGACATCGAGTCCCTAAAAGGTGCACTCGATCAAAAAAATGTGGGTAAATAAGGCCACGAGTACTTTACTCCTACGCTCTGGAAATGCTCCCCGGTTGCAGTCAAGCCGACAAATGTGTTTTCATTAGGGTAACGGCTTTTGCTGGACGGAATCTCCAACCAATCCATTCCTCCGATGTGTTGAGATTGAGTTGGTTTCACGGCTCTGCCACGCCACGGCCAAGGAGCCTCGGTCTGTGCAGATGGTGCCTTTGCCTCACCCGTGAATCGGAAGGCGGTAACTCTGGGCGCTGATCTAGTTTTACATTCTGCCACAAAGTGTTTATTGCTGGGCACAATGATGTAAGCCATCAAAAAATAGCTATACAATTGTTTTCCCATTTCTTGTTTTCGCTCAACATACAACACTGATTTAAGCTTTTCTGGGTACTCGCCAGTCTCATCATGTTATCGGTGGTGGTGTTGATCCTGCGAGGGAGTTTCCATCGGGCTCCGAGTATTTGTGTTCGTTGCACACACGATGCCAGTTGTGGGCTTCGGACTTCTTAATGTTAATAGATAAGATTTTCTTAACCGCACGAGGAAATCTCGGTAGACGGTTGAGGAAAATCCTCTCTTCCTCCTCTCTTCCTATGTATAAATAAGGCTTTGTCAAGCTGCATTGATCAATCAATTATTCTTTTCAATTCATTTCAACATGGTATCAGAGCTATAGAGCAAATTCTCTTCTTCTTTGTCCGGCGACAGAAATCGTTTTGCCATTGCAACTGCGGCTCCGGAAGTCCTCCTTTCTCTCACTGCCGACGAGCGTGGACTCCGCCCCTTGCTTCCTCTGCTTCCATGGGCTGTTCCTTCTCCCACCGATCGCTACCTCAAAGATCGGCGATTGGAGTGCTCCAATAGGTGATCGCTAGCCCTGTTCTTTGCTCCTTGGCGGCCCGGAGTTCCTGTCCTCCAGGTTTGCACAACCGAGGCCCCTTTCTCCCGGAGCCCCTACGATCTGTTTTTCGCTTCCCGAGCGATGGTTGCCTCCTTTCGGTCAAGTTGCACAACAAAGCAGTCGAGCGCCTGCGACTGCTTTTTTTTTCTCCGGCAGACATCCTCTCGATCCGGGCCCGACCACCACCCTACCTTCGTGCGGATCTGCATCCGCCGATCTGCAAGATCGCCGCCATGGCGCAGAAGAAGCTCTCGGCGGCGTCGCCCACCCCCGCCGCCCCTTTCGGCAGAGGCGAGCACTCTCTGCACCGGCCCTACCGGCGCAAAGCAAGCTCTCGGCGGCGTCGTCCATCACCATTGCCGGCCCCTTTTCGGCAGAGGCGAGCACTCTCTGCTGTGGCGACGTGGAATCAAGGAGTGGCGGTGGGTGGGAACAGAGGCAAGGGAATCCTTTCCCATTTTTCCCAGAGAGCTCGCAACACTCTCTCGCGCCGACCAACAGTGGGAAGTGAGAGGCAGGCGCGGCCACCACCTCTCGCCCGCCTTCTTTCTCGACGAGGCGCTTCTTCAAACCACCGCAACGAGCGTGCAGTGTGACGCAAACAGACGGCGCCACTCGATCTCCTCTATCGCCAAACTCCATCGAGCGGTGCGACGCAGACCGGTTGAGTCTTCGACGCCCATTCTCGCATAAAGCAAATCGGGCGGGGAGCGATGGTTTCCTTCTCCTTACGACCCATCGAAGCCGACGCCATCGTATCATCAAATGACTTCATCATCTACTTCCTATACTCCACTCATTGTTCCCTGCAGGAACAATAGCGATTCTCAATCTCCAAGCCTCATCACTATCATCTTTGCGGCACTCATTCCTTTCAAGTTATCCAAAAGCGGAAATTATGCATCTTGGCGTGCTCAATTTTCTAATCTTCTATTTGGATATGACCTTATAGGTTACATCGACGGCTCTCTCCATTGTCCGTCGCAGTGCTCAACGGCCAGGAGGATCTAGTCCCATACCAAATCCACTCACAAACCGTGGTTACGTCAAGATCGTCTCATCCTCCAAGCCATTCAAGCTTCCGTCCGGGTCCGTCGCCCCACTAATATCTTCATGTATGATCGCTGCGAAGCATGGTCCAAGTTGCAAACAACATTGGCAAATCGCTCGCGACTCGCATGCTCGGACTCTTATCCAATCGATGAAAGTGAAACAAGAGGGAAGTACTATTGCTAATTACTTACAAAATATCAAAGTGATCATCGATGACTTAACTTTGATAGGTCATTCCTCGATGAAGAAGAAGTCCTCGTTCATACCCTTAATGGCTTAGGGGACGAATACAAAGAATTGGTACCGCATTCGAGCACGTGATTCTCCAATATCATTTGAAGAACTCTATGACAAGTTGACCGACTACGAGACATATTTGAAGCGCGACGATCGGCTGCCGGACCAACTATCACACTCAAGTCACTCATAAATCCAAGAGAAAGAGTAACCAATACAATAAGCGCGCCAATCAAGGTCCGACAAAGCTGCCTCGACCTTATGGGTTCCACACCAAATCCCTCTCATCCACATTATCAAGGTGATATCCCTATAATCATCAAGACTTGCCTCGACCTCTCGGCCATCGAATCATCGTCGGTTGTGTGATAAGATCGGGCACTCGGCGAAAGTCTGCCGCCTCGACCTCGACTTCTCGCTCCAACACAAAGTGGCCTCAAGCCAATCTCACAACTACTCCGATGACTAGTCAACCCAACTGGATTATGGACTCGGTCATCACATCACATCACCTCCGACCTTGTAACTTGTCTGCCCACAATAACTATGGCGGCGATGAAGATGTCATCATCGGTGATGGTAAATGACTCCCTATCACTCATACTTTGGTTCCACAACACTTAATTCACTCACCACAACATTCACACTTGATGATGTTTTGTGTGCACCCCACATCAAAAGAAACCTTATTTCGTCTCTCACCTGCAAGCAAAATAATACCTCCATTGAATTTTTTCCGACTCCTTTCTTGTCAAGGATTTGAGCACGGGGGCATCCTTAGTCCAAGGCCAGAACAAAGACAACATTTATGAGTGGCCATCCGCTTCGAAAACAAACCACCCCATTGTTCACTCCTCGATTCGCTCCAGTTGATGTGTGGCATCGACGTCTTGGTCATCCTCGTCTCTTATTCAAAGAAAAGTTACTTTCTCATTATTCACTTCCTACCTCTACTAGCAACATTTTAACTTATTGTGATGCTTGTCGTAGCAATAAAAGTCATAGACTACCTTTTGGCACATCTTCTATATCTTGTTCTAAACCTTTTGAAATTATTTATACTGATGTTTGGGGTCCTGCCCCAACCCTTTCTTTTGACAAGTTTCGTTTTTATGTTATTTTTGTTGACTATTTCACTAAGTACACATGGTTATATCCCCTCCGTCATAAATCTGAAGTTTCAACTGTCTTTACCAACTTTAGAAAGTTAGTCGAGAATTTCTTTCAGTCTTCCATTAAAACAGTTTACTCTGATGGCGGAGGTGAATATCAAGCCCTCGCATCCTGTCTTGCAGCTTGTGGTATACAACACCTCAAGTCACCTCCTCATACTCCCCAATTGGTTGGTTCTGGCTGAGCGCAAACATCAACATATAGTTGAAACCGGGCTCACACTTCTACATCAGCCTCGTTGCCATCACCTTTTCGGGACATGGCCTTTCAAACCATTGCCTATCTCATTAATCGTTTGCTCACTCCGGTCTTACAATACAAGTCACTATTTGAGAAACTATTCCACAAGCCTCCAAACTTTCATAAACTCAAAGTCTTTGGTTGTCTATGTTATCCGTGGCTACGCCCTTATGCCTCACATAAGCTTACACCGCGATCTAAGCCCTGTATTTTTATTGGATACTCTCTTGAATATAATGCTTTTCGTTTGCTATGAGCCACACACCCAAAAAGTCTTTCTCACACGCCATGTTATTTTTGTGGAGTCTTCTTTTCCTTTTCAAAATCATGAGTACTCTACCATGCAAGCTACTCCGACAAACACACATCATCGAGCATCTCCTCAACCCCGTCACATGAACCTCCCACAACACCATCCAATCCTAACCCTCCTGGTCAAGACACTCCTCCTGCTCAACACCTCCTACCTATCCCTCCAATCCCCTCTTCACCAATACCCTCACCACATCATCGGTGTTGTTGAAGTACATGCCAGACTAGTCCACTTGATCTCAATGCCTCACCACCGACTATGCCAACAACTCAACCTACCACTTCTGTAGCTCCTAGTCATCATATGATAACACGCTCCAAAAGTGGTATTGTTAAACCACGTCAAGTTCTTGATCTACATGCCACAACAAACTCTTCCTTGAAGTCGTGAACCCACCACAATTAATCAAGCGCAAAAATCTCCACACTTTGGCGTAAAGCAATGTGTGGAGAATATGATGCTCTTCTTCATAACTCTACATGGACCTTAGTTCCCTCTTCTCACACACAAAACATCATCGGGTGTAAATGGGTCTTTCGAATTAAGCGGAACCGATGGATCTATTGCTAGATATAAAGCACGCCTAGTTGCCAAAGGGTTTCATCAACGACTGGTGTTGACTTCACAGAGACATTCACCCGGTTGTCAAACCAACAACAATACGGCTTATCTTGAGCTTGGCTATCTCAAAAGGTGGCATATACGACAATTGGATGTTAACAATGCCTTTTTACAGGGGACTCTATCTGAAGATGTCTTCATGCAGCAACCCCCTGGCTTTGTTCATCCACAATATCCAAGGCATGTCTGCAAACTAAAAAAGGCTATTTATGGACTTCGTCAAGCTCCAAGAGCCTGGTATAATGAACTTGGCACATTTTTAACATCAATGGGTTTTTCAATTCCAAATCGATACCTCGTTATTCCTACGACAACATCATGAAAACACTATATATCTTTTGGTGTATGTAGATGATATTGTTGTCACAGGAAATAATCTTTTGGAAATCCAGACATTCTTAAAGCAACTAGCCATTCGGTTCTCTCTCAAAGATCTAGGTACCTTGAGCTACTTTCTAGGAGTGGAAGCTACATTCACCTCTTCAGGTCTTTTTCTATCACAGAGAAAGTATATTCAAGATTTATTATCAAAGACAAATATGCAGGATGCTAAAGATGTTGCCACTCCCCTCTCTACTAGTGAGTCACTAAAACTTTGTGATGGAAGTCCGCTCAGACTCTACTCAATACCTGGCAAGTACTTGGCTCCCTACAATACTTGGCTCTCACACGCCCAGACGTTTCATTTGCAAATAATAAATTGTCACAATTCATGCATCGACCATCTACAATACATTGGTCTCGGTCAAACGAATTTTTGCGATATCTTAAGGGGACTCTAAATCATGGCCTCTTTTTCCGCAAACACACCTCGCTTCAACTTCATGCCTTTCCGATCTTGATTGGGCAAGGTGAAATTATGATGATAGAACATCCACGTCTGGGCATATTATATTTCTTGGAGCTAATCCAATCGGTTGGAGTTCTAAGAAACAAAAGACGATTGCCCGATCCACAATCAAGCCGAATATCGTGCCATTGCCATGGCTACTCATGAAATAAATTGGATCACAAATCGCCAAGGAACTCAACGTCAACTCTACTCGTCCTCCTACAATATCTGCGATAATATTGGAGCTACCTATTTATGTGCCAATCCAAGATTTCACTCACGCATGAAGCATATTGCCATTGACTTCCACTTCGCACGAGAGATCAAGTTATCAAACATCAACTACGTGTTTCTCACGCACATACAACGGTGATCAACTAGCGACTCACTTACGAAGTCTCTCGCTCGTAAATTATTTTCATTACATCGGTCCAAGATCGTGTCCTTGACAGAGCTTGATCTTGGGGCATGTTAATAGATAAGATTTCCTCAACCGCACGAGGAAATCTCGGTAGACGATTGAGGAAAATCCTCTCTTCCTCCTCTCTTCCTATGTATAAATAAGGCTTTGTCAAGCTGCATTGATCAATCAATTATTCTTTTCAATTCATTTCAACACTTAATATTTATGAAAACACGGGCAAATTCTCCTATCTCTTCGGCTCTCTCTATTCAGGTTGTGTGTGACACTTCTCAGAGCAACATACTGACATCAAGAAGTTGCCTTTTCTAATTCGCTGCCACTTGTGCAAGGCCCGTTAAGAATGAATCGGGAGAAATATTGATCACCGACGATTGACGTCTGACATCTTTGCACTTGGATGGATTGGACACTTTGCAAAATTCATTTAATAACTGACCAAAATCTTGTTTCCAGAATGCTGCATGTATGATTCTCCGCGGCATGAAGACGCTGCATCTGCGTGTAGAGTGCCAGTTTGTGTTCGGCCCCACTGAGCCCCCAAAAGAACCAAAAAAAAAAAAGAAAAAAAAAAAGAAAGGTGCACGGGAAGGAACCTCCGATTGGTTTTTTACTTCTCCATCAATCACAAAGCTATGCCAGATAATTCATGTCGAGTATCCTGGCCTTCCGAGTCACCCGGAGCATCACATTGCCAAGCGGAGAATTCATGTCGTCAGTTTCGAGGCCAACTTCCTTCACTCACTCCATCATCATCATCAGTAGCAGCACCTTTACTTTGCATCGTCAGCATTTTTCGATTTGTCTGCATCTCCGCTTGTTGATGGTCCAGGTGGCTGGAACACGACAACGCATTTTGTTGATTCTTTAAATATACCGTACCCGTGCCCCGTCCTTTGGGGGCTGTGAGAGCATAGCAGACCAACCTGCCATCGTGTCTTACTGGTAATACTCGTGGCGACGCTATGTTACGTTAGATTGTTGACAAAGGCTGTTTTGGCAACACTTGGAATCCTATCCACATGCTAGAATAATGTGAACTAGGTACGAAATATTTGATGACGCGCGAAAGAACCGGTGCTGGTCTTCTCAGTCATCTCTTCTGCACGGGGACCTCAGCGGATCGGAAGGCGCAGCCAAATATGGAATCGAGGACAACCCGGTCAGGTTCAGTGTTGGGACTGAGGGTTTCGAGGACCTCAAAGCTGATAATACCATTCGGGCCTCGGACAGGATCTAATTAGCGTGTGTTCGTTGACCTCTCTCGTGAACCTGATCGAGCGCAAGCCGTTCTGCATTATGCCTCTGAATGCTCCACGAGATGATGGTCCAGTGATCTATTTGCTTTCGCCTTACCACTTTTATGCATTCAAGGTTGTAATTTCTTAGACAGTTCTAATACAAGGGTAGAATTTGCGACCTGAATGATTGGGATTTAACTCATAGAGTAAGTCTTCTTGTTTTTTTTTTTTTGACTTGTTGTCACAGACTTAGCTGGTTTTGCCTAAGCCGTGCGACACCAATACGTATCACCGCAAAGGTCAGCCTATCCGAAATCTCCTCCAATCCCTTAGGATCTGCAAAAGAGAAGACGAGACAGAAAGTACTACACACACAGGATCCACAAGCCACCCTTTCAGCAACCACTTTATAGCCAATCCAAATCCCAACAATGAATATCACAAGCTCAGAACAGTTGCACAACAAAGGTATAAAATTGGTCCATTACAGACCGAATTCTAGTACAAGTATGCACTCGACGCAAACATTATGTACAAGCCTACAATGGCTATCAAACTCGCTCAAATGGGGCATTTTGCCTTTGACAAGCCCTTTACAAGCTTTACAAATTATAACCAACCAAAAGGGATACGGACAAGCATAAGCATTACACCGAACAAGCCGTTTACAATTTTGTCCGTGACATTCTCCCTCACTTATTCCTTCGACGTCATCGTTGAAGCCTTTGCTGACGCTGTAACTTCTTTTCTTTGTTGGATCTTCGATCTTCTGCTCCTGCTGCGATGCGCCCCTTTGACTCCCAATTGTTCTCCACTTGTTGTTGTTGAGTCGTCGAACTTTAATCCGCCATGCTGCTTCAACTCGCCAATGACTCTGACTCCGTTGTGGGGTTGGCAGAGTTATGCTGATCCTTGTTGGTTCTTGCGGATTGATCTGATGAAGAGAAAAGACCATCTTTGATATGCACCAGTCTTCAAATTCTTCTTGTCTCCTGAACTGGATAGATGCTTGTTGGAGTTTTGACGAGCATCGCCTCGCAACCTTTCAAGTTTTTTGGTCCTTCCTCCGTAAAATTTGCCCATCGAATCTTCTTCCACTTAGTTGTCTTGCCCAAGTAGGCTCGCATCACTTTCGCTTTCGATTGGCATTCAATTGGGAAATGAAGTGGACAATCTACTCTCAGTAGCACTGATCACCGTTGGTGAGGACTTAACAACTGTTGTCTTCCATTAGTCTCTTCAAAGGGTCTTCAAATTTGTGCAGAGCTCCTCTACTAGATAACTAAGAGAGCTGGGGTACTTGGTTTCACCCATTCTCTTGAGAGTTGAGAAGGCAAAGGTTACTTGTCTTCGCCCGCCTCCTCGAGTTTGTACTTCAAGGCCGAGTGGTTATTAGACTTCGCCTGCTCTTAGCTCACACTTAAAGCACTTGAAGTGTTTACAATCCTTGCTTGTTGAGTTAGCTACTATGATTCACCTTCTCATTGCCATTGAACTTCGGAATGTAAGAAGTTATCACTCCGACTTGGAGTAAGTCTCCGTAGATCTGGTCACCTTTGGGATTATCGCCTTCTCCATCATTTTCGCCGCCGACTCCTTTGAGTAGCAAAGGTACAAAGACCGCGTATTATCCGCTCCGATCCTTGGTCATGCACTCTTGCATCGACCCGAAGTCCTTCACTCACGGCTATCTTGATGGAAAGTCTGTTGACACTGGTCTTACGAAGTTCTCTTGCTTCTGCCCTTCAGCCTTGTCTTGGTACATGGAGTTTGCTAAAGCATTCTCCTCCTCCACGACCCATATCACGACCAAGTGCTCTCCCTCTAAGAGAGCAAGGGATTGATGACTCCCCGGAAGTCCCGCCTTAGCGGTACCATGGCACTACAACGCCCATGGCACTACTATCCGTTGTCTCGCATCTGTATCCCTTCTTCGTGATCGGTAGATCCGCCTCTGCGGCATTGTGACACTCCTCTGAGTTCACCTTCAATCTAACCGATGATTGATCTTGGGTAGCTGAGTCCCTCTTGGACTCGTCATTGCTTCCTCGCTATATTTTGACCACCTGCTTCAACACCTATGTGTTCTCTGGGCAGTTCCACTTGGTCGCTGGAAAGATAGACTACAACTCCCATGTATGGCCACCGCCACTCATGTTGCAGGACTTGCACCATTTCTGTTCTCCTTAGCTTCATTGGCTGCAATGTTAAACACTCGGCCTTGTCCTCTGACTTGCCGGGCTCCCTTAAGCGAATGTGAGCTCTGAAGTAGTTCCACTCTTCAGCAGCTCCGATCATACCTCTGTATGATCCAGTCCCCCTGTGGGACTCCTTGGTACTTGCATCTGAACTTCTTCCTTGATAGTGCACAGCCCCCATAAGCTGATGTCCAAGGCTTCCATTCAATGCAACATTCGGTGCACGCACGGAAGACCCACCCTGCGTGGTACCATGGCATTCACTGCTTGAATCCATAGCTCTTCTTGCTATCGTGTTGTTCATCGAAATGGAGCTCCCAGTCGCGCTTCCCGATCATACCTCTACATGATCTAGTCCCCATGGGACTCACTGTGTGTGTCGACTTGCCGCGAGCTTTTCCACCACGATCGCCTGATCATGTCATTTGCCAGTGACATCTCCTCGCATTCTCGATCCTCGTGGTATAAACTCGAAGCTGCGATATCTCCATGTGTGGACTCGCCAACACATCGCAGGCCTTCGCCATCTTCGATTCTGTTCGCTCCTGTGGCAATCGACCTTCGTCCACCCACTCTCGGATCACACTCGGACGAAGGCTAGCTCTAGGACAATCCATCGCCTAGCAGCTCTTTTGAAGTCCCCTGACTTCACAGAAATTAGTGCACCATTTATGCGGATCCGGGTTTTACCCTACCCGCACAATCTCGGCGTGCACCGCTTTCCTCATGGCAACTCGAATGACAACACTGTGGCATATTCTTCAAGAGTAACTACCTCTGCGTCCTCTTGCCCCGTGTCAAGGCCTTTTGACACCAACTTTGCCTCAGCAAACTGCGTCGCCTTAGGATCTCCATCAAATGTTTCATCGAGATAAATGTATGTGCCTCAAAGCTCCCTTTGTCTTTGGCACCATGCAAGATGAGTCGGCTCCATCTGAATATGAAACCCATGGAACGACATGATCCGATTCCTGCCTCTGCAAGAGTCCATGTCCTTGACCTCTGTCTAAGGAAAGCTCCAAGCCTCCGCTCCACATTCCATCTTCTATACCAACTCCCTTCATGCGACTTGGGTACTTCACCAAGTTACCCCCAAGTTGCTTTGCTTCTCGATTTGCATTACGTTGATGGTGGCCCTCACGCCCACCATTCCACGGGTCAGCCCTCTGTTGAGTCCGATCTCCCTATCGGCTCTAAGTGTGCCTTCACTTTGTGTTGCCTTGGGTTGCTCCCCCACTTGATCTCACTATGCATCCACCAATGCATCACCACTTGCGAGATCATGCGATGACTCCTCGCCGCTTACTCGATCCATCGAGCTTTGTATTGAAGTACTCCTCAACTAGTGTGATACATTGCACATAATCCTCCCTCTGGAGAACCGGGACTTATCCCTCCTGGATATCTGCCCCGTTGGAGCAACTTCGCTCTTCGCCTCCTTCACTCTGGAAGTTTTGGAGATCGTTATCCCCTTGGACTACTCCGTCTTTGCTGAACAAACTGTGCCCAATTCTGCCTCTGCAAATGCACTTGCTAGATTGTGACACTTCACCAATACTGACCCTCACCTGCACCCCTCACGGGTCTAGCAACATGCCGAAGCTGCTGCACACTTCAGCATCTTACGAAAGTATCCTGCACATATCGAAGAGAAAGTTTAAATGCTCCATGGCGCCGACCTTCGGCCGCCTTGGGATGGCCACGGACAGTCCATCGTCCGCATGCAAGCCCTTGCATGAGTATCGAATTCCTTGAGTTTGCAACTCCCCTTACCTCTGTGAGCTTTGCACAACTCTTTCGATCATTGAACAACCCAATCCACCTTGCACGGTCTCATCCTTTGCCAAGCACTCCGCTTGCCTCGAGTACCGTCAAGTTTGGGTGCTAACGTCGAGCTACTACTCAAACTCAGCCATCCCGACCTTTGTGCGCTCCGCAATTCTTCTTAGCTTGTTGTCCTCGTGGTGCCTCACAAGGTTCCCCACGTTTGCATGCTAAGTGTTTCTAAGTGGGCTTGTCCCGCTCTGATACCATCTGTCACGGACTTAGCTGGTTTTGCCTAAGCCGTGCGGCACCAATGCGTATCACCGCAAAGGTCAGCCTATCCGAAATCTCCTCCAATCCCTTAGGATCTGCAAAAGAGAAGACGAGACAGAGAAAGCGCTACACACACAGGATCCACAAGCCACCCTTTTAGCAACCACTTTATAGCTAATGCAAATCCCAACAATGAATATCACAAGCTCAGAACAGTTGCACAACAAAGGTATAAAATTGGTCAACTACAGACCGAATTCTAGTACAAGTATGCACTCGACGCAAACATTATGTACAAGCCTACAATGACTATCAAACTCGCTCAAATGAGGCATTTTACCTTTGACAAGCCCTTTACAAGCTTTACAAATTACAACCAATCAAAAGAGACACGGATAAACATAAGCATTACACCGAACAAGTCGTTTACAATTTTATCCATGGCATTGTGGGCATGATGTGATGTTGCAGATATCGAACCCACGCTGGTCTCGGGTCGAATCAGCATGTATCTACCTACCTACAATCATAGCATGTCGGTACATGTTGCAGTGTTCCAATGCAAGCACATGTCGTGTGGATAACTATAATAGGGCTCCTTCATATTATGTACTATCGAATATGGATCGGTCCAAGTGATTATTATTTTTGTACAAGTAGAGGCCCTTGGTACTAATTATTTTTGATAGGTCGGAGTTTTGTCTCTTGATCTTCTCTCAATTTGCTTGGGATTCTTGAGGGATGCTTGCAAGGGAAATTATTGTTGCACTATTTGCCCTCTTCTTCTTTTTTTCGTGATACAAACCCCATTTGGCTCTTCTGAAATTATATTGCAAGCTCCTTCGGCTTCTGTCGTCAGAATTTGCAGATCGATACTTACATATGCAAAAGGAAATTACAAGCTAATTTGTGTGAGCCCAAAATTCTATCCCTCAGCTCAGTTACGTGAGCATATCATTTCCCTCGTCCTCCTCTTTCGTGGCACTTTCTACCTTCTACAATAATTCTCCGTGGTTGTCGACCCCTTCGGCGCCCCGACCGTCCACCGGGTCCACCTCATCAGTGTCCTTTACCTTTCTTTTGACAATCGCAGGCATCGCTTGAGCAGCAACTAACGAGAGTGGGGTCACCATGTGTTTGACCAGCGGGAACGATGATGGTGGCGGCGCCGCTCCCAGCGGCAATGTCGACTTCCACCCGACCACCCCCGCCCAGCGCACCGCCACCGCGTGGGACATGGCCGGCCTGTGGATCGGCCTCGTGGTGGGCGTCCCCTCCTACTACTTGGCCGGTAGTCTCGTCGAGGCCGGCATGTCCTGGTGGCAGGGCGTGGCCGTCGTCGTCGCCGCCAAGGTCATCCTCCTCGGGCCCCTCCTCGCCGCCGCGCAGCCCGGCACCCGCTACGGCGTCCCGTTCCCGGTCCTCGCCCGCGCCACCTACGGCGTCCGCGGCGCCCATGTCGTCCTCCTCCTCCGCGCACTCGTCGCCTGCGGCTGGTTCGGCATCGAGACCTGGATCGGCGGCCAGGCCCTCTTCCTCCTCCTCCCGCCTTCCCTCCGCCTCTCCCCCTACGCGACGCCACTCCCGTGGCTCGCCGCCTCGCCGCTGGAGCTCGCGGCCTTCCTCCTCTTCTGGGCGGCCCAGCTCGCGCTGCTGTGGAAGGGCATGGATGGCATCAGAGCGCTACAGAAGATCTCAGCTCCCATTCTTGCACTGCTCGCCGCTTTGCTCTTGGGCTGGGCTTACAGCAGCGCCGGTGGGTTCGGCCCCATGCTCTCTCTTCCGCCCCGGCTGTCGCCACCCGAGTTCTGGGCACTCTTCTTCCCGTCGCTCACCGCCAACGTCGGCAGCTGGGCGGCGGTGGCACTGAGCATCCCGGACTTCTCTCGCTACGCCAGGCGCCAGGTGGACCAGGTGGCAGGGCAGCTGGGCCTCCCCCTCTTCATGGGAGCCTTCGCCTTCGTCGGCCTCGCCGTCACCTCCTCCACGATGGTCATCTTCGGACGGGTGGTCTCCAACCCCATCGAGCTCCTCTCCATGATCGACGGCACGCTGGCCAAGCTGCTCGCCGTCCCGGGGATAACCCTCGCGGTGGTCACCACCAACATCCCCGCTAACGTGGTGGCTCCGGCCAACGCGCTGGTGAGCTTCCGTCCGGCCACCTTCAGCTTCAGGGGCGGCGCGCTGCTCACGGCCCTGACAGCGATCCTCTTCCAGCCATGGCGGATCTTTAGGTCCACGGACAGCTTCGTATACACGTGGCTCGTCGGCTACTCGGCGGTCATGGGCCCGATAGCCGGCGTCCTGCTCGCGGACTACTATGTCGTGCGGCGGATGGAGCTCGACGTGGAGGAGCTCTACTCGAGCAGCGCGGCGGGGAGGTACTACTACACCGGGGGATACAACGTGGTGGCCATGGCGACGGTCATGGCCAGCTTCGCGCCGGTAGTCCCTGGCTTCCTTCACAAGGTGAGGGTGGTGAAGTCCGTACCGGGACCGCTCGGCTTCATCTACAACATTAGCTGGTTCTTTGGCTTCTTCTCGTCGGTGGGCATCTACTTGGTTATCTCTGCTTTCTGCAGCAGGAGAGGTGGTCGTGGTGACTGCCACGTGAACCTGTCTTCTTCTTCTCCTCCGGCATTCGAGGAGCCCCCGCTTCGGCATTGGAGGATCAATTGTAGGCCATTCTTTTCTCTATAAATCTTCATTCGAAAATGGGGATGCAATGTGTTTGCGTTTTCCTTCGTTTGCTACCAAAATAACAATGGTTGACATGTTGGTGTAATTAACACAATAAATCTAGATTAAACATGTTTTATAGATCCAAAATCATATTATTAAATCAATAATAATATATATATAATTCTATAATAATTATGAAACATATTAACACGAAAGCGTACTAGATTAATCCATCAAAATATTTTTTGAATTAATCGGTGATTTGTTCTTTTAATTATAGAATATCCTTAAGAATTTTAGTTTTCTCTTTGATGGGTGAAGAGAAACTTTATTTTGATACTACAATCGGGGATCATAACCCTATTTATATATATAACCGATGAATATATAATTATAGTTATATTCATAATTGATGAATATGTAATTATGCCTCAAGAGTTTCATATTCCTTACTTATCTCGTCGTTAGAAATATGATTAATGGTATTCACACAATTAATTTTTATGACAATTATAGCCAAATAAATTTACTTTAATTATATCACTTTAATTTTGACTAATCAAAATAATAGCTTAACATATTTAATTATACATGTGTACCCTTAAATTCTAATAATCTCCCATTAGGTCACATATATATCCTTATAAACGTGTTATACTTTATGAGCTCAAAACTGTTGCCATTATTAAACAGAACATACAATACAATCTCGTCCATTGATCATATTAATATAGGACCAAAGCGGTCTTCGCTATATCAATCATAGCTAAACCCATCAATGATCACTAATATTAACATAACCAAATGACATAGATCAATCATGAAATGCATTGCATGAAAATTATATGAATGTGATCCATATATGTCAATTTTCAACTAGTCTAACTTTATCTTTATGAGATCATTAATAACTTTGATAATCATAATATACCAAGTATAACAAATTGAAGCTTTATTTTTGATAAAAAAATATTTATACAAATATAGAATCTGACATAGAATATTTAACAAACATATGACAAACTTCCACTAAACTGAAGTTTCCTCAAATTCTAAGACACCCATATGAGCAGTATGCTTATGAAAGACCTTGGGTGGTACGATACACATTTTGTGAGAGGATCTGCCAACATAAAGTTTGTTCCTAAATGTTTTATGGAAACTTATTTACTTTGTACCCTTTCCTTCACAACTAGGAACTTGATGTCAATATGCTTTGACTTAGTCGAGCTCCTATTGTTGTTAGAGTATAAAATAGCTGATTTATTATCACAGTATATCTTTAGTGGTCTTTCAATCCCTTGTACTATTTGCAGCCATGTGACAAAATTTATTAACCAAATTTCATGATTGGATACTTCAAAACATGCCACAAATTTTGCTACAATGGTGGAAGAAGTAATAAGAGATTGCTTGGCACTATGCCAAGAAATCGCCCCACCAACCAAGATATAAATGTAGCCCGAAGTGGATTTCCTACTATTTTGGCATCTAGCAAAATCGAAGTCAGAATACCCAATGATCTCCAAATGGTCTGATCTCCTATACGTGAGCATATGATCTTTTGTCATCTTTAAATATCTCATAACTCTTTTTGATGCCTTCCAATGATTCATTCCAAGATTGCTTAAGTATCTACCTAACACTCCAACAATGTATGTTATATCCGGACGCGTATAAACCTATGCATATATTAGACTCCCTTATGCATAAGGAATATTCTACATTTCTTAAGTTTCCATATTTCCTTTAGGACACTAATTGAGACTGAATCTATCTCCCTTTGCAATAGGGGTGTTTCCTAGTTTACAATTTTGCATACTAAACCTTTTGAGTACCTTATCGATATAGCTCCTTTGTGATAATCCTAGAATACCCCGAGATCTATCCCGACATATCTGAATTGGTAATACAAAAGTGGCATCACCAAAATCTTTCATCTCAAATTTTTTTGATAGAAATCTCTTGGTTTTGTGCAATATACCTATATCATTTGTAGTAAGCAGAATGTCATCCACATGCAATATCAGGAAAATAAATTTACTCCTAATGAACTTGTGATTTACATAATCTTCAACAACATTTATCTCAAAACCATATGAGAGAATTACTTGATGAAATTTATGATACCACTGACAAGATTTTAGTCCATAGATGAATTTTGTCAATTTACAAACCATTTTCTTTGGGTCTCTTAACATAAAGTTTTCTGATTGTACCATATAAATTGTTTCATTAATGTTTCTATTGAGAAACACTATTTTGACATCCATCTGATGAAACTCCAAATCAAAATGTACAACTAAAGCCATAATTGTCTTAAAAGAGTCATTCGTTGAAATCGGAGAGAAGATATCTTTAAAGTCAATCCCTTCTTTTTGAGTATAGCCCTTTGCCACAAGACATGCCTTGTAACTCTCTACATTACCATTATAATCCCTTTTGGTTTTAAAAATCTATTTATAACCAATGAGTTTCACACCTTCTAGTAATGGGACAAGTTCCCAAACTTTATTATCTTGCATGGATTTATACTCCTCATTCATTGCTTCAATCCACTTATTTGAATTAGAATCCTTCATGGCTTGACGGAAGTTGATTGGATCATCTTCCATCATACCATTACTTTTTTCATGTTCTTGGAGAAATATCATATAATCATCCAAAATGGCACTCCTCCTTTCCCTAGTGGATCGTCGCAAAGGTACTAGCGCTTGTGGCATGGGTTCTTGAGGGTGTTAAGTTTGTTCTTCATGAATAATTTCCTCATACTGTATGAGAGCTAGAATGACTATCCTTTTGAGGTACTGAATTTGCCACATCAGTGGCAACTATATAAATTGGACCAGATTGAACTAATTCTTCCTCAAAGGTAAAGTCTTTAACCTTATTTCTCCCTCCAAACTTAATATCCTCAAAGAATATAGCAATACACATTTCAAAAATATTTCTTGATTTGGGATCATAAAATTTATACCCCTTAGATCGCTCAGAATAACTAATAAAGTAACTGCTCATTATTCGGGGTTCCAATTTCCTTTCATTAGGCCTATAAAGCCTTGCCTCAATTGGACAATCCCATACATGGAAGTGTCTTAGACTAGACTTTCTTCTAGTCTAAAGCTCATAAGGTATTTTTGTAGTTGCTTTAGTTGGTATTCTATTAAGAATGTAAGCTACAGTATTTATTGCTTCTCCATAGAGTGACTCTAGTAAGGTAGATTAAGAAATCATATATCTTACCATGTCTTTAAGTGTGTGGTTTCGTCTTTTAACTATACCATTCATGCTAAGTGTTCCTGACATTATATACTGAGAGATAATTCCACACTCCTCTAGGTATAGAGTAAATGGTCCTGAACATTGTTCTCTTAAGTCATTATTTCTGTCGTAATATTCCTCTCCACTGTCAGAACTGAAGCTTTTCATCCTTTTGTTGAGTTAATTTTTAACTTCAGCTTTAAATGATTTGAACACATTTAAATATTGAGATTTTTCATGTATTAGATATAGGTATCCATATCTAGAGTAATCATTTATAAATGATATAAAATATCGTTGACCATTCCATGAAGGTGTAGGAAATGGTCCATAAATATCCGTATGTATCAATTCTAAGACGTCCGGAGCTCTATATGCAAATGATCTCTTAGGTTTGGTTTAGTTACCTTTATTGCATTCAATATAAATATCTAAACTTGATAAGTTAATAGGATCAAGAATCCATTTTGACATAAGTCTTTCAACTCTATTTCTAGAGATGTGACCCAAACGTTTGTGCCATAATACACCCGAATTTTTAATTTTACATTTAGTACCTCGTAATTCCATATTTAGGGATTCATGATAGGATGCTATAGTATCAAGTAAATTTAGATTGTCATAAGACATAAGTGAACGAGTTCCAAACACATTTGAATTTAAAGATAATAAACTTATTGTTTCTAAATGAATAAGAATAACCAGATTTATCCAAATAAGAAACATAAATTAAATTTCGTCTAAATGATGGTACAACAAAAGTATCTTTTAAATCCAAATAGTATCCAATACATTAACAATCTAAATGTGCTTATAGCTTCCACATCTACTGATTTTTTATCCTCCACATAAATGTATCTTTTAGCATTATTGGGCCTTCGGTAGCTCAGGCAATCCTGCATTGAAACACTGATTTTGGTAGTTGCACGGAGTCTAACCACCAAGTGTTTCTAGGTATTGAATTTAAATTAAGTTCAGAATAAATTAAAGTAAGGAACGTACCCTTTTTAGTACGTCGGGCATGATATTTAATATAGTCCTTATTTAAATGTCAAGATTTCTTACATAAGAAATAAGTATCAGTCTTATTTTGTTTCTTTTGTGCAGAACCTTCATCAGTCTCATTCTTTCTAGATTTGTATTTTCTTACATTTCTTTTACCGTTGTACCTTATGGAAATCAAGTTTTGAAGTAGAGTGCTTGTTTCCGCCTTATTATTTTTAAGAAAATATTTTTTTTTATTTTGACAAGAAAATCTTGGCCTTGGTAATCCCTTCGGATACTACAATCCTAAAGGCCTCTAGAATGCTGCACTTGATAATCATGAGACACATGTGATTAGACCTGTCTCACTTCTCATATAATCTCCTTTCATTAGGAGTACTATTATATGTAAGAGAAGTGGGTTGATTTTTTCTTAGTGTAAGGTCCAGATCTATGCAGCCCAAAATGATCAGAATGTTTTCTTTCTAATCTTTAAAATTAGTTCTATTTAGAATCGGTATTGAATTGATGTTAGCAGATATTGAAGCAAGAGAACCTAAATAAGAGAAATAACCAAAAATTATGCTCATATATATTACCATAAATATAAGTAAATTTAAATAATGATATAACCCATCTCAAGATACCAAGTATAACATTAATATATTATCTTTGGATTTCAATATTAATTGCTAGTGGTAGTCTTGTTGTAATGATCAAACACTGATAATAAGACATATCAAATAATAAATCTATTTTTAGATTAATTTATTATTCACATGTATAACTTTATAATTGTCACGTGTTTACCATTACAGGTGTGTGTAAAATTCTACTAATCATTAACCTTCCTTTGGATCGGATAATTATAGCATGGATGTAAATAGACACTACATTTAATATTTTCATGAGAAATATTACACATGAGAGGTCATTTTGACAACTTCATGCATTAAATTACTCAATCTAATATTAAATAATTATTAATTAAATTTAAACCATATTAGTCAAATTGACTTAACCTTAATTTGTGACTCAAATATTTAATACATATAAACCATTCAATTTATGTCAACAAATAACTTTATATAACCAATATTATGTTTAAACCAACATAATATTACATAAATATTATAATAATAATATTATTAATTAAATTTATATATTCTAACAACATAATTAAATAACATAATATTTTAATAATATTATTATAATTAAATTTACATAAATTTAATTAATTAGATAAAATTCAAAAGGAATTTGGAAGATTTACATGAATTGTAGTGCAAAAAATAAATTTACATACTGTAAAAAAATTCATAAAGTGGGAGATTTATGCCTTGTAGTGCAAAAAAAAAAAGAATTTGTATACTGTAAAAAAGAAAAAGCACGAAGAGGAAAAAATATCTTAAAGTGATCTAATATCAGAAAAACATACTGAACTGAATGTGAAGCATGATTACATAAAACCATCACCATGATGATAGAACCAAATCACTCTAAAATACTGATAAAAATATCATTAAAATATATAAAAATAAGTCTAGATATTTAATAATCATTGTAGGATGGCTCTGATACTAATGTTGGTGTAATTAATACAATAAATTTGGATCAAACATGCTTTATAGATCTAAAATCATATTATTAAATTCATAATAATATACATAAAATCCTACAATAATTATGAAACATATGAACATGAAAGCGTACCTGATGAATCCATTAGAATATTTTTTGAATTAATCGATGATTTGACCTTCCAATTATAGAGTATCCTTAAGAACTTTAGTTTTCTCTTTAATAGGTGAAGAGAAACTTCATTTTGGTACTATAATCAGAGACCATAACCCTATTTATATACATAATCGATGAATCTATAATTATGATTATATTCATAATTGATGAATATGTAATTATACCTCAAGAGTTTCATACTCCTAACTTATCACATTATTAAGTTAAAAATTAAGTTAAAAATATAATTGGATATCCACATAATTAATTTTTATAATAATTATATTTTTAATTAATTAAATTTATTTTAATTAGATTATTTTAATTTTAATTAATCAAAATAATAACTTAATATATTTAATTATAACTCTTAAAATTCTAACCTGGCATTGTCGTATCAAAAGAATCAATTGGATTTGCAGAAGTTCCCAAACATCGTTGAGCTGCTCATGCGAATGGCGGGTGTCTCGTCTCCATGCTCGACTCGGGACCCTTCTCGAACTCTGTTGCATTGCAGTTTGCCCGATGCGGGCCACAATTGATCACGTCAGTGTGTCCACCGACCTCGCTGTCGCAAGCAGTCAGAAGTAGCGTGATGTCGAAGCAGATGTGATGCTATCCGTCCACGCGTGAAGACGAACTATACCGTGGAGTCGACCGACCTCGCTGTCGCAAACGCCCGCCCCGCCGTAGGAGAAGGAACCGAAACAAAGGTTACAACAACAGGTAACGGAGAGGAGAGGGGAGAGTGAGAGAGGAGAGAGAGATAGAGAGGAGATGCCTTCCAATCGGGTGCTGAGGGTTGCGGCGGACGGCAGCGGCGAATTCTGGACGGTGCAGGAGGCGATCGACGCGGTGCCGCTCTCGAACCGGGTGCGGACGGTGATACAGGTGGCGCCGGGCCTGTACCGGGAGCCCGTCTACGTGCCCAAGACAAAGAACTTCATCACCCTCGCCGCCTCCCGCCCCGAGTCCGCCATCCTCTCCTGGGACAACACCGCCACCCGCATCAACCACCACCAGGTCTCACGCTCTTCTCCCCACCTTGCGCACGCACTTTTTGATCATCATGGACTCATAAAAGGTGCTTCCTTTGCCCCCTTTTTTCCGCCATTCTTTGTAGCCGTCTCGAGTGATTGGGACGGGGACTTTCGGGTGCGGCAGCACCATCGTCGAAGGAGAGGACTTCATCGCGGAGAACATCACCTTCGAGAACAAAGCCCCCCAGGTCTAGCTGATTCGTGCCCTTGAGCCCGTCCTTTGCTTCCCCTTTTTCTACTGCTACCGTGCTATCTTTTCTAGCTGTAGAAATGCACCGACACATATCTTGTTCTTGTGGATGAACGTGTAGGGTTCGGGGCAGGCTGTAGCGATTCGGGTAACTGCCGACCGATGCGCATTCTACAATTGCAGGTTCCTCGGGTGGCAGGTACCGGCCTTCCTCCCACTCACTCTCTTGATTATATGTTCTTGTGTGAAGTTGATGGGTCCTCTGCTTGGATCAGCTTAATGATCCTTTAGATGAAAAGCTTCGATCTGAATTTAATTTGTTGTCACCTAAAGACTCAATAATAAGGCAAATTTGCAAGTTCTTGGGATTACTTTTGATATAATTGGTCTGTATGGGGTTTAGGTTTGACGATCCGTCGAGCCATCAACTCTCGATGAAAAGTTTCGATGGAAGAGTTGCGCCTGTTGTCACCTAAAGACTCAATAATAAGGCAAATTTGCAAGTTCTTGGGATTACTTTTGATATAATTGGTCTGTATGGGGTTTAGGTTTGACGATCCGTCGAGCCATCAACTCTCGATGAAAAGTTTCGATGGAAGAGTTGCGCCTGGACAGCAATAAATAAATACATCTTTGAAAGAAAAATCTTAATCTACTCCTGCAGAGAATCAAAAGTACCTAAAATAGGAATCAAGAGTTCTTTAGTGACACAGGCTCAGAGTTTCTCGTGTGCAAGCACAGAAAAATGCTCTTGAAGTCGAAGAATGCTGGTTGCTGCCGGTTTCTCCCTTTCTTCCCTTCTTTCTTCTCAACCGTCTGCACCTCAGTTAGGGGCTGCAGAAGGACTGTTATTGCTGCTGTGTCTTTTGAAGTCGAAGATGAAGACGAAGCTGTTGATTTTTGCTGGAGGAAGATCTCTTTCTGTGGTTGAAGTTTGCTGCCACAGGTTGGAAGGAGCTATTGAGATTTGCTTGCTGCCGAATTCTGCAGCTTCAAAGAGGCTGCGATTGGATGAGGCAGACATTGAAGACATCAGTGTTGTTTGTAGAAGGGATAAAGCAGCAACTACGACCGGCTGGTTGTAGTACTCTCCAACTCCTTGCTGCCAAGAACTTTCTGCTGCAAGGAAAGGAGGCTGTGCCCTCTTTGTTTGTTTGTTGCTGCCAACTTGATCTCCTCAAGAACTGCAAGGCTGGCTGATGTCTGATGGTTTCTCCGCTGCAAGGCTGCCACAGTGGATTGGGGAACGAGAAGAAGAAGGGCTGTCAAAGTTGGAAGAGTGAAGGCCACTGCTCTTTTCTCTAACTCTAATTCTTGACTGGAAGGAACTCTTAGGGCTGACTGGTTTTGGGATGCTTTCAAGGGGCTGCGACCCCTTTCTTTTAAAGGCTTATGAGGCGTAGAAAGTCCCGATGGTTTTAGGGCTTTTGGTTAGGGCCGGCTGATGGAAAGTCCTGATCCCTTTAGGACTAAGGCTGACTCCCCTTGTGGCTACTCTAGTTGGCTGCATGCTATCGTAATCCAAGTTCCACGTGGATTGGGATTTCGGCTGATGTGGTACTGAGTAGGAGCTTGACTTGGGCTTTGAAGCTTGTGTGATGACTCAGCTTAAGTTGGGCCATATTGGGTGAACTGTGGAGCATGTTTGAGACTCTGGTTGAATGTCGTTGAGATCATCCCTGATCAATAATGGGATTGGGGTTTGGATCTTCTGTTACTCCTTGCTTTCTGCAGGATTGTTATCGAGTGTAGGCTGGAGTTCAAAAGGTGAGTCTCCTTGTATGATCTGAAGCTGCTCTTGAGGAGACATGGATCAATCTGGCAATTTTAGGTATTCAATTTTTTTTAGTGCAAGACTAGTGTGAGACAAACTCCTTGACATCACAAGATTCAATAATTTGAGATCCTGAGCCATGTGGGCATAGCTATTCTCTTTGGTTTGCTAGTTGATCCAGTGTTTTTCTTTTTTGAGATTGCTGAGCATAAGAGTTATGAAATGGACATTGTATCTAAATGAACCTGCACACAGTAGTGATGGTTACTGGTACATAGGATTACGATGTGATCAGATGTAATAAATGCTAGTCATATGTGCTCTGCAAGCCAATCATATGAGTGATGGCACGTGTGACTTACATGCACACTTTCTTTTGCTTATTATTATTAGACATTTTATCACTTTATCTTGCGTGTTGCATATATTGTGATGTCCATGGATCTGTGTAATGGGAGTCGGATCGTGATGAGATCACGATAATGAGACCGATTCACCTTTAAACACGGATCCCAAATAATCCCAATCATAGGTTACTCGAGAAGGACATCGAGATAACCAGACAAACTGGTGTATTGTATACCTGTCAATATGATGGAGGCGGCTGGTCTTATAGCTGCTCGTGTGGGGACACTAAGAATACAGTACAGGTGCTCATTGGAGAATGAGTTCACTGATTGATCCATCCACGGAATGCTAGATGGTTGATGATACATAGTCTTAGTAGTGTATCTGGTCCTTAGACTTGAGACACCAAGGATGCCTTGTATGAGTACTCCACTCTTTGATACCGGACTTATAGGTTGGGAAGCTCCAGGTCTAATACAGCCGGTCATTGGGAGTGGTAGCCAACCTTACGAGGGCTATTGAGTGTATTATCAAAACAAGGTGCAGTGGTAGCCGGCCTATTATCAAAAACATTATTTCTATTTCATGTTTGACAATTAGTGGATATAAATTAGTTTTTGAGAATAATGGTTGTTTAATAGCATTAGATGATGAGATCAACACGAGAGGAACATTGCATAATGATTTATTTATGCTGGATACAGCTCCACACATCATGAGTGTAAGTGAGTCTAAGAGGAAACGAGAAGAGGTGAACAATGCATATCTGTGACATTGTAGGCTAGGTCACATCCATGAGGGAAGGATTCAAAAGTTGCTGAAGAATGAATACTTAGATCCATTCGACTATGAGTCATATGCGACTTGCGAACCTTGCCTTCGAGGAAAGATGACCAATTCTCCATTTAGTGGAACTGGAGAGAGAGCCACTGAGTTGCTGGAACTCATACATAGTGGTGTATATGGTCCCATGTCGACACATGCCATAGGTGGTTACTCCAAGTCATTTAAAAAGCATTAGGCGCCAAGGTCTAAAATCGCTTGAGGCGCTAGGCGCTCGCCCAAGCGAAGCGAGGCGTTAAAATATAAAAATATATAATATAATTAATAAATATAATTATTTAAATAATAATATACTATTAATAGTATTAAAATAAATACTGTTAATAGTATACTATTAACAATAATTTTAAATAAAAAAATTAATAGTATTAAAATCAAAATAATATATTATTAATTTAATAAATAAAAAATTCTGTTATTAGTATATCATTACAAGATATTGTTAACTTAACGATTATATTGTTAATAAAGATATTGTTAATATCTTGTTAATATATCATAACAAGATTCGTCGTCAAGCTAGATGAGAAGAAGAAACCGAGCTTGTTGAAAGCAATAGCGATGGCGGCAAAGAATAAATTGGAGTGGGAGCGGCGGCGACAACGATACAATGGCGGTGAAGCGGAGTGCGACAGTGCGATGATGTGATTGGAGCGGGAGCGGCGAGCGACAGCGAGAGCAGGAAGCGGCAGCAGCAGGTTAGGGTTGGGGAAGTCGGTGAAGTCGCGAGAGAGGTTGATATCGGTGATTTAGTTGGTTCAACTAAATCATCGGAGATTGAACCACACCTAAAATTCTGGTTCGGTCGCTTGGTTTAACCCAGGTGCTCGCCCGAAGCGCTTGACGCATGGGCTCGAGCGAGCGCCCAGGCGATGCCTCTTTGAAGTGCGCCGCCTGGAAGTATAGCGAGGCACTCGGGCCTCACCTCGCCTCGCCCGAGCGCCTAAGCGAGCGTGGGATCGGCGAGTGACAACGAGAGCAGGAAACGGCAACGGGAGCGATGAGCGTCAATGGCAGGTTAGGGTTGGGGAAGTCGGTGAAGTCGCGAGAGAGGTTGATATCGGTGATTTAGTTGGTTCAACTAAATCATCAGAGATCGAACCAGACCTAAAATTCTAGTTCGGTCGCCTGGTTTAACCCGGTCGGCTCAAGCGCTCGGCGCTGGACGCTGGGCTCGGCGAAGCGCCAGCGCGCTCTTTGAAGCGCGCCGCCTGGAAGTATAGCGAGGCGCTCGGGCCTCGCCTCGCTGGCGAGCGCCCAAGCACCTTTTTAAATCACTGGTTACTCCTACTTCATTACTTTCACAGATGATTTCTTAAGATACGGACATATGTACTTGATGAAGTACAAGTCCGAGGCCTTTGAGAAATTCAGGGAATATAAGAATGAAGTGGAGAACCAGACTGGAAAGAGTATTAAAACCCTTCGATCAAATCGAGGAGGTGAGTGCTTGAGTACAGAGTTCACCAAGTTCCTCAAAGACCATGAGATTTTATCCCAGTGGACACCTCCTTATACACCGCAGCTCAATGGTGTATCAGAAAGGAGGAATCACACACTATTAGACATGGTGCATTTTATGATGAGTTTCGCCGACCTACCCATCTCATTTTGGGGATATGCCCTAGAGACCGCAGCTTACCTTCTGAACAGAATTCAAACTAAGTTAGTAGTGTCTACTCCATATGAGATATGGAATGGGAAGAAGCCTGATCTTAAGGTTGTTAAGATTTGGGGGTGCCCTGCCGACGTCAAGAGACACAACCCCGACAAGTTAGAATCCAGGACGGAATGATGCAAGTTCGTGGGATACTCCAAAGAAACTTATGAGTATTATTTCTATCACCCTGAGGAACAAAAGGTCTTTATAACCAAGAGAGCAGTGTTTCTTGAGAAGGAACACATTCTTAGTGGAGACATGGGAGCATGATAGAGTTGAGCGAGATTGGAGAACTTAACTCAAGCATCATTCCACAGCCAAAATCTGTTCAGGTACCTAACACACAAGTTCCAACTTTACATAGGTCCGGTAGAGTTTCCCATCCTCCTGAGAGATATGTGGGACATATTAGAAGAGAGGATGTTGAGGATATTGATCCTCAGACCTACAAGGAGGCTATTATGAGCATAGACTTCGGGAAATGGCAAGAAGCCATGAATTCAGAAATGGATTCCATGTACTCCAACAAGGTTTGGAACCTGGTTGATGCACCCGAGGGTATTGTATCTATTTGCTGTAAGTGGATATTCAAAAAGAAGATTGGAGTAGATGGACAGGTAGAGACCTATAAAGCAAGGCTAGTGGCTAAGGGGTATCGTCAAAGGCAAGGTGTTGACTATGACGAAACTTTCTCACCCGTAGTCATGTTAAAATCTATTCGAATTCTATTAGCTATTGCAGCATACTATGATTATGAGATCTGGCAGATGGACGTCAAAATCGTATTCCTTAATGGTAACCTTGAGGAAGAAGTGTATATGATACAGCCTGAGGGATTCGTGTCTAGGGATAACCCAGATAAGATGTGTAGGTTGCTTAGGTCCATTTATGGACTAAAGCAAGCTTTCCGAAGTTGGAACATAAGATTTGATGAGACGATCAGATCTTATGATTTTGTTAAGAACGAAGATGAGCCTTGTGTGTACATGAAGGTAAGTGGGAGCGCTATCACCTTTTTGGTGCTGTATGTGGATGACATCTTGATCATTGGGATTGATGTAGGAATGCTCTCCACAGTAAAGGCTTGGCTATCTAGGCATTTCTACATGAAGGACTTAGGGGAAGCATCCTGCTTATTGGGGGATACAGATCTATAGAGATAGATCCAAGAGGATGTTTGACTTATCCCAGTCCAAGTACATAGACACAATTGTAAAAAAGTTTGGCATGAAAAATTCCAAGAGATGTCTCATACCAATGAGACATGGAATATCACTTTCTAGAAGTATGTCCCTGAGACTCCTGAAGAAAGGGCACATATGGATAGGATACCATATGCCTCAGCGATAGGGTATATCATGTATGCTATTGTATGTACTAGGCCTGATATAGCATATGTTCTAAGTGTCACGAGCAGGTACCAGGCAGATCCAGGCTTGGAGCACTGGAAAGCAGTAAAGTGTATCCTTAAGTACTTAAGAAGGATTAAGGATCTTTTACTGGTATATGGAGGCAGTAGCTTCAGGATTGAGGGCTACACGGACTCGAGCTTCGATCGATGTCGATGATAGCAAGTCTAATTCAGGGTATGTGTTCACCCTGAATGGAGGAGCAGTGTTTGGAAGAGTTCTAAGCAAGACACTACTGCTGACTCGACCATAGAGGCGGAGTACATTGATGCGGTAGAGGCAGCAAGGGAGGGAGTCTGGATGAAGAAGTTCATTGCAGATCTAGGAGTCGTGCCGAACAACAAGGAGCCGATTCCCTTGTATTGCGACAACAACGGGGCAATTGCTCAAGCGAAGCAACCCAGGTCTCATCAAAAGTCAAAGCACGTTTTGAGGAGGTTCCACTTGATAAGAGAGATCGTCGCCCGAAGAGATATAGTAGTGGAAAGAGTTCCATCCGAAGATAACATTGCAGATCCACTGACAAAATCGTTGTCTCAAATTGTCTTTGAGCGTCACAGGGGTCTGATGGGGATCAGACACGTAGGTGATTGACTTTAGGTCAAGTGGGAGATTGCTAGTCATATGTGCCCTGCAAGACAATCACATGAGTGATGGCACGTGTGACTTGACATGCACTCTTTCTTTTGTTTATTATTATTAGACATTTTATCATTTTATCTTGCGTGTTGTATATATTGTGATGTCCATGGATCTGTGCAATGGGAGTCGGATCGTGATGAGACAAGATAATAAGACCGATTCACCTTTAAACACGGATCCTAAATAATCCTAGCCATAGATTACTTGAGAAGGATATCGAGATAACCGGATAGACTGGTGTACTGTATAGCTGTCCATATGATGGAGGTGGCTGGTCTCATAGATGCTCGTGTGGGGACACTAAGGATACAGTACAGGTGCTTATTGGAGAATGAATTAACTGATTGATCCGCCCACGGAATGCTGGATGGTTGATGATACTTTATTGTCAAGTAGTGATTCCATAGTCTTAGTAGTGTATCTGGTACTTAGACTTGAGACACCAAGGATGTCTTGTATGAGTACTCCACTCTTTGATACCAGACTAATAGGTTTGGAAGCTCCAGATCTAGTACAGCCGGTCATTGGAAGTGGTAGCCAACCTTACGAGGGTTATTGAGTGTCAATAGAGGATCATCCGCTCTCAGTATCATGAGAGGAATATCCCATGTATTCTTGCTCAAACAATAGAGGATAACCGGATAGACTAGTGTACTGTATAGCTATCCATATGATGGAGGTGGCTGGTCTCATAGATGCTCGTGTGGGGACACTAAGGATACAATACAGGTGCTTATTGGAGAATGAATTAACTGATTGATCCGCCCACGGAATGCTGGATGGTTGTTGATACCTTATTGTCAGGTAGTGATTCCATAGTCTTAGTAGTGTATCTGGTACTTAGACTTGAGACACCAAGGATGTCTTGTATGAGTACTCCACTCTTTGATATCAGACTAATAGGTTTGGAAGCTCCAGATCTAGTACAGCCGGTCATTGGAAGTGGTAGCCAACCTTACGAGGGTTATTGAGTGTCAATAGAGGATCATCCGCTCTCGGTATCATGAGAGGAATATCCCATGTATTCTTGCTCAAACAAATCCTTGGCCAAGGTTGTTCGGATTGAGAGAGAAATAGTTCTCCGAGAGAATCCGATTAGAGCGAGACTCGAGGAGAGACCGTATGAGCCTGACAGTATCATGCCCGGTATAGGATCTCTAAGATATTAGATGAATAAGGGACTATAGGTACATTGTAACTGAGGACAGATAGGTCCAAAGGATTGGATTCTCCTGTATCGTCTAGGGACTACGGCGTAGTAGCATAGTACGTCTGTAGTCGATGAGTCGGGTGAATTATTATGGAGATAATAATTCACCGAGTGAGGAGTTCTGACAAGTATGACTCACAGCTAGCTCGATATTGGGCCTAGAGGATCACACACATATGGTAGGTGTCGCGATGAGTAGAGGTTTGGATATGAGATATTCGTCGGAGCCCTTATCTTATTGGATATCCGTTAAGCCCTTGAATTATTGGATCCTAAGATGAGATCCAATAAGAGCTAATAAGAGATTATTGGGTAGAGATCCACTAATCTAAGAAGTTTGGGTAATTGGATGGAGATCAAATAGCCAACAGGGTAAGATCCATTAGGATTAAGTTGACATGAGACCTCTATAAATAGGAGGGAATTAAAGGCCCATAGTGTCACGCACTTAGCTGGAATTGCCTAAGTGGTGAGGCACCCTTACGGCAAACACGGACTTAGGTGGAGTTGCCTAAGTCAAGAATCACCTTTGCGCCCACTTCGATTAGACTTAGCTTGGATTACTTAAGTCTTGAGGCGCCCTTGCAACATATGCATCCGCAAAGGGTCAGCTGAACTGCAACCTCATGCAGGTCCCGTAGGACCTGTAAAAAGAGAAGATTAGTTTTAAAAACGAGTGGCGGACAAGTCCCGACGTCTCGCGAAGAGAGAAGCTTTACAAGCAATTGAGCGAGTACTTGGAGTGCAGGAAAGCAGAGAAAGAGAGAAGGAAAACAAGGACTTTAGAAGGGTGAATGAGTAGCTGCAAGTCCGCAAACAACTACTCCCCGAGTGCCGGGCGCGAAGGCAAGTTTCCATCAAGTTGACGTGCAAATTTGTGAAAGTGTCCAACGCCCGACACTATACCGAAGACCCATCTAGCCATGTGCCACCCGGGGGGTTCCTGGGTGCTGAGATGGCTGACAAAATTGGGGTGGCTGCGGGCTGCAGAAATCAGCCCGCGACACACAAAAACGGAGCTGTTTTGGGGGTGTTTGGGTAGATGCAGCGAGCGATCGTTCTGCAGTGCTGCGAGCTGTTGTTTCTTTTTACAAGGAAAACACGCCAAAACATGGCAAAACAGGCTGCCAAGGATATGTACATGCATGGGCAAGTGACGAACGGTTCGTTGAACGAAGTTGTTGCAAGTGTGCGACGACCGTTCGTGACAATAGGCTAAGGGTTTTTTAGCAACCACCTCCTCTTCCTTCTCTCCCTCTCCTCCTCAGCCAACAGCCCCAATTTGGGGGCGTGTGGATAGCAAGAAGGGCCGACCCCTTCTTGATCGCGTAGTGCGCGTAGCGAGGAGATTTGGGCAGCGATTTGAGGAGCGTCGTCGTAGCTCCTGCCGTGTGGATTATCGTTAGAGAGGAGGACATTTGAACTCCTTCATCCAGTCCTACAGATCTGCAGGGATTCAAGGATATACGATCTCCCTAGGTAATTTTCTTATGTGCAATTTTTTCGATTTTGCGGTTTTCGTGCATCAACTTTTGCACGACGATAAGGACCTCTATTTCTACGAGAAATCTGTGATTTTTGTTTCTGTTCTTCTGCTGCGCATATGATGTCGTCGCAGATTTCCCAACAATAAATTGACTCAGTTAGATATTTTTATTGAAAATGTGTGAAAGCAAATGATACAGGTAAAGAAACAAGCAAAATCAAGAAAGAAATAGAAAAATTAAAATTAAGAGATTCTGTAAAAACTATGTAGGCGAGGGAGCTATAAATGATACATCAATTGGCTGAATAGATTATTATAAAAGATAATAATGATATGTGATGATGTGAACAAATATTAACAGCAAGGTGTTGCAAGACTAAATACTTACATTGAAATTTGTGGATTATATAGAAAATATTTTGTCACCGGAAGGAAATTCAAGAATTTACAGCTGGGAACTTAATCAAGCAAAAGCTGCAAAATGAAGTGGGGAATTTCTCTTCAAGTCTTGAGCTTATAATAGAGAAAAGTCCATTGTAGGGTGATCCTCTTCTTTTGCTTCAGTCAACTCAGATCCTTCACTCTCATACTTTCTAGGGTCTTTGGAGGATTAATATACATAGCCCTATATCTAAATATAAAGAGGCTATTTCTTTGATGCGAAGCTGATCTTCCAAGTTGCAAAGGAGTAATCTTACTATTGTACCAAGACCCCACCCTTAATTCAAATCCTTCATTCCCAAAAAAGAAAATTGATGTTATCTATTATTGATTTCAATCCAGATTGGCCGATAAAAGCCAGAATGATACATGGTATGTTGAAATTTGCTCAGCATATGGACCTAGCATTTTGAAGAGAAGATCTAGTGATTGTGATGGCAATGCTCAAATTTCCTCTTCACCTGTCACCTAGTTCATGAAAATGATTGGCAACATCAGAAGGAGCTTTTATCTTTGATAATATTATATTTGTCTATCAAGTGCACAAAGAGATATGTATTCTGCCCTTATAAGTTGATAATTTTGGAATTTCTTATGGCTTAAATGCTCTATAATGTTTTCATTTTTTCCCATATATAGGACCACAAAAAAGTCCAAATATTGTCTTTTTTATGATCCTTTAAATTATAAGTTAAAGATCAAAGAAGTATCTTTATGACAGTCACTTCAATTTGTTGTACAAGGTCATAAAGGAGTTTATTTGGTTAATATCATGTTTTTAATGTTATACTTTCATAAAGTAATGGTCTGTTCATAATATATATGGCCATCATTTTCATGAAGTTGTATACTGTATGTATGTTGTGCAGAATATTTCTATTGAACTGAAAAGATCAAGCATGTTCAATTCCATGAAATGCTTGTAATTCATGCATTTCATTTTTTGTAAGACAATAAAAAAGGTGAAATACTCTTAAATCCAAGGCGATTTGCAAATAATAAGTTTTGAATTGATAGATCTAGTAAGATTTACCATTCCAGTTAACAACTGCAAACTTGCGTCCTGTGTGCTCGTGTCTGTATACGACATCCTAAATTCCTTATCAAATATCCATATCAAGCCTCATCCATCTTATTAGAATGTCCAATGGATAACCTAGTGCATGAGGCTTCTATCACTACAAGGTAATGATAGGTCAAATGCATGCAATATTTTTCCATATACAAGAGAATAATTGAAATTCAAATCCTTGTTACCAGTTGGCAATGGAGTAACTTATCACTATACTAGTACCAACTTCAACCATTTGGAATGTTTAAGAATTAAAAGATCATCTAATTTGGGGCTAATTACATATTGCCCCTTGTAGTTAGACCTCTTTAGTATCCCGGTCTTTAAACTTAATAAATTTACATTGGAATCCTTGTAGTTATGAAAGTGAAACATCTAGCTTCATGTATTCTAATGTCGTTGGTTTTATCAACCAAAGCACGAAAGCGATAGGCAAAAAGATAATTTCAATGTTCCAATTATGTTTTGGTTGTGGCGGATGGTGGTGTTGCTAAGGGCCGCTGGTAGCTATTGTAGATAAGGAGGGAGAGCGACGGTGAAAGGTGAGACAAAGGGAGAGGAGGAAGAGGACGACGCAGATGCTGACGCTTTGCATTTGCGTTAGTGCGTTCAGTAACTACATTGGCATCAACGTGGATGCAAAGCAGCGAAAGGGTCGCTCGACATCTGCATCAACGTTGACACAATTGTCGAGCAGCGCTGATGTAGATGTAGAGTAGCACCGCTCTGCATCTGCATCGGCGTCGATGCAGATGCGAGCAGCGCTGACGTAGATTCTGAGCGTCGGTATCTGCACCGTCCTCTTCTTCCTCTCTCTTTGTCTCACCTCGTCGCTTTTCTTCCTCATCCACAACAGCCACCTGTAGGCCCCAGCGGTGTCATCGTCTTCCACCACTGAAAACGTAAATGGGATGTTAAAATTACCTTTTTGCCCATCGTTTTTACTTCCGTTGGTAAAACTGGCGGTGTTATGGTAAATGGAGTTAGATGTTCCATTTTCATAATTATAGAGATTTCAATGTAAATTTTTTAATCTAAGGATCGGGATGCTAAAGAGGTTTAACTATAGGGGGTAATATGTAATTAGCCCTCTAATTTGGTCGCTTCTTGTTTTCAGATTCAGAACATCATTTTTCGATTCTGAATGGAAGTATGGAATAAATTTGGAATTCTAGGTCCAACGTTCATATTTGCCAATGGTTGAGTTCTGATACAGAACAAGATGTAAGTTCCAAGTATATGGTGTTGGCGATTAACCACTGAACAATGTTGAGGAGAAAATGAATTCTAAAAGCTAAGAGCCGTCAAATTTTCATAAGATTAGTTCTCATCATGCCACTAATCTGAATGACTCATCACACCTAATTGGTGTATAAAGAAATAAGTTTCTTCTGAGAAAGTTTCTCAGTTTAGTTATAAAGAAATATCATGTTAATACTGTTTAGGTTCCAACCGAGCAGTAAGGTTCAGAATTTTTGCTACACATCACAGGGTGTTCCTTTTTCTGTTCAAACTTTCTTTGTGCAGGATACCCTGTATTTACATCATGGAAAGCAATATCTGAGAGATTGCTACATTGAAGGAAGTGTCGACTTCATTTTCGGGAATTCTACTGCCCTCCTAGAACATTGTCATATCCACTGCAAATCCCAAGGATTTATAACTGCTCAAAGTAGAAAATCTTCTCAAGATTCAACTGGTTATGTCTTCTTAAGGTACATAATTCTTTTCCACCGACTGCACGAGATTAGTAATTGAAAAGTTCCACAATTTTGGGTTGTCAGATTGAATTAGTGTTTTTTTCTTTATCTAATATTTGATGCCAAAGATCTTTTGCATGTATAAGATCTCCTGGTTGTAAGTACACTCAAGCATGTAATTAAAGAAAAAAGAAAACACCATCTAGTTTTGATTCTCGAAAGAACAAGGTAAGCTGTACTGTTGCACCGCGTGCGGGCGAATCGTCCGAGAAGCGGAACAAGGCGATGCGCTGGTATCTCCCGTGATCGGTTGATACGGAGATATATCGGGCGTAGCGGTCGAAATTTCGATCGCTCGCAAGACAGCTTGGTAACGGTCGAAATTTCGACCGTTAGACACAACTTGGTAGCGTCGATTTCGACCGTTACCTTAAAATGCTTCGTTCATGATTCGGCCGATTTGACTACAAAGTAATAAGATACTCAACGGTCAATTTGACCGTTGGAGCCCTTTCTCGCAGGTACACCCGGCGTAATGCTCGATGACGATCGCGTATCGCTTCGGTACGCCGTGCATCGTACCGCATACGCATCGAGCAACTCTCGGTACACCGGTACGGTACGGTATTGCGGACCCAGGTCAGAACTATAGATTTTACAAATATTTGTTCATGGTTATTTGACTACAAAGCAATTAAGATTATAGGCGTAATACTGTGTCCAAGGATTATCTTGAGAATTTGAGCCAGATTACGTATGTTAGGAATTAAAAATCAGTAGATTGAGAATTTACACCAGCAATTTGGCATTAACACGGCAGGAAAGACACATCATGTATTACTCTTGTGGTCAATTAGTTGCTATATACCCTTGTTAGCATTTCATTGCAGAACTTGGTTCCCTTGTTGATATCTGGAACATACTCTCCATGTCAAGTTGAGTTTGTTGGCAAGTTGTCTTGTTTTTAGTTTACTGTTCTTATATTTGTTCCATGCAGATGTATTATCACTGGAAATGGTGGAACTTCGTATGCTTATCTTGGGCGTCCATGGGGACCTTTTGGAAGGGTTGTTTTTGCATATACTTGGATGGATGCTTGCATCAAACCTGTTGGGTGGCACAACTGGGATAAGTCTGAGAATGAACGAAGTGCATGTTTCTATGAATATAGGTAAATTACATTTTCCGAGATTCAAGCTGGTTCCACTCTTACTGCCCTGGCTCACTCCATTGAAGATTTGTTTCGGGCATGGAAGGGCTTAAACAACACTAAATACGTGTTGCATTGATAGATCTAATGTGCATGGTATCAAAAGCTGTTATGTTTTATCAAAAGGGGTTGGAAATATCCATCTTACAATGTTTACATTAAAGCATCATTTTTTGTGCATGTAGATCATTTTTTTACTGACAATTAGAGAATCTGCTTCATGGTGGTTTCTTCCCAATGGTCCGAATATCATCATCTCTCATCAATCACTTTGTTGCCCCAGAGATAGTCTTGCATGTTTCTTGTCTCAACTGCTTTTTTATTATTTTTGCAGATGCTCTGGACCAGGTTGTTGTCTCACAAACCGGGCCACATGGTCAAGAGAACTGCTTGATGAGGAGGCTGAACAATTTATATCACACTTGTTTGTAGACCCAGATCCTAGTTGTCCTTGGCTTGCACAGAAAATGGCAATTAGAGTACCGCATTCAGCTTAGAGTTCACTAAGATATTGTCTAGCATTGGAATGCTGTAGGCACTAAAATAGAGTGTCAGTCTGTTTATGTTTGACTGGTGAATTAAGTGGGTAAAATTGTATGATTTTGACAGACAAGTTAACAACTTTGGAATATTTGCACACCTAACATCAAACATTCAGATAACAATTATGGTAGTTGTGGTTGAAGAGTTTTATTGTGGATTATATTGTCCTACTAAAGTTACATACTGGAAATTAGAGTCTCTTATATATGGTTGTCGCAATGTTATATCCGTTGCAGAAGACTACCAAGTGCAGAGACTCGGAGATGGAATCATAAGCAATAAAAGCCAATCAGCTTGCAGCATTTTGCTACCTTCTTTTCTTGTTGTTGCCACTTCTTCTGGCATTTGAAGGATTGCTTTCGACTCTTTATATTTCTGCATTAGAATGTCTATTGTCTATGCAAAGTTAAATTTTTGGTGCTAGCGCTGATTTTTTACTTTAATGTTGGAGGTAGTCTTTTTTTTTTATTTATAATTTTGCCTTGAGCATTAACTGGTGTCATCACAGATGTGTAGATGTTTGAAGACCAGCAGCAACAGAAACATTTGCAAGAACCAGAGCTCAGAATCGAGGTTGGCTGACGCCGCAGCAAAAGCGTGAAATATATATAGTTTGAGGATTCGTTTGTTCGTCTTCCTCTTAACATGCCAAAATCTTGATGTTGTTATTACATTGACTTGCACAAAGCCGGGCATTTCAGGTTTAACTTTGTACGAATCTCCAGCCGTACAGGAAAAACGAAGGGGAAGAAGACAACTTTAAGGTCGGTGTGTGGTGAGTGACTCCTCTCCAAACAAATGCCAAATAGACCGTGTCAGGTCGGCTCAATTGGTTCATTCTTCGCAGACCGATTCAATTGATTCGTATTGTTGGTGAGATTTTTTTTTAAAAATAAATCATTTATTATTATTTTTTCTATATGGCCTTTCTAATTTAATATTTGCTCAATAGACCGATTCAGATCGGCTCAATCGGTCTATTGTCTGAAGACCGATACTATCGATTCGTATTGCCGGTGAGATTTTTTTTTTAGATAAATAATTTGTTGTTTTCTATTCTTTACTATTTCGCCTGTGCTTCAATCGTTTATCCGTAGTCGACTGGGGTTGTGTAGACGAGACCCATGTCCTCCAGGTGTTTAGCACGTGGTAATATCTCCGGCAGAGAGGTTGACGCCGGAGGAGAAGGTTGGTCGAATCGGATGGACGAATGAGGCGCTGCCTTGTAGGAAGGCTGAATCATCCTTCGAAAGAGGTCGAGGTGATGTCATCTAACAGGACATCCGCATCACACCTGCAACGTTGCACCGGTTGGGTTTGACCCATCCGACAGGCGTTTTCCCTCGTCGCAAGCAACGGCACGTCGGGAAGTAAATGCGGTCAAGTCTATTGGAGCAGCAACAGGATCCCACGCGGGACCCAGAAAGGAGGGCACATCTGTCAGATGCGCGCATGAATCACCCCTGACATTTTTTAGGGCTCCAACTTTGGGTTTGGGGGCGCGACGATCCAACGTGTCCGCTCCCTCCGGCCGGAGACTGCAAAACCCGACGGAACCACCGCCCGGAGCCTCGAGATTCGCACCCGCACGAATCCTGATGCAGGACAGATTTTCCAACGCAGAGCCCCGCTTCTCTAGATTGCTTCACATCCTTTCAGTCTCTCTCGTTCGCTCGTCCTCGTGCTAATAAGTATTGATTACCAGCATTATATATTTTGTATGCATATTGTTAAAAGATAGATCTGCAGCAGATGATGGAGGCTGTGGCAGTCGGATGCCACCTTCCGGGTAACCAAGAACAAGAGATGCCGCATGCGACCCTTTCTGTGGCTTTCAAGGATCTCTCCCTCTCTCTCCTCCCATCCACGTGAATTCCTAACTATAGCCCTCCCCCATTCTTTTGCCCTTTCTTTCCTTCTTTGGTGTTCTCTTCCGATTCGTTCTTGGTCCGGTCTTCGACATGCGGTTTCTTGACGCGTCGGTCCTTGGGCTGCCGTGAACCCGAGATCTGGCTTCTCCTCCCTCTTTCTGTGAAATTCAACAAGCCGATGTAAGACCTCCGTACCTGCATTCCTTGGATGTTGATTTTGTGGTTCGATCGAAGCATCTTGGGCTTCATTCGAGGATTTCTTGTTGCTTTGCAATTCTGGGCTTTATCTTAGTGTTTTCTTCCGCTTCTCTAACCCGCAATCCTATCTTGTTGTTGAAAGCTATATACTCGTGCATTCAAACTGTGTTTCATTCATCATCTTATCGTACAGAATGGTGAGATGTTCATTACGCCGTCTTCTTGATTCTTCAATCAAGAAACAGAGGATAAGGTTTCTCTACCTGCATTCGTTGGGATGTTAATTTTGTGGTTCGTCTGTAACATCTTGGGCCTGATTTGAGGACTTCTTGTTGCTTTGGAATTGGGATCTTCATCCTGGGTTTCCTCATCTTGTCTAAGCCGGCGATATCATCTTGTTCGTGATGGGACGAACTTGTGTTTAATTGATCAAGATGGCTTTGGATTAACCCGTATTTCCATCAATATGTAGAATTGGTAAGAACTGTAGTCAACGTGAGAAACTAGAGTATGATTTGGAATGAGCCTCTCGATCTGCTTTGCCGTGAACACTAAAAGAAACCCCTTCTTTGTGAAACAATGCCCAAAAATGTCAAACTAGCTCATGTGTCCTTTATGCTGATCATATTAGACCTCTTGAATCTTTAATCGTTGCATTGGTGAACCTTCTCCTACGTTCCTTGCGTGCATTTTTGGTAACCGAATTCTTCATCCTTTTATATATTGGTCTTCAATTGTTTCCATCCACTTGTTCTTACTATTCTCACCCTCAAGATATTTTGGTGTTTCCACCCATTGGAATTGCAACATTAGAAAATTGTCCTTATTCTTTGGAATATAAACGAGGTTATAAATCTTCTCATCAATTTTTTCTAGTTTCATCTCTCTTGGGCTTTCTCTTAGAAGGTTGCTTGAGAACCCTAGTTTCTGGGACGTGTCTCACTGCAGTAACTCTAGTTATTTTTTTACCTTCTTTGCTTTTGGGGTTTCAGAACTTTCTAATAGGTCATGGGCAGGGCAGACTACCTATTATTGCCAATATTTTTCTTTTTTTTTTCTCAATAAAATCTTTAATAACTAGAGAACTCGCATCTTGGCCTATCTCAGAAACAGTTGGCAAGCAGGAAACTCTATTGTCATGGGGGAGACTGCTGTTAATAGAACTGGTTGCTGCATAGGCTTGTTCCAATGGTTTAATTGCCAATACTCAGCCATTTTTTCATCTTTGGGGTTATCGATAGCAAGAGTATAGCCATGTACAGCTTGACATTAGTGAAAGTATGACTAGTAGAGAATAAAATCGTGGGTGGTATATTTTGTATGAATCCAGACCAAGAGACTTTTTTTGATCTGCTTGCTGGCTCATGGTTAGAATAGTAGGCATTGACCAACCAAAGCCTTAAGCCTTGGTTATCTTTTATGGTTGGTACCTCAACCAAACAAGTACCTTGTGATTCAAATTCCTAAATTGACTGATTCTTTTTCGTACTGCTACTAATTTTTCTCCTCCATGTTCATGCATCTATTCTTGGACGTATTTTTTAGAGTAAATCTAATTTTGCATAATGATGCTTCGTTTTTTTATAAGCAAATCATGCTTAGTGATGTAAAATGATGTTACTTGTTTAGTACTTCAGAATTATAACTCTTGTTCTTATAAAAGTTGACTCTGATCTCAAAATGATGTGCATGTGCAGATGGGACCTAATGAGAAGACAGATCTTGAAGTCCCAGAAGATACAATTGCTGGTTCACCATTGGCTACCAGGAAGACGCACACATTTGATCACATTGGATCATTTGCAACTGTCGCTCAATACACCCCTGGGAGGACAAGAAATAGAATATTGATGAGTATTTACATTGTGCTAATCAAGGCGAAAATTAACGTGTTATTACCTTTTGGACCTTTAGCAATCATGCTTCGCTATCTTACTGGAAAGCATGTAAGCATTTACTTATCACCTTAGTTTTATCAGCTCCAAAGCCTTTTTTGGGTGCATAGATCAACTCTCATTTCAAACTGCTTTTACATGCAATAATCAATTTGTCTACTTTCTCAATCTTATAGTGAACTTGTCTAACTCCTAATGTCTTTGCTTGTTTGATAATGGTAAATATGCATCTGAGCATAGAGGAATGATGATGGCCTATAAAGAATGAAGGCCAGTGCTTGATCCTGATATAACATGATTCAAATATATACCAAAGTTGCAATTCATTAAAAAAGGATCTAATATTGAGCAATTCTTTTTGGCCAATGTGTGTCTTCTCCAATTCACCCCCCTTGGAATAACTGGAGAGAGCACATGGGAACCATAGGGGACCCACCAATCAGGCTTTTTCAGCCTATCAGTGTAGATAAGGTGGATAAGGTTCAAAGGTTTCAGGCAGGTAAATATAGGACTTTCTTATAATGTTTGTTTAATATGGCATGGATGAAAAACTATGGTTTCCTTACTGCTATATGATATTTGCTTTTATATTATGATAAGTGCTAACCACTACAATAAACATCTTTAATTGTTAACCAAGAAAGTCATTATTTTCCTTTTTCTATGCTGGAAGGGACAGAATAATGTATTCATTCTGTCAGAAATATGGAGTTCTTAGTGATTGCTAGCCCCGACTGTCCATGAAGCTCTCGAGTGGAAGATCGGCACTTGAATAATATCAATCATGAAACCACTCTTTTAATTACCTTTTATCAATCAGTTGATCTTGAGCTGAAGCCAACATATCTGAAACGATGGCTCTAGCCAAAGATATCCAGGCAATGTTAGCCATTCATCATTGTCCTAACTCTTTTAAATGAAATGCTTACATTAAAAATCTAAAACATAAACATGTAGTATTGGTGGATACATGAGTATCTGATATGGGCAAGTTGGTTGTTATGGTGATCCAAGGTTTCACAGACTATGAATAACTTCTCAATTGCTACTGCGACTTTATCATAATATTTTATGACTCATTCTCCTTTCATATTTATAAGTTTTGTCTGGAACAAGTGACTATAGTTTCTAATGTATCAGGTTGAAATTACTAAGGTCTTGACAGCTGCAGTTCACTCACAGTTTGCTAGAAAAATGATTATTCTAGTTGCTTATCATCCTGACTGATTCTCTACCAATGTTTTGTGGCAAGTTTGTACCACAAGTGGATGGTTTGTACTGTGGCTCATATTAGTCACAGTTATTTTTCCATTTGATGAAACTAATATAGATGCATACCAAGTCGTACTGCTTGTATTGATAAATGAAAGGGTGCAAAGCACCTTTATTTTGTCCTGGAAGCCATATCTTTGATATGGGACATTTATACCGTCTTTGGTTCTGAGTTGTGTTGTATTTTTAATACCATACTTTTCAAATTACAGGGATGGGTTTTCTTTTTCAGTCTGATTGGAATAATACCTCTGGCTGAGCGTTTGGGTTATGCCACAGAGTAAGTTTCACTGTATGTCAATCTGGGTTGCCATTGCATTGCTTATCTGTTCATTCTGGGTTTGCAAATTAATATGTTGTTATTGACTTATTATAACACAGACAGCTAGCAAGTTACACTGGTCCAACAGGTACATCTATATTTATTGTTGCACTTTGTTTCTTATATAAATATGATACACTTATGTGATGGAACTATCTTGATTTTTTTCTTGTCAATTTTAAGCATTAAATGATGCAATTAACTACATGGAATTGCAGTTGGAGGACTTTTGAATGCTACATTTGGTAATGCAACAGAGATGATAATATCACTTTATGCATTGAACAATGGAATGATTCGTGTTGTTCAGCAATCTTTGCTGGGCTCCATATTGTCAAATATGCTTTTAGTTCTGGGATGTGCTTTCTTCACTGGTGGAATTGTCCATTGCAACAAAGATCAGGTCTTCAATAAGGTAACTCTGTTGAACAAAACAACTTCTTGTCCAATAGATTGGTTGTATTTTTTTGTATGAAACAATAATATGGCTTCTATGCGAAACAGGCTGCTGCTGTCGTGAACTCTGGATTGCTACTAATGGCAGTGATGGGTCTAATGTTTCCAGCAGTACTTCATTTTACACACTCAGAATTACATTATGGAAGATCAGAACTGGCTCTTTCAAGGTTCAGCAGCTGTATCATGCTTGTGGCGTATGCTGGCTACCTCTTTTTTCAATTGAAGAGTCAACATGAACTTTATAAACCAATTGGCGAAGTAAGCTAGCTGTTCTAGTTTGTGGCCTTGGAAATTTAGATACAAAGATTGCAAATTTTTCTGGAACAGTTCATACTGGTCTGGGCATGAACGGATAAGAGGACCGCCCCCCATTTCGGGTAATCCGATCCAGTCCTGCCCAATTAAAAGAAAATCTTAAAAAGTTCAATTTCTGGATTCAATTTTTGGCCTCTCTTCTCCATATGTGCAGAGCCCGAAATCATCAGCCCTCTTCTCTGTACATGTGGAGCTCGCTACCATCTGCTGCCCACCTAACTTGGATACACTTCCTCCTCCTCCTCCTCTTCCTCTTCCAATTCCTCCCCTTCCTCCACCACCTCATCTTCTTCCTTCCTCTTCCTCGTTTCCCGCTACCACCATCTTTTTTTCCTTCGTATCCTTCTTAATACTTCCTCTATGTTACATATCGGTGCACGAATGTCGGTATGCTAGTTCCAATGGTATGTACCCCCTTCAGCCTAGGACCGGTACAGGTCTCACAGAAGTTTGCATTCTTTGTATATATATATATATATATATATATATATATATATATATATGGAATGTGTCGTGATTTGAATTTCTTTCTTATTTTTAAAGGTTTCTTAAGCTGAGATGTCTCATTAGTTATGTGAAAGTGGTTATCTTCTTCTCATCATGCATAGTTGTTATAGCTTGCCAACCCATAAGCAGAGCAAAATGGAATATGTTCTTGTTAAATCAAGACTTGTGACTATAGTCATCATTAAGTGTTATTTACTTAAATTTTTTTCTACATTTTGAGTGCCTTTAATTGGGAATGCATATAAAAGTTTCTAATGGTGCTCAGGTGTAGTTGAGTACATATTGATCATATAAATTGCAAAAAAGGATTATCTGAACCTCTCTTCTCTTAATGCCAGAGATGCTTAAATTATTGAATATCTTTGTTAATAAGTTTAGTTTATTGCACTATGTATTTCATTTGGAAAGCAATCATCACTTGCTTCAATATGCATAACTAAATATTCTTTCATGCATGATTTTGCACAGGTAGCTACAAGGTTTAGTTAGGGTATGTCTAGATATGTGTATCTAAATGTTCTTTCATCTATAATTTTGCACAGGTAGCTACGAGGTTTAGTCAGGGTGTGTCTAGACGTGTATCTAAATGTTCTTTCATCTGTGATTTTGCATAGGTAGCTACAAGGTTTAGTCAGGGTGATCTCCTACGTCTAGCTGGTGCAGCACCTTAAATAAAATATTCTGGTCCTTAAACGTGAATTTTCTTTGTTAGCCATACGAGGTATACAACTTAAAGTTTAGGTCACATCGTACTGTCAAGTAAAGGATTATCAATTGAACAAGCGCTTTGTGTACTACCAGGGATTCATCATGCTTGCCTTTATTTGGTTAGTTTCGCAGGAGCAATAGTGACAAAATCAATGTTAAATGTATGAAGGCAATTTTCGTGCCAAAATTTTGCTTTAACTAATTAGTTGATATTTATGAATTCACTGGTTATATGGCATACAGAATACCATCAAATATCTGATATTTACCTAATCTATTTTATACTATATTATTTGATAAGCAAGACATTTCAAATTCATCGTATAGGTGGTTTATACCTCGGTCTGCAATACCGTACCGTACCGGAGTTTCGACGTTTCTGCAGTACGTGATGCGGTGCGAATCGAGCGTACGTTTCGAAACGTACCGCTCGGTATATATATTTATAATTATAAATATTATATATATATATATAAATAGATTTTTTTTCCTTCCGACGACGTCGCCCTCGGCAACGTCGCCCGAGGTGTCAACGGGCGACGTCGCGCCCGAGGCAACGTCGCCCGAAAAGTTAAAAAAACAATTTTTTTAAAAAATTTGGAGCCTCGGGGACGTAGCCCGAGCCTTCGACGATGTCGCCTGAGCCTTGGGACGATCGTCGAGGCTTCGCGCGTCGCTCGAGCCTTCGGGACCGTCGCCGAGGCTTCGACGACGTCGCTCGAGCCTCGGGACCGTCGCCGAGGCTTCGGACGCCGCCGAGCCTCGGGACCGTCGCCGAGCATTAAAAAAAGCTTAAAAAATAATTTTTTTATTAAAAAAAATTGTACCGACCGATACAGGGCGGTCCGCGTGCCGGTATTCTGTCGGACCGGTACGTACCGCCCGGTACGGGCGGTACAGATCGGTATTGCAGACCATACTTTATACCACCAGCCTAAGGTTTTAGATATGGATCATCCATTAATATGAGGGTATACCTATGACACCCCAGTGGAGATTATTAGAAGAGAGAGGATGGATGTGATTATAAATTTATGGCTAGATGAGTTTACAGCCATTAACTTGGGTTTAAATATTTTTGGTCATGTGGGTTTAGGGTCATCTAGTTAATCAATCATATCCGATACAATATCACATCCCATGTTGAACCATGGTACACTGAGTGTTTAAAATAGTTTAGCACCATGAACTTGATTGATAAACTACCCAATATTGATGGCTAGGTGCTTGGGCTATTCATTTTTAATATGATGAAGGATTTTAATTTTCCATTTAAAGCATGATGAACCCACATCTACATTAAAAAAGCATAATCTCTTTGGTTCTCCCTCGTATCTCTAGTTTCTTGAATAATAGAAGAAAAGGGTTTAGAGTCGAGAGTTCTATCCTATATTTTTTATTGCTTCAGTTGTTTCTTGTTCTTTTTCTTGTATTTTTTATTTGCTTCATATTGGCTAGCACGGTTTCACATACACCCGAAATGGTATGAAACAGATAGTACGTAACTGTGTGCCAGTTGATTGGTACACGGACAAGCCCGTTCCAAAAAGAATGCTGAAATATGGCCTAATGTGGGTCGGTACAGGGTATGTATCGACTGACACGATTGAAACTTGTCCTGTTTTAGATGATATGGGTCGATACCAATTGGAATTTGATCAATATAGCAGAACGAGTCTAGTTTGACCCTAATGGTCAAATTGATCATTGGGGCCACTTTTGGGCCCCTCGCTCCCCACTCTTTCTCTCACTTTTGGGCTAGTACATGAATACTGTAATGTATGTCCGTCTCTGACACGTACAGATTTTTGAAAAAAAGACTGAAAATGGCCAAAAATTTACAAAAAACCATTTCCTAGGATTTTTTTTATCCTAATCCAATGATAATTTTATTGTATTTATATAGAATAGAGTGTATATGAGACATAAATGAATAGGAATTCTAAGTTATAAGGATGAGAGTGACTAGGAGTGAGAGTGAGAACGAGAGAGCGGATGACAATGAATGAGAGTGAGAGTGAGAGTGACAGTGAGTGAAAAGGGGGGGGTTGAGATTTATAGTTCAAAAGAGGTTCCAACGACCAATTTGACCACTAGGGGCAAACTTGACCCAATTTTGGTTGGTAGCAGTCCAGTTCCGACCCATACCAACTCGTGTCAGCTGATACAATATGAGTTTTGACTGTATCGGCTGATGCATCATGTATCGGCTAGTTGACAGACCGGCATGTATGGCCTGCTTCGTATTGTTTCAGGTGGTATGTCAAACGCAGATACCAAGTGGATGGTCTTTTATATTTTCTTGGATACACCAGTACAAATCAGTTAGGATAAATCTGACTAGTATTTAAAATCATGGTTGCAGGGGCTATAAACTAGGGTAATAGGATGCAGGCCTGTACCAAATAGACAACTTGATATTTTTCAGCTTTAGTCATAGCATACATATTATTATTTTCAAAAAATAATTTTTTTCTTCTAATTTTTTAAGTCCATGTTAAGGGTTTCAACGTAAGCAGCTATAAAAGGACTTCATGTCTGAGTAAATTCTAGCTCGTCATACATCTAGCTTTATTTTAAATTTTCTTTTCTTTTTTTTTCTTTATTGACTTTTCAAGGTCTAGCCTTAGGCTTTAGTTGAAAGCATTAATCACAAATTTTTTATCACAAATTCTTTGCTATTTTTTATTCTTAAGATATACAAAGGGTCAGCTTATTTGTTTAAACATTGGTTGGTGGTCAATCTATTGTCTGAAATTTAACCAATCATTATTTTGTGTTAGATATGCGTCAAAACACATGGTTCCTAAAAATTCATATTACATTGTAGGAAGAGGTAGCGAATGAGAACGACAGTGATGACGAGGAGGCTCCTGAGATAACTCAATGGGAAGCAATATCCTGGCTTGCTGTCTTGACTGTTTGGGTTTCTATTCTCTCTGGATACCTTGTTGATGCTATACAGGTGTTAGATGCTTCCTTTTGTACCCTTTTTTCTGCTTCATTCATAAAAATCTTCTGTGTTTGTCTTACTTGTTATTATAGATATTCATGAGTTACTTGACCAGATATCACTTTGGGATATAGAGTAACCCAATCCTTATTTAAATGAAGGCAGCTGATTTGAAGTTTCCATGATAACAGGGAAACAAATGTAATTTGGCAGCAGTTGTATTTCCATTCATTCATCAGATTGTTAATTAAATTAAGGGTAACAGACATCCAACTCTAATCTATTAACTCTAGAATTGGAACTGTTATGACAATGTCCACAAGTCAATGACTAACTGGTAATGCTAATACAGTTATGAAAGAGAGAAATGATATACCCGCATGCATATTTTATGCATGCAGTTTTTCCATCACTGCAGTAAAGAATTAATTTTTGTAGTAAAAAATCCTATTCTCATGTTCTCTCATCTCAGAATATAAGAGTTGTGTATAAGATATGCAGTGGGCATGAGATTTTTTTAATCAAATATCAATCTAATTCTAATAGGATAACTAACATCCCAAAGTTAGTATCAGTCAAGAGAAATTAAGTTGGGTGTGACTAGCTGTTGACATGTGATCATGAGCAAAATTATTGGATGGTAATGCAATATAATGTGAGAGGATCTGACCCAATTTCAATTTTGTTAACAGCACAAGATTTGGAGAAGTCCCATTCAGGAACAACGTCTCTAAATATAAAGGCAAGGCTGCACACATTGACCCTTCCCCAATCCAAATGTTGTTACCATTGTTTATCAGGTGTCTACTATCTGGTGAAGTTTCCTGGATAAGCCATATAGGAATGAGATATGATATGACACAGCATATGTGGATGTGTGCCAACTTATGTTAAGACAAAGAACTGCAAGGGAACTGGACTTTGTTCTAATCTTTATGATCTCTACTCTTCTTATCCATACTGGAATTGAGTAATATGTTTCCATATTCTATTGCATTCACATCCATTTGTGTTGTGCTTGATCATATAACAAATTTTGATTATGTAAATTTATATGACTTGCAATTTTTCTATCTTCAAATGAAGTTTGTACATATTTTTCTGGACATGACTATTCAAGGTACCATAATTTATTATAACATAGTCACCCTCTACATGTTCTGTTTTCTACTAAATGATCGTGCACTTGGCTGATATCAAGATTGATCTGAAGTCACAACAAATATGACATGTATGGTCCCTCCATGTAGGGTAAACTAGATCACATAGGAGAATTTAGGCCAAACATGTATATAGATTTCTTACTTGATAGTTTCTTCTTTGTAGACCAAGCTGATATTTTGCTTCTGAATCAATGCTAACTGAATTTTGTCTTGTCATGCTTTTACATTAGACTCTAGATATTGTACGGTATTCATTTAGTAAAGCAGACTATGGTGATTGCATTATATTCTTTTACTAAAGTAATAATTTGCTGCGGTTGCCCATGATCTAATTGTTTTATGATATTTTCTTCCAGGGGGCATCAGAGTCAATGAACATGCCGGTGGCTTTTATCAGTGTTATTTTGCTACCTATTGTTGGAAATGCTGCTGAGCATGCTAGCGCAATAATGTTTGCTATGAAAGACAAACTGGTTAGTACTTTGAGGCATATCCGCTTTTATCATACCACTATTGGTTTTAGTTTGACTTGGAGGATTTCAAATCCAGTTGGCAATATTTGTTGATAAAAGTTTTCTTTTTTTTTTGCAGGACATTACACTGGGTGTCGCAATTGGATCCTGTACACAAATATCGATGTTTGTGGTAATCATATGGACATAATTAGTGTTCAGTTTGTTTGTGCTTTGCACTTGCAAGTTCTTCAGTCAGTGACTGGTGGTACTTGAGATTTCTTTGCTTAGAACTAAGTCTTACTTTTTGATGTTTGAAGAGCATAAGATGTGGTAAAAGAAATTATTTATGTGCATGAGATAACAATCGGCCATGAAACAAATATACTGTATAATATTTGGGAAGGAAGTGAAATATGGGGAGAAAGAATCTACGGTAGGAAGAAAGGTATCAAAAGTTTTCACAATTGGTTTTTGTTCATATGAAAATTGAGCACACAATAAGAAATTCTTATTATCAACCCAGATCTATACTGACAAGGCACAACTGATTTGTATCTTCTGTCCATGTGGGTTATTGTTCACCTATGAGCAGCGACAGCATCTGTTTATACTCGAGTAATTTTAATGCATCCAAGAAATTACAAAATGATATATCTTAACATACTTTGATGCGAGTGGCACAACCATACCGGAGAGATCCAGTCTATCTCTTGGTAAGTTGTTGAGCCAGTAAATACTCGCCCATACTAACCAATATGAATGATATTTTTGGAAACTTGTACACAAACTGTCATGATCTGGTTCCTCATCCTGAACTAGTTTCATTTATGAGAAATGGTTAAGATAACAAAGCTGACTTTGCCTGACCAGCAATGAGCAGGCTATGTTGATAGAAGAGATGGAAGAGTTATGGATTTTAATGTGTGTAGAGTAGTCCTAGTGTAACCCAAAATGTAACTTTTAGTGGTTCTTGAAGGTACCTATGCTAGAAAATATATTAGTTATACTCTGACATAGTAAATTTTGTCCAGTGGGTTGTTGCATGCACAACAATCACTTACATAACCTAGGGATACATTTGATATGTTTCAGGCATTGGCAAGGTACAATAGACAACACACACAATATATAGAATTAAATGCTACACTTGTCTGCTATGCTGATGATTAACTGCCTTAAATGTGTCATGGCATGTTTTCTTCCAGACCACAGTATGCATGAATCTAATGCTTGTTCTGAAATTCTTTTGTTACGCTTGTCTTTTACCCAAGGTTTGCAATTTTGATTGTTGGACCTGTATGGGTCCGCTCCATGTTAATGTATTGATATTGGTACATTGGAATATAGCATGGTACTACTAGGGGAGAGAAAGGCCTATAAGAAGGAAGAGGAAGAAGGAAGAATAAGAAGAAAGAAGAAGAGGTGAAAAGAGGAGGCAGAGGAGGTGTGCCAAAGTGTGCTGTATGGTGCAATGCAATCAAGGCGTTTGATGCATGTCTGTGATACGTTGCTGGACTTGCGGCTATCTTTTTACTGTTCAAAGTTCTTCACTTGCGGAGAGTTGCCAACTATTCACACCATTATGACTATTGCGCTGCTCTTGAGCGGCTCCACATTTTGAGAGCGAGAGAGTACACTTGTGGCCTCGTTCGATTCAACCTTGATTCACCTTGGTGCTTCATTATGGTAGAGGTGCAAACTTTGTTGTTTGCTTAAACCGCTTGCCCACTCTGATACTAAATATCACAGATTTAGTTGGAATTGTTTTAGTCACGAGCACCATTGTGACATTCGTCCACAAAGGTCAACCTAAGTATAACCTTGCTCAGGTCCCCAAAGACATGCAAAAAGAGAGTTGATTAGTTTCAAAAACGGTTGGCAGACAAGTCTTGACATCTCGCTCAAAAGCACAACACTCAAACAATTTGACAAAAACTTAGTCTTGAAAACAAGCGATTGACATCTCGCTCAAAAGCACAACACCTAATCAATTCAGCAAAACACTTGGAAGACAAGGAGAAATTCATGGATTTTAAATGTAAAAAGATAGTTGCAAGTCCAGCTATAGTCGCTCAATTGGGTTTTGGAGTGCTTTGTAAGCCTACACACACACTTTGCGTATTAGATTATGTTTTCCAAACTAGAGCACAACACAATACCATAGCCTCATCCGGCTCGAAACTGTGTGTGCAGTTCTAAGGCCCAAGTTAATAGGTTGTTTGAAGTGTAGTGGAATATGAACTACAAGAAAGAGGGAAGAGAATGAGAGACTATTTATACCCACAGTCTATAACTATTAATGGTTAGGATAATTAGGGCAATTGTCGGCGTGGTGCAATTGCCTATTGAGGTGGCATAATTGATGCCTCGATGATGCAACTACCTACTGATGTGGTGTCTGAGGTGGCATAATTGCCCTCTAAGGGCAGTTATGTGGTGCAATTGTCCATGGAGATGGAATAACAACCTATCCACATGGCACAATGTTCACTTCAAGAGGACACCGAACACCTCAGGAGGGAGGATAAATTGGCCACGAACCGAGTGTTGTTGCAGTAGACCATGCCTGGTTCTTCCTCGATCCCAACCTGACCACAACGGGTTAGGGGAGCCTTAAGCATAGTTGACCTACCCTCATAGGGCAGGGGTCCTCCCTCTTCGCCAAACCAGTTAAGTCTGTGACGTACGTCAAGTAGTGGGGTGTGTGCGACAACGGGTGGAGACAACTCATGAATCCTCTTGAGCAGCATCGGGAGCATACCTATATATATATATATATATATATATATATATATATATATATATATATATATATATATATATATATATATTGAATCATGCCAGATCATCTAATTTAGGCTGCTCAGTGCATTGGTCAGCAGTGGGCCCAGTAAAAACAGGTCAAACCATACCGAATCAGTTGGTTTTGCAATCCATGCTTTTATGAATAGGCTACAATTTCTTAACCCCTTTTATCCACAGAAATGTTTAGTGCTTTCTTTTTTATCTTTTTAGGCCAGAGCAGTGCATTCCAATTTTCGAGCCAATTCTATCTATCGTGTGAGCTGATTATATCTTATATTGCAACATTATAACCATAATACGAGTCTCATTCATCCTTTCTGATGATTCTGAGATTTGCATGTGCTAATAATAGAAAATTGATATCATGTACATTAACTGATTCTGGTTGGTATTTGCAGATTCCTTTCTGTGTGGTTGTTGGTTGGATTATGGGGAGGCAAATGGACTTGAACTTCCAACTATTTGAAACAGCCACTCTCTTTATAACAGTACTGGTTGTAGCATTTATGTTGCAGGTCTCTCAGAAATAGTTTCTACAACTTGATAGCTTTATAATAATTTGATTATAACTGCATGGCTATATCATTTATGTTGCATTTTCCATTTATTAATATGGTGTCTAGACCAATTTTCTACTTAGCCAGCATGATTATTTGTTTTCAGATTTTTACTTATTATCACACTATTTGAAAACCATGAAACACCATCATTCTACTGTTATTTTGCTACAATCAATTTCCAATCAAGGTGTCAAATTTCAATCTTACTGGTTGGTAAGGATCAGTATTTATTAGTCCGACTAAGTTTCAGTATTGAAAAATATAGCTCGATATAAGTACATTATCATTTTTATTTATTTTTGTATTATTTTTTCAATGGAACCGGATGATACTACAAGTTGGTATACCACTGCAATACTGGCTGTATGGTCCTGTAGGTTACTAAAATCAGATTGGGCAGGTCATGAATGATATTACAAAAAGTATTTAAGGTTCATATGGTGCTATTGTGGAAGCAATTTTTTACTTTTAACGGCAGAAAAGATTCATGCACAGAGTGATAGCTTGAACATATATATAGCAGTATGTCTCCACTGCAATTGGTAAGGCTATCAATTTTCTCATATACTAGTGACTTGGGCTAAGGATTCTATAATGATTGAGGGTGTGAATTATTCCCATATATTATAAACACATCTCTTAGTGTTAGTGCAACCATTATAAAAAAAGGCGGGCAGCTTCAACCAAAGTGGTATAATTAAATAGACCCCAAACAATTGAGATGTCTAGAGGTGCATAGAAAGTAGGAACTGTAAAAGAAGCATAAGGCTATCTAGACGAGAGTTGTAAGAAGACTCTGGATGGGGATATTTGTCAAACTGCATCAGCCACTAATTTAAACCAGGGGTACAAACAGAATATATATATATATATATATATATATATATATATATATATATATATATATATTATAGGGTTTGCAGCACCAATGCATACTGCCCAGTATGCGAACTATCCTCTACTGAGCTGTAATGGTCGGATTTCGACTGTCACCAATTAAAGGCTGAAATTGTCCTATTTCAAACGATCAATTTGACTATTTAAGGCTTAGAAAAGGGCTTTTAAACCCTTTCCTCCCTTCTCTTTCAACTCATTTCACTCTCTCAATTTTTTGAACTCTCTCAAACTCTTTTTCACTCAATTCTCTCTCTTTTTCTTACATTTTCACTCTTATAAACTCAACAAAGCTATAATTTGTGGATTGGATCAAATTTAGGAGGCTAATTTAGGAGGATTAAGTGGAAGAACACTATAATCAAGAGGTATGTATTCTCTTTCTAGATTTTTATTGATTTATGAGATGATTAAGCTTATTCTATGTGGTGTATGACTTAATGTCTAATATGTTGTTTGATATGTTTTTGATGATAGAATAGTGTTAATTAGGGAGTAATTAAGGTCTTTAATGTTGTGATTAGTGTGTTTAATATTGTTTTTTTTCGAAATTAGACATTTATTAGGTGAAATCTTTATATTTCATTCATATTAAGGATTGAATCATATGTTTGTGATGATACATTAGATTTTAATTAAGTTTTTTTAATGCTATAATTAGTTATTTTAATGATGATTTAATCAAAATTTAATCGATATTAGGTCAAATTATATTATTTTTGCTAAAATTATATTAAATTTATATTTATATCTAACTTTAAAATCTTTATCTAACTTTTTTTTTCTTCTATTTTTCGTGTATTTTTTGAGGTTTTTTTGATGATTTTTGGCATACTGTCGATATGCCCTAGCATATCATCGATATGCTCCGGCATATCATTGGTACACCTTTGTATGTACCATACCGAACTGGGCTTGGTACACTGGTATTGACCAAATTGCAATCCTTGTATATATATATATATATATATATATATATATATATATATATATATATATATATATATATGGTTATGATTATCTATATTGTTATTGCAAATATACTAATTTTGTACTCTATTTTCTGGATAACTTTATGTTTATTCTAAATGAAAATAGAGATTACTAAGTGAAACGTTGAAAGACAATTATAAAATCTCATCTTGTTCTATATGATTTAGTAATCCTTAAGCATAAGACCAAGTACCTTGATACAGATTCAAATAAAATTGTTTGTTTGTTTTTAGTTCCTAACTTTAGATTGGAAGAATTGCATATTGCAAAATGTAAGTTATACATGTCTTGGCTGCTAGAAACAGATTCAAATACGTTATATAGTAGTTACGATGAAGGTATGTTTTTATGTTTGAAATAAATGCTGACATTAAGAAACCTTAATCTCTATATATTTAAAGAGTGAAACAATTGCTAGTATATATTTCTTCTTTTTGAAACATATAAATAGATAAAAACTGATAAATCATCTGATATTCTTAAAAATGGAGAAACTGATAATTAGATATCAGTATAATTATCTTGATATCTGTAACTTTGGATCAAGCTTGATGGCATCCAGTGGTTGAAGTTTCACTTGGTTGATGCCAAGTCCTTAGTGATCACTTAAAGCATCTAATTTTAACTTTGATGTGATATATTTTTTTGCATTGGTGGAATTGTTGAATGGTAGAGCTGCTTTAATTGTTCTGCTATTATCTAGTACTTTGGTGAGGTGCTTCAAGAAATTCTCATAATCAACTTTGAAAGAAGCATATCTCAATACTTCTGAAAGTTTGTATCTAGAGAAAGATAGTCTTTGTGATATGTTCTGGTACATAAATGTTTATGAAACTTTTAGAATTATGTTGTCTCTTTTTTTTCTTACAGTTTGTTGTAACTTTACAAATTTGGTTCATTTGATCTGCAAATTTTATAAGCTTCTGACTGCTTAAGAATTTTTCCAAATTGAATTTTGTAAACAAAAGATTCATCTGCTCTGTTTAATCTAAAACTGCAGATTATCAATATAAATTTTAGATAAGCAATATAGTATGTTTTACGTATTGTCTGATATTTCTTTCAGGAAGGTACCGCAAATTATTTCAAGGGACTAATGCTTATTTTGTGCTACCTCATAGTTGCTGCAAGTTTCTTTGTACATATTGATCCTGCAGCAAGTAAGTATTGGAAACCTTTTTTCAGCTCAAAGATATATATATATATATATATATATATATATATATATATATATATATAAGAACCATTTTTTTGCCCCACTAATTGACATAATTGTCCTTGTAATGGATTGCATCTTCAGTATAAGGTCTTGTATAAATCATTGCTATCAAGGAACACAGTCAAGGCATGGGGTACAATGTCCATGATCAATGTGAAAGAGTTTTAAAAAATATTGCATCAGAGAAAAACTGGAAACTCTCATGTCAATGTCCAATGGAGTAACCTAGCACATTGTTCTTTGTGTACTTTTTACAGCTTATTAGCATTCTTATTTACATTAAAAAATATTGCTCTAGGTTGTAAATGTTGGCATGCTTCTTTTATTCTGTTTATAAACTATGCCTAATGTACGATGTGGAACCGATCGATGCTATATATGCGTATCAAGGCAAATGGTAAACTTGGTTTTTTTTTTTAATACTTTTTTTGCCAGGTGATTGATTGATCCTCCTGAATAGTTCATCTCGAATTCTGGCAAAGCTAGAGCAGAACATGATTACTATTTGCAGTATGGGATGCTCTGCTGGCTGTTCAAGGTTGTGGGGACTGCTCTGTACCCTTTATACGACAGTTTATTGTATCACAGGTTTTCACCCTTAAAAGAAAAAGAGACACGGCTGTTTATATCTTTGTTTTCTTCACATATTGTTGATCTTCTCTGATGATGGAAGAATCGGAGTGGTTTCGAGGATATACTGCCAAAATGTGTGATTAAAGCACGGAAATGAACGTTTCTTAAAAGTAGTTGCAGATGTTGTTCAATCTTTTGGTAACATAATGTATGTATGTCTGTATGCATGATATATATATATATGTATATATATATATATGTATATATATATATATATATATATATATGTATATATATATGTATATATATATATATGTATGTATGTGTATGTATATATGTGTACATATATATGTGTGTATATATACATATGTATATATATATGTATAATTTAAAAATATTAAATAAAAAGACTTCTTATTTAACATATATTGATCGGGGTAATTATATATTACCCTCAATAGTTATTTAGGATTAGCATCCTGGTCCTTATACTTTAAAAAGTAGCATTATGATCATTATACTTGTAAAAGTGAAACATTTAATTTTAATTTTTTTCACCTCATTAATTTCGATGTGGATGATAAAAGTAAAAAAGTAATTTTATCGATAATAGATAATTAGTGATGTCAATGACATAGAACACCACCCTCGTGTTGTCTTCTTTCCATACTCGATGTGCCTCCTATCGATTTTGCTTATAGCCCCATTGACAAAATCCACCGTAGGGCAAAGCGCGACCACCACCTCTACCTCCTTCATCGCCAACGCCAGGTTGATGGCAGCAAGCGTGAGGCGGGTGCTAGAGGTAGAGGAATTCTACCACTCCCTTAAGCAGTGAGACTCTAAGAGGGAGTCCTATGAGGTAGAGGCACCTCTTGCTGTTGCATCCGTCTCTAATGCACATGAATGAGATTAAGAACCGCTCCACGCATCTTTAAGCCAAAAGTCCCATTCCCCTTTCTTCTTGCGTTGCACATGAATGATGGGACTCTAGGAGGGAGTCCTATAGCAAAGTGTAGGAGGTGTCGTTCGATGCTGCATCCGTTTCCAACACGCGCAACATGATCAACAAGATCGAGAATCGCTCTGTGCACCTCCTCACCGTAAGTCCTGTTCCCCTTTCTCCTCGTTGCACTGATGTCGTTGATGTTGAATATCAGATTTTGATGATGAAACTAATTGATTGTATTTTGTGATCTAACTACGTTTTGAGTGATGCAGGTCTACTATCGATCGGGATTAGACAGTTGACGTCGGAGGAATTGACGTTGTGCCGAAAGTGATCATGTCAAGATATTGGATGTCGAGCCGGAGGTCGGGTCGACAATCGGTAAAAGGCTTTGGACGTCGGGCATCGGGCCAAGAAGGGCAGAGTTGCGCCAAGGATATCGGGGTTGCGGAGGTCAATCGTCGATTGGGCAACAAGCCGCAAGAGAGGACGATGCGCCGAAGAATCGAACGAAGCGTCGACCAATGATGTGTCGGGCAACTGAATGTCAATTCATATTGTAATAACTATCTAGATCGAAGTAGAGTTTTTGTTTGTGTGTGTGCAGGATTAACTATGATAACGATGAAGATATAAAGTGAAACAAAGTACCGAAAGACAAGTGTGATAGATCGTTGGGAGTTCGAGAGTTTGACGGAAGTTCAAAGATTCATTGGGAGTGCTGTCGGAACTGGTCGAGAACGAGTAGGGAGCTTGCCGAAGGGGTTTTCGGAAGTTCGTCGGAAGGTTCGTCGGAAGTTCGCGAAGCTTGCCAAGAAAAATCGGAGCTTGCCAAAGAAGCTCGTTGGAACTCGCCAAGATCTTCGTGAAGTCTAGGAGCTTGCCGGGAGTCCGCAGAATGGTTTCTGAGGGTTCGTCAAAAGACCACCAGAAGTTCGCCGGAAGAAGTCTTGTCTTGTGGACTTTGTAATAGCTTAGGAAATGTCTTTAAAATTTATAGTTAGCATGTAATTTGATTTAGGATTAGGTGTTAATCCTATAAACCAAGTAGGGGCCAATTGGGCCTTGTTTCGGACTGGTTTGGGCTGAGTTTAAGGCCCAAACCAATGTGCTGAAAAGGCTAGGCGGTGGCACCGCCCAGTGCCCGAGAGCCCGGGCGGTGGTACCGTCGCTGGGCAGCAAGCCTAAGTGGTGGCACCGTCGGGTTGGGCGGTGACACCGCCCAGTACACTATCAGTGTCTGACACTGACAAGCGGTGGCACCGCCAGTACCGGAAAAAATGAAAGTGATTCAAATTTGGACTTGAATCCTCTTGAGGCCTATAAATATTCCTCTCATTCATGGTTAAAAGGGGGTCTAGAACTGAAAAAGAAATAGGGAAAACTCTCTTGAAATATTATCAAAATCTTCCCTCTAAGTTTTAAGTGTGTTCTAAGTCCAAGAGAGGGGTGAGAGGCCTAGTAAGGGTTACCTCCTAAGCCCGTCAAAAGGAGAGGTGCTGTAAGGGAGTTCATCCTCGCTCGTTAGAAGGAGGATAGCTAGTGGAAAAACCGGTGGCCTCAAGTGAAGAGGAATCGGGAGTGGACGTAAGTCGTATGACCGAACCACTATAAATTGGTTTACGTTTATATTCTTGCAATTTACTTTACTGCAAACCATCTTTACTTTGATGCACTACCTTCTTATATCCTTCTTACGAATCAATTTACTTCTAAAGCATCTTTCGTTGCGGATTTAATCGAAGCATCATTTTCAACATACGAAGTTTTCGAAACTTATTTTAAAATACCGAAAGTTTATCGTTCTTTACCGCTGCACTAATTTACCCCCCCTCTTAGTGCCACTCGATCTCTAACAATTGGTATTAGAGTCATGTTATTTCTCATTCGGATTCACACCCGTAAGAAATGGCTCTTTATGGCTTTCAAGAGGGCTTTTTGGTTGTTCGTCCTCCGTTGTTTAACGGGTCGGACTACATCTATTGAAAAACTCAAATGTGAGTTTTCTTGTTTTCAATGGATTTGGATTTCTGGAACATTGTTGAAAAGGTCTGATTTGGAGAAAAGGTCTTTTTCTTTGAATGCTAAGGCTATGAACGCCTTATTTTGTGTTTTGGACAAGAACGAGTTCAATCATATTTCTACATACGAAATGGCATTTGATATTTGGCAGACACTTGAAATCATGCACGAGGGAACTAGTAAAGTTAAAGACTCGAAAGTAAACCTCTTATTGTATGATTTTGAGCTCTTCCAAATGAAACCAAGCGAGACTATCGACGACATGTACACCTGTTTCATGGATGTTGTCAATAGTCTAAGAGCTCTTGGTAAATCTTTTTCGGATTTTGAACTCATAAACAAGATCTTAAGATCCCTTCCAAAAAGGTGGAATCATAAAGTAACCGCCATATAAGAAGCTAAAAATTTAAATGACTTACCTCTTGAAGAACTCATTGGGTCTTTAATGACCTATGAAATGACATTCTTGGAACACAATGAACACATGAACCACCTTCCAAAGAACAGAAAGGATTTAGCACTTCGGATTATAAAATACCACTTGAGTGATGACTCAAGTGATGAGGACAATGTTGAAAACGTTGAACTTTTGATATTAAAATTTAAAAAAGTTCATTAAACATGAGTTAAAGAACACAAATGAAAAGAACACCAACTCTTGCTATGAACGCAAGAAATCGGAATGCTCCAAAGATGAGTACATAAAAATGAAGAAGAAAACGCGCAACAAAGATGAAGATGCAAACTATGCCTTATCGATTTTCGACAATAAGGTAAGAAACTCACCCAAGTTGTTTTTACCTTATTTTGAAATTATATGATCCTTTCATGACTTGCTTGATATAGTTGGTAGGAATTTTTTTTTGTTATGCTTTTTTCTTTCTAGTAATTTTTGAAAATTAAAAATATGAATGATGATTACATGATTTGTGATAATGCTTAGGATTAATCCATGCATGTGTATCTTGATGTTTTATATTGCTTTTCGTTTCTAAACATGATGCTTGATGATTTTATAACATGCATTAGTTTTTTAAGTTATGTTGATTTGACTCTATGTTTTGGATTAACGTGTTTTTGATCTAATTGTTTTTATGACGAATTAAGATGACATTTTGAGATGATGAAATTCCATATATACTTTCCATATCGGTTTTCGATCTTAAACATGATACACATCTATGTATGAATTTCTTGAAAGTCTTTTGATGATAGATGTGTGTATCTTGCTTATAATTTGAAAAACTTTCATCTTGGATTAATACCTCTTAATCATTTTTATGATGAAATTTATAAAATAATTTTAGCAAAAATTTGAGCATCGATCATCTTGATGTAACTAATGAAAGAAAGAATTAAAATGATTTTGATGATGTTTTTAAAAAAATTCATGGTTGATAATGATATAAAATGAAAATGTATGTGTATCTTGATGGTTTTGTATCGGTTTTTGGTTTTAAACATGATGCACATCTTCTATACTAAAAACAATTCACATATAAAAAGGAAAAATATACTATCATGATATTTTATGTGATGCATTTGATCTTAATGGCTTTAATGACAAAACTTGTATTTCAAATTTATACGATGATGGCTTTCATGTAAATAGTAGAATATATCTTATGAAATCATCATTGATAATGATGAAATAAAAATATAAAAAGTTTATTTTCATGATATCGTACATAAGAATTTGAAGGTATTATATCTTGATGATAATACTCATGTTTTGGTTCTAAATATGATACTCATCTTTTAAAACATGAGCATACTTATATGAAATAAACAAATTAAAATAAAACACATTATGTGTGATGAGTGACTCTTGTATTTTGAACCTGTGTTTTTGGTCTTAATCGTTTTATGATGAATTGTTTATATGACGTGTTATATTTTTTGACTTTAAGAATCTTGATGATGGTTTTTGCCTTTACGTCTTGAACTTTCATGATTGTCTCAATTTGACATTAAAAGACAAAGGCATGCTTATTTGAAGTAAATCATAAAAAGGAAATGCATGATTCTTGAAAATTTTTCTATATCTAAAAGTTTTCACTTTTGATGAATCCATGAGAAACTCTTAAATCGAATCTTTTGAAAAATGCCACATACTTATGTGATTCGACTTAATGATAATTTATCTTTTCATCTTGAATGTTGACATTTGATTTTATTAAGGGTAAGAGCATGGTTATAAGAAGCAAATCATATGAATAGAAATTTATAAAAACAAAATGCAATCCTCTATCTTATCGATTCTTCAATAAATCTATGCTTGTCATGTATGAATTTATTGAATGTGATTTTTGAGGATGATTTCAGATTTGAAAATTGCTTGATTCATATTTATAACATAAGATATATTTTAAATATGAATCATGCTTCAATCATGTTAAATGCTTCAATCATGTTCTATCTCCCTTAATTCATTTTGTTCTCCTATATTTCCTTTTTATTTACCATAGAGGAGAACATTCTAAATGAATTATGAAATTAATGATTTGATAATAAGTGTTTATCAAAATTCTATTTATCATTTTGCAATCTCTAAAAAGTTGATAGTCACTTCATTCATGTTATAAATCTCGAAAATATTTTTGATTTGATTAGGAGTTTCGAGTTGAAAAAATGAGTTTGAATGATTTTATGACTCCTCTCTTGATCACTTGAAATCATGACTTTAAATTTTTGACTTAAGATATTTTTACGAATCAAAATATTTTTCGCTATGAGTGCTTTTTATCATTTACCAAAGAGGAGAACAATTTAAGTTTATGTCATTTGTGAATCTCATAAACCATGTTAATGATTTTGATGATTCGAACTTGAATGAGCTTTATCATGTTCCAAGTCTTGATATCTTGATATTTGATACTTGGAATTCTTATGCAATAATCAAGTGCTCAAATGATTCTTTGCTAAAGAGAATATTTATACTTGATGATCTTGATGTCTCCAATTTACAACTCAAATTCTTTTGATCCTTTTAAGAAAATTTTTATCTATATCATGATCTTGATGAAAATTCTTACGTATGAATCAAGATCTTGTGTTTGATCTTCTAAGACTTCCACTTGTTATTTTTTAAAAAGGAGACTTGTCAAAATGATTCATGAACCTTTTGATTTATAACTTTTGGATTCATGACTTAACGTTAATGATTGAAAAATTATATGCTAAAATTGATTTTTTTTATGTTTCAATACTTCCTTGAATGCCTTATGTGATGATCGAAAATTTGATGAACAAGAAATGTGCTTAATGATTGAATCATTGATTTATTCTTTTATCATGGCTTAAAAATGAATGAAAAGAAAATATGTTAACATTTGTAATCATGACTTGATCCTTGATATTGATATGCTTTTATATATCATGATTCTTGATTGTATGATATTTATCTTGAATTGAAAATTGATACATTTATCTAGATCTTGCTAAAAAGAAAGTTATGAATCGTGAATGATATCTTTTGGATTTGATCCTTATTGAATTTACATATTGATATCCTTCATGACATGATTTCTTTGCATTGTTGTCTTGTGTGCATCATGTGATGATTGATATATTGATACAAATTTATAATTGATCATTGGTTCCTCCCTTCTTTTCAATAATAATAAAGGGGGAGTTAAATTGCTAGCTTATGTATCAAAAGAAAAAAATTTGCTAGCTTAAACATTGAGAAGCAAAATGTTGCTATCTCAAGAGAGGCAAAAATCTTGCTCAACTTCACTTTTTTTAACAAAATTGCTTACATTTTTGTTACAAATTATTGTTGAATCTCATGCAAGATTATTTTAAGTATTAATCCTCCCTTTCTTTTTGACATTGATAAAGGGGGAGAAGGCTTTTGCTAGCTTGCATATTACAAATAAATGCAAAAGTCCTAGCATGCAAAGAAAGCAAAACTTGCAAGCTTGCTCTTCTCAAAATGAGAAGAAAGAAATTACAAAATTACATGCATATCACAAAGGAAGTCAAGAAAATGCATATTTTTAAATACTATTTCCTTGCACTTCTCAAAGGAGAATAGAAAAACTTATGATCATGAATACTATCACAACAAATGCTATCTTACATATCTTGAAACTTGCTATGTTTGAATGGGATGATTGAATGTTGTATTGCAAAGCTATGCTTAAATGTTGTATGATGTGATTAATAGCTAGTGTATTGTAAAACTTGCATATCTTTTAAACTAGCTATGATGCAACTTCTCCTTTTTGTTGATGACATAGGAGGAGAAGTAAATTGATGACTTCATGCATTGAATTGAATATTTTATATATTTGCATGATTGTTTAAATGTTTCTCTTAACTTGTGATGAATGTTGCTTGAATTTGGGATAATCCAAGGTTTCTATCAATGACATATTGATAGGGAGAGTTTGGTTAAACTTCGGGGAGTTAAGGTTAACTCCGTTAGTCATCAATTAGTTGTCATCATAAAAAAAGGGGGAGATTGTTGAATCTCGGATTTTGATGAAGAAACTAATTGATTGTGTTTTGTGATCTAAATGCGTTTTGAATGATGCAGATCTACTATCGATCAGGATTAGATAGTTTATGTTGGAGGAATTGACGTTGCGCCGGAAGTGATCACGTTAGAATATTGGATGTTGAGCCGGAGGTCCGGTCGACAATCGGCAAAAGGCTTCGGACGTCGAGCATTAGGCCAAGAAGAGCAGAGTTGCACCAAGGATATTGGGGTTACGGAGGTCAACTGCCGATTGGGCAACAAGCCGCAAGAGAGGACGATGCGCCGAAGAATCGGACGAAGCGCCGACCAATAACGTGCTAGGCAACTGAATGTCAATTCACGTTGTAATAACTGTCTAGATCAAAATAGAGTTTTTGTTTGTGTGTGTGCAGTATTAACTATGATAATGATGAAGATGTAAAGTGAAACAAAGTGCCGGAAGACAAGTGTGATGGATCGTTGGGAGTTCGAGAGTTTGACGGAAGTCTGAAGATTCGTTGGGAGTGCTACCAGAACTGGTCGAGAATGAGTAGGGAGCTTGCCGAAGAGATTTTCGAAAGTTCGCCAGAAGGTTCGCTGGAAGTTCGTGGAACTTGCTAAGAAAGATCGGAGCTTGCCAAAGAAACTCGTTGGAACTCGCCAAGATCATCATGAAGTCCAGGAGCTTGCCGGGAGTCTGCAGAATGGTTTCCGAAGGTTCGTCGAAAGACCGCCGGAAGTTTGCCGGAAGCTCGCCGGAAGAAGTCTTATCTTGTGGACTTTGTAATAGTTTAGGAAATGTCTTTAAAATTTATAGTTAGCACATAATTTGATTTAGGATTAGGTGTTAATCCTATAAACCAAGTACAGGCCAATTGGGCCTTGTTTTGGACTGGTTTGGGCCGAGTTTAAGGCCCAAACTAGTGTGCTAAAAAGGCTGGGCGGTGGCATCGCCCAGTGGCCGAGAGCTCGGGTGATGGCACCATTGGGCTGGGCGGTGGTACCGTCACTGGACAGCAAGCCCAAGCGGTGGCATCGCTGGGTTGGGTGGTGGCACCGCTCAGTACACTGTCAATGTCTGACACTAACAGGCGGTGGCACCGCCAGCATCGGAAAAAATGAAAGTGATTCAAATTTGAATCCTCTTGAGGCCTATAAATATCACTCTCATTCATGGTTGAAAGGGGGTCTAGAACTAAAAAAAATAGGAAAAACTCTCTTGAAATAGTGTCAAAATCTTCCCTCTAAGTTTTAAGTGTGTTCTGTTGAATCTCAAATTTTGATGATGAAACTAATTGATTATGGTTTATTGTTTAACTACGTTTTGAGTTACGTAGGTCTACTATCGATCAGGATTAGACATTTGACGCTGAAGGAATTGACGTTGCGCCGGGTGATCACGTCTAGATATTGGATGTCGAGCCGGAGGTTCGATCGACAATCGGCTGAAGGCTTCGTACGTCGGGCATCGGGCCAAGATGCATGTTGCGCCAAGGATATCGGGGTTGCGGAGGTCATTCGCCGATTGGGCAATGGATTGCAAAAGAGGACGATGTGCCGAAGGATCGGACGAAGCGCTGACTAATGACGTGCCGGGCAACTGAATGTCAATTCGTGTTGTAATAATTGTCTAGATCAAAGTAGAGTGTTTGTTTGTTTATGTGCAGGATTAACTACGATGACGATGAAGACATAAAGTGAAACAAAGTGCCGGAAGACAAGTGGGATGGATCATTGGGAGTTTAAGAGTTCGATGGAAGTCCGAAGATTCGTTGGGAGTAGTTGCCGGAACCAACCGAGAATGAGTAGGGAGCTTACCGAAGGGTTTTCAAAAGTTCGTCGGAAGGTTCGTCGGAAGTTCGCGGAGCTTGCCAAGAAAGATCGGAGCTTGCCAATGAAGCTCTTGGAACTCACCAAGATCATCGTGAAGTCCGAGAGCTTATCGAGAGTCCATAGAATGGTTTCCGAGGGTTCGTTGGAAGACCGCTGGAAGTTCGCCGAAAGCTCACCGAAAGAGGTCTTGTCTTATGGACTTTAAAATAGCTTTTAAAATATCTTTAAAATTTGTAGTTAGCATATAATTTGGTTTAGGATTAGGTGTTAATCCTATAAACCAAATTTGAGCCAATTCGGACTTCGTTTGGACCGGTTTTGGCCGAGTTTTCGATCGAAACCCTTTGTCTTTGAAAAAGAAATGACACTGGCGGTGGCACGCTTCGTGCGTGTAGCACCGCCCAGCACCTCTTGTGTTAGTCGACACAGTGTAGGCGTAGCACCGCCTCGACAGTGTAGATGCGCTCTCCGATGAGCAGTAGCCCGACACGGGAAACTCAAAAAAATTCAAATTTGGAGCCCAAATTTGAATCACTTTGAGGCCTATAAATACCCCTCATATTCTTGGATGAAAGGGGTCTAGAACTGAAAAAAGGAAGGGGGAAACTCTCTTGAAAGTGTGTCAAATCTTCCCTAAGTCTTAAGAGTGTTCTAGTCCAAGAGAGGGGTAAGAGTGCTTTGTAAGGGTTATCTCCTAAGCCCGTCAAAAGGAGAGGTGCTGTGAGGGAGTTTATCCTTGCCCATTAGAAGGAGGATAGCTAGTGGAAAGCCGATGGCCTCAAGCAAGAGGAATCGGGAGTGGACGTAGGTCGGATGACCGAACCACTATAAAAATCTGATTTGCATTTACGTTATTGCTATTTACTTTGCTACAAACCCTTTCCACTTGCTGCCTTATTTACTCAACTTCATCTTCATCTTATTATGTATGCTTTAAAGTTGAAACGCAATCTTTTCGGGTTCAAACAAAACGTTGCATTCATTCGTACGAAGTTTCCGAACTTGTGTTAATCGCTGAAAAATCTATCGTTCTTTACCGCTGCACTAATTCACCCCCCCCTCTTAGTGTCGCTCGATCCCTAACAATTGGTATCAGAGCCACGTTCTTTCTCTTTTGGATTTACACCCGTGAGAAATGGCTCTAAATGGTTTTCAAGAGGGCCTTTCGGTTTTTCGTCCACCATTCTTTAATGGTTCGGACTACACATATTGGAAAACTCGAATGAGAGTTTTCATACTTTCAATGAATTTGGATTTGTGGAACATCATCGAAAATGGCTTTCAACCTTCCTCTAAACCGATGAACGAATGGTCGGATTTGACGAAAAAATCTTTTTCTTTAAACGCAAAGGCTATGAATGCCTTATTTTGCGCTTTAGACAAGAACGAGTTCAATCGGATTTCAATGTGCGAAACGGCTTTTGATATTTGGCGAACACTTGAAATCACGCACGAGGGAACTAGTAGAGTTAAAGACTCGAAAGTAAACCTCTTATTGCATGATTTTGAGCTCTTCCGAATGACACCAAGCGAAACTATCGATGATATGTACACCCGTTTCATGAATGTTGTCAATAGTTTGAAAAGTCTTGGTAAATCTTTTTCAAGTTTTGATTTAGTAAACAAGATTTTAAGATCCATTCCAAAAGAGTGGGATCCAAAAGTAACGACAATACAAGAAGCTAAAAATTTACATGACTTATCTCTTGAAGAACTCATTGGGTCTTTAATGACATATGAAATAGCCTTCTTGGAACACAATGAACTCGTTAAACACATGGACTACCTTCCAAAGAACAGGAAGGATTTGGCACTTCGGACTATGAAATGCCACTTGAGTGATGACTTAAGTGATGAGGACAATGAGAATATTAAACTTTTAATGAATCTTAATAAGTTTATTAAATAAAAATCTAAAATAGACAATGAACTTGAACGGAGGAAGAGGCCAAAGAAGAAGAAGAAGGCTTGCAAAGAAGAATAAGTAAAGAAGAGGCAAAATGGGCTTTGACGGTTTTCGACAATGAGGTAAGAAACTCACCCAAGTTGCATCTACCTTATTTTGAAATTACATGATGCTTTCCATGAATGCTTAACTTAGTTAGTAGGAATTTTTTTCATGCTTTTCTTAGGTTTTTAGAAATTTAAAAAAATATTTTAAAAATTATACTATGCTTTTCTTTATAGTATTTTTGAAAAATAAAAATATGAATGATGATTGTATGATTTGTGATAATGTTTAGACACCTAATAGAATCAACCCATGCATGAGTATCTTGATGGTTTACATTGTCTCTAAACATGATGCTTGATGATTTTATATCATGCATGAGTTGTTGAAGTGATGTTGATTTAAAAACTTCTATCTTGGATTAATGGGTCTTGACCCTTTTTATGATGAAATTTTTAGATGATACATGTCTTCATGAAATCAATTATAAAGACCTAACTCATAAATTTTCCAAATGAAAGAAATGTGATTTTAATGTTGCCTTGTATTACATTTGGACTTGATGATTTTCATGATGAAAATTATTTTTCAGATTTATAAAATGATGCATGATTTTACCAAAGAATTTGAGCATCGATCATCTTGTTATAACTAATGTAAGAAAGAATTAAAATGATTTTGATGATATTTTCGTTTTTGAATATGATGCATGACATTTTCATATGAAAAATTTGAACATTCTTATGAAAGATCAAATCACTCAAATTGAAACTCATAAAGATGAGAAAATGTACTATCATGATGTTTGATGCATATGATCTTGATGGATTTAATGACAAACTTATGTTTTGAATTTCTACAATGATGGGTTCCATATACATTATGAAATCATCATTGAAATGAAAATACTAAAAGTTTGTTATCATGCTTAATGACTTTGTGATATCATATCTTGATGACAAACTCATGTTTTGGTCTTAAATTTGATAATCATCATTTGAAACATGAGCACACTTGTTTGAAACAAAATGAAACATATTATCATGATAAATTGAATCTCATAATGTGTTATATTTTTATCTTGATGAATTTTATGATGAAGTTTGTCTTTCAATATTGAATGTTGATATTTCTATTTTATTTGACGTTAAAAAACAAAGGCAATCCATGAAATGGAAATAAATCATACAATGGAAATGCATGAAATCTTTCGATTTTTCAAATAAAAGACAAGTGATAAATTTATTTTGTAAATCACTTGACTTATGAATGAGATTTTGATGATACGGTAATGACTTTATTCATGTTATGAATGTTAAAAATGATAATTTGATTAGAAGTTTCGAATTGACAAAATGAGTTTGAATAATTTTATGACTCCTCTCTTGATCACTTGAAATCATGACTTTGAATTCTTGACTTGAGATATTTTTGCGAATCAAAATATTTTCCTCTATGATTGCTTCTTTTTATCATTTACCAAAGAGAACAATTCAAGTTTATGTCATTTGTGAATCTTATAAACTATGTTAATGATTTTGATGATTCGAACTTGAATGAGCTTTATCACAATCAAACTCTTGATATCTTAATATTTGATACTTGAAATTTCTTATGCATGAATCAAGTTGCTCTTTGTGCTATATCTTTTTAAATGAATCATGAGTCTTATTATCATATATTTTATAATATATAAATGACAAAAATTCTTTGGCTTGTTTGTCTTATGTGGCAATTGAAAAATAGATAATTGAAAAGAAATTTGCCTTATGATGAATCAATGAATCATGACTTGATCTATGAGAATGATATGTTTTTATGCATCATGATTCAAGATAGTATACCCTTTTATCATGAATTGATATTTGCCATGTAAGCCTTATACGATTCAAAATTAATGTAAAAGAATTGTGCTTAATGATTGAATCATTAATTTATTCTTTTATCATGGCTTGAAAATGAATGAAAAGAAAATATGTTAGAACTTGTAATCATGATTTGATCCTTGATATTGATATGCTTTTATATATCATTATTCTTGACATTTATCTTGAATTAAAAATTAATAAATATAAATTTTGATCTTGCTAAAAAGAAAGTTATGAATCATGAGTGATATCTTTTGGTTTTGATCCTTGTTGAATTACATATTGATATCCTTCATGACATGATTTCTTTGCATTGTTGTCTTATTTGCATCATGTGATGATTGAACAATTGATGTATATTTTTATTGATGCAAATTTATAATTGATATGAAAAATAGCTTGTATAATGATTAAAATTTTTAGCCATTTAGTCCTCAATTCTTTTCGATAGTGACAAAGGGGGAGTTAGCTTGCTAGCTTATGTATCATAAGTGAAAGTGGCCAACATAGCTAGCTAGAACTTGCAAAAGGCAAAACTTGCACTTCTCAAAATGAGAAGAAAGAAATTGCAAAGTTACATTATTTTTTTTTTTAACTCATGAGCTTACAGTTTTAAAATGTTATAAATTTTACAAAAATTACTAGCTCATTGCAAACAAAAAGTTGATGACTTGCAAAAGGGAAACTTAGGTGCAAAAGAGAAAAATTGAAAGGGAGCTAGTTTGCGTATTGCAAAGTATGCTAGCTTATCATTATTGCTTGCTTGCTTGTCATAAATTTCCCTCATACCATGATTTGTTTATGACTCCCTTGATTTCATGACTTGATATGTTAAAAATTCATGATGAAAATTTGTTATTTTATCATGATGGAAGCATTCATGTAAAGGGAAAAGAATTGTATTCTTTCCTTCTTTTTGACAAAGTCAAAGGAGGAGAAGATTTATTGCTAGCTTGCATGATTAATTTGCTAGCTCATTCAAGAGGAAGAAAATTGCTAGCTTGTGCATCAAAAGAGAAAATCTTACTAGCTTGAACATTGAGAAGCAAAAAGTTGCTATCTCAAGAGAGGCAAAAATTTTGCTCAATTTTACTTCTTCAAATTGCTTACATTTTTGTTACAAATTATTGTTGAATCTCATGCAAGATTATGTGAAGTATTTGATTCTCCCATTCTTTTTGATGCTAACAAAGGGGGAGAAAGATTTTAGCTCGAACATTGTAAAAATTTGCCATCTTGATTCCTATTTTGCAACTTCATGAGAAGTTAAGAATTGTTATATCAAAGGATGCAAATATTGCTATCGTGAGAAACAAGATGCAAACTTGCACATCTCAAGAAGCAAGTGAAAATTACCATCATTGCACATCCTTAAAACTTGCTATGATTGAATGGTATGATTAGATGTTGTAATGCAAAGCTATGCTTAAATGTTGGATGATGTATATCTAGATTGATAGCTAGTATGTTATAAAATTTGCATATCTTTTAAACTAGCTATGATGCAACTTCTCCTTTTTGTTGATGACATAGGGGGAGAAGTAGATTGATGACTTCATGCATTGATTGGCATATTTATATATTTGCATGATGGTTTGATTTATTCTCTAAATTGTGATGAATATTGCTTGGATTTGGGATAATCCAAGTGTTCTATCAATGGCATATTGATAGGGGGAGTTTGGTTAAATTCCAGAGAGTTATGGTTAACTCCGTTAGTCATCAATTAGTTATCATCATAAAAAAGGGGGAGATTGTTGAATCTCGGATTTTGATGATGAAACTAATTGATTATGGTTTATTGTTTAACTGCATTTTGAGTTACGCAGGTCTACTATCGATCAGGATTAGACAGTTGACGCTAGAGGAATTAACGTTGCGCCGGGTGATCACGTCTGGATATTGGATGTCGAGCCGGAGGTTCGATCGACAATCGGCTGAAGGCTTCGTACGTCGGGCATCGGGCCAAGATACATGTTGCGCCAAGGATATCGAGGTTGTGGAGGTCATCCGCCGATTGGACAACGGAATGCAAAAGAGGACGATGTGCTGAAGGATCGGACGAAGCGCCGACTAATGACGTGCCGGGCAACTGAATGTTAATTCATGTTGTAATAATTGTCTAGATCAAAGTAGAGTGTTTGTTTGTTTATGTGCAGGATTAACTACGATGACGATGAAAATATAAAGTGAAACAAAGTACCGGAAGACAAGTGGGATGGATCATTGGGAGTTCGAGAGTTCGATGGAAGTCCGAAGATTCGTTGGGAGTAGTTGCCGGAACCAACCGAGAACGAGTAGGGAGCTTGCCGAAGGGTTTTTGGAAGTTCGTCGGAAGGTTCATCGGAAGTTCGCGAAGCTTGCCAAGAAAGATCGGAGCTTGCCAATGAAGCTCGTTGGAACTCGCCAAGATCATCGTGAAGTCCAGGAGCTTGTCGGGAGTTCACAGAATGGTTTCCGAGGGTTCGTTGGAAGACCGCTGGAAGTTCGCCGAAAGCTCACCGAAAGAGGTCTTGTCTTATGGACTTTAAAATAGCTTAAAAAATATCTTTAAAATTTATAGTTAGCACATAATTTGGTTTAGGATTAGGTATTAATCCTATAAACCAAATTTGAGCCAATTCGGACTTCGTTTGGACCGGTTTTGATCGAGTTTTCGGCCGAAACCACTGTGCTGAAAGAAATGACCTGGGCGATGGCACCACCCCAGGCAGGCGGTGGCACCGCCCCAGGCAGGCGGTAGCACCGCCCAGCACCTGCTGTGTCAGTCTGACACAGTGTAGGTGGTAGCACCGCCTCTGACAGGCGGTAGTACCGCCCGACACCGAGAAACTCAAAAAAATTCAAATTTGGAGCCCAAATTTGAATCACTTTGAGGCCTATAAATACCCCTCATATTCTTGGATGAAAGGGGTCTAGAACTGAAAAAAGGAAGGGGGAAACTCTCTTGAAAGTGTGTCAAATCTTCCCTAAGCCTTAAGAGTGTTCTAGTCCAAGAGAGGGGTAAGAGTGCTTTGTAAGGGTTATCTCCTAAGCCCGTCAAAAGGAGAGGTGCTGTGAGGGAGTTCATCCTCGCCCATTAGAAGGAGGATAGCTAGTGGAAAGCCGATGGCCTCAAGCAAGAGGAATCGGGAGTGGACGTAGGTCGGATGACCGAACCACTATAAAAATCTGGTTTGCATTTACGTTCTTGCTATTTACTTTATTGCAAACCCTTTCCACTTGCTGCCTTATTTACTCAACATCATCTTCATCTTATTACGTATGCTTTAAAGTTGAAACGTAATCTTTTCGGGTTCAAACGAAATGTTGCATTCATTCGTACGAAGTTTCCAAACTTGTGTTAATCACTGAAAAATCTATCGTTCTTTACCGCTGCACTAATTCACCCCCCCTCTTAGTGTCGCTCGATCCCTAACATGTTCTAGTCCAAGAGAGGGGTGAGAGGTCTTGTAAGGGTTACCTCCTAAGCCCGTCAAAAGGAGAGGTACTATAAGGGGGTTCATCCTCGCCCGTTGGAAGGAGGATAACTAGTGAAAAAGCCGGTGGCCTCAAGTGAAGAGGAATCGAGAGTGGACGTAGGTCGTATGACTGAACCACTATAAATCGGTTTACGTTTATATTCTTGTAATTTTACTTTACTACAAACCATCTTCACTTTGATGCTCTACCTTCTCATCTTCTTCTTACGAATCAATTTATTTCTAAAGCATCTTTCGTTGTGGATTTAATCGAAGTATCATTTTCAATATACGAAGTTTCTAAAACTTGTCTTAAAATTTCAAAAGTTTATCGTTCTTTACCGCTGCACTAATTCACCTCCCACTCTTAGTGCGGATCCCTAACAGTTGATAGTTTATCGTCTATGAAATTATTTTTTTACCCTAATCATTTTTGTTAAAATTGATGATGTGAGGAAAATTAAGATTAAATATTTTACTTTTATAAGTATATGGATTCTAATGTTACTTTTTAATTATAAAGATTCAAATGCTAATCCTAAATAACTATAAGGGGTAATGTGTAATTACCCCCAATTGATGCCATGTAACCTTGTTCGTGGTCTAATCATATTAAAAAAAATCTTAAAATAAGCTGTAATCACAACAAAGAATGTATGAGTTGGGCCGAATTAGAACTAATTATAAGCCGATTTAAAACTCAATTAAACAACTTAATGAAGTAGTTTTATGGGGTAGCATTGAAGGCCCATTCGCCAGCCCACGGTCATCAGTCCCTCCCTCAGCTCCTAAAAACCTGGAAATAGTACCAAAGCCCAATTGAAGAACCCCTAAACTCTCCCTTGTCCATGGCGGAATTCGCCGATGGCTGATGCGGGAGGACGAAGAATCAGTCTGCTATCAAGAGGCTTATTTCATTGCAGTGGAAGGATTGTAGTCGAAAATATGTTTCATAGCAACGAAACCAAAGACAGAGGTAACATGTAACAGTATCTGAGAAAGAAGTATATAAACATGCAAAAGATTTTGTAAAACCAAGCTGGACATCCCATGCAACTAGAAAGTGTAGTCATCCGATTCAACAGCTCGCCAAGCCTCTGGTTCTTCTCCAGCTACGGTTCGTTTGCTGCTCATGTTGGCCCTCTGAACCAGGCGAACTAGCGCTTGCACAACTTCTGACATGGGTGGTCGGAACTCGGGCTCGGGCTGCCAACAGAAACAAAAGTCGAACGAACTCATTGAAGTTCAAACAAAATCAGGATGAGTAATTAACATATGCAAGTGCAGCAAACAGCTACACTGCAGCTTTGGTACACTGCCAGATATGTCAAAGTTTTGCCTTGGCAAAATGAACCAAACGAAGTATTGTTTGTGATGCATGGTTTTACCTGCACGCAGAGAGCTATCACGTCAGCGAATCGAGAAAGCGATTTTGCAGGGTATAGCCCCTTGAGGTCAGGATCGACCATCCTGTCTGGTGCATCGATGTCATGGAGATGAGTTGTAGCCCATCGAACCAACAACTGCTCAGATCTTAGTCTCGAGCTGTAAGGAGTTCTGCCACAACAAACCAGAGCATCAGCATCAAACAACAAAACCAACTGATTTCAGCTGCGCCACATGGATAATATATCACCCAAGGCACGAAAAGAAAATCTAAAGGATTGTGTATACTGAATGCGAATAAGTAGATTGGCAAGATGCCTTTCAATTGAGTCCGGCAAAGCAAGGTTAATCAAAGTTTGGAATCACAAAAGGTTAATGCTTGATGTTATATCTGTTATCATACAATTGATTAATGCTTAGTATATTATATTTTAAATCATCTATTAATAAAATATCTTCAATCAAAAAGTTTGATTTGTTACCTATATTTCCTTTGTCGATAATTTTTCTCTTGTTATTGTCTCCAAAGGTGATATATCCTTTGTCTTGACTAGTGAGTTTAGAAAAATGTGTTGGATCTCCGATCATGTGCTTTGAACATCCACTATTAAGATACCATCTCTTACTCTAGCTTTTGATTATAGATATATCTAAAAAATAATAATTTATTTTTAGGCACTCATTTAACTTTGGGTCCCTCATGATTAGATCTATCTATCTTAACTTTTGTCAAATCATTTATGATTTCTTTAGGAACCCAAGTTAATTTATGTGAGCTATATCTTTTAAATGAATATATATAAGCAAAATGACCGTATCTTTCATAAAAAATTATACTTAATTCTATATGGGATATATAGTGTAGGTCCTTTAACAAATATAGTTGGCTTTTGTTGAGTATTACTACTCACAAAGTCGAGTCCTTCCTTTCTACGAATATGAATCTTATCGACAAAAATCATGTTTAATGATTTGTTACCAATTTTAAAATTTTCTAATGCTTGTTGTAGTAATACATTTTTCTTCTTAAGTGAATCTAACTATTTGTGCTTAGTGTAAGGAGTTAACATATAATTATTTATCATCATCATCATCATTACTTGAGCTTTCGCCCGAGTAGTCTTCTTTAGCTCTAAGTGTCATATTCTTAATATTTTTTAGAAGGTTGTTCCCATGTTCATCATGTGTTATACAAGTCATCTCATAGGTCATTAATGACCCGATAAGTTCTTCAAGAAAAAAATAGTTCAAGTCTTTTGCTTCTTGAATTGTAGTTACTTTTATATCCCAACTTTTTGGAAGGGATCTTAGAATTTTATTAACAAGTTCAAGATTAGTAAAAGATTTATTAAGAGCTTTCAAACCATTGACGACATCCGTAAAACGAGTGTACATGTCACCAATGGTTTCGCTTGGCTTCATTTGAAACAATTCATAATTATGCATTAAAAGATTAATTTTAGACTCTTTAACTTTACTTGTGCCTTCATATGTGACTTCGAGTGTGTGCCAAATATCATGTATGGTTTCGCACATAGAAACACGATTAAATTCTTTTTTATCTAAAGCATAAAATAAAGCATTCATATCTTTCACATTTAAATAAAATAATTTTTTCTCTAAATCATTCTATTCATTCATTGGTTTAAAAGATTTTTGAAAATCACATTCGAAAATATTCCACAAATCAAAGTCCATAGAAATAAAAAAAATCCTCATACGTGTTTTCCAATACGTGTAGTCCATCCCATTGAATATAGGAGGATGAGTGATAGAATTGTTGAATCTCAGATTTTGATGATGAAACTAATTGAGTGTGATTTGTGGTCTAACTGCATTTTAAGTTACGCAGGTCTACTATCGATCAGGATTAGACAGTTGACGCTGGAGGAATTGACGTTGTGCTGGAGGTGATCACGTCAGGATATTGGATGTCGAGCCGGAGGTTCGGTCGACTATCGGCAGGAGGCTTCGTACGTCGGGCATCGGGCCAAGAAGTGCGGAGTTGCGCCATGGATATCGAGGTTGCGGAGGTCAACCGTCGATTGGGCAACAAGCCGCTAAAGAGGGCGATGTGCCGAAGGATCGGACGAAGCGCTGACCAATGATGTGCCGGGCAACTGAATGTCAATTCGCGTTGTAATAACTGTCTATATTGAAGTAGAGTTTTTGGTGTTTGTTTGTGCAGGAGTGACTATGATAGGAATGAAGACGTAAAGCGAAACAAAGGGCCGAAGACAAGTGTGATGAATCGTTGGGAGTTCGATCGGAGCTTGCCAAAGAAGCTCGGGGGAACTCGCCAAGATTATCGTGAAGTCCGAGAGCTTGCTGTGAGTCCGCGGAATGGTTTAGAAGGTTCGTCGGAAGACCGTCGGAAGTTGACCGAAGCTCGCGGAAGAAGTTGTCATGTGGACTTTGTAATAGCTTAGGAAAGCGTCTTTAAAATTCGTAGTTAGCACGTATTTTGGGTTAGAATTAGATAACCCAAAGTGGGGCCCATTGGGCCTTGATTAGATGAGTTTGGGCCAAAATTTTGGCCCAAATAGAACCAAATACGTGCATGCATGCTACGTGCATGCATGCTTAAGAGCACGGCATTGGCCAATGTAGCGGCGGTAGTATCGCCGCTGCACGAAGTAGCACCGCCGCTCATCGTAAGCCGGTTAGCACCGCCGCTCATGTAGAGCGGTAGCACCGCCGCTCCTCAAGCCAGCGGTAGCACCGCCCAAACTCGTAGCTTGAGCGTAGCACCGCCGCCATCGTACTATGTAGCAGATGCATCGCCCGATTAGCCGGTGAGTTGCGTAGCACCGCTGGAGTAGCACCTTTGGTGCGTGGAAAGCCAAGTGGTAGCACGCTTTTGGTGTGTCGGATCTGCCAGATCGACAAAGTGAAAAACTCAAAAGATTCAAATTTTTGGTTCCAAATTTGAATCACTTTGAAACTTATAAATACCCCTTCCTTTTCAGCTGAAAAACACAACCCTTTTGAGAGTTAGAATCTTGGTTTTGAGCTTTTGAAAAGTCTTGAAAAGTCTTGAAAAGTCTTGTTCTTGCTAAGTGTTCACCTCCTTCTTTTCTTGAGAAATCTTGTAAGAGTGTGAACCACTTGTAAAGGGTTGTAAGAGGGGTATTTGATCCTTCCCCTTCAAAGGATTTGATAGTGGAAGAAGGGAGCCTCATCGGAGAAGGCTTCGGAAGTGGATGTAGGTCACTTTGACCGAACCACTATACATCACTGCGTCTTGATTGTGTGAGTGTTTAAATTTCTGTTTTACTTTGCTGCAAGCCTTTACTTTACTTGCTCCACTTCCTTTTTATCTTTGTACGCATGCTTTAAAGTTAGAACGCAAAAATCGGTTTCAAACGAAACGTTGCTTTCATCGTACGAAGTTTCCGAAGCTTGTTTTAAATCGTTGAAAAATCTATCGTTTTATCCGCTACACTAATTCACCCCCCCTCTTAGTGCCGCTCGATCCCTAACAAGAATGACCTTCTAGATTGTCGAAAAAAACTATTTAATCTCTTTTGGGTGTTAAACTAATTGAGAAAAACTTGGCTCGGATATCAACTGTAAGGATCGAAGTGGCACCGGGGTGGGTGAATTAGTGCCGGGGGGGTGGGTGAATTAGTTCTTTCGTAAAATTTTGATGATTTTAAAAATTTCATTAGATGAAAATCGATATCGAAAGTGTGCTTAACTTAGAGTAAGTATAATAAGCAATTAAATCATAAAGCAATATTAATGAAGAGCAGAAAGAAAATGCATACTAGATTTATAGTGGTTCTATTATCGTGACCTACATTCACTCTCGATTCCTTCTCTGTTGAGGCCATTGACTTTCACTAATAATCTCTTTTCAATAGACAAAAAATCAACCACCCTTTTACAACTCTTTCCCCTTTTCACAAGTTTAGGAGATGTGATCTTTTCTTTACAGCTTTTCTTTATATTGCTTATTGATTTGGCTGCTCACTCCACTTCAAAATTTCTCTAACTTTAAATGCTTTTCCGATATAAGTTTTATCGAACGAAGTTTTTCGAATCAAGGTATTTTTTATGACAGTATTAATTCACTCCCCCCCTCTTAGTGTCGTTTTCGATCCTACCACTATCACCTGACAACCTGGGAGAATATGTACTTCTCTTTTCCAGGTCATAGGTGGTTCCACCACTTGACCTAATTTGTGGGTCACTAAATGGTCCTCCCAATGAACCCAAATCTGCTCCAATTCAGGCCTAATGGGCCCCTAATTTAGTTAGTAAGGTTACACCTAAAACTAACTCAATTGAAGACCTAACTATGACACTTAAGACAAACAATTATAAGACAAGAAATCTATGTTGTCTACCATATCATTGGTTCATTCGTACTCCCGACTCATCGTGCTTTCCTTCGGCATAATGCTCGATCCTTTAGCATATTGACTCTCATAACATCCGATCTTGGCTCAATATCTAATTTTTCTGGTTCGATGCTTGATCTTTGACTCCAGCATAACATCTGATTCTTTTGCTTCAATTGTTTTACTTTTTCATGATCGAAGTTAATCCGGCATCACTTTTCTCAAAATATATATTAGATCACAAACTCATCAATTAATTTCATCATCAAAATCCGAGATTCAACATAATATCTCCTGTGTTCTTGCTCAAGCAAATCCCTAGCCAGGGTCATTTGGATTGAGAGAGAAAGAGTTCTTTAGAAGAATTTAGTGAGAACGAGACTCGAGTAGATTTCGTATGGGCCTGATAGCACCATGCTCAGAATACGATCTCTAGGATATTAGATGGATAATGGACTATAGATACATGATAACTGAGGATAGATAGGTCTAAAGAATTAGATTTCACTATATCGTCTGGGGACTATGGCGTAGTATCATAGTACGTCCATAATCGATGAGTTAAGTGAATTTTTATAGAGATAATAATTCATTGAATTAGAATGAGTTCTGATAGGTATGACTCATAGCCAGCTCGATATTGGGCCTAGAGAGTCACATATATTTGGTAGGTGCTGCAACGAGTAGAGGTTCAGATATGAGATATCCACTAGGGTCCCTATCTTATTGGATATCCAATAAGCCCCTGAATTATTGGATCCTATGGATGAGATCCAGCAAGAACTAATAAGAGATTAATGGGTAGAGACTCACTAATCTAAGAGGCTTGGGTAATTGGATGGAGATCCAATACCCAATAGGGAAGGATTCATTAGGGTTAAGTTGATAGGGTACCTTTATAAATAAGAGAGAACTAAAGAATCATAGGCTAAGACTCTTTTAGCTATCATCTCCTATTTTTCTCTCCCTCTCTTCTCCTCAGCTAGTAGCCCCTAGTTGGGGCATGTGGACAGTAAGAAGGGTCGATCCCTTCTTGATTGTGTGGTGCATGCAGTGAGGAGACTTGTCCAGCGATTTGAGGAGCATCTTCGCAGCCCTTACCATGTGAATCACCGCTAGAGAAGAGGACACTTAGCCTCCTTCATCCACTCTTATAGATCTATAGGAATCTATGGATATATGATCTTCTTAGGTAACATATATATTTTAACACGCATGGTTTTTCAGTTTTGTGAGTTTTTACGCACCAATTTTTGCACAATGATAAGAAACTATTTTTCTATAGAAATCTAGGATTTTTATTTTCTGTTCTTCTACTGCGAATGTGATGTAACCCTAGATTTTCAAACAGAGAAGAAATCATTTCCATCTCCCCATGTGAAAAAAAAATAAAGGGACATTGTTGAGGCCTCGTTGCCTCAAACGAGGAGGCAACATCATTTATGGCATCCGGCGAGGGAGGGCAATGATGAATCAGGATAGTCGAGGGAGAGCGACACCAAATCTCTAGGTTTTCTCTTTTCTTCTTCCTCTTCTTTCTTATACCTCAACTAATATCATCTAGTAGCGGGCGGTGACGGTCAAAATCGACCATCATCGATCGATTTAGGGTGGTAACAGAGCGAAAATAGCCTCAATCGATGCTACCATTCGGTAGCGGGTGGTTTATGTACCAATCTGCTAACATACTAATATGTACTACCTAGTACCAATGATATTATTTGAAATTAAAATCCTTGGTACTAGATACCTGAATAAACTTAGGTTATGGAATAGTGTTTGAACTAGGTTCTTTAACCTTGCTCAACTCTATCACGCTCCCATTGTCTCCACCAAAATGTGTTCCTTCTCAAGGAACATAGCCCTTTTTATTACAAAGACTTTTTGGTCCTCGGGGTGAAAGAAATAATACCCATAGGTTTCCTTAAGGTATCCTACGAACTTGCACTACTCCATCCTGAATTCTAACTTATCAGGGTTATGTCTCCTAATGTAGACAGGACAGCTCCAAATCTTAATAACTTTAAGATTAGACTTCTTTCCTTTCCATATCTCATATGGTGTAGATACTACTGACTTAGTTGAAATTCTATTGAGAAGGTAAGATGCGAACACTATGGTGTCTCCCTAGAATGAGATGGGTAGATCAGCAAAACTCATTATGGACTACACTATATCTAATAATATGTGATTCCTCTTTTCTGATACACTATTGAGCTGAGATGTATAAGGAGGTATCCATTAAGATAGAATCTTATAGTCATTGAGGAATTGGGTGAACTCTGTACTGAAGTACTCACATCCTCGATCTGATCGAAGAGTCTTGATACTCTTTCCAGTCTAGTTCTCTACTTCATTCTTATATTCTCTAAATTTCTCGAAGGCCTCAGACTAGTACTTCATTAAGTACACCTATTCATACCTAGAGAAGTTATTATTGAATGCAATGAAGTAAGAATAATCTCCTATAGTCTGAGTTGACATGGGACCATATATATCACTATGTATGAGTTCTAGTAACTCAGTGACTCTCTCTCCGGTTCTACTAAATAGAGAGTTGGTCAACTTTCCATGAATGCAAGGCTCACAAGTTATATATAACTCAATCGAATGGATCTAGATATCCATCCTTTAACAACTTTTGAATCCTTCTTTTATGAATATGACCTGGCCTACAATATCACAGGTATGCATTATTTACCTCATCTTGTTTCCTCTTAGACACACTTACATTCATGATATGTGAAATAATATCTAGCATAAATAAACCATTATGTAATGTGTTAAGTTCGAAATCGACACTCTAAGGGGAGGGGGAGGGGGTGGTGAATTAGTGCTTATAAAAAAAAACATCGACGATTTGAAAACTTAGTTTCGATAAAATCATATCAAAAATGTGCTTGAACTTAAAGAAAGTGCGAAGTAGAGTGAGTAACCAAATCAGTAGAAAAAAGCAAAGAAGAGAAGGTCATACCAATTTTATAGTGGTTCGGTCATTGTGACCCATGTCCACTCTCGATTCCTCCTCAATTGAGGTCACCGGCTTCCACTATTGATCTTCTTTCAATGGGTGAAGATCAACTACCCTCTTAAAGCTCTATTCTTCTTTTCACAGGTTTAGGAGATAACCTTTACAATTCTCTCAGCCCTTCCTTAAACAGAATTCACACTTAGAAAAGAGGAGGGGAACTCTCAAGGAATTATAGCAATGTTTTCATAAGTTTTCATTCTAATTCATATGTCCATTGAGTAGAGATAAAAAGGGTATTTATAGGCCTCAAATGACTTTAAAAATGGAGCAAAAAAAAATCTCATCCCGGGTTCTTGGGGTACTAGCGGTGGTGTTTTCATAAGTTTTCCTTCTAATTTATATGTCTGTTGAGCAAGGATGAGAGGGGTATTTATAGGTCCCAAATGGATTTAAAAATATAGCTAAAAAAAGGTCTCATCCTGGGTTCTTGAGGTACTGCCAGTACTTGGTGGTACTACCATCTGACACACCCTGCACCAGCGATACTACCACTAGTCTGAGCGGTACTATCGCCTGACAGAGTCTTAGAGATTGAGCTCCGACAATACCATCGTTAGTCTGGGTGGTACCATCGCTTGGCAGCATTAACTGTCGGTGGTACCACCACCTAATCTGGGTGATACCACTGCCTAGACTCGACTTGGGAGGTCGAGCCTCAGGCGATTCCACTGCTAGCCCTAACGATGCCACTGCCTGACGTGGCTCTAGGTCACTGACTAGGCCATCCAGCTAGCCCAATTTAGTCATAATTCGACTCAATTGGCTCCTAATTGAGTTAGTAGGATTTCTCCCAAAACTAACTCAAATTAAAGCCCTACCTACGATAATTAAGGCTAAAATAATTATAATGCAAGCAGTCTCAGTTGCTCGGCATGTCAATTGTTCATTCAAACTTTCGGTGAACTTCTGGCGAACTCCTGCTAAACTTCTAGCAAACTTCTGGCAAACTCCCAGCAATCTTCTAGTGAACTCTCAGTGAGCTTCCACCATATTGTCCGGACTTTCAACGTATCTCCCGATTTTTTCAGCCTGATGCCCAATCTTTAACTCTGACCCAACATTCAATTCTTCTTTAATTGTTTTGCCTTTTAACAATCGTAGTTAGTCCTGCATCACTTTTCTTAACATATGGATTAGATCATTAATTCATTAGTTGATTTCATCATTAAAATTTGAGATTCAACAATCTTTCCCTTTTTAATGATGATAACCAATTGATGATGAAATTAACCTTAACTCCCCCTATCTATATGCCATATCAAGATAAGGCAAACTTGAATTCAAAAGAAATAATAACCTTTTAATTCATGTGAAACAATTATGATTAATACAATATGTCATATCAAAATTTCATACATTGTGCATCATCAAAGTTTCAAATCATCAAAGTATAACATGCATAATTTCAAATATTACAACTCATCATCACTTCATGCATGATACCAAAATTAACATCATTTTGGGCATAACATACTATTAGGATCGCAGTCAGCACTAAGAGGGGCAGGTGTGAATTAGTGCAGTGGTAAAAATATTTGATTTATACGATTTCAGAAAACTCGTTCGATTTAAAGATTCATTTCGATGAAAGCTGTATAGGAAATAATATCGAAAGTTTGTTTGACTTTGAGTACGCATGATAAGCAAATAACTCAAGAAGTAACAACAATGAAAATGAAGAGTAAAAGGAAAGTGCACACCGATTTATAGTGGTTCAGTCATCCGACCTACGTCCACTCCCGATTCTTCCTTCGTCGAGGCCACCAGCTTTCACTATCTGTCTTCCTTCAATAAACGAAGACCAACTACCCTTATAGCTCTCTTCTTCTTTTAACAGGTTCAAGAGTTAATATTTTACAAGCCTACTTACCCATCTCTTAAACTTAACCAACACTAAACTAGAGGGAAGAAATTTTGACAAGATTACAATAGAGTTTTTTCTTTTTTCTTTCTCAATTGGTGTATGGTCTAACCAGGGATGAGAGGGGTATTTATAGACCTCAAGGGGATTCAAACTTGGAGCCAAAATTTAAATCACCTCGGTTTTTAGGGTACTAGCGGTTCCACTGCCCAATTTGCCTTGACACTGGGTGTACCATCGCCCAGTCTAGTGGTACTACCACTTGACATATTCTTGGAGATTGTGTCTTGAAAACTGAGCCACCAGCAGTTTCATCACCTGACCCACTTCTTGGGTTACTATTTGGGCCTTTCACTTGACCCAACACAACCTAAACTTGGGCCGAGTTGGCCCCTAATTGAGTTGGCCCAATTTCAAATCAATTACACCTTATTCTTACTTTGATCTAGATAATTATTATAAAGCATGATCGAGTGTTATCCGGCATGTCATTGGTTCATCCGGTGCTTCATCTGATACTTCGGCACATCATCCTCTCTTGCGGTCTATTGCCCAATCAGTAGTTGTCCTCCATAACTCCGATCTCCTTAGCTTAATTTTGCTCTTCTTGGTTCGATGCTCAAACTCATCGTCTGAAGTCTTTTGCCGATACATCGACTAATCCTTTAGCTCGATGCCCAATCTTCTGATATGTTCTTTTCTGGCCCTACGTCAATTCTTCTTTCTTCAATTGTTTATTCCTGATCGAAGATAGTCTTATGTCACTCAAAATACAGTTGGATCCCAAATACTATCAATTGGTTTCATCATTAAAATCCGAGATTCAACACATACATGATACCAAAATATTAAATTTTTTAATCATTTTGGGTATAACATTCACTGCTTCATGATACCGAACATTCATCATTTCTCCCCCTTTATCATCAACAAAAAGGTGAAACTTTCAACAAATATTTGAACCATGTAAGCTAGCATTTTAGCAAGTTTTATATCACATTTAGAACATGCAAGCTAGTTTATTTTTGAGATGTGTAAGAAAGCAACTTTTGCTTCTTGAAATGGGCAAGCTATCAATTCTTTTTAGATGTGCAAGCACTTTTGGTTCTCTTGAGATATGCAATCTAGCATTTTACTTTTCTTGAGATGCTAGTAAGTTTCTTTCTTCCCTTTGTCATAAAATAAGAAGAAGGGAGGAATTCATTCATCACAAAATAAAATCAAGTCATAATTGTCGAAAGTCCATGAATCAAGGCTCTACTTTTGTAAATAGAAAGAGAAATGATTTATAGGGAATGATCACATAAAAGATCAAGTTGTGCAATCCAAAAGTCCATGAATCAAATTTTTTCTTATGTAAATTATAAGAAGAAGGAATGATGGTAAACAATCTCGTTTTAAAAGAAAAACTCAAGTTACAAAAAATCGAGAAATCCAAAAGATATATAAGAGAAATTTATGTATTAGGAAGATTTAACATGCCTAATTCTCTTCTAATAAAATCAAATTGTTCCTCATTTAATGGTTTAATAAAAATATCAGCTAATTGATATTTTGTATTAAGAAATTCTAAAAATATATCATGGTTATTAACATGATCTCTAATAAAATGATACCTAATATTAATATATTTAGTTCTAAAGTATTGAATGTGATTTTTTGTTAAACATATTACACTAGTATTATCTCATTTTATAGGGATATTTTTCAAGTGAATTTCATAATTTTCTAAAGTGTTTTTTATCTATATAACTTATGCACAATATGCACCTGCTGCTATATACTTAGGTTTAGTTATCAATAATATTAGGATCACAATTGGCACTAAGAAGAGAGAGGGGGGGCGGGCACGCGAGGCTGAATTAGTGTAGTGATAAAAATTACGTCGATTAAAAAAACTTCATTCGATTCGATTCAAATATCCATTTGATTAAAAAAATGTTTCAGAAATAATGTTTAACTTAAAAATTATTGTAAGAATGTAATGAGGGTAGTGAGCAAGTAAAACGGTTTGTAGTTGTTAAGATCGAAAAGGCACTAAGAGGGGGGGAGGGGGGGTGAATTAGTGCAGCGGATTAAAAACGTAGTTTTGAAATCGATTTTACAAAAAGACAAGTTCGTAGGAAGATTTCGATTCGATGAAAGAGAACTTGTAAGAAGTTGCTTGAGCAAAGGAAATAGCAAGGAACTAAGCAATTTACAGCTAAGTAATAAAATGATTCAGAAATGTAAACACTCACACATTCATGAACACAATGATGTATAGTGGTTCGGTCAAATAACCTACATCTACTCTTGAAGCCTTCACGATGAGGCTCCGTACTTCCACTAGCAAATCCTTTAAAGGGGAAGGACCAAATACCCATTTTACAATCCTTTACAAGAGGTTCACACTCTTACAAGATTTCTCAAGAAGAAGAAGGAGGTGAACACTTAGCAAGAGATAAGGCTTTTCAAGACTATTCAAAGACTTAAACTCAAGATTCTAACTCTCAAAGGGTGCCCTTTCATTTGAGAAAGGGGGTATTTATAGATCCAAAATGGTTTCAAATTTGGGCTCTAAATTTGAAATCAAATTGAGTTCTCGGTCTTGGCGGTGCTCTGCTTTGTCGATCGTCAGATCGATCGAGGTACAACGGCGGTGCTACCGCTGGAGCGAGTGTGGTGCTACCGCCCATGACATCGTAGTCGGGCGGTACTACCACCCAGTGGCGGTAGCATCGCCCAAACACACGGTTGCTAGGCAATGCTAGTCGCTGGCCCATTCAAAGAAAGTGAATGGGCCTTGTTCAAGGTCCAAAAGGCCTAGTAAGGGCCCGATTGACCCCTACCAATTTAGAGCATGATTAATTCGAAATCCTTGCCCTAAGTACGTGCCAACTATGAAATTAAAACATAATTAACAGTGATTTAAATCGATATTCTTCAAGTCTTATTTCGGTGAGCTTTACGATGCGGGTAGTGATAAAAATTACGTCGATTAAAAAAACTTCATTCGATTCGATTCAAATATCCGTTTGATTAAAAAAACATTTCAGAAATAATGTTTAACTTAAAAATTATTGTAAGAATGTAATGAGGGTAGTGAGCAAGTAAAACGGTTTGTAGTTGTTAGGATCGAAAAGGCACTAAGAGGGGGGGAGGGGGGGGTGAATTAGTGCAGCGGATTAAAAACGTAGTTTTGAAACCGATTTTACAAAAAGACAAGTTCGTAGGAAGATTTCGATTCGATGAAAGAGAACTTGTAAGAAGTTGCTTGAGCAAAGGAAATAGCAAGGAACTAAGCAATTTACATCTAAGTAATAAAATGATTCAGAAATGTAAACACTCACACATTTATGAACACAATGATGTATAGTGGTTCGGTCAAATGACCTACATCCACTCTTGAAGCCTTCACGATGAGGCTCCGCACTTCCACTAGCAAATCCTTTGAAGGGGAAGGACCAAATACCCTTATTTACAACCCTTTACAAGAGGTTCACACTCTTACAAGATTTCTCAAGAAGAAGAAGGAGGTGAACACTTAGCAAGAGACAAGGTTTTTCAAGACTATTCAAAGACTTAAACTCAAGATTCTAACTCTCAAAGGGTGCCCTTTCAACTGAGAAAGGGGGTTATTTATAGATCCAAAATGGTTTCAAATTTGGGCTCCAAATTTGAAATCAAATTGAGTTCGGTCTTGGCGGTGCTACACTTTGTCGATCGATCGGCCGCGATCGACGATTACCGTGGGTGCGTACCGCAAGTGCTACGCTGGCAGCGGCGGTGCTACGCTGGAGCAGCGGCGGTGCTACGCTGAGCAAGCGGTGCTACGCTGAGAAGCGGCTATGCTACCGACTGGAAGCGGGTGCTACCGCTGAGCAAGCGGTGCTACCGCCTGGAGCAAGCGGTACTACCGCCATCAGACATCGTAGTCGGGCGGTACTATCGCTTCAGTCGGGCGGTAGCACGCCCAAAGACACGTTGCGAGGCGTGCAACTGCTTTGGCCCATTCAAAGAAAGTGAATGGGCCTTGTTCAAGGTCCAAAAGGCCTAGTAAGGGCTCGATTGACCCCTACCAATTTAGAGCAGGATTAATTCGAAATCCTTGCCCTAAGTACGTGCCAACTATAAAATTAAAACATAATTAATAGTGATTTAAATCGACATTCTTCAAGTCTTATTCCGGTGAGCTTTACAATGAGACTTTGGCGTTCCTCCGATACTTCCCTCGGATTTCTTCCGGCGGATTCCCAGCATGCTCCCGGGTTGTATGGACGCTCAGCGAGTCTTCGACAAGCTTCCGAACCTTCTAGGCAAAGTTCCGTGAACCTTCGACAATCTTTGCGACGAACTCTTGAAAACTTCGGCAAGTCCCTGATTCGATCTTGGTTGGTTCCGGCAACACTTCCGACGATCCTTCGGACTTCCGATGAACTCTTGAATACCGAACGGACTTGACCTCGGCAAATCACTTTATGTTTCTGACCTATCGTAGTTAATCCTACACACTTATCTTTGATAATATAGATTAGAACAAATATTTCACCAATTGATTTTATCATCAAAATCTGCGATTCAACGATCTCCCCCTTTTTGATGATGACAATCAATTGATGATGGAGTTAAATTGAACTCCCCCTATCTATATGCCATATCATTAGAAGGTAAAAAGCACTTGAATTCAATCTTTTGAATTTAAGCCAAATCGAATAGATTTCATTCAACATAAAGCTTAATAAACAAGCTTAGGCATAAATACTAAAAACAATGTATTTTAAACAATGTCAAAGTATTTACACCTATAATAACCAGAAATATTAATTCAAACATGATAAAGATCAAGTGATATCCAAAAGAGTGTTTTAATATCAAGACATGATATCAAATAAAAAAGTAGCTTATCTCAAGAATAAGAGTTCTTAAGCATTTGCAATATGATACAATTGATTCATATTTCACTTTAAGCATTTTATTCCAACATAGCAACAATTACTCCATCATAGCAATTTACATTTTTCTCCCCCTTTGTCATCAACAAAAATAATAAAGGTGGACAAACCATTCATTGTCATGGAGAGAGCAAGAAACCATTCGAGGAAGGTATCAAGTCATAAAATGATATAAAAGTGTCATATAGTAGTCACAAGGAAGAAGGTATCAAGTCAAAATTACGATCAAATCGAAAAAAAAGTTCACGCAAAAGCTGATTAGATGAAATGAAAGTTACAGCACACAACATCATCCATAGTAGTCATAAGCATAACAGGACAAGTGTTTAAAAAGAAAACAATAGCTACTTCGGAGGAGGAACGCCAAGATGCCTATACAAGTGATCTATTTTGTGGTTCATTTATTGCACTTCCTTCAAAATTTCAGTTTGTTGTGATGTGATTTGATTCAAGGCACGCATGATCGGATCTTCAGTAGATGGAGCAAGAGTTGGCTCAGACGGTGCTGGATCAACGGGACTAGGCGGAGGAGATTCATTTTCCCTAAAAATTGGTGTTTCAGGTTGCTCTACTAGTGGAGGAACTATATCAACCCTTATAGGTGGCCTAATCCATATGCCATCTCTAAAGATGCATCTAAGCCGCTTCAAGAGACTTCTATTAATTGTGTTATATCTATCAACTTTCATTACTTCCTCGTTGGGTGATACACAAATGTCATGGGAAAAAATGAGTCTAGTGATCAACCCACCATACGACAACATCGAGTCTCTAGAGAAAATTTCTATCATATGTTGTCTAATCAAATAACCAAAGTAGTTGTTTTGTCTAATCATAACCCAATACATCGTACTCAGTTCTAACATACTCATTTCATTAGGATAAAACTGCTTCGGAAGTAGAATGCTTATCATAATGTGATGAAGTAATTTCGAGTTAAAAGGTAATAAGTGCTCGCAGCTTTTAGGGATGATGCCTAGGTTAGGATTAGCAAAAATCATTTCTAAGGCTTCAGAGTGGGTTGCTCCGATTGCATTTATATCCCATTGCCCTCTAAAATAACATCCTCTATTCGTTTCTTCAATTCCAAGTAACTCACATATGATACGATCAGAAATTTGAATTGTGGTTCCTAACACATAGGTGGACAAAACATCATCTTTAATAATCATGTTAGCATAAAATAGTTTAACCAACCTAGGGTAGATTGGTTCATTAATTTGCAAGATAGGTAGATCATTTAGATTAGCAATGTTGAATCTCGGATTTTGATGATGAAACTAATTGAGTGTGATTTGTGGTCTAACTGCGTGTTGAGTTATGTAGGTCTACTTTCGATCAGGATTAGATAGTTGACGCTGGAGGAATTGACGTTGCGCCGGAGGTGATCACGTCAGGATATTGGATGTCGAGCCGGAGGTTCGGTCGACTATCGGCAGGAGGCTTCGTACGTCGGGCATCGGGCCAAGAAGAGCGTGTTACGCCAAGGATATCGGGATTGCGGAGGTCAATCGCTGATTGGGCAATGGACCGCAAGAGAGGACGATATGCCGAAGGATCGGACGAGGCGTCGACCAATGACGTACCGGGCAATTGAATGTCAATTCGTGTTGTAATAACTGTCTAGATTGAAGTAGAGTGTTTGTTGTTTATGTGCAGGAGTAACTACGATAAGGATGAAGACGCAAAACGAAACAAAGGGTTGAAGTCAAGTGCAATGGATCATTGGGAGTTCGAGTGTTCGATGGAAGTCTGAAGATTTATTGGGAGTGCTGTCGGAACTGGCCGAGAACGAGTAGGGAGCTTGCCGAAGGGTTTTCAGAAGTTCACCGGGAGGTTCGTCGGAAGTTCGTGGAGCTTGCCAAGAAAGATCGGAGCTTGCCAAAGAAGCTCGGGGGAACTCGCCAAAATCATCGTGGAGTCCGAGAGCTTGCCGGGAGTCTGCAGGATGGTTTCCGAGGGATCGTCGGAAGACCGTCGGAAGTTCGCCGAAAGCTCGACGGAAGAAGACTTGACTTGCGGACTTTGTAATAGCTTAGGAATGTCTTTAATTTCGTAGTTAGCACATTAATTTGGGTTAGGATTAGGTGTTAATCCTTTAACCCGAAGAAGGGGCCATTGGGCCTTCGTTTGGGCCAAAGATTTTGGCCCAAACAGCACCAATGCATGCTACGTGCATGGCATTGTAGCATGGCATGGCATCTGTGAAGCGGCTTGAGCGTCTTGTAGCGATTCTGTGGCGCTACTATAGCAGGCGGTAGCACCACCTGCCTGGGGCAGTAGCACCGCCCCGGCTACTGTAGCCAGGCGGTAGTACCGCCTGGTGCGTGGAAAGCCAGGCGGTAGCACCGCCTGGCTGGGGCGGTAGAACCGCCTGGGTGTGTCAGTCTGCCAAAACTGACAGCACCGAAAAACTCAAAAGATTCAAATTTTTGGCTCCATGTTTAGGCTCCAAATTTGAATTACTTTGAGGCTAATAAATACCCCTTCCTTTTCAGCTGAAAAACACAACCCTTAGAGAGTTAGATTTTGAAAATAAGTCTTGGGAAAGTCTTGTTCTTCATTTGCTTAAGTGTTCACCTCATTCTTCTTATGAAGTCTTGTAAGAGTGTGAACCACTTGTAAAGGGTTGTAAGAGGGGTATTTGATCCTTCCCCTTCAAAGGATTTGGTAGTGGAAGAAGGGAGCCTCATCGGAGAAGGCTTCGGAAGTGGATGTAGGTCACTTTGACCGAACCGCTATACATCGCTGTGTCTTGATTGTGTGAGTGTTTAAATTTCTGTTTTACTTTGCTGCAAGCCTTTACTTTACTTGCTCCACTTCCTTTTTATCTTCGTACGCATGCTTTAAAGTTAGAACGCAATCAAATCGGTTTCAAACGAAACGTTGCTTTCATCGTACGAAGTTTCCGAAGCTTGATTTAAATTGCTGAAAAATCTATCATTTTATCCGCTGCACTAATTCACCCCCCTCTTAGTGCCACTCGATCCCTAACAAGCAAACCATCTAATAGGTTCTAGGTTTCCTAGTTCACCTAGATCAACATATTTACCCTTATGTATGATTTTATAATCAAAATTTGGGTATCTTAAGGCTACCTCATTAGATCTAAAAAGGGTTGGGTCAAATGAATTTCCTTCCAACCTTTTCCCTTTGCCTCTTGTTGATTTCTTAGGAGCCATGTATATATCTATTCATGATGAACAAACAAAAGGAAATAATAAGAAAAAGACAAGCAATTGTGAGTAGAAGAGAAAATTTCATCTATTACCTTGTTTGTGTTTCCTAGAGAGGTGAGGAGCTTGGATCATAAAAATGCCTTTGATTTGCCCTTTAGGAGGAGGAAGAATGGAGAGGAGAAGGCTTAGAGGAGCTTAGGAGGAAGAAGGATGAAAGGGAGAGTGTTTTGGTCGGTTCTACCACCGACCCTAACACCCCCTTTAATATGGGGGTGTTCAAGGCGGTACTATTGGCACTACTGAGCCGAATACCAGCGGTATTACCGCTTGATTGAGCGCAGTGCTACGCTGGCCCCACAAAATATTATTTTTTTTTAAATTTATTATGAATTTGTTTTTAGAGATTTTAAGGATGGGATGATGTCAAAAAGACGATCCTTCGGACTTTCGATGAACTCTTGAACACCCGACGGACTTGACCTCGGCAAATCACTTTATGTTTCTGACCTATCGTAGTTAATCCTACATACTTATCTTTGACAATATAGATTAGAACAAATATTTCACCAATTGATTTTATCATCAAAATTTGAGATTCAACAGTAGTAAGAGTAAACAGCAAGGAAAGACAACAAATCAATTTTATAGTGGTTCGGTCATCCGACCTACGTCCACTCCTGATTCCTCCTTCGTCGAGGCCACCGGCATCCACTAATGGTCTTTCTTCAATGAGTGAATACCAACTATCCTTACAACCCTCTTCTCCCTTTCATAGGTTTAGGAGATAACTTTTTACAAGCACTCACTCCTCTCTTAAATTGAAATCTAAACTAAAACAAGAAGAGGGGATCTCTCAAGTGATTGCAATAACATTTTCCCACTATTATGTTCTCAATGCTTGTATTTGCTAATCAGGGATGAGAGGGGTATTTATAAGCTCCAAATGGATTCAAACTTGAAGCCAAAATTAGTCTCATCTTGGATCTTCCGGGTGCTAGGTGGTACCACCACTAGTACTGGGCGGTACCACCGCCCAAGTTATCTGACATTGGGCGATACCACCGTCCAATCTGGTGGTACCACTGCTTGATACAATCTAAGAGACTGTGTCTTAGAGACTGAGCCACCAGTGGTTCTATTGCCTGTTCTTGCGTTGCCACCACCTGACCCACCTATTGGGTCACTGTTTGGGCCTTTCACTTGGCCCAACATAACCTAAACTTGGGTTCATTGGGCCCCTAATTGAGTTGGCTTAATTCCAACCTAATTATAATTTAAACCTACTTCGATCTAAATAATTATTATAAAGCTTGAATCAATTGTTGTTCGGAATGTCATTGGTTCATCGGCGCTTTATTCGATTCTTTAGCGCATCGCCTTCTCTTGCGGCCTATTGCTCAATCGGTCATTTAACCTCCTCAACTCCGATCTCCTTGGTGCAATTTTTTGCTCTTCTTGGCCCGATGCCCGAACCCATGGTATGAAGCCTTCTATCGATATATCGATCGATCCTTCGGCTTGATGTTTAATCTTTTGACATGTTCCACTCCAGTCGAACTTTCGATTCCTCTTGCTTTAATTGTCTCTTCATAATCGAAGCTAGTCCTGTGTCACTCAAAATGTAGATCAGTTATAAACACTATCAATTGGTTTCATCATCAAAATCTGAGATTCAATAAATAATACAACAGAGTTTTATTTATTGGAAAACTAAGAGACAAGTGCATGACTTAAGAGTTGATATGTTCCAGATGTATTTTTTCTATCTATTCTACATCTAGCAAAATCAGTATCAATATAAGCAATTAATTCAAAGTTTTTAAATTTTGGATACCATAATCCTAGATTAGGAGTTCCTTTTAGATATTTAAAGATTCTTTTAATAACTTTAAAATAAGATAGCTTAGAATTAGATTAAAACCTAACATAAAGTCTAACATTAAACATAATCTGAGGTCTAATGATAGTAAGGTACAATAGACTACTTATCATACCCTTATAAGTCTTTTGAATAAAGCATTCTCCATTTTAGTCTATATCTAATTTTACATAAGTGCTCATTAGTGTGTTAATAGCCTTAGAATTATCTATATTAAATCATTTTAATAGATCTAATGCATATTTAATTTGACTAACAAAGATTACATTACTTAGTTACTTAATTTGTAATCCTAAGAAAAAAGTTAATTAGCCCATTAACCTCATTTTGAATTCTTGGCTCATACTTTTGACAAAATATTCTCATAAAGACTTATTCATAGAACCAAAAATAATATCATCAACATAAATTTAAATAATAAAAAAACTATTTTTAAATATTTTAATAAATAATGTAGTATCGACCTTATCTTTTGAGAAATTATTTTGAATAACGAAAGAACTAAGCCTCTCATACTAAGCCCTTGGAGCTTATTTCAATCCATAGAAAGCCTTAGATAACTTAAACACATAATTAGAAAAAAGAGCTTTCTCAAATCCAGGTGGTTATTCAATGTAAACTTATTGGAAAATAAAGCTATTTAGAAAAACACTTTTAATATCTATTTGAAATAATTTAAAATTATTACAACAAGTATAGGCAAGGAGTATCCTTATGAATTCTAATCTTACCACAAGAGTGAAGGTTTCTTCATAATCGATATATTCTTCTTGGTTGAAACCTTTGGCCACTAATCTAGCATTGTTTCTAACCATGATACCAAGTTCATCTTGCTTGTTTCTAAAGACCCATTTAGTACCAATCACTAAATGGTCACTAGGTCTAGGAACAAGCTTCCACACCTCATTTCTCTCAAATTGATTTAACTCTTCTTATATTGCAATAACCTATAAATCATCTTTTAGGGCTTAGTCAATATATTTTGGTCCAATTTGAGGCAAAAAGGCAGCATTAGCATAAATTTTTTTAAATAAAGAGTAAGTTTAAACATCTTTTGATGTATCTCCTATAATTAGCTCCTTAGGATAAGCATCTACATATTTTCATTCTTTAGGTAGGATTCTTTGGAAGAAGATGTATCCAAGTTGCTTGGGGGAGGAGAGTTTTCATTCAAATTTAAAGCATCAAAATCAAAATTATCATCAAAATTATTATTTTTTAATTCAAGAAATTCATTAAAAATAACATGAATGGATTTCTCAATGACTAAAGTTCTTTTTATTAAAAACATGATATGCTTTAGAAATAGAGGAATATCCAAGAAATATACCTTCATCGGATTTTACATTAAATTTTCCGAAGGCATCTTTTTCATTTAAAATAAAATATTTATATCCAAAAATTTTAAAATATGAAACGTGGGTCTTTTATCATTCCACAATTCATAAGGAGTTTTGGAAAGTAATGGTCTTACGAGAACGCTGTTCATGACATAGCATGTCATGTTAACAGCTTCGGCCTAAAAATACTTGGGTAGGCTATGTTCATTTAACATGATTTTTGCCATTTTTTGTAGGCTCATATTTTTTTCTCTCAACTACTCCATTTTGTTATGGATTTCTTGACATAGAGAAATTATGATTGTACCCATTTGACTGGCAAAAATTTTAAAAATTAGGTTTTGAAACTCACCACATGATCACTACGAATAGACAAAATCATAAAACACTTTTTATTTTGATCAAATTTATAAAATTTCAAAAAATATTTAAAATAATCACTTTTATGTGCCAAGAAATATATCCAAGTGTATCTACTATAATCATCAATGATTACAAAGGCATATTTACTATCTCTTAGACTTATTATATCAATTGGTCTAAATAAATCCATGTGGATCAATTATAGTGATCTAGAGGTACTTATTTGATTCTTTGATTTGAAACTACTTTTTATTTATTATCCTAGTTGGCATGCATCATAAACTTTGTCTTTGATAAACTTGATGCTAGGCATTCCTCTTATAAGTTCTCTAGTTGAAATTTGAGAGATTAGTTTCATGCTAGCATGACATAATCTCCTATGTCAAAGCCATGCATTATTGTTTAAAGTTGAAAATCATGTTTCATCATAAAAATCATCAATATAAATAGTATACACATTATTATTTTTTAAGACAATCATAGATCTATTTTTATGTGGTATTTCAATTATACAAGCATTAGATTCAAATTTGATGATATATCCTTTGTCACACAATTGACTAATACTTAGTAGTTTATGTTTTAAACCATCTATTAATAATATATATTTAATTAAGAGGTTTGACTTATTATCTATGGTTCTTTTGCCAATAATTTTTTCCTTTGTTGTTATCTCCAAAGGTGATGTATCCTTCGTCTTGGCTAGTGAGCTTAGAGAAGTATGTTGGATCTCCGGTCATATGCCTTGAGTATCCACTATCAAGGTACCATCTCTGATTGTAAACATATCTATAAGAAATTAGGTTTTCTTTTAGGTACCCATTTAACTTTGGGTCCCTCATTAATAAATCTACCTATCTTAACTATTGGCATTGAGTTCTTCATGGTTCATTTAGGAACCCAAACTAATTTGTGTGAACTATATATTTTAAATGGACATTTATAAGCAAAATGTCCAAATCTATCACAAAAATTATATTTATTTTCGAGTGAAACATGTCATGTGGGTCCTTTAACGTAGATAGTTGAATTTTATTGAATGTTACTCACGAAGCCAATTCCTTCCTTTCTATGAACATGACCCTTATTAGCAATGATCATGTTTAAAGATTTATTACCTATTTAAAATTTTTCTAATGTTTCTTGTAGTAAAATATTTTCTTTCTCAAGTGAATCTATCTCTTCACACTTAGTGCAAGGAGTTAACATACATTCATTATGCTTATTTTTTTAATTTCTTAAATTCACTAGCAAGAGAAGCATGATCTTTTTTTAATAATTTATACTTTTTACTAACCAATTAAAATTATCAAACAAGTCATTAAATACATTAAATAATTCATCGTAAGATAGGAAAATTCATTTGAGTTATATACCTCATTGCCAAATGCCATTAATGTGTAATTTGCAACTTCTTCTTTGTTAGTAGGATCCTCGTCTTCAGATGCACTTGAGTCATCCCAAGTAGCTTTGAGCACTTTCTTTTTCTTTGATAGCTTTTTCTTCACTTGGAGATATTCATTTTTGAAGTGTTCCGGCTTCTTGCATTTATAGTATATTATTAAGTCCTTTTTTAGTTCACTTTTGTTCTTAGTTTCTTGTTTTGTTTTGTTTCTTTTTAAGAATTTTTATAATTTCTTATCAAAAGTGCCAAGTCATCATCATCATCGTCACTTGAGTTTTCTCCCAAGTGGTCTTATTTAGTTCTAAGTGCCAAGTCCTTCTTGTTCTTTAGAAGGTTGTTCTCAAGTTCATCATGTACTATATATGTCATTTCATAGGTCATCAAAGACCCGATAAGTTCTTTAAGCAGAAAATTATTTAGGTCCTTTGCTTCTTGTATTGACATTACTTTAGGATCTCAACTTTTTAAAAGAGATCTTAGTATTTTATTAACAAGTTCAAAATTATAAAAACTTTTACTAAGTTCTTTCAAACCATTGACGATATATGTAAAATGGGTATACATGCCTCCAATGATCTCGCTTGGTTTCATACGAAACAACTCATAGCTATGTACCAAAAGATTAATTTTTGACTCTTTAACCCTACTTGTGTTGTCATATATGACTTCAAGTGTGTCAAATCTCATGTGTAGTTTCACATATAGAAACCTAATTAAATTTATTTTTATTAAGAGCGCAAAACAAAGCGTTCATTGCTTTAGCATTTAAAGAGAAAGTCTTCTTCTCCAAATCATTTCATTCATTTATTGGTTTGGAGGACTTTTCAAAACTACTTTCAACAATATTACATAAATCAAAATCTATAAAAAGTAAAAAAATTCTCATTCGAGTTTTCCAATACGTATAGTCTATCCCATTAAACATAGGAGGACGAGTGATAAAAAGACCCTCTTGATTGCTAGCAAAAGTCATCTCTCTTGAGTTTTAAACCAAATAGAGAGAAATCTTACTCTGATACTAACTGTTAGGACTGAAATTAACACTAAGAGAGGAGAGGGGTGAATTAGTGCTTACGTAAAAACGTCGACGATTTGAAAACTTTATTTCGATAAAATCATATCAAAAATGCATTTGAACTTAGAGAAATTGTGAAGTGGAGTGAGTAGCCAAATCAGTAAGCAATATAAAGAAAAATGCAAAGAAGAGAAGACACACCAATTTTATACTGGTTCAGTTGTCGTGACCTATGTCCATTCTCGATTCCCTCTTCGTTAAGGTCACCGGCTTCACTATTGATCTTCTTTCAATAGGTGAAGATCAATTATCCTCTTATAGCTCTATTCTCCTTTTCACAGATTTAGGAGATAACTTTTATAGTTCTCTCAGCCCTCCCTTAAATAGAATTCATACTTAGAGAAGAAGAGGGGAACTCTCAAGGAATTATAGCAGCATTTTCACAAGTTTTTATTCTAGTTCATATGTCTGCAGAGTAGGGATAAGAGGGGTATTTATAGGCCCCAAATAGCTTTAAAAATGGAGCAAAAAAATATCTCATTCTGGTTCTCGAGGTATTAGCGGTACCATCGCTAGTACTGGGCGGTACTACCGCTTGACACACTCTGCACTAAGCAGTACTATTGCTAGTCTGAGCAATACTACCGCTTGACAGAATCTCAAAGACTGAGCTCTGGTGGTACCACCGCCAGTTTGGGCAATACCACCACCTGACAGCATTAACTACTGGCGGTACCACTACTCAAACTCAACCTGGGAGGCCGAGCCTCAAACGGTTCCACCGCTTGACATGATTCTAGGTCACTGAATGAGCCATCCAGTTGGTCCAATTCAGCCATAGTTTGAGCCCAATTGGCCCCTAATTGAGTTAGTAGGATTTCTCCCAAAACTAACTCAAATTGAAAACCTAACTATGATAATTAATGCTAAAACAATTACAATACAAGCAATCCCAGTTGTTCGGCATGTCAATTGTTCATTTGAACTTTTGGTAAACTTCCAATAAACTCTTGGCAACTTTCAGCGAACTCCAAGTGTTCTTCTAGCGAACTCTCGGTAGCTTCCGCCGCATCGTCCGAACCTTCAGCGTATCCCATGATTCTTTCGGTCCCATGCTCAATCTTTGACTCCAGCCCAACATTTGATTCTTCTTTAATTATTTTACATTTTCACGATCGTAGTTAGTCCAGCATCACTTTTCTCAACACATGGATTAGATCATTAATTCATCAATTGATTTCATCATCAAAATCTGAGATTCAATATAACATTCCTCTAGTGATGATCTTATCATCTAAATAATTATTCTCAAAAACTAATTTATGTCTACTATCTGTCAAACAAGAAATGAAAGTAACATTTTTGATAATAGTGTTAGGAAATCCAGGAGCGACATCACATGCGTAACGAAAGAATAGAAAACAAAATATCCTAGATTTATATGAAAAGATTCCATCGTCATGCGAAGATCATTACGTAAAAATAAACCCATGAATCTGAAAACTACGTATATGAAAATATAGTACATAGGGAGATTGTATATCCCTGAGATTCTTATAGATCCATAGGGAGGATAAAGGAGGTCAAGCATCCTCCTCTCTAGTGGTGATCCACATGATAGACATTGTGAAGATGCTCCTCTATGAGGAGAGGAGAATAAGAGGTGGCCACCAAGAAGCCCCCAGCCTATGGACCTTTGGTTCCCTCTTATTTATAGAGGTCCCCTTGTAAATCCTAATGGATCCTACCCTATTGGCTATTGGATCTCCATCCAATTATCCAAGCCTCTTAAATTAATAGGTCTCTACCCAATAATCTAGCTCTTATTGGATCTCATCAATGGGATCCAATAATTCAGGAGCTTATTGGATATCCAATAAGATAGAGGCTCCGACGAATATCTCATATCCGAACTTCTATTTTTCATAATACCTACCATATTTGTGTGACCCTCTAGGCCTAATATCGAGCTGGCCGTGAGTCATACCTGTTAGAACTCTTTTTGACTCAATGAATTATGATATTTATAATAATTCACTCAACTCATCGACTACGAACGTACTATGCCACTATGTCACAATCCCTAGATGATATAGGGGAATCCAATCTTTTGAACCTATTTATCCTCAATTACCATATATCTATAGTCCCTCATCCATCTAATATCCTAGAGACCGTATATTAGGCATGGCTCTATCAGGCCCATACAATTTTTACTCATGTCTCGCTCTAATTGGATTCTTCCGGAAAACACTTTCTCTCTCAATCCGAATGACCCTGGCCAGGGATTTGCTAGAGCAAGAACACATGAAAAATTTCTCTCATGACCGAGAGTGGATGATCCTCTATTGATACTCAATTGCCTTCGTAAGGTTGGAAACCATTCTCGAGAACCGATTGTACAAGATTTGGAACTTTCTAAACCTATAAGTCTGACGCCAAAGAATGGAATACTCATACAAGGCATCTTTGGTGTCTCAAGTCTAAGGACCAGATACACTACTGGGCCTATGGAATTGTTGTCTAATGTGAGATATCAATAACCATCCAGTATTCCGTAAGCGGATCAATCAGTGAACTCATTCTCCAATGAGCACCTGTACTGTATCCTTAGTGTCCCCATACGAGTAGCTATAAGACCAACCTCCATCATATGGACGGGTATACAGCACACTAGTCTGTCCGATTATCTCGATATCCCTCTCGAGTAACCTATAACCAGGATTATTAAGGGTCTGTGTTTAAAAGTAAATCAGTCTTATTATCATGATCTCATCACGATCCGATTCCCATTGCACAGATCCAAGGACATCACAATATACATTCAGATAATGTGATAAAATATCGGTAATCATAAGCAAAGAGATTGACGTAGCATGTTACAGGTGTCATCACTCATGTGATTGGCTTGTAGGGCACCTATAACTAGTAAATAAAAGGAATAAAGTAATATACATCCAATGCAATAGTAGTTGCATGAGGCATATGTAGGGTGACCTCGCTAATGGCTACTATAGCAAATTTTGCTCCATTGCCCATCTTGAGGTTCATCTCACCTCTCGCCAATCTTCTAGGTCTTGCTAAAACCTATAATGAATTATAGATATGATAAGTACTATCGGTATTTAATACCCATGTGTTATCATAAAAATAGGACAAATGAAGACTGATCACGAATGTACCTAAAGCCTCTCCAAGCTTCTATTTCGCATTCTCTACAAGGTACTCTTTGTAGTTCATCTTCTAATGCCCATCTTTACTATAATGGAAGCACTGCCCTTTGTCCATTGTTAGGTCCTTCTTAGTAACTTTTGATTTACCTAGTTTGCCCTTGCCCTTGCCCTTCCCCTTCTTAAGGAGCTTTTTTGCCTTCCTTTTTTCCCTGGTCTCACTAGTATAGAGAACTAACTTCTCTTTCTTAATGGTGCTCTCAACCTCCCTCAATATATTGAGGAGATCAAGGAGAGTCACCTCAAGCTTGTTCATATTTAAATTCATAATGAACTGAGAAAAGGAATCCGGTAGGGACTAAAGCACAAGATCCACATACGGATTATCCTCTAAGATCATTCCTAGAGCTATGAGTTTCTCTATCCACTCAATCATCTTAAGAATATAGTTCTAAACTGATATCCCCTCAGTCATCCTAGCGTGAAAGAGATTCTTGGATATCTCGTATCATTGAGTTCTTCCCTGTTACTCCAACAATTTGTGGAGATGCAAGAGAATGGATTTAGCATCCATCTTTTCATGTTACCTCTATAACTCAAGAATCATAGAGCCCAACATGTAGCACTGAGTAAGAGTAGAGTCATCTATGTATTAGGATCGTAGTCAGCACTAGGGGAGAGGGGGGGGGGGTGAATTAGTGCAGTAGTAAATCGATTCTATTTCAAAAATTTCTGTTCGATTCAAAACACATTTCAACGATTAAGTCTGTATCGATGAAATCGTATCAGAAATACTTTAAACTTAGATATGTTGGTAAGAGCAGTAAAATAATTTTGCAGTAAGAGTAAACAGCAAGGAAGAGATCACAGAAAGAGAGTACATCGATTTATAGCGGTTCGATCATCCGACCTATGTCTATTCCCAATTCCTCCTTCGTCGAGGCCACTGGCATCTACTAACAGTCTTCTTTTAATGGGTGAAGACTAACTACCCTTACAGCTCTCTTTTCCTTTTAATAGGTTCATGAGTTAACCTTTTACAAGCCCACTCACCCTTCACTTAGACTTAACCAACACTCAAAGCTAGAGGGGAGGATTTTTTACACAATTACAATAGAGTTTTTCCTCTTTTTGTTCTCAATTGGTGTATGTGCTAACTAGGGATGACAAGGATATTTATAAGTCTCAAGGGGATTCAAACTTGGAGCCAAAATTTAAATCACCCCTAGTTTTTAGGGTATTAGTAGTGCCACTGCCCAGTCTACCTTGACACTAGGTGGTACCATTGCCCAGTCTGGTGGTACCACCACCTAACATAGTCTTAGAGACTATGTCTTAGAGATCGAGCCATCGAAGGTTCCATTGTCTGTTCTGGCGGTGCCACCTCCTAACCCACCTGTTAGGTTACTATTTGGGCCTATCACTTAGCTCAACACAGCCCAAACTTGGGCCTAGTTAGCCCCTTATTGAGTTGGTCCGGTTCTAACCCAATTACACTTTAAATCTATTTTGATCTAGACAATTATTATAAAGCTTAATCAAATATTGTCTGGCATATCATTGGTTCATCCGCTACTTCGTCCTCTCTTATGGCCTATTGCCCAATCGATAGTTGACCTCCGTAACTCCGATCTTCTTGTCATAATTTTGCTCTTCTTGGCCCGATGCTTGAACCCATCGTCCGAAGCCTTCTACTGATGTGTCCACCGATCCTTCGGCTCGACGTCCAATCTTTTAATATGTTCTCCTCCGGCCTAACATGAATTCTTCTAGCTTTAATTATCTCTCCCTGATTGAAGTAACCTGCATCACTCAAACGTAGATCAGATCATAAACACTATCAATTGATTTCATCATCAAAATTTGAGATTCAATACTATGTATTTCACGTAGTGAGCGATCTAATCCTCGCTTGCCGCTTCCTTGGGCATAGGCATCACTGTGTCAAAGACATATGTAATTTTCTCCTTCGTGAGAACGATTCTCATGTTACGGAGCCAATCCGTATAATTTGGACTAGTGAGATGGTTGACATCAAGTATTTTTTGAAAATAAATATGTAGCAGAAATAAAGAACATGTAGATTTTACAAAAATAAACAATTAAGATATGATTTTCTATCTTAACCCACTCCCACTATTTTCTCGTGAATCACTCAACTCCCTCTGGTATGTGAATTGGAGACCCACGATAGATCTCTAGTGGGGATCGAGATTCAATCGACATCTTAATGTAACCTCGAGGGACTCGACCAATTACACTAAGCTCGAAAAGGTAGGCAACTCTTGTCGATCACAACTCATTATGATTCATATCCTGTTTGACCTCTAAACTATCATGGCCTTGAGGGACTCAACTGACTATGATGTTCATTTAAGTCATCATCATCGTTACAAGATGAGTCTGATTTGATGATATGCCCTCGAAGGACTTGACCAAGCATACCATGTTCTTAGGTCACTGGTGACATCTCTATGTCATAGGCAAGGTCTTAAATCACAATTTAGGTGAGTCTTGAGGGACTTAACCAACTCAACCTGTATTGAAAATCAATTTTTTCTTATAACGATGGAAGGCCACATGGGTTAATCTAATTGTCTCACGTTTACTGACTTAATATTATCGAGAGATGGGATTTTGATTCAGTCTCCTAATATGATGTATCACACATATACATATTTAATATATACCTACATTGCATGCAAATATATATATATTTCTAGTAGGTGTATGAGCAATCACACATTACATGAGAAATCACACTAGATGATCATGGACCATAGCATAATGTGATCAAGCCCGAGCCAATGGGCCCAATCACTCACATCACGATCTATGTGTGCATCGACATATCTCCATGCGTCAGGATTATCCATCTTGTCCTCGTGGGTCCCGTTGTCACCTCCACACTCCTGTGCCTCCTTGTGTAATTACAATATAATCACATGCACATAGGCCCAATAATAAATGAGAAAAAATGGGGGCTCATAGGCTCCAATAATATTAATAATCACATCATATGTACACACACATCACATGGTCCATGATCATCCATCCACATCACACATCACATGTAAACATCATAATATAGGATTACTAGATAATAATAATAAATAAATTAATTAAACTATTTAATTAATTATTCTATAGCCCTTAGGGGTACCCTACCCTAGGGTGCCTATGCAGCCAAGAAACCCTAGCTGCCAGGGTTACTCCTATGACCAAGAATCCCTGGCCTAGGATTGCCTTGGGCGGCCAGGGACCAAGGTTGTCTCTACAGCAGGAAACCCTAGCTGTAGGGTGAGCATGGGTGGGTAGGTAACCCTAGTCGCTAGGTTACCCCATGTGGCCAGGAGTCTTGGCTACTAGGGCAAGCCTTATGGCTAAGAAACCCTGACCGCCAAGGGTGCCCCTTGTAACTAGGAAACCTAGCTACAAGGGCTACCATCCTATAGGCCAAGAGCACCCTTGCTACTCCTTTTGGCCAGGCTGAGAGCAGCAAGCTATGCTCTCGGCTAAGACTACAAGCAACCTTCGGCCAAATTGTAGGGCAGCAATAGTTACTGTCCTTTTTCTTTCGTTTTGTGATGAAAATTTTGGCCATAAAATATTAATCTAAAGTACCTTTTAACATAGAGAAGAGGTATAATTTAGATTTCAAAACTATGACAAAAATCATAGTAATTGCACAAAAATAATTCTACGCGATTCAACACAACACACGCAGTTTATAAACCAATCCTTCACACGAGCAACCTAGCTCTGATACTATTGTTGAAAAATCTAGGGGGACATCACATGCACAATAGAAAAATAGAAAAAAAAAATTCATAGAGTTTCATAGAAAAAGAAGGTTTTGTCATCGTGTAAAGATTGGTACGCAGAAACCCACAAAACGAAAAAAATCACGTGTATTAAGGGATGTGTGTTACCTAGGGATATTGTATATCTCTGAAATCTTGCAAATCTATGTGAGAGGATGAAGGAGGTCAACTGTCCTCCTCTCTAATTGTGATCCTTGAAATCCTACCCCATAAGATCAAGAAGAGGCTAGCCCTTCTTGCTATCCATACGCCCTAAACAAGGGCTGTTGGCTGAGAATGAGAAGGGGAGTGGAGAATACGAGGTGACAGCCAAAAGGGGTCTAGCGTATAGCCATTTGGTTCCCTCCTATTTATAAAGGTCCCCTATCAACTTAACCCTAATGGATCCAGCCCTATTGTGTACTGGATCTCCATTCAACTACCCAAACCTCTTATATTAGTATATCTCTACCCAATAATCTCTCATAGGCTTATTGAATCTTGGATTTTGATGATGAAATCAATTGATAAGTTATTTGATCTAATTTATATGTTAAGAAAAGTGTGCATAATTACTATGATAGCGATCTAGGAATAAAGCAAACATAGTGCCAAAATCAAAGATTGAATGATTCGTCAGGACACCGAAGGTTCATTGGGAGTGTTGTCAAAATTGATCGAGAGTTCATCAGGAGCTTGCCGAGAAGAATGGAGCTCGCCAAAGAAGCTCATCAGAACTCACCAAGAAAATCATCATGAGGACAAGAGCTTGCCGGGAGTTCGTTGGAAGATTACTAAGAGTTCATCGAAAGTCTGTCGGAAGATCACCGGAAGCTTGTCGGAAGAAATTTTGACCTACCAGAATTATGTGCTTTAGTATATGCCTTAAATTTTATAGTTAGGGTGTAATTAGAGTTAGGTTTAGGAGGTAATCCCACTAACTCTGTTAGGGGCCAATTGGGCCCGTAATTGGATTGGTTTATGCTAGACTCATGGCCTAAATAATTTACTGAAACTTGTCTGGCGGTGTCATCGCCAGAACTGGGTGATGGAACTGCCCAGGGCTCAGTCTCCCAGGTGTCTAGGAGGTCGTATTGCCAAGCAGTTATTAATTGTCAAGTGGTGTTACTACCAGATTGGGTAGTAGTACTGCCTAGTTCTAGTAGCTAGGACTCCGTTTAGCGATAGTACTGTCAGACTAAGTTGTGGTACCACCTAGTGTCAGAGTCAACTAGTAGTGGTACTACTAGAACAGGCGGTGGTACTACCAGGACCCTGAAAATCCAAGATGAGACCTTTTTTAGCTCTATTTTTGAAGCCAATTGAGGCTTATAAATATCCCTTACTTCTCTACTTCTTGGACATAGAGAAGTGAACAAAAAGGAACTAAGACTATAGTGAAATCGCTTGTAAAACTTAAGAGTTCACCTCCACCGATTCTAAGTGTTAGAAGCTTGTATAAGGAGAGTGAGCTGCTTATAAAGAGTTCTGTAAAGGGGTGATTGATCTTTGCCCTTGAAGAAAGATCAATAGTGGAAGCCGATGACCTCATCGGAGGAGGTATCAGGAGTGGACGTAGGTCGGATGACCGAACCACTATAAATTGGTGTGTTCTCTTCTTGTTGTGCTCTTTTCATTTGTTGCCTATCTTCTTTACTTAACTGCAATTGCACTACTACTACTTCTTCTCTACTTACAAACTTATTTGAGTTAAACATCTTTTCGAAATATGTTTTTGTCAATCGAATCATTTTCACCGAAATGGTTTTTCGAATTCGATGTTTTTAACTGCTGTACTAATTCACCCCCATTTTAACCGAAATGGTTTTTCTCTACTTATTTTGGTTTGAAACCCAAGAGAGATAGCATTTGCTGGCAATCAAGAGGGTTATTCAATCACACATCCACCCATGTTCAATGGGATGGATTATACATATTGGAAAACTAGGATAAGGATTTTTCTAATTTCTATGAATTTTGAGTTATGTAACATTATTGAAAATGATTTTTAAAAGTCTTTTCTTCCAATGAACGATTGGAATAAGTTGGAGAAGAAAAGTTTCTCTTTAAATGCCAAGCTATGAATGCCTTATTTTTCACTTTAGATAAAAATAAATTCAATCAAGTTTCTATTTGCAAAATGGCTCATTGGAATGAGTTGGAGAAGAAGACTTTCTCTTTAAATGCCAAGGCTATGAATGTCTTATTTTATGTTTTAGATAAAAATGAATTCAATCGAGTTTCTATTTGCAAAATGATTTTTAACATTTAACATACATTCAAAATCACATACGAAGGCACTAGTAGAATAAAGGAGTCTAAAATAAATCTTTTGGTTCATAGTTATGAATTGTTTCGGATGAAACAAAATGAGACCATTGGAGACATGTGTACCCGATTTACGGATGTCGTCAATGGTTTAAAAGCTCTTGGTAAAAGTTTTTCTAACTTTAAACTTGTTAATAAAATATTAAGATCCCTTCCAAAGAGATGGGACCCTAGAGCAACGACCATTCAAGAGGTCAAGGATTTGAATAATTTTCCGTTTGAAAAACTTATTAGATCTCTAATGACCTATAAAATGACTTACAATGCTCAAGAAGAGCTTGAGAATAATCTTCCAAAGAACATGAAGGATATGGCACTAAGAACTCATGAAGATCACTTGAAAGAAAGTTCAAGTGATGAGGACAATAATGATGACTTGGCACTCTTAATAAGAAAGTTTAAAAAATTCATAAGAAGAAACAAATCTAAAAATGACACTAAAAATAAAATTGAACTCAAGAAAGAATAAATTATTTGCTACGAATGTAAGAAGTCAGGACGCTTCAAAATTGAATGTCCCCACTTGAAGAAGAAACAATCGAAGAAGAAGGCGCTCAAAGCAACGTGGGATGATTCCGAAGACAAAGAATAAAGCAACAAGGAGATTGCTAACTATGCACTAATTGCAATCGACGATGAGGTAAGTACATTAGATGTAAATTTATCTTTCGATGAGCTATTGAGTGATTTTTATGATTTATTTGATGAATGTAGATTAATTAACAAAAAATATAATATATTGAAAAAGGAGCATGCCATTTTAAATAATGAATTTAAAAAATTTAAGCATGACAATGCTTTATTGCCTCCATACGCCAAGTGTAAACACTTAGAGGCTCGTAAAAAGGAAAACTTGCTATTAAACGAAACTTTGAAAAAGTTTAAGATTAGGAGCAAATCCTTGAACATGATCCTTGCCAATAGGGTTACGTTCATAGAAGAGATAAAATTGGATTTATGAGTAGCTCTCACTAAAATCCAACCATTTTTGTTAAAGGCCCTATCTTGCATGTATCACCCTGCACCAAATGCAACTTTTGTTGCAAACTTGGACATTATACTTATAAATGTCTATTTAAAAAATATAGTCAATACAAATTAATTTAGGTTCCTAAAGGAACAGTACAGAACTCTATGCAAAACGATAAGTTGCGTAGATCGATTTTTTAGGGACCCAATGTCAATTGGGTACCTAAAAATCACCTTTTTTTTAAGACATTTATAATCACAAGCTAGGAGCAAGAGATGGTACCTTGATAGTGGATACTCAAGGTATATGACCAGAGATCCAACTCAATTCTCTAAGCTCACTAGCTAAGATGAAGGGTATGTCACCTTCGGAGACCACAACAAGGGTAAAATCATTGGCAAAGGAACCATAGGTAATAAATCAAACTTTTTGATTGAAGATGTGTTATTAGTTGATGGCTTAAAGGATAATCTTTTGAGCATTAGTCAATTATGCTTGTATTATTAAAAAATCATATAAAAATATATCTATGATTGTCCTAAAACAAAATAACGTATATACTATTGATATTGATGATCTTTATAATGAAACGTCCTTTTCCACTTTAAACGACGATGCTTGGCTTTAGCATAGGAAATTAGGTCATACTAGCATGAAACTAAACACTCAAATCTCATCTAGAGAACTTGTAAGAGGTATTCCTAACATTAAGTTTGTCAAAGATAAAGTTTGTGATATATGTCAACTAGGAAAATAAATAAAAAGTAGTTTCAAATTAAAGAATCAAATAAGCATATCTAAACCATTGTAATTGATCCATATAGATTTATTTGGACCAATTGATACAACAAGCCTAGGAGGCAGCAAATACACCTTTGTAATTATAGACGATTATAGTAGATACACTTAGACATACTTCTTGGCACACAAAAGTGATTATTTTAAATATTTTTTAAAATTTTATAAACTTATTCAAAATGAAAAAGACTTTATGATTTCATCGATTCGTAGTGATCACGGTGGTAAGTTTCAAAACCATGATTTCTAAAACTTTTGTGAATTAAATGGATACAACCACAATTTCTCTACTTTGAGAAATCCTCAACAAAATGGAGTAGTAGAAAGAAAGAATAGAAGCTTACAAGAAATAGCAAGAACCATATTGAACGAATATAGCCTACCCAAATATTTTTGGGCCAAAGCCATTAATACGACATGCTATGTCATGAATAGGGTTCTAATAAGACAGTTACTTTTCAAAACTCCTTATGAATTGTGGAATAATAAAAAACATAACATTTTATATTTTAAAGTTTTTGGTTGTAAATGTTTTATCTTAAATGAAAAAGATGTCTTAGGAAAGTTTGATGCAAAATCCGATGAACGTATTTTTCTTGGTTATTCTTCTATTTCTAAAGTCTTCTGTATCTTTAATAAAAGAACTTTGTTATAGAAGAATCTATTCATGTTGTCTTTAATAAATTTTTTGAATATAAGAAAAATGATTTTGATGATGATCTTGATTTTGATGCTTTGAATTTAAATGAAACCTTTTCTCCCACTAGCAACTTGGATGCATCTTCTTTCGACATATTCTTAACTAAGGAATGAAAGTATGTTGATACTCATCCTAATGAGCTAACCATAGGAGACATCTCAAAAGGTGTTCAAACTCGTTCTTCCTTAAAAAAATTTTGTGCTAATGCTGCTTTTCTTTCTCAAATTGAACCCAAATGCATTAACGATGCATTGAAAGATGATTCATGGGTTATCGCAATACAAAAAGAGTTAAATCAATTTGAGAGAAATGAGATATGAAAGTTTGTTCTTAGACCTAGTGACCATTTAGTGATCGGTATTAAATGAGTCTTTAAAAATAAGCAAGATGAATTTGATATCGTGGTTAGAAACAATGCTAGATTAGTAACCAAAGATTTCAACTAAGAAGAAGGTTTCAAATGGATGTCAAAAGTGCTTTTTTAAAAGGCTTTATTTCGGGAAAAAAATTATGTTTAACAACTGTCCGGATTTAAGAACTCTTTTTTTCCTAATCATGTGTTTAAGTTAACCAAGGCTCTCTATAGATTAAAACAATCTCTAAGGGCTTGGTATAGAGACTTAGCTCCTTTCTTATTTAAAATAATTTCTCTAAAGGCAAGGTCGATACTATATTATTTATTAAAAATTTTAAAAATAATTTTCTTATTGTTTAAATTTATATTGATGATATTATTTTTGATTATGCAAATGAGTCTTTATGCGAATCATTTGCCAAAAGTATAAGCTAAGAGTTCGAAATGAGCTTAATGGGTGAACTGACTTTTGTCTTAGGCTTACAAATCAAACAACTTAGTGATAGTATTTTTCTTAGCCAAACCAAATATACATTAGAATTACTAAAATGATTTAATATGGATGGTTCAAAGGCTATCAATACACCAATGAGTATCTCCACTAAGTTAGATATGAACAAAAGTGGAGAAAGCTTTAATCAAAAAACTTATAGGAGTATGATAGGTAATTTACTATACCTCACTGCAACTACACTAGACATTGTACTTAGTGTAGGACTTTGTGCTAGATTTTAATCTAATCCTAAGCTTTCTTATTTTAAAGTTGTTAAAAGAATTCTTAGATATCTTAAAAGAACCTCTAATCTAGGATTATGATATCCGAAATCTGAAAACTTTGAATTAATTGCTTATGTTAATGTTGATTTTTGCTAGATGTAAAATAGATAGAAAAAGCATATCTGGAATATGTCAATTCTTAGGCCATGCACTTGTCTCTTAGTCTTCTAAGAAACAAAATTCGATTGCACTATTTATAGCCGAAGCCGAATATATATCAGCAAGTGCATATTGTGCACAAGTTATATAAATGAAAAATACATTAGAAGATTACGGATTTCACTTAAAGAATATTTTCATAAAATATGATAACATAAGTGCAATATGTTTTACAAAAAATCTTATTCAACACTCTAGAATTAAACATATTGATATTAGGCATTACTTTATATGAGATCACATTAATAATCATAATGTAATCTTAGAGTTTATTAATATGAAACATCAATTAGCTGATATCTTTACAAAACCTTTAAATGAAGAATAATTTGATTTCATTAGAAGAGAATTAGGCATGTTAAATTATCTAAATGCATGAGTTTCTTGTATACTTTTTTTGGACTTTTTTGATCTTTCATAAATGGAGCATTTATTGAATTTATTTCATATCATCTTCCTCTTATCTTGATATTGAATTTATTTTATGAATTTTTAATACCCTTGCTCTATCATTTGATGACTTTTGATACTCTTAGAACCCTCTCCTTATTCACGGATTTTATTGACTAACATATCATTCATGGATTTCATGCTTATGCGAATTTTTGCCATGATTATGAATTGATTTTATTTAATAGATACAGCGTGTCATGAACTCTATTTATTAGAAATGACATTCATAGATTTTATTCATAAACCTTAATTGATAAAAGTGTCATTCATGGATCTTATTTAATAAAAGTGTCATTTGATAGAAATATTTTTTACGGATTTCAATGATACTTGATTCTAGTGCAAATTTTTGCAATATGAACGGATTTTATTTGATAAAAGTGACATTCATGGATTTTATAGAAATACCATTTACATCATGAAATGATACACTTTAGCTCTTGATGAACTCAATTTTCGTTAGCTTGAATGTATTGCTTTCCTTGTATGATTCACGAACTTTACTTGATAAAAATGTCATTTACAGACTTTATTTGATAAAAGTGATATTCATGAATTTTTATTTATGGATGAAATGATACACTGATTTTTGTATGAATCTCTTCTCTTTATTCACATTTTTTTATGTCATGAGCTCTCGATGAAAAGTAAAAGTATAATGAATTTTTGATAACTTGAATGATATCTTTTTCTTCTACTATTCATGGATTTTTTATTGACTGATTCTTCTTAATGAATGGATTTTTCCTTGAATGATCTCTCCTTTTTTCCCTTTTAAGAAGAATCCTACTCAAGTTCTAGCATGAGTAGTGTTAGTTTGAATGAAAAGTCACTATCTTGCTATCACAACAATTTTGGCTTGCATAAAACAATTGCTCATTTCCTTTTTTGTTGATGACAAAGGGGGAGAAAATGACAAATTGATGAAAACCTGAAATGTATCATGCTTGGCATCGTAAAAACTTGAAATGATCATGCTTTGTATTATGAATTGCTTGAAATATGCTTGGTATCATGAAATGTATCGTAAATGCTTAAAATATATCATCAATGCTTGAAAAGTTTCATACTTAAAATGATAACTTTTTATCATGCTCACTATCATATTTGATTTGGTATCGAAATAATAAATGTTTATCAGTATGATTTGGTATCAAACTTGAAAAGTGTATCATGCTCAATATCCTAATTGAAATTGGTATCGTACTTTGAAATGATGAATTATCATTTGGCATCGAACTTGAAGTTTGTATCATGCTAAATATCGTATTTGAAGTTGGTATCATGCTTTGAAATGATGAATGTCTATCATCATTTGATATTAGACTTGAAAATGGTTGTCATGCTTTGACATCATTTTGGTATTATGATAAATGTATGATATCATGTTTTGAATTGAAGAATCATGCTTAGTATCATGTTGTGCATATCGATAAGTTGAAGTGCATATAACTTATCAGTTTGTGCTTGAATTCGAAGGTTTTGAATTCAAGTGTATCTTTTCTCAAGTATGGCATATACATAGGAGGAGTTAAGGTTAACTCTATCATCAATTGGTTGTCATCATTAAAAAGGGAGAGATTGTTGAATCACGGATTTTGATGATGAAATAAATTAATAAGCTATTTGATCTAATCTATATGTTGAGAAAAATATGCAGGATTAACTACGATAGCGATCAAGGCATAAAGTAAACATAGTGCTAGAGTCAAAAATCGAATGATTCATCGGGAGTTTGAGAGTTCGTCGAGAGTCTGAAGGTTCGTCGAAAGATCATCGAAGCTCACCGAGAAGATTGGAGCTCGCCAAAGAAGCTCATCGGAACTTGCCAAGAAGATCATCGTGAGGTCAAGAGCCTACTAGGAGGCTACTAGAAGATTGCCAAGAGTTCATCAAAAATCCGTCGGAAGATCATCGGAAGCTCGCCAGAAGAAATTTTGACCTACTGGACTTATATGCATTAGTATATGCCTTAAATTTTATAGTTAGGGAGTAATTAGAGTGAGATTTGGGAGGTAATACCACTAACTTTCTTAGGGGCTAACTAGGTCCGTAATCAGATTGGCTTGGGCTAGACTTATAGCCTAAACAAGTTGCTAAACCTTGTCTGGTGGTGGCACCGCCAGAACTAGGTGGTGGAACTGCTTATGGCTCAATTCCCAAGTGTATGGGCGGTGGTACCACTAGGTAGTTATTAACTGCCAAGCGGTACCACCCAGTTCCAGTAGCTAGGATTCTGTTTGGCAGTAGTACCGTCAGTTGGGCGGTGGTATCGCCCAATGTCAGAGTCAACTAGTGGTGGTATCGCTAGGACCCCGAAAATATGGGATGAGATCTTTTTAGATTTATTTTTGAAGCCAATTGAGGCCTATAAATACCCCTTACTTCTCTGCTTGTTGGACATAGAGAAGTAAACAAAAAGGAACTAAGACTATAGTGAAATCGCTTGTAAAACTTGAGAGTTCACCTCCACCGATCCTAAGTATTAGAAGCATGTATAAGGAGAGTGAGCTGCTTATAAAGAGTTATGTAAATACATGATTGATCTTTGCCCTTGAAGAAAGATCAATAGTAAAAGCCAGTGATCTCATCAGAGGAGGTATCAGGAGTGGATGTAGGTCGAACGGTTGAACTACTATAAATTGGTGTGTTCTCTTCTTGTTGTACTCTTTTCATTTGTTGCCTATCTTCTTTACTTAACTGCAACTAGACTACTTCTTCTCTACTCACTTACGAACTTATTCGAGTTAAACATCTTTCCGAAATGTGTTTTCATCAATCGAATCATTTTCACTGAAATGGTTTTTCGAATTCGACGTTTTTAATCATTGCACTAATTCAAACCCCCCTCTCTAAGTGTCGTTCTTGATCCTAATAAGGCTCTTATTAGATCTTATCCATAGGATTCAATAATTCAAGGGTTTACTGGATATCCAATAAAATAGAGACTCCAGCGGATATCTCATATCAGAACCTCTACTCGTTGCAACACCTACCATATGTGTGTGACCCTCTAGGCCCAATATTGAGTTAGCAATGAGTTATACTTGTCAAAACTCTTTCTGGCTCAGTGAATTATTATCTCCATAACAATTCACTCAACTCATTGACTAGGGATGTACTAGGCCACTACTCCATAATCCTCAAACGATACAGGGGAATTCAATCCATTAGACCTATCTATCCTCAGTTATCGTGTATCTATAGTCCTTCATCCATTTAATATTCTAGAGATCGTATATTGAGCATGGTGCTATCAGGCACATACGAAATTTACTCGAGTCTCGCTCTAATCATATTCTCCCAGAGAACTCTCTCTCTCAATCTGAATGACCCTGGCCAGGAATTTGCATGGGCAAGAACACATGGGATATTTCTCTCATGACACCAAGAGCAGATGATCCTCAATCGACACTCAATTATCCTCATAAGATAGACTGTCACTCCCGATGACCGACTATGCTAGATTTAAAATTTTTATACATATAAGTTTGGTATCAAAGAGTGGAGTACTCATACAGGATATCCTTGGTATCTCAAGTCTAAAGGTCAGATACACAACTAAGATAATGGAATCATTGTCTGACAATGAGGTATCATCAACCATCTAACATTCTATGAGCAGATCAATCAGTGAACTCATTATCCAATGAGCACCTACATTGTATCCCTAATGTCCTCACACGAGTAGCTATGAGATCAACTACCTTCATCATATGGATGGGTATATAGCACACCAGTCTGTATGATTATCTCAATATCCCTCTCGAGTAACTTATGATCGAGATTATTTATGGTCTATATTTAAAGGCGAATCAGTCTCATTATCATGATCTCATCATGATCCAATTCCCATTACATAGATTCATGGACATCACAATATAAGCAATAGGTATTATAAAGTAAGAAAAATATCAAATAAATAATAAGCAAAAAGAGTATCTATTATGTCACATGTATTATCACTCACGTGATTGGTTTATAAGGCACCCATAACTAACACCCCATGAGGCCAGGACTCCCTGATCGCATGGTGGCTCAAGACTAGATCGAGGGCAATAAGACTATTCTCGATTTTCCAACCGATGACCGAGCCGAGAGCACCTTCCATTGCTTTTGACCAAGGTTGTAAGTAGCCTTTAGTCAACTCGTAAGGTAGCAGTAGTTGCTGCCCTTTATCCCATATCTTGTGCTAGTATTTTGATGATAAAAAATTAGTCCAAAGCACCTTTCAAAGGTGAGAAGAAGTGTTGTCCAAAATTCAAAAACTACAAAAAAAAAATTCATAGCCAATCATTGCATGATGAACCTAGCTCTAATACCACTATTGGAAAATCTTAATAGAGCATCACATATATAGTAGAAGAACAAAAAACAAAACTGGTTCCCAAAGATTCAATATTGGATTGTCGTGCGAAGATTAGTATGTAAAAAAGTACAAAACCAAAAACTACGTAACATCTGAGAGATGATTTGCCTAGGGGAGATCGTATATCCTCGAAAATATATATCCAACTATTTGGATATTAGAAGTTAGATATCCTCCTCTCTAGTGGTGATCCATATGATAGATGAAGCGACGAGCCCCTCCTTTTGCAACACAAATTCTGGTAGTCTTCACGCACCACCTCGTAGCAATGATAAAAAAGGGCTAGCCCCTTCTTACTATCCTCTTCCATGACTAAGAGGGCTGTCAACTAAGGAGAAGAGAGAGGAAGGAAAATAGGAGGTGACAGCCAAAAGGAGTCTAGACTATAACCCCCTTGATTCCCTCCTATTTATAGAGGCCCTTGTCAACTTAACCCTAATGAATCCTACCCTATTGGGTATTGGATCTCTATCTAACTATCCAAGCCTCTTGAATTAATGGATCTCTATCCAATAATCACTATTTACCCTTATTGGGTCTTACCAAAAAGATCCAATAATATAGAAGCTTATTAGACATCCAAAAAGATAAAGGCTTGATAAATATCTCATATCTAAATCTCTACTCGTCGCAACACCTACCATATGTGTGTGAACCTCTAGGCTCAGTATTGAGTTGGCCGTGAGTTGTATCTATTAGAACTTCTTCTAACTCAGTGAATTATTATCTCCATAATAATTCACTCGACTCATTGACTATGGTTGTATTAGGCTACTACGCTATAGTCTCCAAACGATATAGGGGATCCAATCTATTGGACTTGTCTACTCTCAGTTACTATATATCTATAGCCTCTTATCTATATAATATCCTAGAAACCGTATATCAAGCATGATGCTGCCAAGCCCATATGAAATCTACTCAAGTTTCACTCTAATCGGATTCTCTCAAAGAATTTCTTTCTCTCTCAATCCGAATGATCTTTGCTAGGGATTTGCCTAAGCGAGAATACATAGAATATTCTCTCATGACACTGAGAGTGAATAATCTTTTATTGATACTCAATCGCCCTTATAAGGTTGGCTACCACTCTCAATGACCGATTGTGCTAGATCTGAAACTTCTAGACTTATAAATCTGGTATCAAAAAGTGGAGTACTCATATAGGATATCCTTGGTATCTTTAGTTTAAGGACTAGACACACAATTGGGACTATAGAACCATTATTTGAAAATGAGATATCATTAATTTGTTGAATCTCGGATTTTGATGATGAAACTAATTGATTGTGTTTTGTGATCTAATTATGTTTTGAGTGACGCAAGTCTACTATCGATCAGGATTAGACAGTTGACGCTGAAGGAATTGACGTTGCATTGAGTGATCACGTCAGGATATTAGATGTCGAGCCGGAGGTTCGATCGACAATCGACAGAAGGCTTCGTACATCGGGCATCGGGCCAAGAAGAGCGTGTTGCGCCAAGGATATCGGGGTTGCGGAGGTCAATCGCCGATTGGGCAACAAAACGCAAGAGAGGACGATGCGCCGAAGAATCAGACAAAGCATCGACCAATGACGTGCCGGGCAACAGAATGTCAGTTCGCGTTATAATAATTGTCTAGATCGAAGTAGAGTTTTTGTTTGTGTGTGTGCATGATTAACTACGATAACGATGAAGACGTAAAGCGAAACAAAGTGCCGGAAGACAAGTGTGATGGATCGTTGGGAGTTCAAGAGTTCGACGGAAGTCCGAAGATTCGTTGGGAGTGCTACTGGAATTGGCCGAGAACGAGTAGGGAGCTTGCCAAAGGGTTTTCGAAAGTTAGTCGGAAGGTTCGTCGGAAGTTCATAAAGTTTGCCAAGAAAGATCAGAGCTTGCCAAAGAAGCTCGTTGAAACTCGCCAAGATCATCGTGAAGTCCAAGAGCTTGTCGGGAGTGTTAGGATCGGAGAGACACTAAGAGGGAGGGGGGTGAATTAGTGCAGTAGATTAAAACTCATAAGTTTGAAACCGATTTCGTAAATAGCTAGTTCGTATGGAAATTTCGATTCGATGAAAGATGACTTAGTTGAAGTTGCTTGAGTAAAGGAGATAAAAAACAAATGATTCACAGCTAAGTAAAGAAATGATTCAGAAATTTAAATACTCACACATTCAAGAACGTCACGATGTATAGTGGTTCGGTCAAGTGACCTACATCCACTTTTGAAGCCTTCTCCGATGAGGCTCCCAACTTCCACTAGCAAATCTTTTTGAAGGGGAAGGACCAAATACCCCTCTTACAACCCTTTTACAAGAAGTTCACACTCTTACAGATTTTTCAAAGAAAAAAAGGGAGGTGAACACTAGCTATCGAAAACAAGAATTTGCCAAAGTTTTTGCTCAATTTCTATCTCTCAAAAGGGTGATCTTTCTGCTGAGAAAGGAGGGGTATTTATAGACCCCAAGATCACCCCAAGAGGGTGATCTTTCTGGTCAGTGGCGGTGCCACTGCCTGTCAATTGTCAGACTGATAGTGTACAGGGCGGTTCCATCGCCCAAGGTAGCGGTGCCACCGCCCATGTGCTCGGGTGCTGGGTGATGCCACCACCCAACTCTCAGCCACTGGGTGGTTCCACTGCCCAGCATGGGCAGTTCCACGACCAACATGGGCATTCCAGCCTGGCCCATTCAGCAAAGCTAAATGGGCCCTGTTTTAGGCCCAAATCAGCCCAATAAGAGCCCGGTTGGCCCCTACTAGGTTTAAACAGGATTATTTTCTAATCCTTACCCTAATTACATGCCTACAATGAAATTGAAACATAATTCTAAATGATTTAAACCAACATTCTTCAAGTCTACTTCCGGCGAGCTTTCCGGCAAGATTCCGATGGACTTCCGACACTCTTTCGGATTTCTTTCGACGGACTCTCAGCATGCTCCCGGATTATGTGGCAAGCTCAACGAGTCAATGGCAAGCTTCCAAACCTTCTCGGTAATCTCCGTGAACCTCCGACGATCTTTGCGGCAAACTTTCGAAACCTTCGGTAAGTCCCTGATTCGATCTCGGTTGGTTCTGGCAACACTTCCGACGATCCTTCGAACTTCCGGTGAACTCTCGAACTCCCGACGAACTTAACTTCAGTAAATCACTTTATGTTTTCATCTCATCATAGTTAATCCTGCACACTTATCTCGACAATATAGATTAGAACAAATAACTCACCAATTAACTTCATCATCAAAATCTGAGATTCAATAATCTCCCCCTTTTTGATGATGACAATCAATTGATGATAGAGATAATCTTAACTCCTCCTATCTATATGCCATATCATGAGAAAGTAAAAACACTTGAATTCAATCTTTTGAATTCAAGCTGAAACCAATAAATTTCATTTAATGACAAGCTTAATAAACAAGCTTAAGCATAAATATGAAAACTTTGTATTTTTCTTAATGAAAAATAATGTCAAGGTATTACACCTATAACCATTCAAATATGACAAGGATCAAGTGCTCATATAAGTTATGATATCAAATGAAAGAATAGCTTATCTTAAGAAAATTTACATTTTTTGCAATATGAACCATATAAGTTATTGCGATTCATTTTTCACTCCATCATATCAATTTCACATTTTTCTTCCCCTTTGTCATCAACAAAAAAGAGCTAAAGAATTCATGCATTGCTTCGAAAGAAAAAACTTCATTTATCAAGCTATGAGTAGGAGATATCAAAAATTCGATTAATCATCAGCTTAGCATTGATGAAGTAAAACATTCTTAAAGTAGGTAGAGGGAGCATGAAATCATTCAAGGAAGATATCAAATTATACAAAATGTTACAACAATATGAAAGCGTCATCAAAAAGTTACAATCGAACGAAAAAAAAAATTCATTCAAAGTCCGAGTAGATGATATGAAAGAAACATCATTCTTAGAAACATACAACATCATCCATAGTAAGTATCCATAGTAGTCATAAGGTTTACAAAACAAAAGTTAAAGGCAACAACTATTCCTCAGGGGGAATTCCAAAATACCTATATAAATAATCTACCTTCAAAAAAAAATTTATTTAATGCTAGCATGATTGAATCTTCAGTGGATGGAGTAGGAGCTGGCTCAGATGGTGCTGGACCAAAGGGACTAGGCGGAGGAGATTTACTTCCTCTAATAATTGGTGTTTCAGGTCACTTTATTGGTGGGGGATCTAGATCAATCCTTCTAGGTTGCCTAATCCATATACCATTTCTAAAGGTACATCTAAGTCTCTTTAGGAGGTTTCTGTTTATATTGTTATATCTGTCGACTTGTATTATTTCCTTATCGGGTGACACACAAATAACAAGTGCAATTATTAATCTAGTGATCAACCCACCATACGATAACATTAAGTCTCTAGAGATAATTTTCATCATATGTTATCTGATCAAGTATCTAAAGTAATTGTTTTGTCGGGTCATGATCCAATACATGGTACTTAATTCTAGCATATTAATCTCATCATGGTGAAAATTTTTAGGAAGAAGAATGCTTATGATGATGTGATGAAATATTTTTGAATTGAAGGGTAACAAGTGCACGTAGCTTTTGGGAATAATGCCTAGGTTAGGATTTGCAAAAATCGTCTCTAAAGCTTCGTAGTGGGTTGCTCCGATTGCATCCATATCCCATTGGCCATTGAAATAACATCCTCTATTCTTTTCTTCAATTCTAATTAGCTCACATATCGTATGATCAAAAATTTAAATTTTGGTTCCCAAAAGGTAGGTAGTCAATCCATCATGTTCAACACTCATATTTGCGTAAAATAACTTAACCAACCTAGGGTAGATCGGTTCATCGATTTACAAGATAGGTAAGACATCTAAATCGGCAAACCATCTAATGGGTTCGAGGTTTCCTAGTTCACCTAGATCAACATGTTTTCCCTTTTGTATAGCTTTAGATTCAAAATTGGGGTACCTTAGAGCTACCTCATTAGAACTAAAGAGGATTGGGTTATAGGAATCTCCTTCCAACCTTTTCCCTTTGCCTCTTGATGATCTCTTAGGAGCTATATCTATTCATGATGATGGATCAAAAAGAAACAATAAGGAAGAGACCAAGAAATGAGAAGAAAATTGTAGATTTTACCTTCTTTGAGTTTCCTTGGGAGGTGAGGAACTTGATTCAAGAGAAAACCTATTGTGAGGCTTTTTAGAGGAAGAAGATGGGGAGAGGAGAGGCTTAGAGATGTTTGGAGGAGGAGGAGGAGTTAAAAAAAAGGTTGGGGTCGGTTCCACCGCCGACCCTAACACACCCCTTAAATATAGGGGTGTTCGGGCAGTGCCACCACCAACCAGGCGGTGCCACCATCGGTTCTGGCGGTGCACCGCTGGCACCAAATTTTTTTTTTTGAATTTAGTTTTCAAAAGTTTAAATATGTTGAATTGAGATAGGATAATGTCTTAGATCACTCTTTGAAATACAAAATCAAAATGAGGGAGGCAAATCCATGAAAGTGGAAATTTTGAAAAATCCGCGAAAGCCGAAATTACGATAAACATACAATGCAGCTCATCCATGAGGACAATTCAACATGCCTAATTCCCTTCTAATAAAGTTAAATTATTCTTCATTTAAGGGTTTTGTGAAAATATCCGCTAATTGATATTTTGTATCAATAAATTCAAGAGTGACATCATTACTATTGACATGATCTCGTATAAAGTGATGTCTTATGTCAATATGCTTAGTTCTAGAGTGTTGAATTGGATTTTTGGTTAGACAAATAGCACTTGTTTTATCACATTTTATGGGAATGTTCTTTAAATAAATTCCATAGTCTTCTAACATATTTTTCATCTAAACAACTTATGCACAGTATGAACTTGCAGCTATGTATTCGGCTTCCACCGTAGATAGTGTAACCGAATTTTGTTTCTTGGAGGTCCAAGAAACAAGTGCATGTCCTAAAAATTTGTATGTTCCAGATGTGCTTTTCCTATCTATTCTACATCCGCCAAAATCTGCATCCGCATAAGCTATTAAATCAAGGTTATCAGATTTTGGATACCATAATCCCAAATTAGGAGTACTTTTAAGATATCTAAGAATTCTTTTAACGACTTTAAGATGAGATAGCTTAGGATCATCTTGAAATCTCGCACATAGTCCTACGCTAAACATGATATTCGATCTAGTCGCGGTAAGATAGAGCAAGCTACCTATCATTCCCTTATATGTCTTTTGATCAAAATTTTCTTCACTTTCATCTAAATCAAACTTAGTGGAAGTACTCATAGGAGTATTTATGGCTTTTGAACCATCCATGTTAAATCTTTTTAACAATTCTAATGTATATTTGGATTGATTAAGAAATATGCCATTACTAAGTTGTTTAATTTGTAATCCTAGAAAGAAAGTTAATTCTCCTATTAGACTCATTTCAAATTTATGACTCATACACTTGGCAAATGATTCACATAGTGATTCATCCGAAGAACCAAAAATAATATCGTCAACATAAATTTGAAGAATAAAAAAATTATTTTTAAAATATTTAATAGACAATATAGTATCAACCTTGCCTTTAGTAAAATTATTTTAAATTAAGAACGAACTAAGCCTCTCATACCAAGCCCTAGGGGCTTGTTTTAATCCATAGAGAGCCTTAGTTAGTTTAAATACATGATTGGGAAGAAGAGATTTTTCAAATCCGGGTGGTTGTTCAACATATACTTCTTCAAAAATAAAACCATTTAAGAAAGCACTTTTGACATCCATTTGAAACAATTTAAAATCATTACTACTAGCATAGGCAAGGAGCATCCTAATGGCTTCTAATCTTGCCATAGGAGCGAAGGTTTCTTCGTAATCGATACCTTCTTCTTGGTTGAAATCTTTAGCCACTAGTCTAGCCTTGTTTCTAACCATGATACTGCATTCATCTTGCTTGTTTCTAAAGACCCATTTAGTACCAATAACTAAATGGTCATTAGGTCTAGGAATAAGCTTCCATATCTCATTTCTTTCAAATTGATTCAATTCTTCTTGTATTGCGATAACCCAAGAATCATCTTTCAAGGCATTGTCAATGCACTTGGGTTCAATTTGAGAAAGAAAAGCAGCATGGGCATAAAAATTTTTGAAAGAAGAACGAGTTTTAACCCCTTTCAATGTGTCTCCTATAATTAACTCCTTGGGATGGGGCATCTACATACTTCCATTCCTTGGGTAAGGAAATTTGGAAAGAAGATGCATCTAAGTTACCATTTTAAGGAGAGGGTTCATTCAAATTTAAATCATCAAAACCAAGATCATAATCAAAATTGTTTTTCTTAAATTCAAAAAATTCATTAAAAACTACATGAATAGACTCTTCTATAACTAAGGTTCTTTTGTTGAAAACCTAAAAAGCTTTAGAAATAGAAGAGTAACCAAGAAAGATACCTTCATCAGATTTAGCATCAAATTTTCCTAAAGTATCCTTTTTATTTAAAATAAAATATTTACAACCAAAAACTTTAAAGTAAGAAACATTAGGTTTTTTATTATTTTATAATTCATATGGAGTCTTAGATAGAGATGGTCTTACTAGAACTCTATTCATAACATAGCAAGCCGTGTTCATGGCTTCGGCCCAAAAATATTTGGTTAAATTGTATTCATTTAACATGGTTCTTGCCATTTCTTACAAATTTCTATTTTTTCTTTCCACTACTCCATTTTATTGAGGATTCCTTAGAGTAGAAAAGTTATGGTTATATCCATTTATTTCACAAAAATTTTGGAAGTCACGGTTTTGAAATTCACCACCGTGATCACTCCGAATTGATGAAATCATGAAATCTTTTTCGTTTTGAGTAACTTTATAAAATTTAGAAAAACATTTGAAACAATCACTTTTGTGAGCTAAGAAATAGGTCCAAGTATATCTACTATAGTCATCCACAATTACGAAGGCATATTTGCTACATCCTAGGCTTGTAATGTCAATTGGTTCAAATAAGTCCAAATGGATCAACTGCAATGGTTTAGTGGTGCAAATTTGATTTTTTTTATTTGAAACTATTTTTTATTTGTTTTCCTAGTTGACACGCATCACATACTTTGTCCTTGACAAACTTCATATTGGGAATCCCTCGTACTAACTCTCTAGATGAAATCTTAGATATTAGTTTCATGCTTGCATGGCCTAATCTCTTATGCCAAAGCCAAGCATCATCATTCAAAACCGAAAAACATATTTCATTACTTAGTTCATCAATATTGATGGTGTAGACATTATTTTATTTTAAAGCAATCATGGATATGTTATTGTTTGGTTTTTCAATGATGCAAATATTAGATTCAAATCTAACAATATAACCTTTATCACATAATTGACTAATGCTTAAAAGATTATGTTTTAATCCATCAACTAGCAATACATCATCTATTGAAAAACTTGATTTGTTATCTATGGTTCCCTTGCCAATGATTTTACCCTTATTGTTGTCTCCGAAGGTGACATACCATTCTTCTTTGCTAGTGAGCATAGAGAATTAAGATAGATCTCCGGTCATGTGCCTTGAGTATCTACTATCAAGATACCATCTCTTACTCCTAGCTTGTGATGGTGAATGTATCTACAAAAGAAAATGGTTTTTAGGTACCCATTTGATTTTGGGTGCCTCAAATATTAATCTACTAACTTTGTCATTTAGCATTGAATTATTTATGGTTCTCTTAGAAACCCATATCAATTTGTGTCGACTAATTTTCTTAAATGGACATTTGTAAACAACATGTCTGGATTTACAACAAAAATTACATTTCAAATGAGAGGATACATGTAATGTTGGCCCTTTAATGAAGGTGGTTTGAGTTCGGTGAGATTCACTCACGAATCCAATTCCACATCTATTCCCGACATGACCCTTGTTTGCAAAGATCATGTCTAAACTCTTGCTACCGACCTTAAACTTGTTTAGGATCTCTTTGAGTAGCAAGTTCTCCTTTTCGATTGCTTCTAAGTGATTACACTTAGAGCATGGGAGTAGAGGGAGAGAATCATGCTCAAGACTATTAAATTTATCTAGCAATAAAGCATGTTCCTTTTTTAATAAATTGAACCTTTTTGTAATAGTTCTACATTCATCAAATAATTCATGAAAAGTAATCGAAAGCTCATCAAAAGATAAATCTTCATTAAGTAAATTACTTACCTCTTCTCCCAAAGCCATTAGAGCGAAGTTGGCCTCCTCTTTGTTGCTTGCTTCTTCATCCTCGGAGTCACTTGAGTCATCCCATGTAGCCTTCAATACTTTCTTCTTGGCTTGGGGGCATTCATATTTGAAGTGCCCCGGCTTCTTGCACTCGTAGTAAATAACTTGGCCCTTTTTATGTTCAAGTTTGTTTTTGTGTCATTTTTAAATTTATTCTTTCTTATAAATTTTTTAAAATTTTGAGTTAAAAGTGCAATGTCATTGTCACTGTCCTCATCACTTGATGTTCCTTTCAAGTGGTCTTCTTGAGTTCTTAGTACCATATCCTTCCTGTTCTTTGGAAAGGGGTTCTCGAGCTCTTCATGAGCATAGCACATCATTTCGTAGGTCATTAGAGACCCAATAAGTTCTTCGAGAGGAAAAGTTTTAAGATCCTTGGCCTCTTGAATGACCGTAACCTTTGGATCCCAACTCTTTGGAAGGAATCTTAAAATTTTAGTTACAAGTTCAAAATTAGAAAAACCTTTACCAAGAGTTTTGAGTCCATTGATGACATCCGTGAAGCGGGTGTATATGTCTCTGATGGACTTACTTGGTTTCATTCAGAAAAATTCATAAGAATGCACAAGAATTTTGATTTTAGACTCTTTCACTCGGCTAGTGCCTTTATGAGTGATCTCAAGAGTACGCCAAATATCAAAAGCCGATTCACAAATCGAAATGCGATTAAATTCATTTTTGTTGAGAGTGCAAAACAAGGCATTCATAACCTTTGCGTTTAAAGCAAAAGCCTTCTTCTCCGATTCATTCCATTCGCTTATCGAAAGAGAAGATTTTTGAAATCCATTTTCGACGATGCTCTAAAGCTCAAAATCCATGGAAATAAGAAAGATCCTCATATGAGTCTTCCAATACGTGTAATCTGACCCATTGAACATAGGTGGACGTGGAATAAAATGACACTCTTGCATGCCAGAATAGGCCATCTCTCTTGGGTTTTAAACCAAATATGAGAGTGAACCTTGCTCTGATACGAACTGTTAGGATCGGAGAGGCACTAAGAGGGGGGGTGAATTAGTGCAGCAGATTAAAACTCATAAGTTTGAAACCGATTTCGTAAATAGCTAGTTCGTATGAAAATTTTGATTCGACGAAAGATGACTTAGTTGAAGTTGCTTGAGTAAAGGAGATGAAAAACGAATGATTCGCAGCTAAGTAAAGAAACGATTCAGAAATTTAAACACTCATACATTCAAGAACGCCACGATATATAGTGGTTTGGTCAAGTGACCTATATCTACTTTCGAAGCCTTCTCCGATGAGGCTCCCAACTTCCACTAGCAAATCTTTTTGAAGGAAAAGGATCAAATACCCCTCTTACAACCCTTTTACAAGAAGTTCATACTCTTACAGATATTTCAAAGAAAAAGAGGGAGGTGAACACTAGCTATCGAAAATAAGACTTTGCCAAAGCTTTTGCTCAATTTCTAACTCTCAAAAGGGTGATCTTTCTACTGAGAAAGGAGGGGTATTTATAGACCCCAAGAGGATTCAAATTTGAGCTCCAAATTTGAATTCCATTTGGGTTTCCCAGTGCTGGCGGTGTTACCACCTATCAGTGGCGATGCCACTGCCTGTCAGTTGTCAGACTGATAGTGTACAGGGCGATGGAACCGCCCAAGGCAGCGGTGCCATCGCCTATGTGCTTGGGTGCTGGGCGGTGCCACTGCCTAGCACTCGGCCACTGGGCGGTTCCACCACCTAGCCCATTCAGTAAAGCTGAATAGGCCCTGTTTTAGGCCTAAATCAGCCCAATAAGAGCCCGGTTGACCCCTACTAGGTTTAAACATGATTATTTCCTAATCCTTGCCCTAATTACGTGCCTACTACGAAATTGAAACATAATTCTAAGTGATTTAAATCGACATTCTTCAAGTCTACTTTTGGCGAGATTCCGATGGACTTCCGACACTCCTTCGGATTTCTTCCGGCGGACACTCAGCATGCTCCCGGATTGTGTGGTGAGCTCAACGAGTCTTTGGCAAGCTTCCGAACTTTCTCGGTAATCTCCGCGAACCTTCGACGATCTTTGCGGTGAACTTCCGAAACCTTCGGTAAGTCCCTGATTCGATCTCGATTGGTTCCGGCAATACTTCCGATGATCCTTCGGACTTCCGGTGAACTCTTGAACTCCCGATGAACTTGACCTCGGTAAATCACTTTATGTTTTCATCCCATCATAGTTAATCCGGCACACTTATCTCGACAATATAGATTAGAACAAATAACTCACCAATTGACTTCATCATCAAAATTCGAGATTCAATAGGGAGTTCGCAGAATAGTTTTCAAGGGTTCGTCAAAAGACCGTCGGAAGTTCATCAAAAGCTTGCCGGAAGAAGTCTTGACTTATCGGACTTTGTAATAGCTTAGGAAATATCTTTAATTTTATAGTTAGCACGTTAATTTAGGTTAGGATTATGTATTAATCCTATAACCCAAGTAGGAGCCAAATGGGCCTTGTTTCAGACTGGTTTGGGCCAAGTTTAAGGCCCAAACCAGTGTGCTGAAAAGGCCTGGGCGGTGGCACCACCTAGGACCCGAGAGCCCAGGTTGAGCGATGGCACTGCCTAGTGCCCGAGAGCCCAAGCGATGGCACCGCCGGGCTGGGCGGTGGTACCGCTGCTGGGCAGCAAGCCCAGGCGGTGGCACTGCCGGGCTGGGCGGTGGCATCGCCCAATACACTGTTAGTGTCTGACACTGACAGGCAGTGGCACCGCCATTGACAGGTAGTGGCACCGTCAGCACCGGAAAACACAAAAGTGATTCAAATTTGGGCTCCAAATTTAAATCCTCTTAAGGCCTATAAATACCCCTCTCATTCATAGTTGAAAGGGTGTCTAGAACTGAGAAAGAAAAAGGGAAAACTCTCTTGAAATAGTGTCAAAATCTTCCCTCTAAGCTTTAAGAGTATTCTAGTCCAAGAGAGGGGTGAGAGGCCTTATAAGGGTTACCTCCTAAGCCCATCAAAAGGAGAGGTGTTGTAAGGGAGTTTATCATTGCCCGTTGGAAGGAGAATAGCTAGTGGAAAAGCCAGTGGCCTCAAGTGAAGAGGAATGGGGAGTGGACGTAGGTCGTATGACCGAACCACTATAAATCGGTTTACGTTTATATTCTTGCAATTTACCTTACTGCAAACCATCTTCACTTTGATGCTCTACCTTCTCATCTCCTTCTTACGAATCAATTTACTTCTAAAGCATCTTTCATTGTGGATTTAATCGAAGCATCATTTTTAACATACGAAGTTTTTAAAACTTATTTTAAAATGCTGAAAGTTTATCATTCTTTACTGCTGCACTAATTCAACCCCCCTCCCTCTTAATGCCACTCGATCCCTAATAATTGGTATCAGAGCCACGTTATTTCTCATTTGGATTTACACCCGTAAGAAATGGCTCTTCATGGCTTTCAAGAGGGCTTTTCGGTTGTTCGTCCACTGTTCTTTAACGGATCGAACTACACCTATTGGAAAATCGAATGAGAGTTTTCTTGCTTTTAATGGATTTGGATTTATGGAATGTTATTGAAAACCATTTTCAACTTCCCTCTAAACCGACGAACGAATGGTCACACTTAGAGAAAAAAAATTTTCTTTAAATGCAAAGGCTATGAATGCCTTATTTTGCTCTTTAGACAAAAACGAGTTCAATCGAATTTCTACTTGCGAAATGACTTTTGATATTTGGCGGACACTTAAAATCACGCACGAGGGAACTAGTAGAGTTAAAGGCTCAAAAATAAACCTCTTATTGTATGATTTTGAGCTCCTCCAAATGAAACCAAGCGAGACTATCGGCGACATGTACACCCGTTTCACGGATGTTATCAATAGTCTAAGAGCTCTTGATAAATCTTTTTTGGATTTTGAACTCATAAACAAGATTTAAAGATCCCTTCCAAAAAGGTGGGATCCTAAAGTAACCGTAATACAAGAGGCTAAAGATTTAAATAAATTACCTATTGAAGAACTAATTGGCTCTTTAATGACCTATGAAATGACATTCTTGGAACATAATGAACTCGATGAACATATGGACCACCTTCCAAAGAACAGGAAGGATTTGACACTTTGGACTATAAAATGCAACTTGAGTGATGACTCAAGTGATGAGGACAATGTTGAGGATATTGAACATTTAACATTAAAATTTATAAAGTTCATTAAACAAAAATTAAAGAACATAAATGAAAAAAATACCAACTCTTGCTATGAACGCAAGAAACCGAAACGCTCGATATTGGTTTTCGACAAAAATGAAGAAGAGGAAAGTGCGCAACAAAGATGAAGATGCAAACTATGCCTTATTGGTTTTCGACAATGAGGTAAGAAACTCACCCAATTTGTTTTTACCTTATTTTGAAATTACATGATCCTTTCATAAGTTGCTTGATATAGTTGGTAGGAATTTTGTTTTTGTTATGCTTTTTCTTTCTAGGAATTTTTGAAAATTAAAAATATGAATGATGATTGCATGATTTGTGATAATGCTTAGGATTAATCCATGCATGTGTATCTTGATGTTTTATATTGCTTTTCATTACTAAACATGATACTTGTTTATTTTATAACATGCATTAGTTTTTGAAGTTATGTTGATTTGACTATGTTTTGGATTAACGTGTTTTTGGTCTAATTGTTTTTATGACGAATTAAGATGACATTTTGAGATGATGAAATTCCATGTATACTTTTCATATCGGTTTTCGATCTTAAACATGATACATATCTATGTATGAATTCTTGAAAGTCTTTTGATGATAGATGTGTGTATCTTGCTTATAATTTGAAAAACTTCCATCTTGAATTAATAGGTCTTAATCATTTTTATGATGAAATTTATAAAATAATTTTAGCAAAAATTTGAGCATCGATCATCTTATTATAACTAATGAAAGAAAGAATTAAAATGATTTTGATGATGTTTTCATTTTTAAAAATGATGCATGGTCTTTACATGAAAATTTGAACATGCTCACATGAAATCAATTTGCACGAAATAAAATACATAAAAATGAGAAAATGCACTATCATGATGCTTTATGTGTAATGCTTTTGATCTTAATGGGTTTGATGTCAAACTTGTATTTTGAATTTATACAATGATGGCTTTTATATAAATATTTGAATATACCTTATGAAATCATCATTGATAATGATGAAATGAAAATATTAAAAGTTTGTTGTCATGCTTAATGATTTTATGATATCATGAGAATTTAAAGGTGTTAAATCTTGATGACAAAGTCATGTTTGGTTTTAAAGTTTGATACTCATCTTTTGAAACATGAGAACACATATATGAAACAAACAACTTAAAACGAAACATATTATCATGATAAAGTGAATCTCTTGAATCGAATCTTTTGAAAAATACCACATGTTTAATGTGATTCGATGATATTTATGACAAAATTTGCCTTTTCGTCTTGAATATTGATATTTATTTTTATTAAGGGCAAAAGCATGGTTATAAGAAGCAAATCGCATATAAAAATAAAATATAATCCTCTATCTCAATCTTATCGATTTTTCTATAGGAATTTCAATAAATCTATGCTTATCATGTATGAATTTATTGAATATAATTTTGAGGATAATTTCGGATTTGACAAATGTTTAATTCATATTTACGACGTGAGATACATTTTAAAAATGAATCATGAATTCGAATAAAATGATACAAATGAATTACTTATCGATATTTTTTTAAATATCCTTTTTAATGTGATGCCTTTCGGAATTCATGACATGATATGATTGAATCTTTGACTTACTTTTTTTTATCATGGCTTGAAAATGAATCATGCTTGATAATTTGTATTATGAGATTTAGCTTTTAAGTCTTAAACGATCATGCTTGTTTCTATTTGACTTAAAAAGGCAAGGGCATGTTCATGTAAAATTAATGAAAGAGAAATGATGAATCTATGTATATTATGTTCATATCTTGAATCTAGATAATAATTTTGATAATTTGATTATGAGCTTGGAGTTGATGAATTGAACTAGAATAAGTTTTATGTATCTCGTAATCTTGATAATTTGAATTTTTTTCAAGATCTCTTGCTTCATACTCTCTTATGATTCTCCATGTTATTGAGGAAAAATGTAAATGAATCATAAATTGTTCTCTTGACTTTTTGATACTCAACTTGAGAGAATGTACTTAGATGATTAAAACATTATATAAGTAATATGATTTTTTTTCTTATTTCTATACATGACTTGATGATTGAAATATTAATGTAAACATTTGATATATCACTTGTCATGGTTTGAATATCGATGTAAAAGAAATTTTACTCTTCTTGATATCTTTTATGAATTTGAATAAGACTTGTTAAAGATTCTTGATTCATCTCTTAATCTCTTAGAATCATAACTTGACTTTTGTAAATCAAGATGCATGAAATAAATTGTTCTCTTTGCTATTTGCTATCAAATGAATCATGATGCAATAAAATTTCTTATGCAATAATCAAGTACTCATGTGATTCTTTGCTAAAGAAAATATTTATTGAAATCTTGATCTTGATAATTAGAACTTGAAACTTTTATAAATCAAGATCGAATACCATGATTATTTCATTTATCAAAAGAGAATTTTTCAAATGAAATATGACATGTCTCTTGTTTCTCGGAATTATATTCTTGAATTACTTTTATGAAATCATGATCTTGATAACTTGAGTTTTTATCTCTTACTCTATACTCTCTTATGATTCTCCCATGTTATATGAAGAAAAATGTAACTTGTTTTCTCTTGACTTTTCGATACTCAACTTGAGAAAATATGCTTTGATAATTGAAACTTTGCATGCATTATTTTGATTTTTCTCCTACATTTCAATACTTCTTGATTGAAATATTGATGCAAATGTTTGAATATCATTTGTGATGATTGAAAATTGATGTAAAAGAAATTTGCTAAATGATTAATATCTTTTGATTATGGCTTGAAATTTTTTAGCTATTGAGTCCTCTACTACATTTTGACAATAAGGGAGAGAAAGTTTATTGCTAGCTTGCACCTTAAATGAAAATTTTGCTAGCTCATTCAAGAGGAAGAAAATTGCTAGCTTGGCATATCACAAAGAAATCAAAGTACAAACTTGCTATCTTGCTAGCCTACAAAAGAGGAAAAGAACTTGAATATCAAAAAAATGCTACCTTACAATTTCACAAGAAGCTAAGGATTGCTATCTCAAAGGATGCAAATATTGCTATTTTGCCTATCTCAAGAAGAGAAAATGCAAAACTTCAAAAATTTACATTCCTACACTTGCCATGCTTCTATGCTTGTATGTTGTAATGTTTTGCTTGCATATTTAAAGTGATGAAATGCTTACACAAATTTATTGCATATCGCAAAAGAAGTAAAAAAAATATAACTTACGCATCTTTGAATTCAATTTGCTTACACTTCTCAAAGGAGATAGGGGGAGAAAGTATTCAAAAACTTGCTATGATTGAATGTTTTAAAGTGATGTATGTTAAATATCTTGATTGATAGCTAGTATGATTGTAAAATTTGTATATCCTTGAAAACTAGCTAAATGCAACTTCTCCTTTTTGTTGATGACATAGGGGGAGAAGTAGATTGATGACTTCATGCATTGAATTGAATATTTTATATATTTGCATGATGGTTTGTTAATTCTCATATTTTATGATGAATGTTGCTTTGATTTGAGATAATCCAAGTGTTCTATCAATGGCATATTGATAGGGGGAGTTAGGTTAAACTCTGGGGAGTTATGGTTAAATCCGTTAGTCATCAATTAGTTATCATCATCAAAAAGGGGGAGATTGTTGAATCTCAGATTTTGATAATGAAACTAATTGATTGTGTTTTGTGATCTAACTGTGTTTCGAGTGATGCAGGTTTACTATTGATCAGGATTAGACAGTTGACACTGGAGGAATTGATATTGCGCCGGGTGATCACGTCAGGATATTGGATGTCGAGCTGGAGGTTCAATTGACAATCGGCAGAAGGCTTCGTACGTCGGGCATCGGGCCAAGAAGAGCGTGTTGCGCCAAGGATATCGGGATTGCGAATGTCAACCACCGATTGGGCAATAAAACATAAGAGAGGACGATGCGCCAAAGAATCGGACGAAGCGCCAACCAATGACGTGCCGGGCAACGGAATGTCAATTCGCATTGTAATAATTGTCTAGATCGAAGTAGAGTTTTTGTTTATGTGTGTGCAGGATTAACTACGATAACGATGAAGACATAAAGTGAAATAAAGTGCTGGAAGACAAGTGTGATGGATCATTGGGAGTTCGAGAGTTCGACGGAAGTCCGAAGATTCATTGGGAGTGTTGTTGGAACTAGTTGAGAACGAGTAGGGAGCTTGCCGAAGGGTTTTCGAAAGTTCGCCGGAAGGTTCGTCGGAAGTTCGCGGAGCTTGCCAAGAAAGATCGGAGCTTGCCAAAGAAGCTCGTTGAAACTCGCCAAGATGATCATGAAGTCCAAGAGCTTGCCAGGAGTCCGCGGAATGGTTTCCGAGGGTTCGTCGGAAGACTGCCGGAAGTTCACCGGAAGCTTACCAAAAGAAGTCTTGACTTGTCGAACTTTGTAATAGCTTAGAAAATGTCTTTAATTTCATAGTTAACATATTAATTTGGGTTAGGATTAGGTATTAATTTTATAACCCAAGTAAGGGCCAAATGGGCCTTGTTCAGACTGGTTTGGGCCGAGTTTAAGGCCCAAACCAATGTGCTGAAAAGGCCTGAGTGGTGGCACCGCCAGGCTGGGGCGATGGCATCGCCCAGTGCCCGAGAGCCCGGTGGTGGCACCGATGATTACTTGTCGGCCGTTGTCGACACGACAGTGGTGGCATTGCCATTGCCACTAACAGGCGGTGGCACTGCTAGCACCGAGAAACACGAAAGTGATTCAAATTTAGGCTCCAAATTTGAATTCTCTTGAGGCCTATAAATACCAGCCACCGCCCGATTGGGCGGTGGTACCACCGTTGGGCAGCAAGCCCAGGCGGTGGCATCACCCAGTACACTGTTAGTGTTTGACACTAACAGGCGATGGCACCGCCACTGATAGGCGGTGGCACCGTTAGCACCGAAAAACATGAAAGTGATTCAAATTTGGGCTCCAAATTTGAATCCTCTTGAGGCCTATAAATACCCCTCTCATTCATGATTGAAAGGGAGTCTAGAACTGAGAAAGAAAAAGAAAAAACTCTCTTGAAATAGTATCAAAATCTTCCCTCTAAGCTTTAAGAGTGTTCTAATCCAAGAGAGAGGTGAGAGGCCTTGTAAGGGTTACCTCCTAAGCCCATCAAAAGGAGAGGTGCTGTAAGAGAGTTCATCCTCACCCGTTAGAAGGAGGATAGCTAATGGAAAAGCCGGTGGCCTCAAGTGAAGAGGAATCGGGAGTGGACATAGGTCGTATGACTGAATCACTATAAATCGGTTTGTGTTTATATTCTTGCAATTTACTTTACTACAAACCATCTTCACTTTGATGCTCTACCTTCTCATCTCCTTATTACAAATCAATTTACTTCTAAAGCATCTTTTGTTGCGGATTTAATCGAAGCATCATTTTCAACATACGAAGTTTCCAAAACTTATTTTAAAATGCTGAAAGATTATCGTTCTTTACCGCTGCACTAATCCCCCCCCTCTTAGTGCTACTTGATTCCTAACATAATCATCCAGCATTCCGCGAGCAGATCATTCAATGAACTTATTCTCCAATGAGCACCTATACTATATCCATAGTGTCCCTATACAAATAGCTATCAGACTAGCTACCTCCATCATATGTATAGGTATACAATATACTGGTCTATCCAGTTATTTTTATTGAAAAATCTGGGGTAGCATCATATGTGTAGTAGAAGAACAGAAAATAAAATCCTAGAATTTCTTACAGAAAAAGAAGTTTTTATCATCATACGAAGATTGGTGCAAAAAACCATAAAACTAAAAAACTACACATATAAGAAAGATGTGTTTACTTAGGGAGATCGTATATCCCTAAAAACCTATAGATCTGTGGGAGAGGATGAAGGAGGCCAGCTGTCCTCCTCTCTAGTGGTGATCCACATGGCAGAAGCTGTAAAGACACTCCTCAAATCACTGTATAATCTTCCTTTCTATACGTACCACGAGATCAGGAAGGAGCCAACCCTTCTTGCTGTCTGCATGCTGAGCTACTAGCTAAAGAGGAGAAGGAGAGAGGAGTATAAGAGATGGCAACTAAAAGGGATCTAGCCTATGGCTCTTTGGTTCTCTCCTATTTATGGAGGTCTCCTATCAACTTAACCCTAATGGATCCTGACCTATTAGGTACTAAATCTCTATCTAAATACCCAAGCCTCATAGATTAGTGGATCTCTACCCAATAATCTCTTATTGGATCTTATTGTATCTTATCCATAGGATCCAATAGTTTAAGGGATTATTGGATATCCAATAAGATAGGGGCTCTAGCGGATATCTCATATCTGAACCTCTATTCGTTGTAACACTTACCATATGTGTGTAACCCTCTAGACTTAATATCGAGCTGGTTATGAGTCATACCTATCAAAACTTCTTCTGGCTTAGTGAATTATTATCTCCACAACAATTTACTTGACTCATCGATTACGGACATACTAAGTCACTACTCTATAGTCCTCAGACGATACAAGGGAATCCAATCCATTAGAGTTGTCTATCCCTAATTACCATGTATCTATCTTCCCTCATCCATCTAATATCCCAGAGATCATATATTGGGTATAGTGTTGCCAAGCTCATACGAAATCCACTCAAGTCTCGCTTTAATCGGATTCTACCAAAGAACTCTTTCTTTCTCAATCTGAATAACCTTGGCCAGTGATTTGCCTGAGCAAGAACACATGAGATACTTCTCTCATGACACCAATAGTGGATGATCTTTTATTGACACTTAATTATTCACGTAAAGTTGGCTACCATTTTCGATGGCCGATTAAGCTAGATTTGAAACTTCCAAACCTATAAGTCCGGTATCAAAGAGCGAAGTACTCATACAGGACATCCTTGATATCTCAAGTCTAAGGACCAGATACATAACTAAGATGATAGAATTGTTATCTGATAATGAGGTTTCATCAACCATCCAGCATTCCATGAGCGGATCAATCAGTGAACTATTTCTCCAATGAACACCTGTACTATATCCCTAGTATTCTCACATGACATCCATCATATGGATGAGTATACAGCACACCAGTCTATCCAGTTATCTCGATGTGCCTCTTGAGTAATCCATGACCAGGATTATTTAGGGTTTGTGTTTAAAGGCGAATCGATCTCATTATCATAATCTCATCATGATTCGATTCTCATTACATAGATCCATAGATATCACAATACATACAATAAGCAACATAAAATGAGAAAAATTATCAAATAAATAACAAACAAAAAGAGTGCGTATCATATAACATGTGCCATCACTTATATGATTGGCTTACAGGATACCTATGATCAGCAATTTTGATATCCCTTTCGAGTAACCTATGATCAGGAATATTTAGAGTCAGAGTTTATAGGTAAATTGGTCTCATTAACATGATCTCAACATGATCCAATTCCCACTATACAAATCCAAGAATATCATAATATATGTAATAAGCAATATAAAGTGAAAAAATACCACCAATAATAATAAGTAAAAAAGCTATGCAACGTGTCACATATGCCATCACTCACGTGATTAACTTGTAGGGCACTTGTAACTAACATATTTCATTGAGGGCAATAGTAGCTCAATCAGGATTCTCTTGTTGTAACTAGTGAGATGAAATATCACACTTTGTATAAGTTATAGGCTAAAGCTTGTGGTGAGCAATTGAATGCTATAGAGAAAGATTGGTATGGAGTTGTGGTATAGGCGATTAGAACACATGAGCAAGAAATGGGTGCAAGTTCTTTCCAAGAGAGAAGTCTTGTCAAACTTCAGAGGTATACATTTGAAATCTTACATTGATTGTTTGGCTAGCAAACAACAAAGTTTTCTTTCCTAGTTCTATTTTATTTAGAAAAATATATGCCTTAGATCATGTCTATACATATGTATATGGTTCTTTAAGAATAAAAACTCCTAATGGATCTATTAATATTCCTAGTATCAGTAGTGTACTTTATTTATCACTTTTATAGATAATTTTTCTAGGAAAGTTTGAGCCTATGCTATTAAGACCAAAGATCAGGTTATTAATGTTTTCAAAAAGTTTCATGCTACAGTTGAAAGGGACACAAAAAGGCAATTGAAATGTATAAGATCATATAATGGTGGTGAGTGCACAGGATTATCTGACTAACATGAGATAATAGTTTCTGATATGTCTTAGTATAATGCAATTACAAAAAAGATAAACCGCATAATCATGAAAAAGATCAGATGTATGCTTTCACATACTAAACTACCCAAAAAGTTTTGGAATGAGAATTTGAGGATTACAGTTGAGGTGATCAACTTGTCAGCCTGTACAACTCTAGATGGTGATGTTGCAGAGTATGTATGGTCAGGGAAAGATATCTCCTACAAGCACTTGTGAGTGTTTGGTTGTTATGCATTTACATATATTCTAGACATTAAGAGATCCAAAGTGGATGATAAGACAAATAAATGTATTTTTCTTGCCTACTCACATGATCAGTTTGGTTATATGCCTTGGGATCTAGAAACATAAATGGTGTTTAGAAGCAAAGATATGGTCTTCTTTGAGGATTAAACTCTTGAGGATTTGAAGATAGAGGCACCAGCCAAGACTTTTACAGAATAATTAACAAACTGAGACCTAGTTACTCCTCCAGTATATTAGAGTGATGGGAGAGATGTGTAGGAAGATGATGTAAAGGTCGATATTGATCTACTTGTAGAATATGTTGAGCAGGAAGAAGATGGGGAGCAACTTCTCGTAAAACCTCAGTTGAGAAGATCTTCTAGAAAATGTCAACCTTCTAGAAGATACTTTATAGATGAGTATGTGATGCTTAATAATGTAGGTGAACTAGAAAGTTACCAAGAAGCAATTGAAAATGAGCAGAAAAAGAAATTGCTAGTTGTTATACAGGAAAAGATGGATGCTCTATAAAAGAATCATATATATAATTTGGTACAACTACCAAAGAGAAATAATGCCTTGAACAATAAGTGAATTTTAGGTTGAAGACTCAAGAACATTATTCTCAACTAAAGTACAAAGCTAGATTGATTATGAAAAACTTTAGTTAAAAGAAAGATATTGACTTTGAAGAGAGTTTTTATCTTATTATTAAAATATTTTCTATTCATGTTGTTCTTGGTATTACTATTATCTTGGACTTGGAGGTTGAGCAGTTATATATAAAGATAGCTTTCCTTCATGGTGATTTAGAGAAGAAAATTTATATGAAGTAACCAGAAAGCTTCAAAGTTAAAGATAAATAAAATTTTATTTACAAGTTGAAGAAGAGCTTGTATAGGCTGAAGCAAACTCCAAAATAGTGATACAAAAAGTTTGATTCATTTATGACTAAAAATAAATACAAAAGAATGGCTTCAAATCATTCTGTGTACATCAAATAGTTTGGTAAGGATTTTATTACTCTCTTACTTTATATTGATGACATGCTTATCCTTGGGAAATATATATCTACAATTAATAAGTTGAAGAAGGAACTAAGTGAATCCTTTGCAATGAAGGATATGAGACTAGTAAAGCAAATACTGGACATGCATATTTTTCGTGAAAGAAAAAATAAAAAGATTTGGTTGTCATAGGAGAAATACATTGAAAAGGTTTTGGATAGGTTTAGTATGAGCAATGGAAAGCTAGTTGACTCTCCTTTTACATATCACTTCAAGTTGTGCTTAGAGTAGAGTTCATCAAGTATTGAGATGAAGGAGAAAATACATAAGGTTCATTAAGTTTTAGTAGTCAAAAGACTAATATACATGATGGTATGTAAGAGGTCAGACATCACATATGCAGTGGATGTTGTTAGTAGATTTCTTGCAAATCTAGGTAAAGAGCACTGAACAGTAGTGAAGTAAATCTTTAGATATCGCAGAGGGAGCTCCAAAATTTGTTGAAGTTTTGGAGGTGGACTACTTATATTAACAAGTTACACAAATGCAAGTTTGGCAAGAGATATTGATACGAGGAAGTCTATATCAAGTTTTGTACTCACTTTTATAGGGAAAGATGTCTCATGGTAATTTAAATTATAAAATTGTATTACTCTCTCTACCATAGAGGCAGAATATATTGCTGCTATAGGGGTTTGCAAACAAATGTTATGGATGAAAATTTTTTTATAAAAATTAGGCTGAAACAGAAAAATTATGTGGTTCATTGTGATAGCTAGAGCACCATTCATTTGTGTAAGAACTAAGCATTCTATTCCAAGTCAAAGCATATAGATATCAGATATAATTGGATTCAAAATATATTTAAAAAGAAGTAGTTGCAGCTTTAGAAAATTCACACAGATAATAACAGGATAGACATGTTGACAAAGAACTCATCGAAAGAAAGACAAAAGATGTGCTGATGGTTGGTCGACATGGCTTCATATTGAGGAGTCATAGGACAGTCTCACTTATGAGCTGAAAGAGGAGGTTATTGGGCACATGGCCTATTAATTCAGCCCATAGTGGGCTTTAATAATCTAAACTCTATTTTAGCCCGAACCCTTTTCTTTTTTAACCTAAACCCTCTTTTCTTTTAACCTAGACTTACATGGCAACTAGGGCAGAAAAAAGATGGTAGCGACGACTATAGACGTGGCTGTGAAAAAGAAAAAACTATAGTAGTGATAGTTAAGGGCAAAAGAATGAGAGAAGAAAAAGGAAAGAAGACGAGAATAATGCAAAAGTCATTCTCAATCATCCAATCAATGTTTTTACCTCAAGTTAGATAAGATTTGTAGTAGATTCTTATTGTGATCACTTGGGAAGTTTTTTGGTATTATGCATAGTGATCAATCCTTATATTTTTGTTATTCTCTTGTGATTATTGTTTGAGTTTTGGATAAGAGACTCTTGGACTTGTATATTCATTATTTTTATTGTGGATATGCTTTTTTGTCTTACCCTATAGTCCCTTTGTATTGAAGGGATTTTTTTTATATAAATCTTAATATTCTATGTGATTATAATTTTTATTTATTTTTCTTTTTTTTTTTAATATTACGATCTGTTTATTTTTGTTCATATTTTTTTCCCATGAATACTAACAAAGTTGAATCAATAGTTGATGGCTTTTCACTTCTTTTGTTCATCAGGATGACACATCGAGCTCTAACCAGAGGCCAATACTTCCCGATATATATATATATATATATATATATATATATATATATATATATATATATATATATATATATATATATATATGTCACCAAAACTTATGTGACACATTTGACACATTTCACATGCAGCAAGAACACTACAGTGAACTAAGATTTGTTTCCTGCATCCAACACAAGACAATGCTCATCACACCCGTCCACGTCGCGTAGCATACGCTCCGATACGCTTGGTCTTTAGCCCGCATAAAACAAAAGATGGCCCACGTTGGCGCAACACTGACGGCGACACCACAAGCTTCGACTTCATTGACGACAATAGACGACGACTATCCTATATTGGATGGATCCTCTGAAGCCACGTAGTCGTATCCAGGTGTTATATAAAGATCTGTCGAGTTCCTCTTAACCCCCACTTGAGACCAAAGCTGTAAAAGCTTCTCCATGATGATGGTCGACTCTTGTACCGACCTTATCTTCTTCTTCTTCCTCCTCGCGGACACCATGAATCCAGCTGCGAGTGTTGAAACGCCAAGCGCCGGAAGCAGCAACTCGACGGAGTTCATACGCAAGGTGCTGCGCCGCCACCCTCTACCCGGGCCTCTGCTACTCGTCCCTCGCCGGCTACGCCAGTGTAGTGCAGCAGAACGCCATAGAGCTCGCCCACGTCGCGGCCAAAATCACCCTCGCCCGGCTCCGCTCGCTGACCTCCCACGACTCGGCGGCCGGCCGCGGCACCACCGGCCTAGAGCACGCGGCGCTGATCGATTGCTCCGACCTGCTGGACGACGCCGTGGGGTGGGCGCGGCGGGCAGGGGCGGAGATGAAGAGGCTGGGTAAGGTGGTCGGGCCGGAGGTTGCCTGGCGGGTGTCCAACGCCCTGACGTGGATGAGCACGGCGCTGACGGACGAGGTCACTTGCAGGGACGGGTTCGTGAGGGTGGCGGCCGGGCCTGTGAAGACCGACGTCTCCTACCGGATCCGGAAGGTGAAGAAGTATACGAGCAACACCCTCGCCCTCATCCACATACTCGGCTTCAACTGATGACCACTTGTTTGCCTCAGCTTATATTTACGTAGCAGTTGTTCACGCTACACATGCTTGTTATTTCTGTTGGGTACTGTTCAGTGTCTGCTATCGTTAACTGTGAACATAACCTTTCGTCGTCTTCCTCAGTCCTGGTTGTCATCGCAGCAAACTGGCAAAGCACCCTACTGTATCGTGATGGTGCAACTTTGTTCTGCTACATTTGCCTCATACCACGACGAAATCATTTTCATGATCATATCGAGCAGTTGCATCTTTTGTTTTTCTCCCTTTATCACTTCATTTTGGATCTTCTATGGCCCAAAATTCCACACCAGAGTGACTGCTATCCAAGACGAAGGACCACATACCTCGAGCATGGAGACCATATAAGGTCGCAGAACCGTGGCTTGACACCCGTGAGCACACCGGAGATGGCCATAGAATAATGCCTAGTTTAAAAACTCAGGCCAATTTAATTTCAATGGTACACATACTTGTAAATGTGTTTGATGCAATTACCAGCCATGATTCATGAAAGGTTCATTTCTAGAAACATTATGTGTACCATTGTCCAAAAACCAATTTAATACTGAAAGGTTCATTTCTAGAAACATTATGAAAAGTAATTCTACCAGTCCATTCCTGACATCAAGTAAAGAATAACCCATGCGTTCAATCTAGTTGAGAGAACTGAAGGAGATGACCTATTTAGGCAAAATAGATTGTTTAATAAGCTGAAAATTCCAAAATATTTTTCATCCTCAGTTTATGTTGGGAAGCACTTCATTCTATACCTCATCCATTCTGATAGCCAACAAAACTTCTCAATCATAGTCCGTGGTTCCAAGAAAAAGAAGAAAGAAACGAAAAACAAAGGCCGAAATTAATCGATCTAACTTTCTCTAAATATAATGGATTTTTATATCCACTTTTCAAGGATTCCAACAGATCGTTGATTTTTATTCATTGGTTCAGGTCGGATTAATGCACAAAGTGATTAGTATATTAATTGGATCATAATTATCCTAAACAGAAGTAATCCATGTAAAGAACAGCATTTTGGCACTCTAAAAACCACTTGTTTTATACTTCATTTCCTTGCACCAGTTGGTGACAAGATAATGGTGTTGACAAGTAACTGAGTTCTCTCAAGGCGAAGGCAACAGTTCATCCATCAATGACATGAAACTGTTAACCCAAATGAGTTCAAAGAATGAGAATTCATCCACAAAGCTATGTATCTGCGAAGCGCAACACAAGAAAAATCTCTAAGGTGCTGAAGCAGTGGTGTCGTTCGTGCTTGAACTCGACACCCGTCTCACCAATCTCTCCAACGCTTCTCTCATCCACGGGTGCCGGCATCCCTCTTTGGCTTCAGCAACAGTTACCTGAGCGAGTGATTGAAGAATCAGCACAAGATCAAGTGATGTGAATCTGATAACAACACTTCAGTCCATGTACTACTTCTTACCCATTTGCGTTCTCGCAGGTGCATCTCGGGCCAGTATCCGAGTTCCACCGTCACATTCATGGGGAACAGGATGCCCTCGTAGTATGCCTCGTATGTTCTGCTCTTGTACCTCCATCTCCCAAGTTTACGCTGAAATTAACCATGCCATTTACAAGATCATCATCAATGAATTGAATAGTGAGAGATGACATATATATATATATATATATATATATATATATATATATATATATATATATATATATATATGGTGGTGGGTTAGGAAGGTAAAGATGACCTCAACATTGCCTTGCACTCGTGCTTCCTCCAATGCTTCCCTCAAGGCTGCTTGTTTTATGGTCTCATCAGCCTCCCAGCCACCCTGAGAGGTCAACAGAAAAAAGAAATGTCAACATGGACTTAATATAGGAATCACCAATTGCCAATGCATTTCTTCTAAAATCTTAATGTATCAAAAAGAAGAAGAAAAAAATACTGGTGGTAGGGTCCATATATATGTGTGTGTGTATATATATACATATATATACATATATATACATATATATATATGTGTATATATATGTATATATATATATATATATATATATATGTATATATATACATATATATATATGTATATATATGTATATATATATATGTATATATATATATATATATATATATATATATATATATATATATATATATATATATATATATATATATATATATATATATATAATATTGCCACTCTCCATCTATAACATAAGCAAGGTTGTTTCCATGATGCAAATCCGAGATACTAAATAAACTATCTTAAACAAAATAAACTTATGGACGATAGAAATATGATTATGATTGGATCATTCGTTACCTAAGGTTACAAAAAGAGTAATGTATCGCTACGAAAAGACTCATCCTTGAAACCAAAAGTGAATTGTATTTAAAAAATTGTCTCTAGCATTTCAAAGAAGTTCAAACATGAAACGCGATGCAAAAAAATACCAACAAAGAATTGAAGGAGGGTTTGAGTTATACATAACTCCATATCATAAGTAAGATCATATTCATGGCTCAAATCGACGATATTAGAGAAATAATCTTAAAGAGCAATGATATCGTTATGAAAAGAGTACTCGCCCTCGCATAAAAAGATGAGAATAATGAGTGAATTCAAGGATCAGAGTCCATCAATAGCACGACAAAGAAGGAGCAGTTAAAAGATCAAGATTAAGATCAATAAAGACATCCTAATCTTTGGAGACCAGCTCATTCTTATGATAGGTTCCAAACCTTTGGGAACAGCAACCCGTTTCCTTTAGGGGAACTGATGACTAGAACCTCCATCGACCCATGGAGATCGTCGTCGTCGCCGCCGCCCCTCGTGTTGAACTTGTACGGAATGCACCTGCATGGAAGACAAACCCATTTCTCCATCAGACAAACCCCACTCACTCCACCTGCTCGATGCGTTTCGACGACGTACGGCATGCGTACCCGACGACGAGGCGGCTGCCGGTCTTGCTGTAGCGCTGCAACTGCCTGCCCTGACGAGACACCAACGACGCCATCTGCTTCCCGTCGTCACCGCCTTCCTCCACCAAACCAAACTGCTGTTCTCCTCCTTTCCTTTCTTCCGTCTCTCTCGAAGAACACGAGGGAGGGGGAACCAGGGGGGATTGGGATTCGGAAGCAAGTACAGCAAAGAGATGGCTATAAATAGAAGACGGAGGCGGACAAGGGAACGGTCGCCGCAGCGTGTGCCTCTGAGTTTGAACTCACGCGAAGGCGTCGCTTGCGGACGCTACCCATCGCGCTTCGTCGGTTCTTTTCTTGGATTTTGTTCCTGTCGACGTGATACGAAGAGTCAGGAATGCAATCGGAATGTGTTATGATTGACGATGGCGATGAGTTGACGCGGCCGCTAAACGGAGTCGATCGAGTCAGATCAAGTAAAATCGAAGGGTGGGCTACCCATGGTTTCGCGATGAAGGGTGAGGTGAGTGTGCCCTGACTCGGCCTCTGACGCGGATCAAACCGAACCTTGTGGCGCCACTTTCATGTCTCCACCGAGTCACCGATCAAGAAATATACCTGATGAAGATTCATGATACTCTCTACCGACACTTTATTTGTCACGGATTTAGCTCTTCACGACGAATACGACATATGTGATCCATGCATAATATCATAAATATTGAATATAAATTTACACTTAAATATCGATAGATATGTAAAAGGAAAAGGTGCAATTAATGCTTGAAATGCTTGAATTGGATGATCACTGAGCAATCATCATTGGTGTGAAAATTGTGCTCGATTAGGTTCGGCAATATCGGAAATGAGTCAACATTGTTAACCATGACCCGACCAGATGCGATGATAAAAACATGTCTCGTCGAATTAGATAGGTGATTTAGATCAATCATTTGTCTCTATTGCTCTCAATCGATTCTTTCCATGACGGTCAAAAAGGAAGAAGAGTCAAATTCTATGCCTAGAATATATTCCGGAAGAAGATGAAGAAATATTATGATGCGTATATTCACATAAACAAAAATGTTTTCAACGTTTGACTTCATCCCGATGGCTATAAATCCAAGAACATGTCCCGGAGATCGAAGAACCGATTGAAATCGGCAGCATCTTTATTAAATGTGTCTAATTAGGTTCAAATCGATTTGAACGGAACTAGTTTTTATTCAACCATTTGGTTTAATTAAAATAAAATAAATTCGAACCAAAATTAGTTTGAACCTACCAAACCGAATTAATCTGATTCAGTTAATCATTTTATAATTTTAAATAATTTAAAAATATATATTTTTAAAAATAAATTGATATGATCTGGTTTAATTGAACCGAATTAGAATCTTAATCCAATTGGACCCACACATATAGATCACATTCAAATCGTTAACTCGAATAACGCAATGAACCTTCAACTTAGTGTCTCATCCTCCCGTTGTAGAGGGAAAAGCAAATGACGGCAGAACAACGCATGGTTTATACTCCCAAATCAACCCATCTCCCGTCGTAGAGACTTGGACATGCCTCTTCTCCCCCAACAACTCGTCTTTTCTAGGCCCCAAACAATGCAATGCCGACGATGGAAATTTCTCTCTGCGCGCATGTGGCTCACTGTAGGAATCTTACTTGAACCCGTCTCTCCCTCTCTCTGTGTGCGTGATGTAGGAATGTGGAAGCAACTGAATCTACAATAAACGGAGGTAAGGGTGAACACATAGGAAACACACCTGAACCAATCTCATCAATGGCTAAGCTCGTAAGGGCTTTGGGAAACCCTATCCCGTGAGTCACCGTCATTATCATCAGCTGCAACTAGGTCTTCCTCGTTTGCAGAAAAAGGGGTTCTTCTTCCATCCATATAGACTTACGTTAGAAACACGTAGCTTTGGCTCTGTTCATGCACCTGAACCTTGTGAAGACCGTCTGGTTCCAGTCTTCTCCACGCCAGACAATGTGGACTTCGCCTTGCACGGGGCTGCATGCATGGTTATTCTTTCAGAAGGGTTCATGAACCTTGTGTGAGAACAGGGCAATTCAATCTAAGGTTAGATTGACCATCCCTTTACAAAGAAATCATGTGCAGGGCAACAACACACGGGATGAAATAGTGATCAAAGCGGGTGAAAAGGAAGAGAGAAAACCCTATGTTATGACAAGATGGAAGAATATGATTGGGTTACTAGTAGAGGTACTCATGCATGATGGTCTTAATCGGTGGCCTTCTTCTTGCGTATCCACAGTTTCCAACCTGCAGTTTGCATGCGTGATGGTCTTCGCAGGCGGCCTTCTTGTCATCCACATCCACAGTCGCATTCAATAGCCAGCCATTAAAACGAATAGACCCAGATGCTGCATGTCCACAGTTGCCAACCTCTTCTTTGGGACGTTGCAAGGTGGTCCTCTTCTCATTCATATACATATATTCACCTTCAATGGCAGCCATTAAAATAGTTGCATATGGTGAATTAATGGATGCTACCTGCGAAGAACAATAGAGATGTGTAATCACATGTGAGACGAATTCTAAGGCAACTCAAATGCTCAAGCCAATGTGTTATAGACACTCCCCGTTTTACTATATGCTTACAGGTGAATTCCCAACAATATTGTTGATTCACTTGTAAGACTTAGTCATGGCTCATCTGTACCATTTGCCTATGAACTATGTTAAGACAGAGGAAGAAAAAATATTCTTTGATAATAAGTTCTCATATACTACCTACCATGAATCTCCATCTATTTATAAGAGTTGCAAGACATATCTTGAAAGGTCAGATTCACAGACCTATATTTATACACCTCTTGATGGTAACACATATCTTTTTTTCCCAATATAAGATATAATTAATAATAGTATTACAACAACATGATAAATTACTTGGATCATAGATTATCCAGCATCTCAGTCTCATCATCTATGCACAATATTTTAGGCTCTTTCTTATATTAATTAGCTCATCAATCCATATGGAATTGTCCACATCATTTGTTAAATCTTATAAATATAATAATAATATCGGAACATTGCTTCTCAGCTTTTGGGATTATTATCTAGAAATTCAAAATCTTTATCATTGTTCATCACGACTATTTCAAGTCCAGTGCTCAAGTCTATCGTAAGAGTTCTATTGTCTAAGTCAAATAACCACATGAGATAAAGTCGCTAGAAGTATTTAGAAGATACTCTCTTTTGTGGTATTTATTAACTCATGTAGACATATTCTAGCATATGTTAGCCCTTGATTTATCCATTTGATGGATGACCACTAAATCCTAATCCCAAACACAACATTCTCTAATTCATCTGTTAACATGGTCCACACCCAATCGACGTGAGATTGGGCCCACAATTGGCTCAGTTAGACTTACTGGACTAAGCCCATCTCTTTGCATATGACATTTCCAATTAAGTTGGAAGATGGTTTGTTTTGCAAAATTACCCTGGACATTTACAAAATTATGTATTAGTTCCTAACCTTTTCATAAATTTTCTTGATAAATCTCTTTTTTTTTTTTCTATCCATGTAAAAAAGCATATCATGGTATCAAATGATAGAAGTAAGAGCATACTATTTAGAGTCTCCTTCTTATTATTCATAATTTTTAAAAAATTAATAAAATAGTATTTTACTATTTATAATCCTTTTAATATTATTTTTATTCCTTTTCTTTTCCATCCCCGCATCCTATAGTTGCAGACCCTATTGTTGTTGGCTCTTCCTACTACCCGTGCACTCTACTAGGTAGTCTACAAAAGGTTCGAAATAAATTTTTTTTAGGTTAATACAATTAAACTATAAGATGGTGTTTTCTGGATTATTATAAATATATATAATCTTAAAAATATTAAATTATTATAATAAATATCAAAGATAATTTCTCATCTTATTCTTTTTAATTCGTAGTTCATCTAATGAATTTATTATTTGATATTATCTATTAAGATGAGGAGGAGGAGGAGAGAAGAAGAAGAAGAAGAAGAAGAAGAAGAAGAAGAAGAAAGAAAGAAAAGAAAATGGGTTATAAATAATAAGTAAAAAAAATCAGAATTAATTGTAAATTATATATATGTCTATTTAAAAAATAATTTAAAAATATCTGAAGTTCTTAATATGATATTATAAATCTAAAACCATGCATTATCAGCTGTGTAAAAAAGGTAAAAGTTTTACTTCTATTAAATTTTAATAAAGATATACATAAAATTCTTAAAAGGTAAACGAATAATATTTTTGGTCAAATATGAGATTTAGTTAATGTTTACGGACTAAAGTGTAATAAAACCCTCAATATAATAATTTTCTGCGTCCACCGAATTGAGTTTTGGGGGGTTTTCGGCGGCGAATGCATCGCGTTCTCTCCCCGCTTCGCGTCCAAACCCGCGCCTCGCGCCGCGGCCTGGCCCACTTCCTCCCGCCGCCGGAGCGCTTTCTCTCCGATCCCCGCCTTGGCTTCGTCTGCGAAGAGCTCCGGTCCCTCGACAAGCTCCCCGCTACGCCACCCCGACGACCGGAGGAATCGTCGACACCAGCACGAGGGAGGAGTGTACGTGGGGTGGTTGAGGTGTCGCACCCGTGGCCGGAATGGGTCCAGCTGATGGAACACCTGCTGAGGAAGGGCTACTTGGACCACTCTGCCTTGCGGGTGGATGATGCATCTTCGTCGTCTTCTTTGAGTGCTTCCAAGGATTCCAATCTTATCCGGACGGCATGCCTCAATTTTGCACGAGATCGGTTCGATATCATCAGGCAAGAGCTCTTTTTTTGCCTCCTCCTTGTCTTTTGATTCGTGTGCTACCCAACTGAACATGAAAGGAAGGAACCTTTGGAAATATTTGCCTTTTCCTTTTCGCATGCCTAGATTCAATTTGAGTGCATCGTTTGTATGATTGCCTGAGACCAACTGGACTTCCTAGAAAATAAATGTGACTAGTAGCACCACAATCATGTCTTTCAAGATCATTTAAAAAGTATCGTAGGTTTCTTCTAGCATATTGTTTTGTTCTTGTTCCAGTTATGGGCCTTCGTTGTGCAAAAAACACAGCTAGAAACTATTAAAAAGATTGCACTGAATTTTAGGTCCAACATTATTTCCTGCATAAAAGTAGGATAAGAAACACTTTAAATGTATAGGAGAGTGATAGTTGCAAGAGCACATTGGTGAGAATGGGACAATATCCTTCCAACCCTTTTCTACCTTTTATGGACAGACTATCAGCTATTTTTGTTGGTGGTGTAAGCATATTTAAAAGATTATTGTCAAAGAAGATCAAGGAAAACAAGATCGATAGTTGAATTCTTTGATAGCTCATGATCAATGTTTCGAACTTTTGTTCAAAACAAAGACAAAATTTTGTTTGGAGAAGAAAATTTTATTCTGATTATAGAAGTCAACAAGGACTAGAAATTGGTTGGTGATTGCAAAGGGGGACAAAAAGGTTACTAAGAATATTAATCTGCAGGAAAAGATGATGATTTTTTGTGAGGGGAAGATCAAGAACTGGATGGTTTATGAACAGAGACTAGTAATGGAGACAATTAAGTAAAATTAGTGAGTCGAACCCATTGTACCATCACAAATCATAGTAGAGGGAACAGTTTAAGCAGACAATCACATAAGAATGAAATATTATCATACATAAACACCAAAAGGGAGCATAAGAGTATTATTAAGATCAGCCGAACTTTTAGCTGAAACTCCACAGGCATTTAATTCAAAAATGCCTTCTGGACATCATTCAGGTTAGGAGTTGAAGGAACAATTCATCCAATGTTCTGAGGAACCAAATTAACACCCATTATATGTACCAGCATCTAGACAAATATAAAAGGAATACTTTGATCCAATCATGTAGAAAACCACTTTAATGCTACAATTAATGACCTAAAACAACTAAACTAAAGTTCCAACATGATCCGAATAAAAGCATATTTTATATTCATTAATTGAATATCATAATATGTCATAGTTTATTTTTCTTTTTGTAATTACCTGAGAATATTTCTGATTGTATTGCTTGTGTGATGACATGATTATTTAAATTTTATCCCATGGATACATCATCCATGTATTACATATGAATTTAGCATTTCTTAAAAAAAAATTATTATAACAAATTGACATGTATTATAAATAAATAAAATATTATGTATATGTATACTTTTAAGTTAGTTTCAACTTTCAATAATTCAACTACAGGGCTTATACTTCATTGGGATATCAAGGATGGTAAACCTTTGGTTCGGCAAAGGGATGGCATTTAAGTCTACCAAGGCAGAGGCGATGAGGTTGTATTAGTGGTAACAGATAGCAGCCTTGTTGAGGGAATTAAAGAGAAAATATATCAATAAAGGATAACATAAATATCATAATGTAAAAAATGTACCATTGGGTGATAAACCTGTGACTTGGCACGTGAGATAACATTTAAAGTTCACCAAATATATTATCCATAGTGTGGGGTTTGATTCCATTGGGTTTAGTACAAACCTGAGTGACTTATAATATCTTTTTGAAAAGAATACTAGTATATAATATATAATATAAGTATAAGATACAAAAGTAAAATAAAAGAAAGATGCATTATCATATGAATACAAGCACATGATTAACGTGACTTGTATGAGTTGCTTCTTATTTTTATACTTATTGATTTGACTATGTGAAATGTATGTGTTGTTCTGTTATTGATGTGTTATAAGTACTTTAATGTGTATAATATATTTTAAATTGTGCTTACACATCCTACGAGGGAGGTTTGATCACTTATTGGATATTTTTTAAAATACTCACCCCCTTTCCTCTCTCCATAGTGTCACGGACAAAATTGTAAACGACTTGTTCGGTGTAATGCATGTTTGAGTGTCCCTTTGGTTGTGTACTTGTAAATTAATGACCTAAAACAGGCAAAAACTAAAGTTGACAAGCATGAGGCTCCGACATAAAAGTGCAGCGTCGAGGAATACTTGTAATAGAATTCATTAATAGTGGACCAAATCATACCTTTGTCATAGTTCGAGCTTTGATCTTTTGTTGGAATGTGCATTGGCTATAAAGTGTTTACTGAAAGAGTGGCTTGTGGATCCGTGTGAAGCGATTCCGTCTTCTCTTTTTAGGTCCCATGGATAGAAGATTTCATGTGATTGCGGTGATACGCATTGGTGCCGCACGGCTTAAAAAAAAAATTATTAGTCAAATTGACATTGGTATCGAGCGGGACAAGCTCACTTAAAATATTAGTATATGTAAGCGTGGGGAGTTTCAACTTTCAATAGGACAAGCTAAGGGCTTATAGCTTCAGGTGGGGATAGTTCAAGGATGGTAAACAAACTTGCGTTGCAAAGGCAAGCGGGGTGCTTAGCCAAGGATGAGACCGTGCAGGCGATGGGTTGCTCGATGATCGAAAGAGTTGTGCAAAGCTCAGAGGTGAGAAGAAAGTTGCAAACTCGAATTCGAAAGAGAAAGGTCTTATACGGACGATAAAGGATAGCCATAAGGCGGTGAAGGTCATGGAGCATTGAAACTTTCTCTTGGCATGTGATATACTTTCGTAAGTTCTTTGCACGTGAGATGAGTTCGATTTATGTTGCTAGACCGGAGGGGTATATTATCCATAGTGTATTGGTGAAGTGTTGATTCAGCAAGTGGGTTTATTGCGATGAGTGACTTATAATATCTTTTTGAAAAAGAATACGAAGTAGTCGAGGGATAGTGGTCTAAAACTACAGGGAAAAGTAAGAGATGTTGAAAGGCGGATATCCATGAGGATAAGTCCGCTCTCGAATGTGAATCTAGTGCAATGGATTTTGAGGAGTACCTCGATTGAGCTCGAGGATCGAGTGAGCGGTGAGAGTCATCGCATGATCTCGCAAGTGGCAATGCGTTGGCGGGACGCATAAGCGAGATAAGTAGGCAACATAAAGTGAAGGCACACTTGGAGCCGATAGTAAGATCGGACTCACACAGGGTCCTACGTGGAATGGAGGCGCGAGGGCCACCATTACGCAATGCAAATCGAGAAGCAAAGCAACTTGGGGGTAACTTGGTGAAGTACCCAAATCGCGTGAAGGAGTTGGCTTTGAAGATGGAAAAGCGGAGGCTTGGTGCTTTCTTAGGCAGAGGTCGAGGACATGGACTCTTAGGCGAGGAATCGGATCATGTCGTTCCATGAGGTTTCATATTCGGATGGAGTCGACTCATCTTGCGTGGTGCCAAAGACAAAGGAGCTTTGAGGCAACGCACCTTATCTCGATGATGCATTTGGTGGAGATTCTAAAGCGACGCGGTTTCTTTGGCAAAGTTGGTGTCAAAAAGCCTTGGGGCAAGAGGCAGAGACGGCTACTCTTGAAGAATATGCGCGCAGTGTTGCTATTGAGTTGCCCGAGGAAACCCCAGCGGAACAGTGCGGGTAGGGGCGAGTCGGGATCTGACAATGGTGCACCTATTTCAGTAAGTCGGGAGACTTTTGTCGAGCGATGGATTGTCTAGCAGCTAGGCTTCGTCGAAGTGTGACCCGAGTGGGTGCACAAGGTCGATTGGAAGCGAATCAAGAATCGGTGGCGAAGGCCTGCGATGTGTTGGCGTAGTCCACATGGAGATATCGCAGATTCGAGTTTACCCGCGAGGATCGAATGCAAGTCATCGGGAGCGAGTTGATGCGAGGAGATCGTGGTGGAATGGTTCGTGGCAAGAAGACACACAAAGTGCTTCCGTGAGGACATGGTCATCTGGAGATATGGCCAAGGAGCGCGACAAGAGCTCAAGTTGGTGAACAACACGACAGTAAGAAGAGCTATGGATTGGCTTGAATGCCTTGGTACCTTCGTGAGCGCGGGTCTTCCGTCGCGTGCCGAATGCGCATTGAATGGAAGCCTTGGACATCAACAAGTTCGTGCCTGTCGAGGAAGAAGTTCGGGATGCAAGTACGGGAGTCCCATTTGGGATTTGGATCATCTGAGAGGTATGATCGGAGCTTTGAAGAGTGGAACTACTTGAGCTCACTTTCGCTTAAGGAGCCCTTAGGCAAGTCGGAGGACAAGGCCGAGTAAGCGAACATTGCGCCAATGAAGCTAAGGAGAAGCAAATGGTGCAAGTCCTACAACATGAGTGGCGGTGGCCACTGCGTGGGAGTTCACCATCTGTATTTCCATCGACTAGCTAAGCCGCGTCGAGAACACGAGAGGTGTTGAAGCGGGGTCGAATAGGCGTGGAAGCGATAGCGAGTCAATGGGACTCGATTACCCAATATCGATCATCGGTTAGATTGAAGGTGAACTCGGAGAGTGTCACAACGCGAGGAGATCTACCGATCACGAAGAAGGGATGCTGATGCGAGACAACGGATAGTAGTGCCATTGGCGTCGCGGTGCCATGGTACGCCGAGGCGGGACTTAGAGTCATCAATCCCTTGCTCTCTTAGAGGAGAGCACTTGGCGTGATATGGGCGTGGAGGAGGAGAATGCTTTGGCAAACACCATGTACCAAGACAAAGTGAAGAGGGCGAAGGCCGAAGAACCGAGTAAGACTAATGTCAGCAGACTTTCTATCAAGATAGCCGTGAGTGAAGGACTTGGTCGATGAGAGAGTGACGACAAGGATCGGAAAGGCCGCGTGATCTTTGTACCTTTACTACTCGAGAGGAGTCGGCGAAAGAAATGATGAGAAGCGATGTACAATCCCAAAGCGACCAAATCTATCGGAGACTTACTCAAGTTGGAGTGATAACTTCTTGCATTCGAAGTTCAAGCAATGAAGGTGAATCACGATGGTGACTCGGTATGCAAGGATTGCAAACACTTCAAGTGCTTCGGAAGTGTGGTGAGAGCAAGCGGCGAATTCCAAGTAACGACACGCACGAAGTACAACCTCGAGGAGGCGGGCGAAGTCAAGTAACCTTTGCCTTCTCGACTCCCAAGAGAATGGGCGGAACTCAGTACCCAGAACTCTCTTAGTTATCAAGCGAGAGGAGCTGCACGGATGTGAAAGACCCCGAAGACAACTAAGTGGAAGAAGATTCGATGGGCAAATTTTGCGAAGGAAGGACTTGTAAACTTTAAAGGTTGCGGCGATGCTCGTTAAAGCTCCAACAAGCATCTATCCGATTCAAGAGAAGAAGAATTTGAAGATGGCGCATATCAAAGATGGTCTTTTCCTTCATCGAGGTATCCGAAGAACCAACAAGGATCAAGACAACTTTGCCAACCCCACACGAAAGTCGAGTCATTGGCGAGTTGAAAGACACGGCGGATTAAAGTTCGACGACTCAACAACAAGCGGAGAACAAATGGGAGCCAAGGGCGCATCGCGGCGAGGAGCGAGAAGATCGAAGATCCAACAAAGAAAAGAAGTTGTAAGCGTCGTGAAGCTTCCGGCGAGGGCGTCGAAGGATTAAGTGGGGAGAATGTCACGGACAAAATTGTAAGCGGCTTGTTCGGTGTAATGCTTGTGTTTGTCGTGTCCCTTTTGGTTGGTTGTCACTTGTAAAGCTTGTAAAGGGCTTGCAAAGGCAAAATGCCCTATTTGAGTGAGTTTGTGACCATTGTAGGCTTGTACATGCAATGCAGCGTCGAGGAATACTTGTAATAGAATTCGATCAGTAGTGGACCAAATCTATACCTTTGTTGTGCAATCGTTTCGAGCTTGTGATATCCATTGTTGGAATGTGCATTGGCTATAAAGTGTTTACTAAAAGAGTGGCTTGTGGATCCCAAAAGCGCTTTCTCTGTCCGTCTTCTCTTTTGCAGGTCCTAAGGGATTGCAGAAGATTTCGGGTAGGCTGACCTTTGCGGTGATACGCATTGGTGCCGCACGGCTTAGGCAAAACCAGTTAAGTCCGTGACAATAGGTAACTCATCAAAAGGTGTGTTGTTTTTCTAAGGTTGGATGTGTATCTTAGTGTTCCACATGTGTCAAAGAGGATTTTATAACAAGGTGTCACGAACGGTCGTCGCACACTCGCAACAACTTTGTTCAACGTTCCGTTTGTCGCTTGCCCATGCATGTACATATCCTTGGCAGCCTGTTTTGCCATGTTTTGGTGTGTTTTCCTTGTAAAAATGTAAGAAACAGCAGCTCGTAGCGCTGCAGAATGATCGCTCGTTGCATCTACCCAAAAACCCCCAAAACAGCTCCGTTTTTGTGTGTCGCGGGCTGATTTCTGCAGTCCGCAGCCATCCCAATTTTGTCAGCCATCTTAGCACCCAGGAACCACCCGAGTGGCACATGGCTGGATGGGTCTTCAGTATAGTGTCGGGCGTTGAACACTTTCACAAGTTTGCACGTCAACTTGACGGAAACTTGCCTTCGTGCCCGGCACTTGGGGAGTAGTTGTTTGCGGACTTGCAGCTGCTCATTCACCCTTCTAAAGTCCTTGTTTTCCTCCTCTCCTTTTCTGTTTTTCTACACTCCAAGTGCTCGCTCAATTGCTTGTAAAGCTTCCCTCTTCGCGAGACGTCGGGACTTGTCCGCCGCTCGCTTCAAGACTAATCAACTTCTCTTTTTACAGGTCCTACGGGACCTGCACGAGATTGCAATTCGGCTGACCCTTTGCGGACGCGTATGTCATAAGTGCGCCTCAAGACTTAGGCAATCCAAGCTAAGTCTGATCGAAGTGGGTGCAAAGGTGATTCTTGACTTAGGCAACTTTAGCTAAGTCGGTGGCTTGCCGCAAGGGTGCCTCATCACTTAGGCAATTCTAGCTAAGTGCGTGACATTGTGGTATCAGAGCAGGCAAGCATTTTTGAGCGGCGAAGAAACTTCGCAATCTCGCCATGGCGAAACATCGTGGTGAATCGAGCAAAATGGGGCAAGCCGGAATGTTGCCCCAAGCAGCCGCAGGAGGGCTACATGTGCAAACTCGCTCTCTCACTGTTGGAGCCGCTCATGAGGAGCGGGGTAGCGAGCACGATGAGCGAGAAGTTGGCTGCTCACCACGAGCGGAGGAGGCGCAATCTGGAGCGCCAACCGGAAAAAAGACCCAAAGAGAGAGGATCACAGCGGCGGAAACCCGCTTGGATGTTCTTGAAGCGAGCTTGGACGAACTCTACTAAGGCCAAAGTAGGCTTCTTGGCGTAGAGAGCTCGCGAAGAAAAGTGAATCCGGATCGACAAGGTTGAAGCCCTAGTTGACCGATCGACTGACGACGACGAGGACTCGTGCAACATTTGCAAGAGATGGTGACGGAACTCACTTCCATAGTGGTAGTGCTCACAAGGGCGTTGAATGCGGGGGGAAGCAACACCCGTGTTGCGCCGACGCAAAGCTTCAAGGCGCTCGACCCACATTGTTATGGGGGTGCTAGAGATCAAGAAGGAGCTCGAGAATTTTCGCATTTGATATGGAACAAGATTTCGAGAGCTACGAGGCTAGACTCTGAGGACACCAAAGTTTCGATAGCGACTATGTATCTGAACGAAGATGTAAAGCTTTGGTAGAGAACCCGTTGGGAAGAGATTCAACAAGGTCGGTGCCGAGTGGACACATGGGACGACTTGAAGCGTGAGTTGAGAACTCAATTTCTGCCCGAGAACATTGAGTTCGTCGCAAGGAGGAAGTTGAGACAACTCCACCAAACGACTTCCATTCGGGACTCTGTGAAGCAATTTTCTGCACTGATGTTGGACATTCAAGATATGTCTGAAAAAGATAAGCTGCTCAACTTTCTTGACGGCCTGAAGCCATGGGCTCAATAGGAACTTTATCGACGGAATGTCACTGATGTGATCGGTGCAATTACCGCCGCAGAAAGGCTCACTAACTTTGTTTATTCAGAGGACCCGAGGAAGAAGAAACAGTCTACAGGAAATCGCTATCCAAAGCATCCTCCTGGGAAGGAACCTGGGGGCGAGCAAAGGAAGAAGAGTTTCCATAAGGGGCCGAACTCAAACGACAGGGCCTCAAGACCTGGTAGATGCTGCTTGTGCGAAGGGCCACACAGGGTGTGGGAGTGCCCACAAAAGCAGGCACTCAATGCCTTGTTGGCTTCCATCAACCCCCCTAAGCTAGACAAGGGCAAGGCGGTTGCCCCCAGCTCAAGTAGCTCAGAATCTGGTAGCGACGACGGGGAGTCGCGAGGACCCCGGATGGGCACGATGCGTTTGTTGAATGCATTACGGGATCAAGTGGGGGAGAACACAAAGCCGAAGCAACAAAAAGTAGGAAACAGTGAGCTGATGTATGTGGACATCAGGCTCAACGACCAAACTACCCGGGCAATGGTGGACACGAGCACTACCCACAACTTTATTGCCGACCGAGAAGCAAGGCGACTTGGGCTGACCTTGGAGAAGAACCCAAGTCGAATGAAGGCGGTGAACTCGGAGGCCAAGCGAATCTCCGAGCTAGCAAAGGGAGTCCCTATCAAGATCGGATCCTGGAGCGGGAGCACAAACATAATGGCAGTGCCATTGGACGACTTCCAAGTGATTCTCGGAATGGAGCTCATGCACGCTGTGAAGTTGGTGTCAATGCCGTTCCTAAACTCCTTATGTCGGATGGGAGGCGACAACCCCTACGTGATTCCTGTCTCTCGGGGAGAAAATAAGGATCCCCAACATCTATCGGCATTGCAACTAAAGAAAGGGGTACGCAAAGGAGAGTTAACCTTCGTGGTTGCTATGAAGCTGGAACCACTTGATGGGGAGGCCATTAAAGAACCTACTGTGGTGGCGAATGTATGAAGGAGTTCAAGATGTTATGCCACCGAGTTGTAAAACTCGCCACCCACGAGGCGTGGATCATCTTATTGAGCTAGAGTGGGAGTGAAGCCTCAAGCGAGACCACCATATCGTATGCCCCCTCCCGAGTTGGAGCTCGAAGCGATTAGATGAATCGCTAAGCGGTGGTCTCATCCGCAGCATCTAAAGCACCATTCGAGAGCTCAGTTCTCTTCCAAAAGAAGCAAGATGGGAGTCTCCGACTATTTTCGACTATCGAGCCCTCAACAAGGTGATTGTGAAAAACAAATATCCCATCTCGCTCAAAATGCGGACTTGTTCGACCAATTGGGCAAAGCAAAATATTTTTCAATTTTCGACCTTGGTCGGGTATCGTAGGTGCGGTTTCTTTGAAGGTGATTTTAAGACTACTGTGTGACCAGGTATGGAGCGTTTGAGTTCTTGGTGATGCCTTTCGGCTTAACCAACGTTCCAGCCACCTTCTGCACTCTTATGAACCGGCTATTCAAGGAGTATTTGGACAAGTTTGTGGTCGTCTACTTGGAGGATATCGTCGTCTACAGTTGAACACTTGAGGAGCATATTGAGCACCTTTGAACAATTTTCAAAGTTCTCTGGGAGAATACTTTTTTCGTGAAAAGAGAGAAGTGCTACTTTGCTTAAACGGAGATCTTATTCTTAGGGCATCGAATCGGTAATGGGTCCATTCGAATGGACAAGTCAAAGGTGCAAGCTATGGCGGAATGGAGTATTCCAAGGAAGGTGCCAGAGCTGAGATCCTTCTTTGGTTTTGTGAACTACTATCAGCGCTTCATAATGGGGTATTCGAAGCGCGCAGCTCCACTGACGGAGTTGTTGAAAAAGGAGCAGCCTTGAAGATGGTCCGACAAATGTGAAGCGGCATTCCAAGACCTAAAGGCTGTCGTTTTGAAAGAACCGGTGCTCAAATTGCCAGACTATGGGAAGCCTTTCGAAGTCCATACAGATGTTTCAGACTTCGCTATTGGGGGAGTACTCATGCAGGAGGGCCACCCAGTGGCCTATGAAAGCCGCAAGCTCAAGGCGAGCGGCGGTATCGCTCGCCGCACGAAGGAGATGATAGCGGTGATCCATTGTCTACGAGTATGGCGACACTACCTTCTCGGATCGCAATTTGTGCTGAGGACAGACAACATCGCTTTGAGTTACTTTCAGACTCAGAAGAAACTCTCTCCAAAGCAAGCACGATGGCAGGACTTGCTGGCGGAATTCGATATGGTAATGGAGTACAAGCCCGGCAAAGCAAATATCGTAGCCGATGCGTTGAGCCGGAAAGTGGAGCGAGTGAATGCTATGCAACTGGAGGGCGGAGGCCAAGCAAGTCAGTTGCACTCCAACTTCCTTTCTCGGATCAAGGATGGGTATGCAGTGATCCCAGGCAGAACCTTGACGAATGCCCGATCCAAGAAGGCAAGGCACGACGATTTTGGGTCCAGGAGGGACTCGTCTACACCAAAGGGAATCGAGTTTATGTCCCTCGAGTGAACAATTTAAGGCGTGAACTCTTGAAGGAGTGTCACGATTCCCTTTGGGCAGGACATCCGGGCATTTACTGAACATTGGCTCTCGTGGAGAGGGCCTTTTATTGGCCGAAGATGGGGACGGACGTGGAGGAATATGTTCGAACGTGCCTAACTTGTCAACAAGATAAGGTGGAGCAGCGGAAGCGGGTGGGACTTTTAGAGCCGTTGCCCATACCAGAAAGGTCGTGGGAGAGCATTTCTCTGGACTTCATATCAAGCTTGCCGGCAGTAGGGGGACTCGGATCGATACTTGTGGTGGTCGACCGATTTTCGAAGTATTCAACCTTCAATGCTGCACCCTTACACTGTTCAGCAGAGGAAGCGGCGAAGCTAATGATGAAGAATGTGATGAAGTATTGGGGAGTCCCGCACAATATCATAAGTGATCGAGATGCTCGGTTTCTGGGACGATTCTGGACCGAGCTATTTAAATTGTTGGGGTCGAAGCTATACTTCTCCACAAGCCTCCACCCCCAGACGGATGGCCAAACTGAGAGAATAAACTCGCTCCTAGAGCAATATTTTCGGCACTACGTGAGTGCCAACCAACGAGATTGGGTGAAGCTATTGGACATAGCCTAATTCTCTTACAATTTGCAGCGGAGCTCTGCGTCCAACAAGAGCCCCTTTGAGATCATCACAAGACAACAACCGTCGACTCCTCACACTTTGGCTATTGGATATACAGGGAGTAGTCCGTCCGCATATCAGTTGGCAAAAGAATGGCATCGAAATGCAGATATTGCGCGGGCTTACTTGAAGAAGGCGGCCAGAAAGATGAAGAAGTGGGCAGACTTGGGAAGGCGACCCTAGGAATACAAAGTCGGCGATTTGGTGTTGGTGAAGCTCCAACCAACATCACTCCAATTCTATAGAAAAAAGGTGCACAAAGGATTGGTACGCAAGTATGATGACCCCTTCCCAATTATCAGTAGGGTGGGCAACGTCTCCTACAAGTTGCAGCTGTCGGCGTGGCTCAAGATTCACAATGTTTTCTATGCCAGCAACTTGAAAGTCTACCACTCCGATCCACAAGATGCTTCTCGAGGCATCTCAACTCGATAACCTCCCACCAGAGCCTCTTACGAGAAGCGAGTTGAGACCATTTTAGCGGATCGCAAGACCAAGCTACCCAATGGAGCTGAACAGATCGAATACTTGGTGAAGTGGCGAAAGCTTCTCAGAACCGAAGCTAGTTGGGAGCCAGAAGATGCCCTCCAACATGAAGAAGCAACCATCAAAGCTTACCAGCAAGCGTCGACGAGGACGCCGACAGTTTAAGTGGGGGAGAATGTCACGAACGGTCGTCGCACACTCGCAGTAACTTTGTTCAACGTTCCGTTCGTCTCTTGCCCATGCATGTACATATCCTTGGTAGCCTGTTTTGCCATGTTTTGGTGTGTTTTCCTTGTAAAAATGTAAGAAACAATAGCTCGTAGCGCTGCAGAACGATTGCTCGCTGTATTTGCCCAAAAACTCCTAAAACAGCTTCGTTTTTGTGTGCCGCGGGCTGATTTCTGCAGCCCGCAGCCACCCCAATTTTGTCAGCCATCTCAGCACCCAGGAACCACCTGGGTGGCACATGGCTGGATGGGTCTTCAGTATAGTGTCGGGCGTTGAACACTTTCACAAGTTTGCACGTCAACTTGACGGAAACTTGCCTTCGCGCCCGGCACTTAGGGAGTAGTTGTTTGCGGACTTGCAACTGCTCATTCACCCTTCTAAAGTCCTTGTTTTTCTCCTCTCTTTCTCTGCTTTCCTGCACTCCAAGTGCTCGCTCAATTGCTTGTAAAGCTTCCCTCTTCGCGAGACGTCGAGACTTGTCCATCGCTCGCTTCAAGACTAATCAACTTCTCCTTTTACAGGTCCTACGGGACCTGCACGAGGTTGCAGTTCGGCTGACCCTTTGCGGACGCGTATGTCGCAAGGGCGACTCAAGACTTAGGCAATCCAAGCTAAGTCTGATCGAAGTGGGCGCAAAGGTGATTCTTGACTTACGCAACTTCAGCTAAGTCGGTGGCTTGCCGCAAGGGTGTCTCACCATTTAGGCAATTCTAGCTAAGTGCGTGACATGATTAACGAATTCCATTGGGTTTAGTACAAACCTGAGTGACTTATAATATCTTTTTGAAAAGAATACTAGTATATAATATATTATATAAGTATAAGATACAAAAGTAAAATAAAAGAAAGATGCATCATCATATGAATACAAGCACATGATTAACGTGACTTGTATGAGTTGCTTCTTATTTTTATACTTACTGATTTGACTATGTGAAATGTATGTGTTGTTCTGTTATTGATGTGTTATAAGTACTTTAATGTGTATAATATATTTTAAATTGTGCTTACACATCCTACGAGGGAGGTTTGATCACTTATTGGATATTTTTTAAAATACTCACCCCCTTTCCTCTCTCCATAGGTAACTCATCAAAAGGTGTGTTGTTTATCTAAGGTTGGATGTGTATCTTAGTGTTCCACATGTGTCAAAGAGGATTTTATAACAAGGTCCGTTGAAAATATTGATGTTAGAAAAAAATGACTCAGGAATATGAAATAGATATTTTCATGATGTAATAATATTTTGTTTATTATTGTACCATGTTAATCTTTAAAATATAGTAATTGATATTATTTTAGTTATATTGTGTAAGCTTTTGCTTAGGTGACTATGAGTTAGATTGGGTTTCAGAAGAAAAAAATAAAGTGGTCATACTTGAGCTAGTCTAGCTCGTTGCTGTTGGTGGATCATCATTTCCTTTCTTTTGGTGGTGTGATAAATATTTACTTGGGTTTATGCACCTTGGACCATGTTGTGCAGGCGAGATTTTAATGTCCTGGTTAGTTCTGCATTAAAAGTGAATGGTGCATACTGTTCATATAGAAGCACTGCTCTAAAATGAGCAGTTAAGAATGTTGATTTTCTTGTAGAAACAAGAACAGGGATCCTCCAAAAACTGATGTTATGTTTTGCAATATTGATAAACAAAACATTTTCTTTGTTCGTTTCACAATTCTCATTCATTATCTCTCCACTTCCAATTCTTCTTGTCTTGAGCTTCTACTTTTGGACTTTAGAGGAGACTGCAGAGACAACTGCAAATTGCTGAAACTTTTATCGTTAAACACAATGTCAGTGGATATCCCAGTATCAATAATTATTATTGACATTTATTGATGTATGGATTTGATGCAGATATTTGTCCAGGAGGGACATTCATATAATTGGACAATGTGGATGTCCCAGCATAGACAGAAAAGTTATCAACTCGGGAAAACGTTTGAGGGCTCATGTGAGAATTCAGGAAGGAGATGTAAGTGCTGAAAATGTTTCTTAGAGACCAAAACTGTTCTCTAAATATAAATAAATGGTGAGAAGGAATACTAGGACTTCTTTCATAATTATCCATTATTTTCTTATGCTCTATAGGCTTGTAGCTCATGCAGTCTGCGAGTAAGTTGCAAGAGAGCATATGTTAAGGCACGTCAAGATGAAGTAGGAAGAACTGTTGATGTGATGCGCATTTTATTGACTTATGGACTTGATATTATAACTGGGTCAGTGGAGAACTCAGCTTGCCTGAACAAGACTGTTAAAGAGTCAGTTAAGAAACTTTTGAATGAGATAGTGGAATTTAGTTCCAAGGAACTTGATGTGAATAGTCTTACCTTGACCTCTAAAAGGCCTCTACATAGGCAGAGCAAAGCAAATGGGCATCAACTTTTTAAGGGCCAACTTTCTGTTCCTACGAAGCAGGGAGATTGGATCTGTCCCAAGTATCTTCCTGACATATGTTGGATTTAGAAAGAGTTCACTTTTTTGGTGTTAATTTTTAATGCAATATGTTTTTCTCATTGCAAGATGCAACTTTCTGAACTTTGCTAAGAACATCACATGCTTACGTTGCAATGGACAATTCCAAGAGAGATTTAAAATGCTACAACTGCAAGAGGAACGCGGACATCTTCCTCTTAAGAAAGGAGATTGGATATGCCTGAAGTTTGTTTTCTGATATCTCAACCTTGATTAAAAATTAGATTATGATTCTCTTCTAGTTTTATGTTATATTTTAATGTAATTTCAGGTGCAACTTCTTGAACTTTGCCAAAAATACTGAATGTCTGCAGTGCCATGAGAAGCCACATAATCGGCAGCTTAATCCTGGGGAATGGGAATGCATCTCGTAGGTCATCTATCCTTTACCAATATTTTATTTTTTATAGTGATGATTTCCTTTTGTGCTTTTGAATTGTGATACTGATGATCATTCGTCTTTGAGAATGAGATGAATGTTGTTGGTACCAAGTTTCTTTCACAAGTCCTTGCTTATGACCAATACTATTGAATCACTTCTCTTTTTCTTTGCAGGTGTAACTACATTAATTTTCGAAAGAACACTGTGTGTTTGAGATGTGACTGGAAGCGACCAAAAGCAATAAACAATGGTGACTTTGCTAGATTAGAGCATGGCAGTCAAGTAGATAATAAGAGTTATAGTTTCTCATTTGTTAGAGACAGTGACATTGATGCAAAGAAGTTAGTGATACAGAAGGAAGACTTGGATTTTTGGAGATCCAGTGAGGATGAATGCAGTGATTTTGGTGACAATAGATTTAATTTGTGGAAAGGGTTTAATAATTTTCCCATAATAGGAGGTAGAACTGCAGTTTCTCAAGATGCTACTGTGAGGCAGAGGTGGAAGGAAAAAATGTCTAGAAGGCATCAAGACCCTTCAGGGGAGGGTGTGGAGGAAAGTGATCATGACGTGGCATCTGCCACTCCTAGCCCCATGGATCTGGACAACTGTAGCAGTGAGGATGACACAGCTGAGTGGTTTGGCAGTGGAAAATTGAGTCATGGATTCAACAAATCCTCTGTATAATCTTTTATTGTTAAACTTGTTTGTTTTTTGAAGCTGTTTGTTTGTTTGTTTTTAGATTAGATTGCAGGATAGGAAGAACATTTTGAGAAAAAAGAATGTCATCAATGTGCTCTGAGTGGTTGGTATCATTGGTTATGACAAATACAATCCAACATGATAAATATTGTATACACTTGAATGGTGGACCTTTTGATCAAGTATGCATCAGGAGTGAATACCTATGATTTGATTTGAGCATTTCACTCTCTGATTTGTTTCAGTCTTTTGTAAAATGTTATCACAGTGTAATCATGCATAATATTTATTTAGTTTCAATTCTTTCTCGTAACATTATTTTCACTTCACCTTGCCCATAGCTAGTTTTAATAATACAAAAATATGATATTTTTCTTCCAACACTTCGCAGTTCGAAATTAGCACTACCAACTGAAAAGATGGCAATGTGTTGCTTTCCGTCCCATTGCTTTTCTGCTGCCGCCACTTCTCTTCTGTACAAGGATTACAATACCGATTTGAGAGGATCCATATCACTATGAGAGATTTCATGAACAATATCAATATGAGAGGATACTGTCCTCTGTTATCAGTGTCTTGACCGGTGATAATGATTGATTTCAATTATTATCGATTTATATTGATCAATGATTGGATTTTGATTTTTATCGATCGATCGAGATTATCCTATTTCAAATAATTAATTTGATCGTTTGAGATTTAGAAAAAAATTTTAAATCTTTTTCTCCCTCCTCTTTTAACTCATTTTAATCTCTTAAACTCTCTCGAATTCTTTTTCAATTGTATATCTCTCTTATTCTTATATTTTCATTATCTAAACTCAACAAAATAATAATTTATAGATTAGATCAAATTTAAGAGGTTAATTTGGAAGGAATAAGAGGAAAAACACTCTAATCAAAAGATATGTATTCTCTTTCTAAACTTTTATTGATTTATGAGATAGTTAACCTATTTGTGATGTATGACTGAATGTATAATATTTTGCTTAATATATTTTTTTAATGATAGACTAGTATTAATTAAGTAATAATTAATATCTTTAATATTTTGATTAGTGTGTTTAATATTAATTTTTTTCAAAAATTAGACACTTAATAGGTCAAAAATTTATATTTCATACATATTAAGGATTGGATCATATGTTTGTGATGGTATAATAGGTTTAATTAGATTTTAATTAAATTTTTAATACTATAATTAGTGATTTTAATAATGATTTGATCAAAATTTGATCAATATTGAGTCAATTCAATGTCTTTAATATATATTCGAGTGATTTGACATATTTAGAGTGATAATAGAGGACTAATTATGAATTAATTAACTATGTTAATACTGTGATTAATATATTTAATTATGATGATATCCAAATTTAATCCATGTTAGGTCAATTAAATGTCTTTAATGTTTATTAAAGTGTTTAACATGTTTACAATATTGAAAAAAATAATTAATAGATAATTAACTATATTAATAGTGTGATTAGTATATCTAATGATGATATCATCTTCATTTGATCTATATTGGATCAAAATTACGTATTTAACGCTTCTTTTATGTGTTTAACATATTTATGATAAAAAATAAAGCTAATTAAGTTTTAATTAAGTTTTTTTTAATATTATGATTAGTGATTTTTATGAAGATTTAAAATTATGAATTAATTAACTATATTAATATTATGATTAATATATTTAATTATGATGATATTTAAAATTGATTGATATTGGGTCAATTAGGTCTCGAATTTTGATGATAAAACTAATTAATTACATTTTATTATCTAATTACGTTTTAAGTCATGCAGCTCTACTCGATCAGGATTAGACAGTTGATGCAGGAGGAATTGATGTTGCGTCGGAGGAAATCACGTTAGGATATTGGACGTTGAGCCGGAGGTCCGATCGACAATCGGTAGAAGGCTTCGGATGTCAGGCATCAGGCCGAGAAGAGTGGTGTTGTGCCAAGGATATCGAGGTTGCGGAGGTCAACCATCGATTGGGCAATAAGTCGTAAGAGAGGACGATACACCGAAGAATCGGATGAAGCGGAGGTCAACTCATACAATGACGTGCCGAGCAACAGAATGTCAATTCGTGTTGTAATAACTGACTAGATCGAAGTAGAGTTAAGTTTTATGTGTGCAGGATTAACTACGATAATGCTGAAGATATAAAGCGAAACAAAGGATGAAGTCAAGTACGATGGAATCATTGGGAGTTCGAGAGTTTGACGGAAGTCTGAAGATTCGTCAGAGTGATGCCGGAACTGGCCGAAAATGAGTAGGGAACTCGCTGAAGGGTTTTCAAAAGCTTGCTGGCAGGTTTGTCGAAAGTTTGCAGAGCTTGTCGAGAAAGATCAGAGCTTACCAAAGAAGCTTGTCAAAACTCGCTAAGATCAATCGTGAAGTCCAGGAGCATGCCGGGAGTCCATAAAATGGTATCCGAGGGTTCGGCGGAAGATTGCCAAAAGTTCACCAGAAGCTAGCCGGAAGAAGTCTTGACTTTTCAGACTTTGTAATAGTTTAGGAAATATCTTTAATTTCATAGTTAGCACATAATTAGGGTTAGGATTAGGTGTTAATCTTTTAACCTTGTTAGGAGCTAATTGGGCCCTGTATTAGATCGATTTGGGTCAGGTTTAAGGCCCAACTAGGAGTGCTGGACACTGTATGGTGGTGGCACCGCTAGACTGGGGCAGTGGCACTGCCTAGGTCTAGCTTCCCAGGTGGTCTGGGGTGGTGGTACTACCCTAGGGCAGAGTACCTGGGCGGTGGCACCGTTGGCTGGGCGGTGGTACCGCCCAGTACACTGATGGTGTCAATGTGTCAGGCGATAGTATCGCTAGACTGAGCGGTGGTACCACCTAGTGTCAGAGTCAGGCTAGCGATGGTATCGCCAATGACAGGCGGTGGTATCGTCAGTACCCCGAAAAATCGAGATAGAAAGTTTTTTGACTCTAAGTTTGAATCAAATTGGAGCCTATAAAAATCCCTCCCATCCCTAGTTTGAAGACACAAGTACATATACTTTGAAAGTAGAGAAACTCTATCTAAATCTCTAGAAATCCTCTCCTCAAGTCCTCACTTGTATTCAAGTTAAAAGAGAGGAGAGAGTGCTTGTAAGGGTTGCCTCCTAAGCCCGTCAAAAGGAGAGAGCGTTGTAAGAGAAGTTGTCTTTGCCCATTGGAAGGAAGACACAGTGGAAAGCCGGTGGCCTCAAGAGAAGAGGAATCAGGAGTAGACGTAGTGTCATGCCAAGCGCCCCATAGGGGGTATGCAGGGTGAATTCTCAAGGATGGACACGTGATCACCCTAGAGGGGGTATCACGCCGTGCACCCCAGGAGGGGGTGCGCCCCAGAGGGGGTGCGCCCCAGAGGGGGTAGGCAGCCGTGCACCCCAAGAGGGGGTGCGCCCTAAGAGGGGGTAGGCAAGGTATATTTACTCCCACATTGGTAAGGAAAGGGGAGGTCTTGAGCCTTATAAGCGTTGGCGCTGCATACCCGACGAGCCGGTTTGGTGGGGTGACATTAAGTCCCACCTTGAGTGAAGCCAAGATAGCATCGGATGGTTGGACCAGGCATAGTGGCATGGGAGGCCCTATACCGCAGAAAGTCCCATCCGGATGTGCGAGGCCGGGCTCCTCATATATGTGGTTCCGCTGCGCACTCTATAAAGTCGGTTTTGTTGGGAGAGGGTAATAGCCACGTGACAAGTGGTATCAGAGTAACCCTTGGCCTTCACCAATCACCCCAAAGGGGGTGTCCACGCCGAGCGCCCCAGAGGGGGTAAGCAGGGTGGCCAGTCTGTGATGAGGATGTCACGAGATTGGGTTGGGGAGAATATCACGTCAAGTGCCCCATAGGGGGTATGCAGGGTGAATTCTGGTGTCTTTGTCTCCTCTTTTATTTTTCTATTTATTGTCTTATTGGGTTGCCAAATTACCCTATGGTAATTTCCTGGGGCTAGCTCTAACAAAAGCGGTATCGAGCCTGGTTTTGGGATCTTTGGCAACAATGACAATAACAAAGATTGTTGTTGAGAAAGAAATGTCAACTTCGGCATGTGGCAACTCAAGATGGAGGCCATTACGGTTCGGAGTTGATTTGGCACTGAGGAGCAGAGAAAATTCTAGATGGCATGTCGGAGGAAGATTTTGCAGGTATGGATAAGAAGGCCCGATCTAGTATTATTCTAAATCTTTCTGATGAGGTTTTACGGGAGGTAGCTACGGAGACTACGGCTAAGAGCATGTGGGACAAGCTTAAAGCCTTGTATATGAAGAGGACAGTGGAGAACCGTCTCTACTTGAAGCAGAGTTTGTATATGCTTGGATGATTGAAGGTACATCTATAATCTCACATCTTGATAGATTTGATTCTTTAGTTATGGATTTGGAGAATATAGATGCAAAGATTGATGATGAGGATAAGGCCCTGTTACTTTTGTGTTCTCTCCCCCAATCCTTTAAGTTTTTCCGTGATACAATGATTTATGGAAAAGAAACAATTTCATATTATGAAATTAAATCTGCATTAAAATCTAAGGAGCAGATTGATAGGGATATCACCGGGAGAATAGAGGAAATCAGCCGAGGTCAGTTGTCCCGATAAAAGAGAATTTGTGAGAGTAGATCTAAATCTAGATCTAAATCCGACATAGAAATTTGGAATGCAGATATTGTCATAAAATGGGGCACATTAAGGTGATTGCTTTAAATTGAAAAATAAATTAAAGCAAAAGGAAAAAATTGTTGAGAAAACTACTAAGTCCATTTGAAGCTAGTGTTGCGGTGATGAGAATTTTGGGGGACAAGGTCTAAAAATGAATGGATTTTAGATTCAGTTGTTCTTATCACATGTGTCCCAATAGGGATTTGTTTTCCACATATGAATCTTGTAATGGTGGAATTGTTTTGATGGGCAATAATGCCGCATGTGATGTTATTGGTAGAGGCACAATCCGAATTAAAATGCATGATGGTATTGTGAGGACGCTCACTAATGTTAGACATGTTCCTGATTTAAAAAAGAATCTCATCTCTTTAGGCACCCTAGAGGCTCTTGGGTGTAAATACACAGCTAAAGGTGGAGTTATGAAAGTTTCTAGAAATACCCTTGTTGTTATGAAAGCTTGTAGGTCTGGTAGCTTGTATATTTTGTAGGGAACTACTGTCACAGGATCAGTTGCAGTCTCGTCATCATCATTGTCTGATTCTGATATCACCAAATTATGGCATATGCATTTGGGTCATATGAGCGAAAAAGGTTTGAGTATATTGAGCAAAAGAGGTCTTCCACATTGGGCCACTAGACTTTTGTGAACATTGCATTTTTGGGAAGCAGAAAAGAGTCAGCTTCAATTCTCCTGAGTCTACTGATAAAGATATTCCAGAGGAAGAGCAATATTCCATAGCCAAGGATAGACCACGGAGAAATATTCGACCACCACAAAGATATGCAAATTTGGTTGCATATGCTTTGTTTGTTGCATTAAGAAACTGGTGGAGTTAGTGAGCCTACTACCTACTCAAATGCAGTTTGTTGTGATAATACCATTGTTCAAGGAAAGGTCCTTGTTCAGAAAATTCATACGAAGGACAATCCAGTTGATATACTTACGAAGCCTCTTTCGGTTTACAAGTTCAAGCAGTGCTTGGACTTGGTTGGTATTTATTGTTGATAATTGCCCGTTGGGGCTTTTATGAAAAAGGTGGAGCAAGTTTTGTTGGGACATGCCAAGGTGGAGATTTGTTAGGTTTGGCAAGTCCTTTAGTCCCACATCGGGAAAATCAGTTTTGCTATCCCCTATTGATGCTATAAAAAGGGGTCTAAGCTTCGAAGACAGATGCACCATATACACCACAGGCACCACAAGAAAAGCCGCTTTGGATTTAATTTCATCAAGTCCATATTAAACTTTTGGGCTTTTTTTGTTTAGTCGTTTCAGGTGTTTTTGGCCTAGGAACAATTTCCTAAGGCATTTGTAATTGTCTCATTGTTAGTAGAGATTTGCTCCTCCTTTTGTCCGTGGACGTAGGTTAATTGACCGAACCACGTAAATTCGGTTTCCCTGTTTCTTTTATTCTTTTTGTTTATTGTCTTTGTTGCGTTACCAAATTACCGTGTGATAATTTCCTGGCCGTGCACCCTAGGAGGGGGTGCGCCCCAGAGGGGGTAGGCAGCCGTGCACCCCAAGAGGGGGTGCACCCCAAGAGGGGATAGACAAGGTGCATTTAGTCCCACATTGGTAAGGAAAGGGAAGGTCTTGAGCCTTATAAGCGTTGGCGCTGCACACCCGACAAACCGGTTTGGTGGGGTGACATTAAGTCCCACCTTTAGTGAAGCCAAGGCGGCATCGGATGGTTGGACCAGGCACAGTGGCATGGGAGGCCCTATACCGCAGAAAGTCCCATTCGAATGTGCGAGGCCATGCTCCTCATGTGTGTGGTTCCGCTGCGCACTCTGCTAAGCCGGTTTTGTTGGGAGAGGGTAATGGCCACGTGACAGTAGGTCATATGATTGAATCACTATAAATCCGGGTTTACATTTTTGTTCTTGTTATTTACTTTGTTACAAACCCTTTCTATTTGATTTGATGCTCTACTTCATTATTATTTGCAAACGTTTTTAAGTTAGAGCTTTTCCAATATTTCTCTAATATGTTTTCATTGAAACGAATTATCTTTTGTTATACGTAGTTTCTGAAATCATCGAAATTTTTCGTTATTAACTGCTGTACTAATTCGCCCCCCTCTTAGTACCGCTCTTGATCTTAACAATTGGTATCAAAGCAATATTATTTCTCTTTCAGATTCACACCCGCAAGAAATGGCTCTTCACAGCTTTCAAGAGGGTTTTTCGATTGTTCGTCCTCAGTTCTTTAACGGTTCGAACTATACATATTGGAAAACTCAAATGAGAGATTTCTTGATTTTTCTAGATTTAAATTTATAGAATATCATTGAAAATGGCTTTCAACTTCCCTCTAAACCGATGAACGAATGGTCGGACTTAGAGAGAAAATATTTTTCTTTAAATACAAAGGCTATAAATACCTTATTTTGCGCTCTAGATAAAACTGAGTTCAATCGAATTTCTTTTTACGAAATGGCTTTTGATATTTGGCGAATATTTGAAATCATGCATGAGGGAACTAGTAGAGTCAAAGACTCGAAAATAAACCTCTTATTGGATGATTTTGAGATTTTTCGAATGCAACTAAGCGAGACTATAGGCGATATGTACACCCGTTTCACAAATGTCGTCAATAGTCTAAGAGCTCTTGATAAATCTTTTTTGGATTTTGATCTCGTTAACAAGATTTTAAGATCCCTTTCAAAAAGATGGGATCCTAAAGTAACCGCAATACAAGAAGCTAAAAATCTAAATGACCTTCCGATAGAAGAACTCATTGACTCATTGATAACGTATGAAATGAACTTTTTAGAACTTGATGAACACTTGAACCACCTTCCAAAGAACAGGAACGATTTGGAACTTCGGACAAATGAATACCACTTGAGTGATGACTCAAGTGATAAGAACATTGAACACATAACAATGAATTTTAATTAGTTCATTAAATAAAAATCAAAAATTAAAAATAAAGTTGAACGGACGAAGAGGCCAAAGAAGAAGAAGGCACCCAAGGGCGAATCAAAAAGAGGCAAATTGAGCTTTGACAGGTTTCGTCAACAAGGTAAGTATCTCACCCGAAATGCTTTTACCTTATTTTGAAATTACTTGATATCTTTTTCATGAGTGCTTAATTTAGATAGTAAGAAATAAAAAATTATTTACAAAAATTATATTATGCTTTTCTTTTTAGTAATTTTAAAAAATTAAAAATTGATCATGAAAATTATATTGTTAAAGTTTCATGCATGTTATGATTCAAAATTATGAATGATGTATGCAACATTATGGTTGATAATTCTATGAATGTTTATGATTTCCATATCAGATTTTGATGTATGGTTTTGATACAAAATTTAATTAGCATGATTATATTTAATAGGATTAATCCATGATTGTGTACTTCGATTTTCATGCTTAATGAGGATTTGAAGTAATGAAAATTGAAATCCTACGTTTTGGAACAATATATTTTTGGTATTGATGGTTTTCATGACAAAAATTATCTTTTGGATTTATAAATTATTACATGATTTTGGCAAAATTTGAGCATGACTCTTGATTTTGTTTTTGGGTAGAATCATGTAAGAAGAAAAATTTTGTTATAACTAATAACAATGAAAGAAAGAATGATAGAATTAAAAGTGGTTTTGATGATGCTTTCAGTTCTAAATACGATGCTTGACCCTTGCATGAAAAATCTGAACATGCTCACTCAAATTGAAACACGTAAAATGAGAAAATGCACTATCATGATGTTTTATGTTTCATGCGCTTGGTCTTGATTGCTTTAACGAAACCTTGTCCCAAATTTACAAGATAATGATTTTCGTATGAAAAATTTGATCATGCTTATATGAAATCAATTTGCATCAAACGAAATACATAAGAATGACAAAGAGTACTATCATGATGTCTTATGCTTGATGTGTTTCATCTTGATGGTTTTTATGATAAACTTTACCTTTTACTCTTGAATGTGATACTCGTTTTTATTAAAGGTAAGGACATGTTTATATGAAATCAATGCATGAATTGTTTCTTGAACATCTCTCTTTCTCTAAAGTTTCTGATTTTTCAATAAAAGATAAGTGATGAACTCATGCCATTATTAATAAATCTCTTCAACTATAATATGATTTGAATTGACTTTTATGCCTTGTGTGTAATGTACTATATTTTTGGCTCTTGATGATCTTTTTGATGGGATTTTACCTTTACGTCTTGAACTTTCATGCTTATCTAAATTTGGCATATAAAGACAAAGGTATGCTTAGATGAAAAGAATCATTTAAAAAATACTTTTCCCATCTCATCGAGATCAATGATTTCATGATATCTTATGAATCTCGTAAATTATAAAAGTGATTTTGATGATTTGATTATGGAGTTGTCGAATTGAACTTGAATGATTTTTCTTTGAATGATTCTTGACTCCTCTCTTAATCTCTTGGAATTATGACTTTTTGAGATATATAATACTTGAATTAAGTTCTAAAAAATTTCATTTTGCTATAAGGAAATTATATTGAAATCATGATCGTGACAATTATAATATGAAATTCTTTTGGAATTCATAACATGATATGATTGAATCATTGATTTACTCTTCCTTATCATGGCTTGAAAATGAATATTTTGAATCATGGTTGACGACTTTGACATTTTGAAAGATTGATATTTTTTGATGAAAAGTGAATGTAAAAGAAATTTTAATATCATTGCATCCTCTCCTTCTTTTTGACAATGACATAGGGGGAGAAAGATTGCTAGCTTAAGGCAAATGCTTGCTAGCTTATGCATCACGAGAGAAAGAATTTTGCTAGAGCAAGCAAAAATTACTTGTTAACATATCGCAAAATTGCTAGCATCTTAAAGAGTACCTTAAGTGTTAGCTTGAATGATTAATTTGATCTTCATAACTTGATTTTGATGATAGAATTCATAACTTGGTTTTCATAAATTGATTTTGAATCATGAATGTAAACTTTTGATATCCCATAAATATTTATCTTTGTTGATTGTCATAATTTCAAAATTCATGTAAAGGGAAAAGAATTGTACTTTTCTCTTCTTTTTGACAAAAACAAAGGGAGAGAAAGTTTTTGCTAGCTAGAACATGCAAAGGAAGGCAAAGCTTCTCAAGAAAAGAATGAAAAATTACTATATTGATTATCTTTAGAAAGAATTTGAAACTTGCTATGATTGAATGATTGTATATCTTGATAGCTAGTATGATTGTAAAACTTGCATATTTTTTAAATTAGCTAAATGTTACTTTTCTTTTTTATTGATGACAAAGGGGGAGAAGTAGATTGATGAGTTTGTGCAATATTAATGTGTTGATTGAATATTTTACATATTTGCATGATGTTTTTATTAACATGATTTTCATACATATTGCTTGGATTTGGGATAATCCAAATGTTTTATTAATGACATATTGATAGAGGAAGTTTGTTTAAACTCCGAGGAGTTAAGATTAACTCCGTCAGTCATCAATTAGTTGTCATCATAAAAAAGAGGGAGACTATTAGGTCTTGGATTTTGATAATAAAACTAATTGATTATGTTTTATTGTCTAACTGTATTTTAAGTCATGCAGGTCTACTCAATCAGGATTAGACAATTGACGCAGGAGGAATTAACGTTGCGCCAGAGGAAATCACGTCAGGATATTGGACGTCGAGCCGGAGGTCCGGTCGATAATCGGCAGAAGGCTTCGAACGTCGGGTATCGAGCCAAGAAGAGTAGTGTTGTGCCAAGGAAATCAAGATTGCGGAGGTCAACCACCGATTGGGCAACAGATTACAAGAGAGGATGATGCGCCGAAGAATTGAACAAAGCGCCAACCAATGATGTGTCGGGCAACAGAATGTCAATTCGCATTGTAATAAGTGACTAGATCGAAGTAGAGTTAAGTTTTATGTGTGCAGGATTAACTACGATAATGATGAAGACGTAAAGCGAAACAAAGGCCAGACTCAAGTACGATAGGATCATTTGGAGTTCGAGAGTTCGACGGAAGTCTGAAGATTCATCGGAGTGCTGCCGGAACTAGCCGAGAATGGGTAGGGAGCTTGCCGAAGGGTTTTCGGAAGCTTGCCGGAAGGTTCGTCGAAAGTTCATGGAGCTCGTTGAGAAAGATCGGAGCTTGCCAAAGAAGCTCGTCGGAACTCACCAAGATCAATCGTAAAGTCCAGGAGCTTATCGGGAGTCCGCAAAATGGTATCCGAGGGTTCGTCTAAAGACCATCAGAAGTTTGCTGGAAGCTCACAGAAGAAGTCTTGACTTTTCAAACTTTGTAATAGCTTAGGAAATGTCTTTAATTGCATAATTAACATATAATTAAGGTTAGGATTAAGTGTTAATCCTTTAACCCTGTTAGGGGCCAACTGGGCCCTGTATTGGATCGGTTTGAGCCGGGTTTAAGGCCCAACCAAGAGTGCTAGATATTATCTGGCGGTGGCATTGTCACGCCCCTTGAAATTATCACATTCAGGAGGTGTGACCCTGTCTTAAAATCCATAACATTAAATTTGTAAACAACAACCCAATCCCAAAATCCAAACTAACATTTGGGGATACAAAGAAACATTCAAATATTAGTCATATCCATAAACCTATGTAGATATAATCATACATCACATAATGCGAACCCTTATAAAAATCCAAACCAACTTAACAAATTATTAATCTCACTTATAATTACACAAGTGATATGAACCATCAGGTGTTGCAAGGGAGTTCTTCCTCGCCCATTGGAAGGAGGAAAGCTAGTGGAAAGTCGGTGTCCTCAAGTGAAGAGGAATCGGAAGTGGATGTAGGTCGGATGACCGAACCACTATAAAAATCTGGTTTGCATTTACGTTCTTGCTATTTACTTTGCTGCAAACCATTTTTACTTGCTGCCTTATTTACTCAACTTCCTTATCATCTTATTACGTATGCTTTAAAGTTAAAATGCAATCTTTCCGGGTTCAAACGAAACATTGCATTCATTCATGCGAAGTTTCCAAAGCTTGTTTTAAATCGCTGAAAAATCTATCGTTTTATCCGCTGCACTAATTCACCTCCCCCTCTTAGTGCCGCTCGATCCCTAACAATTGGTATCAGAGCCACGTTCTTTCTCTTTCGGATTTACACCCGTGAGAAATGGCTCTAAATGGTTTTCAAGAGGGCTTTTCGATTTTTCGTCCACTGTTCTTTAACGGTTCAGACTACACATATTGGAAAACTCGAATGAGTGTTTTCATACTTTCAATGGATTTGGATTTGTGGAACATCATCGAAAATGGTTTTCAACCTTCCTCTAAACCGATGAACGAATGGTCGGTTTTGGAGAAAAGATCGTTTTCTTTAAACGCAAAGGCTATGAATGCCTTATTTTGCGCTTTGAACAAGAACGAGTTCAATCGGATTTCTATGTGCGAAACGGCTTTTGACATTTGGCGAACTCTTGAAATCACGCATGAGGGAACTAGTAGAGTTAAAGACTCGAAAGTAAACCTCTTGTTGTATGATTTTGAGCTCTTCCAAATGACACCAAGCGAATCTATCAACGACATGTACACCCGCTTCACGGATGTCGTCAATAGCTTGAAAAGTCTTGGTAAAAGTTTTTCAGATTTTGAACTCACTAACAAGATCTTAAGATCCCTTTCAAAATGGTGGGATCCTAAAATAACGGCGATTCAAGAATCAAAGGATCTAAATAATTATTCTATTGATGAACTCATTGGGTCTTTAAAGACCTATGAAATGGAACATGATGAATATGATGAACATGATGAACACATGAACCACCTTCTAAAGAACAAGAAGGTTTTTGAACTCCGAACTATGAAATACGACTTGAGTAATGACTCAAGTGATGAGGACAATGAAGACATTGAATACATAACAATGAATGTTAACAAGTTCATTAAACAAAAATTAAAAAACACAAATGAACTTGAGCGGAGGAAGAGACCATTGAAGAAGAAGAAGACTCACTAAGAAGAATCAAGGAAAGAAGAAGCAAACTATGCTTTAATGGGCTTCGATAATGAGGTAAGTAACTTAACTTCCTTGAATTATTTTGAAATTACTTGATGATTTCCATGAATGCTTAACTTAGTAGGAATTTTTTTTATGCTTTTCTTGTGTTTTTAGAAATTAAAAAAAATTCGAAATTATATTATGCTTTTCTTTATAGTATTTTTGAAAAGTAAACATATGAATGATGCAAGATTTGTGATAATGCTTAGGATTAATCCATGTATGTGTATCTTGATGGTTTACATTGTCTCCAAATATGATGCTTGATGATTTTATATCATGAGCTTTTGAAGTAATAAAGTGTCATATTGTAATGATGAAACATATTTTTTGAATTTATAAATAGATGCATGATTTTGGTAAAAATTTGAACATGGCCTTTTAACATAATAATTGAAAGTGTGCTATCATTTTTACATATTTGGTCTTGACGATTTTATGACTAAGCTTGTGTTTTATTTTGATACATGTTTTCATAAAAATTTTGAATATGCTCACATCAAATTGCTTAAAATGAAAATATCTTTTTTATTCTATTGAGATGAATGAATTCATGTTATGAGTCTTGTGAATCTCATGAAAATAAACATGATGAATATTTTAAAAAAATGTGCTTCATGTTTTCGGTCTTAATGATTTCTCTTGAAACTTGCTCTTTGGATCTATATGGAAAACATGAGTATACTCATATGAACATCAAATCACTTGAAATGGAACACATAAAAAATGAGAAATTGCACTATCATGATGCTTTACGTGTAATGCTTTTGATCTTAATGGACTACATGACAACTTGTATTTCAAAGTAATACAATGATGATTTTCATATATATAATTGGACATATCTTATGTAATCATCATTGATAATAATAGTTGGTTGTCATGCTTAAATGATTTTATGATATCTTATGAATCTCATAAATTAAAATGATTTTGATGATATTTTCGTTTTTGAATATGATGCATGACATTTTCATATGAAAAAGTTGAACATTCTTATGAAAGATCAAATCACTTAAATTGAAACTCATAAAGATGAGAAAATATATTGTCATGATGTTTGATGCATATGATCTTGATGGATTTAATGACAAACTTATGTTTTGAATTTCTACAATGATGGGTTCCACATAAATGTTTGAACATATATTATGAAATCATCATTGAAATGAAAATACTAAAAGTTTGTTATCATGTTTAATGACTTTGTGATATCATATCTTGATGACAAACTCATGTTTTGGTCTTAAATTTGATACTCATCTTTTGAAATATAAGCACACTTGTTTGAAACAAAATGAAACACATTATCATGATAAGTACAATCTCATGTCTTGAAACAATGTGTTGTTTTGACAATTTTTATAATGAAGTTTGTCTTCCGGTTTTGAATATTTTGATTTGGCATATAAAGGCAAAAGACATACTTATATGAAACATAAAGAAATTATATTTACTATCTTACCGAGATTAATGATTTCATGATATCTTAAGAATCTCATAAATTATAGAAGTGATTTCGATGAATTGATTATGATTTGATAATTTGAACTTTTCTCTCATGTTTCAATACTACTTTGTATGCTTCATGACTTGTTGATTGAAATAATGATGTAGACTTTTGATGTATCACTTGTCATGATGGCTAGCATTTTGAATCTCGAAAATAATTACTTCTTTTTATCATTTACTAAAGAGGAAAATAATTCAAGTTTATATCATTTGTGAATCTCACAAACTATGGTAATGATTTGATGATTCGAACTTGAATGAGCTTTGTCATAATCTAAGTCTTGATATTTTGATATTTGATACTTGGAATTCTTATACATGAATCTAGTTACTCTTTGTGCTATATTTTTTCAAATGGATCATGAGCCTTGATGTCATATATTTTATGATCCTAGAAGTGATATGATTTCTTTGCCTTGTGTGGTAAATTGAATATTTAATTTTCTTTATGATAAATTATGAATCATGACTTGATCTATGAGATTGATATGCTTTTATATATCATGATTCTTGGTTGTATGATATTTATCTTGAATTAAAAAAATTGATAAATATAAATTTTGATCTTGCTAAAAGGAAAATTATGAATCATGAATGATATCTTTTGGTTGTGATCCTTGTTGAATTTATATATTGATATCCGTCATGACATGATTTCTTTGCATTGTTATCTTATTTGCATCATGTAATGATTGAACAATTGATGTATATTTTTATTGATGCAAACTTTTAATTGATATGAAAAATGGCTTGTATAATGATTGAAATTTTTAGCCATTTAGTCCTCCCTTCTTTTTGACAAAGACAAAGGGGGAGAAAAATTGCTACCTTGCAATTTCACAAGAAGAAGAAGGATTGCTATTTCAAAGGATGCAAATATTGCTATCTTGACTATATCAAAAGAAGCAAAATGCAAAACTTCAAAAATTTGAAATGTTGCATGCCTTTATGTTTGTATGTTTAAATGAAAAGTTAGCATATATGTTTAAAGTGATCATACATAATTGCTAGCTCATTGCAAACAAAAGTTGATAGCTTGCAAAGGTGAAACTTAGTTACAAAAGAGAAGAATTGAAAGGAAGCTAACTTGCGTGTCGCAAAGTATGTTAGCTTGCTTATCATTATTGATTGCTTGCTTATCATCTTTTTATCTCATATCTTGATTTTTGACTCCCTTGAATTCATGACTTAATATGCTAAAAATTCATATTGTAAATTTGTTATCTTGTCATGATCAAAGCATTGGCTATTTGTACTCCACTTTTTGACAAAACAAAGGGGGAGAAGAATTATTGCTAGCTTATGTATTGCAAAGAAAAAATTTGCTAGCTAGAACATGCAAAGGAAGCAAAGAAAGTGCAACTTGCGCATCTCAACAAGTAAGTGAAAATTACCATCATTGCCCATCTTTGAAACTTGCTATGATTGAATGGTATTATTTGAATTATATTATATGATGTGATAGCTAGTATATTGTAATATTTGCATATCCTTGAAAACTAGCTATAATGTTACTTCTCCTTTTTGTTGATGACATAGGGGGAGAAGTAGATTGATGACTTCATGCATTGATTGAATATTTTATATATTTGCATGATGGTTTGATTTATTCTCTTAATTGTGATGAATGTTGCTTGGATTTGGGATAATCCAAGTGTTCTATCAATGGCATATTGATAGGGGGAGTTTGTGTTAAACTCCGGGGAGTTATGGTTAACTCCGTTAGTCATCAATTAGTTGTCATCATAAAAAAGGGGGAGATTGTTGAATCTCAGATTTTGATGATGAAACTAATTGAGTGTGATTTGTGGTCTAACTGCATTTTGAGTTACGCAGGTCTACTATCGATCAGGATTAGATAGTTGACGTTGGAGGAATTGACGTTGCGCCGGAGGTGATCACGTCAGGATATTGGATGTTGAGTCGGAGGTTCGGTCGACTATCGACAGAAGGTTTTGTACGTCGGGCATTGGGCCAAGAAGTGCGGAGTTGCGCCTTGGATATCGAGGTTGCGGAGGTCAACCGTCGATTGGGCAACAAGCCGCTAGAGAGGGCGATGTGCCGAAGGATCGGACGAAGCGCTGACCAATGATGTGCTGGGCAACTGAATGTTAATTCGTATTATAATAACTGTCTAGATCGAAGTAGAGTTTTTGGTGTTTGTTTGTGCAGGAGTGACTACGATGGGGATGAAGACATAAAGCGAAACAAAGGGCCGAAGACAAGTGTGATGAATCGTTGGGAGTTCGAGTGTTCAACGGAAGTCCGAAGATTCGTTGGGAGCGTTAGGAACTAGCCGAGAACAGTAGGGAGCTTGCCGAAGGGTTTTCGGAAGTTCGCCGGGAGGTTCGTCGGAAGTTCGCGGAGCTTGCCAAGAAAGATCGGAGCTTGCCAAAGAAGCTCGGGGGAACTCGCCAAGATCATCGTGAAGTCCGAGAGCTTCTTTGTGAGTCCGCGGAATGGTTTCCGAAGGTTCGTCGGAAGACCGTCGGAAGTTGACCGGAAGCTCGCCGGAAGAAGTTATCATGTGGACTTTGTAATAGCTTAGGAAACATCTTTAAAATTCATAGTTAGCATATATTTTGGGTTAGGATTAGATAACCCAAAGTGGGAGCCCATTGGGCCTTGATTAGGATGAGTTTGGGCCAAAATTTTGGCCCAAACCGAACCAACTACGTGCATGCATGCTACGTGCATGCTCATTGTAGCCGATGCATCTGTAGTCGATTCTTGTAGCAGCGGTAGCACCGCTCGATCAGGCGGTAGCACCGCCTCGGCTATTATAGCAAAGCGTAGTAGCACCGCTGGCGTCAAGCGGTAGCACCGCTTGGGTGTCTGCCAGATCGACAAAGACAGAAAAACTCAAAAGATTCAAATTTTGGCTCCAAGTTTGGGCTCCAAATTTGAATCACTTTGAGGCCTATAAATACCCCTCATATTCTTGGATGAAAGGTGTCTAGAACTGAAAAAAAGGAAGGGGAAAACTCTCTTGAAAGTGTGTCAAATCTTCCCTAAGTCTTAAGAGTGTTCTAGTCCAAGAGAGGGGTAAGAGTGCTTTGTAAGGGTTATCTTCTAAGCCCGTCAAAAGAAGAGGTGTTGCAAGGGAGTTCTTCCTCGCCCATTGGAAGGAGGAAAGCTTGTGAAAAGCCGGTGTCCTCAAGTGAAGAGGAATCGGAAGTGGATGTAGGTCGGATGACCGAACCACTATAAAAATCTGGTTTGCATTTACGTTCTTACTATTTACTTTGCTGCAAACCATTTTTACTTGCTGTCTTATTTACTCAACTTCCTTATCATCTTATTACGTATGTTTTAAAGTTAAAACGTAATCTTTCCGGGTTCAAACGAAACGTTGCATTCATTCGTACGAAGTTTCCAAAGCTTATTTTAAATCGCTAAAAAATCTATCATTTTATCCGCTGCACTAATTCACCCCCCCCTCTCAGTGCCGCTCGATCCCTAACATAAATGAGGCTGACTCTCAGTGTAAGACAGATAATTTAGGAAGTATAACAATTCTTCAACACCGGTGAGTGTTTTGTTTTTAAGTTCTTGCATGAACTTTAGAACTTATCAGGCTTTTCTGCTTATGACGTTCAAACCCAAATCTTTGCTTTTCCTTTGACTTATCAAACTTATTAGTTTATGACGTCTTAAGGGAATTCAAAGTGCTATTCTAATTATTTAATTAATTTTCTATTGATAAGTGATTAGAATAGTTTCCCTTACTTCATTCTTGAACGATCCGCCTTAATTTTAATTTGTTGGAGGGTGTTAATTTGCATTCCATATGTATCTAGCTCTTTAGCTATCGAGATGTATGGTTGCTAAATTGATGATTTCCATCATTTGGTATCAGAGCACAGCTCAAGTTTGAGGTTTGCTTATCCATTTATTTATTATCTTTTAGCTTTTTCCTGTTCTCTTATTCTTCTTTTATCACGATATTCATAATTGCTATTCTTCCTTCCTCCTTATTGTTGTGTTTCTTATGCTATTACTGTTTATTTTTCATTTTTTTTCCTCTCACTTTATCGTCAAAAAAAGAAAGAGAACAGAAAGTTAAAAAGAGAGAGAGAGAAAATCAAAAGTAAAAAAAAGAGGAGAGGAAATCAAAGATCAAAAGAAAAAAAAAGGAGAGAGAGAGAGAGAGAGGAGAAGATCAAAGGTAAAAAAAAGGAAAGAAAGAAAGAAAGAGATCGAAATTAAAAAAAAATTATGAATTCAGGGACTTCGTGCAAATTACAAAATTCTATCTTCATTATTTTGAATTCTTATTTCAGGTTTAAAAGCAAGAAAAGAAAATTTTAGTTTTTTAACAGTTTGGGGAATGGAAACGGAACTCCCTTTTGGTTCTCCCCGAAACCAACCTTCTTTTTTTGAACCCATATATAAGGAACTCAAAAAAAAAAAAGTAAAAAAGAACTATTTTCTAGCCCTAAAAGTTTCAAAAGAAAAAACAAGATGGGTCATCTGTTTCAGGTTTGGATTTATTTTCATTCTAGAAATACTTGAATTCAAATCTTTGCTTATGATTGAAGTGCATTATACACTCCTTTAAATTAGTTTACATTATATTTTCTTTTATATCCAATTTCAATACCCTTGAATTACCACAATCTGAATTGTTTGTTTAAGTTTTTTTAGTTAATCTAAGAACTCAAAGAACAAAACAAGAGAGATAAAAGGAAAGAGTGGTGAGATCAATATTGAGAAAAGCCAAACATTGTATGAAAACACGAGTGGAGTGAATCAAATCTTGAGTAAAACACGTGAGGGAGTGTTGGTGAGGCTATTCTAACTTTGTCTTTTAGGTTTGCAAACATGTCTAAAGATAAAGAAGCGAGTTCTTCATCAAATGATCTTTTGCTTCAAGCAATGCAACAATAATTTGAATGAATGTTCAAAGTGATAGGAGATGTAAGAGATCATCTAGAAAGGCATGATGATGCAATTAATAGATTGCAAGTTGAACCACAGCGCAGGAGACAACCAGCCTTTGTCCATGATGAATATGATGGTAGAGATGACATCGACGATGACCAAGTCACTCTAATTGGTCAAGATGTTAATTCTATGAGACAAACTAGGAGACAATGTTTTGATGGTGTGGACAGAAACATAGGTAGCATCAAAATGAAAATTCCTTCTTTTCAAGGAAAGAATAATCCAAATTCTTATTTGGAGTGGGAACGAAAAGTGGAGCTGATCTTTGAATGTCACAATTACTCCGAAGAGAAAAAGGTAAAATTAGCTGTTAAATTTTGTGATTATGCTATAGTTTGGTGGGATCAATTATGTAAAGACAGGCGTAGAAATGGTGAAAGGCCCGTAGAGACTTGGTTGGAGATGAAACAAATCATGAGGAGGAGATTCGTCCCAAGTCATTACTATCGGGATTTGCATCAATGACTGTAAACTTTGACACAAGGTTCCATGAGTGTTGATGAATATCACAAGGAGATGGAGATAGCCATGATAAGGGCTAATGTGGAGGAAGATCGTGAGGCTACAATGGCTCGATTCCTGAGTGGATTAAACAAGAACATTGCTGATCTTGTGGAGTTGCAGCATTATGTGGAGATTGAGGATATGGTGAATATGGCCTTGAAGATTGAGAGACAACTCAAAAGAAAAGGCACAAGGTATGATTCAAAACCTTATTCGGGTTCTTCTTCATTTTGAAAACCGAATTGGAGTAAAAAGGATGATAAACCCATTGTTAAGTCTAAAATTGATGGAATTAAAGGCAAAAATGAATTTGGCAGCAAGGGTAAAGGTGAGAATCAACCTAATCAAAGTAGAGGTATTAAGTGTTTTAAGTGCCTTGGGCATGAACATATAGCACGTGAATGTCCTAATAAGAGAGTTATGATTATAAGAGATGGGAATATAGAATTTGAAAGTGAAAGAGAGGATGATGATGACATTCCAGAGGATGCTAGTGATGTAGAGTATGCTAAAGGTGAAATTTTGGTTATTCAATACATACTTAGTTTGCAAAGTAAAAATGATGAACATGGTGAACAATATGAAAATCTGTTTCATACTCATTGTTTGATTGCTAACAAGTTGTACAATGTGATTGTTGATAGCGGAAGTTGTACCAATGTGGCAAGTACCTTGCTCGTGGAGAAACTGAAATTGCCTACTATCAAACATCCAAAACCTTACAAGTTGCAATGGTTGAATGATAGTGGTGTAGTAAAGATAAATCAGCAAGTGTTAGTTCATTTTTTAATTAGTAGATATAAGGATGAAGTTTGGTGTGATGTGGTACCTATGTATGCTGGTCACATATTGTTGGGGAAACCATGGTAATATGATCGTAGGGTAATACATGATGGATTCAAGAACCGTTATTCCTTGATCATGGATGGACAGAAATATCAGCTTGGACCGTTGCCTCTGAAGACAATTCTTGAAGACCAGATGCGTATAAAACAACAATATGAGGAGCTTGAGTCTTCATTAACCAAAATTTTTGGGAGGGAGCAAGAAAGAGAGAAAAAAGAAAAAGATGAGATGAGTGATAAAAATAAGAGTATTAGGAAACACAATGGGAGAGAAAACAAGGAAGGCTTGAGTGAAAGAAAAATGAGTGTTTATGCCAAAATGAGTGATGTCAAAAAGGCCTTAACCATGAGGCAGCCCTTACTTGTACTTATGTACAAGGACATTTTGATTTCTTCTAAGAAAATTGACAAAAGTTTGCCTAGTGTTATTGTTGATCTTTTGCAGGAAAATGAGGATATCTTTCCCAAAGAAGTTCCCAATGGTTTGCCACTAATTAGAGGAATTGAGCATCAAATTGATTTCATTCCAGGTGCAAGCATACCAAATAGGCCAGCATATAGATGCAACCCAGAAGAGACCAAGGAAATCCAAAAGCAAGTCAGTGAGCTTATGGAAAAGGGGTATGTGCGAGAAAGCATGAGTCCATGTGCAGTTCCTGTTCTTTTGGTGCCTAAAAAGGATGGATCTTGGAGAATGTGTGTTGATTGCAGAGCCATCAACAAAATCACGGTGATGGAGGCTCTGATTCGAGGACGAATTCTTTCGAGGAAATGGGGAATGATATGAACCATCAAGTTGATCATAATTCTATTAAAGACCCTTTAACTATTCATAGAGGACCAATGACAAGAGCTAAAGCTAAGAGGATGAAAGAAGCTTTAACTTGTTTATTGGAAAACATTTGGAAGGATCAAGCTAGTCAAGACTCAGTTAAGATTCTATGGTTGCAAGAAGATCCTAAAATAATCAACATGATTATAAAGAGAGAAGGACAAATTTGAAGACCTAATCTTAAAGAATAAAAGTCTATTCAGCCATGTTTACCAAAATTCATGAATTAGGAATATGAATGTTATTTAATGCATTCATTCCCTTTGTACTATCCTTATACTATATAAATGAGGTTGACTCTCAGTATAATACAAATAATTTGGGAAGTATAACAATTCTTCAACACCGGTGAGTGTTTTATTTTCAAGTTCTTGCATGAACTTTAGAACTTATCAGGCTTTTCTGCTTGTGACGTTCAAACCAAATCTTTGCTTTTTCTTTGACTTATCAGACTTGTTAGTTTGTGGCATCTTAAGGGAATTCAAAGTGCTATTCTAATTATTTAATCAATTTTCTATTGATAAGTGATTAGAATAGTTTTCCTTACTTCATTCTTAAACGATCCGCCTTGTTTTCAATTCATTGGAGGGTGTCAATTTGCATTCCATATGTATCATAGCTCTTTAGCTATCGGGGTGTATGGTTGCTAAATTGATGATTTCCATCAACAAGTGTAAGAATTATACAAAATAGAATTCCAACCATTTACCAGAATTCATATCATCGTAAACTAAACGCAAATGTCATTTCATTCAAATCATATTTGGTTCATAACAAATAGAGTAAAGAGTAATTGGAACTTATCAGATGACGTAAAAAGTATTTCGGAGCATATCAAATGACACATAAGACATTACGGAGCATATCAATGACACTTAATACATTTCGGAGCATATTGATGTCGGAGGGAATGTTTCAGAGCATATCAAGTGCAAATGAAATATTTCGGAACATAGTAAAGACGTATGAAATGTTTTGAAGCATATCAAGGGCAAAGGAACCGTTTCAGAATATAGCAAGGACGTACGAAATGTTTCAAAGCATATCAAGAGCAAAGGAAACATTTCGGAACATAACAAAGACGTATGAAATGTTTCGGAGCATATCAAGAGCATAAGAAACATTTCAGAACATATCAATGAATGGTTTCGGAGCACATCAAGAGCATAAGAAACATTTTGGAACATATCAATGAATGGTTTCGGAGCATATCAAGAGCAAATGAAACATTTCGGAATATATCAATGACGCATGAATGGTTTCAGAGCATATCAAGAGCAAAAGAAACATTTCAGAACATATCAATGATGTATAAGTGGTTTCAGAACATATCAAGAACGAATGAAATATTTCAGACATAATAAAGATGTATGAAATGTTTTGAAGCATGTCAAAGGCATATGAAACATTTTAGAGCATATCAATGGTGCATAGGATATTTCGAAGCATATCAATGGCACATAGGATATTTCGAAGCATATCAATGACAGATGAAACATTTCTAAACATATCAAATAGCATATAAAATGGTTTCAGATCATATTTCGAAGGATAGCAATGGCATATGAGATATCTCAGAGCATATCAGAAGAACAAATTAGAAATAGAAGCTTAAATGTTATATCTGGTATTTATTCATTTCATTCTCATCCAAAGCACACATATAAACACATAAGTAAGGTTTTGGATATCATATCAAAAACATAAAGGGCGCTGTGGGATCACATTCATAACATAGTCCATCTATTTAAGGATGACCACCAAACATAAGTCTCACCTTGCCTGCCCCATCAAGAGGGCAATTGGGGCGCTAGACGTGACATTCTCCCCCGTTGTGGGACTAATGCACCCCACCTATCCCCCTAAGGGCTTGCGGGCGAGCATTACATTTTCCCCTACTCAATCACGTGACTTCCTCGTCACGGACTGACCACCCTGCCTACCCCCAAAGTGTTGACCCAGGGCGCTTGGTGTGAGTCGGTGAAGGTCAGAGGTGGCTCATATACCCTTTATCATTTCTGGCAAAGGTCCAAATAATCCCTTTATCATTTTTGGCAAAAGTCCAAATCATCCCACATGACACCAGAGTACAAAAGGGTAGTATGAACAATAACATTGGCACATATCGGAAGCACATGCGAAACAATGAAAATATGCGTGTGCCTTTACAAAACAAGGTAGTGCCAACATGAACATTACATAATAGATTTCAAGTATACAAACAAATTTCAGGATGAACAATACAAGAATTGCAAAGGACTAATATAATCTCAACTAAAGAAGAATTTAGCTGAATCAGTTTTCAATAGGATGAAACATGAATAGACAACATCAACAAAAGAACTTGATTCTGGTAGAATTTGAAAGGTACATTGCATGGATTATTTGGATAATCAATTATACTCCAAGTGCCATCACTCATGTGATTGGCTTGCAGGGCACATATGACTAGCAGTTGCGGTCACTGATGCATCCACAGCCGCAGCCATAGTCGCAGCCCTCGTTCCTCGTCCCTTCCTCTTCTTTTCCCTCTTCTTCTACTCCTCTTCTTCCCTTTTTCTTCTTCTTTCCCAACTGCAGCTACCACAGTCGCAGCCACAGCCGCAACCCTCTTTCCTCTCTTTTTCTTCTTCCCTCTCTTCTCCCTCTCCTTCTTCTCCTCTTCTTCCCTTCTTCTTTTTCTTTCCCAGCTGCAACTACAGCTGCCACAATCGCAGCCATAACTGCAACCCTCTTTCCTTTCTTCTTCTTCTTTCCTCTCTTCTCCCTCTCCTTCTCCTCTTCTTCCCTTCTTTTTCTTTCCCAGCTGCAGCTGCCACAATCGCAGCCACAGCCGCAACCACGGCCACTACTACAGCCCTCTTTCCTCTTCTTCTTCTCTTTTCTTCTCCATCTCCTTCTCTTCTTCTTCTTTTCTTTCCTTCTCCTCCCCAACACACCACACCACTTCTCCACTGTTTCCTCCTACAAAAAACAGAGGTGCGCAGCCCTAGCTGCAGACCACCTCCTTCCTCTCTTCTCTCTTCTTCTTCTTCTTCTTCTCCTCTTCTTCTTTTCCTCTCTTCTTCTTCTCCCACGCATGACACCTGCCTCTCCTTTGTTTCCCAATGCACCACATCGGAAATAGAGGTGCATGGGGGGCTGTGGGATGAGGCTGATATTTATTTATTTATTTTTCAACTAAAAAATTTAGGCCTTAAAATTTCTATATTTACAAGTAGGTCCTCCAATTTGACAAATAAGTCCTCAACTTTTATAAATAGATCCTTATGAATGATTCAAAATAACTCCTTATATAAATTCTAGAAATTAAGAATGTTACACTCTCCCCCTCTTAAAAGAAAATTTAGTCGTCTAAATTGGTCATATCTTAATTAACGAAAATATTATGATAAATTTTTTTTCTTCATTCTCCCTTTAGCTCCAAAATAGTTTCATCAATAGAATAATGCTTCCAAATAACTTTGACTAGAGGAATAATCCCTTCTTTTTCTTTTCTCTCTTTTTTTTTTCAATAACTAGATCATTAGGGATGCATACACTATCCCCGAATCTCAATAGGTCATCCTCTGAAATTTAAAAATCCAACTTCAATCCTTTTTCCACTTCATTCCTCAATATGCTAAATGTGGATCTCATCATTGTCCTCTTTCTTAATCTTTAATTAATAGTAACATAATCTCAGATCAATCTTGGAAAATACTTATGCACCTTACAGTTTTCTAAACAAGTCATCAATTCTGGGTGGAGGATACCAATTACTTTATTATTATTATTATTATTATTATTATTATTTTTCACCTGATTCAATTGTCTATAATCAATACAAAACCTCAATGTTTCATTCGTTCTCCTTAACTAATAACACTGGAGTACCTCATGGTAAAACACTGAGTCAAATAAAACCCTTATATAACAGTTCTTGTAGTTGCTTCTTTATTTCCACTAGTACTTAACAAATTATCAAGCTCACTTATAATTCCACAAGCATAAGAATTATACAAAACAGAATTCTAACCATTTACCATAATTCATATCATCGTAAACTAAACTCAATATTCCAAAATTTCATTTGTGCGAGGTCTTTTAAAGCTTTTACATGACACAACAATCCAAATCTGTCGACAACAACACATTTCATACAAAATACATTTATAAAATAATAACATAACAATCCAAAATGTCTTGTCATAATCTGAATAGCTTTTCACTGCCTCAGCTCAATTCTAACATTTTAGCATGTGACAAGCTAATCTAAAAAAGGGTTATATAACAACAGAGTGAGCTACAAAGCTCAGCAAATGGCAAACAAATCCAGAACAAGAGGAGAATAGCTTCAAACAGACTTGCTATCCAAATGTAAGGCAGAGATATAAGAATTCATGCCCATTAGATACAGAATCACAAATGTCATTTCATTCAAATCATATTTGGTTCATAACAAATGGAGTAAAGAGTAATTTGAACTTATCAGATGACGTAAAAAGTATTTCGGAGCATATCAAATGACACATAGGACACTACGGAGTATATTAATGACACTTAATACATTTCGGAGCATATCGATGTCGGAGGGAATGTTTCGGAGCATATCAAGTGCAAATGAAATATTTTGGAACATAGTAAAGACGTATGAAATGTTTTGAAGCATATCAAGGGCAAAGGAAACTTTTCGAAACATAACAAGGACGTACGAAATGTTTCAAAGCATATCAAGAACAAAGGAAACATTTCAGAACATAGCAAAGGCATATGAAATGTTTCAAAGCATAACAAGAGCAAAAGAAACATTTCGAAATATATCAATGACGTATGAATGGTTTCGGAGCATATCAAGAGCATAAGAAACATTTCGAAACATATCAATGAATGGTTTTGGAGCATATCAAGAGTAAATGAAACATTTCGGAAAATATTAATGATGTATGAATAGTTTCGGAGCATATCAAGAGCAAAAGAAACATTTCAAAACATATCAATGACGTATAAATGGTTTCAGAACATATCAAGAGCGAATGAAACATTTCAGACATAGCAAAGACATATGAAATGTTTCGAAGCATGTCAAAGGCATATAAAATATTTCGGAGCATATTAATGGTGCATAGGATATTTTGAAGCATATCAATGGCACATAGGATATTTCGGGGCATATCAATGATAGATGAAACATTTCTGAAAATATCAAATAGCATATGAAATGGTTTCAGAATATATTTCAAAGGATAACAATGACATATGTGATATCTCAGAGCATATCAGAAGAATAAATTAGAAACAGAAGCTCAAAAGTCATATCTGATATTCATTCATTTCATTCTCATCCAAAGTGCACATATAAACACATAAGCAAGGCTTTGGATATCATATAAAAAACACAGGGCGCTATGGGATCACATTCGTAATATGGTCCATCAATTTAAGGATGACCACCAAACATAAGTCTCACCCTGCCTGCCCCATCAAGAGGGCAATCAGGGCGCTAGGCATCACATTCTCCCCTAATGTGGGACTAATGCACCCCACCTATCCCCCTAAGGGCCTGCGGACGGGTGTTACATTTTCCCCCACTCAATCATGTGACTTCCTCATCACGGACTGACCACCCTACCTACCTCTAAAGTGTTGACCCGGGGCGCTTGGCGTGAGTCAGTGAAGGTCAGGGGTGGCTCATATACCCTTTACCATTTCTGGAAAAGGTCCAAATAATCCCTTTACCATTTCTGGCAAAGGTCCAAATCATCCCACATGACAATAGAGTACAAAAGGGTAGTATGAACAATAACATTGGCACATATCGGAAGCACATGCAGAATAACGAAAATATGCGTGTGCCTTTACGAAACAAGGTAGTGTCAACATGAACATTACATAATAGATTTCAAGTATACAAACAAATTTCAGGATGAACAATTCAAGAATTACAGAGGACTAATATAAATCTCAACTGAAGAAGAATTTAGCTAAATCAATTTTGAATAGGATGAAACATGAATAGACAACATCAACAAAAGAACTTGATTCTGGCAGAATTTGAAAAGTACATTGCAGGATTATTTGGATAATCAATTATGCTCCAAATTACTCAAGAAATGTATTATTAGAAAGCTAAATTGATATACTTTTAGATAAAATAAGTTTCAGACAAATAGGAGTTTCAATCAAAGAGTTACAAATGATTCGATAACCAAAAGTCAAGGAACAAAATCTCTGTTTTCAGAAATGATAGGATCGAATTCAACAAAATTCTGGGCAATCATTTGGACTACAAACCTTTCAATCTAGTACCAAAAGAAAGATCAATATGTCTAGTTTTCAACAAAGTAAGTTTCATATAAATCAGAGTTTCCAATAGAGAGTTATAGACAGTTTAGTATCAAAAGGTCAAAGCTTATTGTCTCTATTTTACAGATTTCGTAGAGCTGATTCAATTTGATGTTTGGATAGGCAGATTTACTCCAAATTATACAGGTAAGCTGTCAAAAGAAAGTTTTACAAGTCTATATTCAGATCAAACAAGTTTTACCTAAATTGGAATTCTGTACAGGGATTTATAATCGTAACAAAGTAGAAGGATCAGAATCTTGATAATTTTCCAGATTCAAATATTTACATTTCAAACAATAGAGATATCAGATTTTAAGGCTAGAATGATTCAAATTTCTCATATCCAAGGCAAAAGCAAAGATTGGAATTGCAGTAGAAAGGAGTGGAACACTTGCCTTTCAAAGATTTCGATCCAATGAAATTATAAGCCCAAATCCTTCTACCTTTCCTCCATCTCCTCTCCGTGTGTCGTTTTCTACACCTATCTTCTTTCTTTCTTCGTAGCTGTAGCTCGTGCAGATCATAGGAGGTCGCAGTCACCTACTTTCCTTTTCTTTTTCCCAACCATAGTTGCCGTAGTCGCAGATCATAGGAGTCGCAGCGCATGCCATGGCCGGCAGCCGCAGCCACACCACAAGCCTCTCTCTTCTTCCTCTCCTCTTCTTTTCCTATTCTTTTCCCAACCACGGCTAGCCTTCCTTCGTTCCTCTACTTCTTTCCCAGCTAGATTCATGGTCACTAATGCATCCACCATGAGCCACGGCAGCCCTCGCCCTCTTCTTCCTCTTCCTTCCTCCTTTTCCCTCTTCTTCTACTCCTCTTCTTCCCTTTTTCTTCTTCTTTCCTAACGGTAGCTGCCACAATCGCAGCCACAGCCGCAATCCTCTTTCCTATCTTCTTCTTCTTCCCTCTCTTCTCCCTCTCCTTCTTCTCCTCTTCTTCTCTTCTTTTTTTTGCCCAGCTGCAGCTGCCACAATCGTAGCCACAGCCGCAACCCTCTTTCCTCTCTTCTCCCTCTCCTTCTTCTCCTCTTCTTCCCTTCTTTTTCTTTCCCAGCTGCAGCTGCCACAATCACAGCCACAACCGCAGCCACGGCCACTACTGCAGCCCTCTTTCCTCTTCGTCTTCTCTTCTCTTCTCCCTCTCCTTCTCTTCTTCTTTTCTTCCCTTCTCCTCCCCGACACACCACACCACTTCTCCTTTGTTTCACAGCCTGCCACCTCTCTTCTCTCCTCCTCTTCTTCTTCTTCTTCTCCTCTTCTTATTTTCTTTTCTTCTTCTCCCACGCATGACACCTGCCTCTCCTTTGTTTCCCAATGCACCACATGGGAAATAGAGGTGCATGGGAGGCTGTGGGATGAGGCTAATATTTATTTATTTATTTATTTTTTTTAACTTAACAATTTAGTCTTTGAAATTTCTATATTTACAAGTAGGTTCTCCAATTTGACAAATAAGTTTATGACTTTTACAAATAGGTCCTTATGAATGATTCAAAATAACTCCTTATATAAATTTCAGAAATGAGGGATGTTACACTCTCCCCCCTTAAAAGAAAATTTAGTCCACTAAATTGGCCATATCTTAATTGACAAAAATATTAAGATAAATTTTTTTTCTTCATTCCCTCTTTAGCTTCAAAATAGTTCCATCAATAGAATAATGCTTCCAAATTACTTTGACTAGATGAATAATCCTTTTTTTTCTTTTCTCTCTTTTTTTTTTCAATAACTAGATCATTAGGAATACATACACTATCCCCGAATCTCAATAGATCATCCTCTGAAATTTAAAAATCTGACTTCAATCTTTTTTCCACTTCATTCCTTAATATACTAAATGTGGATCTCATCATTGTCCTCCTTCTTAATCTTCAATTAATAGTAACCCAATCTCAGATCAATCTTGAAAAATACTTATGCACCTTGCAGTTTTCCAAACAAGTCATCAATTCTGGATATTAAGGAATGACCAATTACTTTATTATTATTATTATTATTATTATTCACCTGATTCAATTGTCTATAATCAATACAAAACCTCAATGTTTCATTCGTTCTCCTTAACTAATAACATCGAAGTACCTCATGGTAAAGCACTGAGTCAAATAAAACCCTTATCTAACAGTCCTTGTAGTTGCTTCTTTATTTCCACTAGTACTTAGTCTCTCCTTTAAACATAGAAGTGGCAAAAGAAATCTTCTAATTTATCAGAATAATTTTAGTACATCAAATATCCTCTCCCTTAGCATCATCAATCATTCTGCCACCAACTGATTAGTTTCACCATGGAAACAAAAGACTAAGCTCCTTAAATTATTTCATTCCAAGTCTATTCTAATTTGATGTCCCCAATTAACCCTTCCATCCCACTCAATTACTCAAAATGAGATGAAGTAAAAAGACTAGATGTCCTCGTTATCCCAGATTCCTAAAAGACATCAATAAATTTTCATCGATTTCTATATAATTTATTGAACCTTGATTTTTTTTCTTTTTCTTTTCCTATCAAACATATCAATATCTCTATGATCCTCAAACCATGCTCTGATACCACCTCTGTCACGCCCCCCGAATTTTAAATCTCATTAAGCCCTATCTTAAAATCCATAATATTAAATTTTTAAACAACAACCCAATCCCAGAATCCAAACTAACATTTGAGGATACTGAGAAACATTCAAATATTAGTCATATCCATAAACCTGTGCAGATATAATCATACATCACATCATGCGAACCCTTATGAAAATTCAAACTAACTTAACAAAATATTAACCTTACTTATAATTCCATAAGCATAAGAATTATACAAAACAGAATTCCAACCATTTACCATAATTCATATCATCGTAAACTAAACTCAACATTCAAAAATTTCATTTGTGCGAAGTCTTTTAAAGCTTTTACATGATACATCAATCCAAATTTATTGACAACAATACATTTCATACAAAATACATTTATAAAACAATAACATAACAATCCACAATGTCTTATCATAATCTGAATAGCTTTTCACTGCCTCAGCTTAATTCTAACATTTTAGCGTGTGACAAGCTAACCTGAAAAAGGGTTATATAATAACGGAGTGAGCTACAAAGCTCTGCAAGTGGCAAACAAATCCAGAACAAGAGGAGAATAGCTTCAAACAGACTTGATATCCAAATATAAGGTAGAGATACAAGAATTCATGGATATAAGCTCATTAGATATAGAATCGCAAATGTCATTTCATTCAAATCATATTTGGTTCATAACAAATGGAGTAAAGAGTAATTTGAACTTATCAGATGATGTAAAAAGTATTTTGGAGCATATCAAATGACACATAGGACATTATAGAGCATATCAATGACACTTAATACATTTCGGAGCATATCGATGTTGGAGGGAATGTTTCGGAGCATATCAAGTGCAAATAAAATATTTCAAACCATAGTAAAGATGTATGAAATGTTTCGAAGCATATCAAGGGCAAAGGAAACGTTTCGAAACATAGCAAGGACGTACGAAATGTTTTAAAGCATATAAAGAGAAAAGGAAACATTTCAGAACATAGCAAAGATGTATGAAATGTTTTGAAGCATAACAAGAGCAAATGAAATAGTTCGGAATATATCAATGATGCATGAATGGTTTCGGAGAATATCAAGAGCATAAGAAACATTTTGGAACATATCAATGAATGGTTTCAGAGCATATCAAGAGCAAATGAAATATTTCGGAATATATCAATGACGTATGAATGGTTTCGGAGCATATCAAGAGCAAAAGAAATGTTTCAGAACATATCAATGACGTATAAATGGTTTCAGAATATATCAAGAGCGAATGAAACATTTTGGACATAGCAAAGACGTATGAAATGTTTTGAAGCATGTCAAAGGCATATGAAACATTTCGGAGCATATCAATGGTGCATAGGACATTTCGAAGCATATCAATGGCACATAGGATATTTCAAAGCATATCAATGATAGATGAAACATTTCTGAACATATCAAATAGCATATGAAATGGTTTCAGAATATATTTTGAAGGATAACAATGACATATGAGATATCTTAGAGCATATCAGAAGAACAAATCAGAAACAGAAGCTCAAATATCATATCTGACATTCATTCATTTCATTCTCATCCAAAGCGCACATATAAACACATAAGCAAGACTTTGAATATCATATCAAAAACACAGAGGGTGCTGTGGGATCACATTCGTAACATGGTCCATCCATTTCTGGATGACCACCAAACATAAATCTCACCCTGCTTGCCCTATCAAGAGTGCAATCAGGGCGCTAGGCATGACATTCTCCCCCGATGTGGGACTAATGCACCCCACCTATCCCCCTAAGGGCCTGCGGGCGAGCGTTACATTTTCTCCCACTTAATCACGTGACTTCCTCGTCACGGATTGACCACCCTGCCTACTTCCAAAGTGTTGACCCGGGGCGCTTGGCGTGAGTCGGTGAAGGTCAGGGGTGACTCATATATCTTTTACAATTTCTGGCAAAAGTCCAAATAATCTCTTTATCATTTCTAGCAAAGGTCCAAATCATCCCACATGACACCAGAGTACAAAAAGGTAGTATGAACAATAACATTGGCATATATCGGAAGCACATGCGGAACAACGAAAATATGCATGTGCCTTTATGAAACAAGGTAGTGCCAACATGAACATTACATAATAGATTTCAAGTATACAAACAAATTTCAGGATGAACAATACAAGAATTGCAAAGGACTAATATAAATCTCAAATGAACAAGAATTTAGTTGAATCAGTTTCCAATAGAATGAAACATGAATAGACAACATCAACAAAAGAACTTGATTTTGGCAGAATTTGAAAGGTACATTGTATCGATTATTTGGATAATCAATTATGCTACAAATTACTCAAGAAATGTATCATTGGAAAGATAAATCGATCTACTTTCAGATAAAATAAGTTTCATACAAAGAGGAGTTTCAGTCAAAGAGTTACAAATGATTCAGTAACCAAAAGTCAAGGAACAAAATCTCTATTTTTAGAAATGATAGGATCGAATTCAACAGAATTCTGGGCAGTCATTTAGACTACAAACTTTTTAATCTAAGTACCAAAAGAAAGATCAATAAGTCTAGTTTCCAACAAAGTAAGTTTTATATAAATCAGAGTTTCCAATAGAGAGTTATAGACAGTTGAGTATCAAAAGGTCAAAGTTTATTGTCTTTGTTTTACATATTTCGTAGAGCTGATTCAATTTGATGTTTGGATAAGCAAATTTACTCCAAATCATACAAGTAAGGTCAAAAGAAAGGTTTACAAGTCTATATTCAGATCTAACAAGGTTTACCTAAATTGAAATTCTGTACAGGGATTTATAGCCAAAACAATGTAGAAGGGTCAGAATCATGATAATTTTCCAAGTTCAAACATTTACATTTCAAACAATAGAGATATCAGATTTCAAGGCTAGAATGATTCAAATTTCTTATATCCAAGGCAAAAGCAAAGATTGGAATTGCAATAGAAAGGAGTGGAATACTTGCCTTTCGAAGATTTCGATCCAACGAAATTATAAGCCCAAATCCTTCTACCTTTCCTCCATCTCCTCTCCGTGTGTCGTTTTCTGCACCTATCTTCTTTCTTTCTCTATAGCTGCAGCTCGTGCAGAACATAGGAGGTCACAATCACCTATTTTCCTTTTATTTTTCCCAACCATAGCTGCCGCAGTCGTAGTTGCCGTAGTTGCAGTCGCAACCGCAGTCGTAGCCATGGCCGCAGCTGCAGCCACAGCCACAAGCCCCTCTCTTCTTCCTCTTCTCTTCTTCCTTCCTCTTCTTTTTCTTTCCAGCCACAGCTGCCACATAGCAGCCACAGCCTTCCTTCCTTCCTCTGCTTCTTTCCCAGCCACAGTTGCGGTCACTGATGCATCCACAGCCGCAGCCCTCGTTCCTCTTCCCTTCCTCCTCTTTTCCCTCTTCTTCTACTCCTCCTCTTCTTCCCTTTTATTTATTCTTTCCCAGCTGCAGCGGCAACAGTTGCAGCCACAGCCGCAACCCTCTTTCCTCTCTTCTTCTTCCCTCTCTTCTCCCTCTCCTTCTCCTCTTCTTCCCTTCTTCTTTTTCTTTCCCAGCTGTAGCTGCCACAATCGCAGCCACAGCCGCAACTCTCTTTCCTCTCTTCTCCCTCTCCTTCTTCTCCTCTTCTTCCCTTCTTCTTTTTCTTTCCCAGCTGCAGCTGCCACAATCGCAGCCACCAGCAGCCACGGCCACTGCTGCAGCCCTCTTTCCTCTTCTTCTTCTCTATTCTTCTCCCTCTCCTTCTCTTCTTCTTCTTTTCTTCCCTTCTCCTCCCCGACACACCACACCATTTCTCTGTTTCCTCCTGCAGAAAACAGAGATGCGCAGCCCTAGCTACAGCCACCTCCTTCCTCTCTTCTCCCTCTTCTTCTTCTTCTCTCTTCTTTTTTTCTTCTCTTATTCTTCTCCCACGCATGACACCTGCCTCTCCTTTGTTTCCCAATGCACCACGTGGGAAATAGAGGTGAATAGGGGCTATGGGATGAGGCTGATATTTATTTATTTATTTTTTAACTTAACAATTTAGTCTCTGAAATTTCTATATTTACAAGTACATCCTCCAATTTGACAAATAAATCCTCAACTTTTACAAATAGGTCCTTATGAATGATTCAAAATAATTCCTTATATAAATTCCAGAAATGAGGGATGTTATAGACATCGCCAGACTAGAGTGGTGGCACCGCCCAAGTCCAACTTCCTAGGTAGTCTAGGGTGGTGGTACTGTCCAAATTGGGCGGTGACACCGCCTTGGGGCAGAGTACCTGGGCGGTGATACCGCCTAGTACATTGACCGTGTCAATGTGTTAGGCGGTAGTACTGCCAGATTGAGTGGTGGTATCGCCTAGTGTCAGAGTTAGACTGATGGTGGTATCGCCAGTGACATTCAGTGGTACGGCCAATATCCCGAAAAACTAGGATGAGAATTTTTTGGCTCCAAGTTTGAATCAAATTGGAGCCTATAAAAACATCTCCCAACCCTGGTTAGAAGACACAAGCACATGCACTTTGAAAGTAGAGAAACTTTGTTTAAATCTCTAGAAATCATTTCCTCAAGTCCTCACTTGTATTCAAGTTAAAAGAGAAGAGAGAGTGCTTGTAAGGATTGCCTCCTAAGCACGTCAAAAGGAGAGAGCGCTGTAAGAGAAGTTGTCTTCACCCATTGGAAGGAAGACACCTAGTGGAAAGCCGATGGCCTCAAGAGAAGAGAAATCGGGAGTGGACGTAGGTCGTATGACCGAACCACTATAAATCCAGGTTTGCATTTCTATTCTTGTTATTTACTTTGCTGCAAACCCTTTCCATTTGATTTGATGCTCTGCTTCATTATCACTTGCAAACATTTTTAAGTTAGAGCTTTTCCAATACGATTTCTCTAATACATTTTTGTTGAAACGAATTATCTTTTGTTATATAAAGTTTCCGAAATCGTTGAAATTTTTCGTTATTAATCGCTGCACTAATTCAACCCCCCCCTCCCCCTCTTAGTGCCGCTCTCGATCCCAACAGGGTCAATTAAAATTTTTAATACCTATTTGACATATTTATAGTATTGAAAAAAAAATTAATGGATAATTAATTATGGTGTGATTAATATATCTAATGATGATTTCATCATAATTTTATTAATATTGGATCAAAATTATATATTAATACTTCTTTTCTATATTTAACATATTTATGATAGTAAAATAAAATTAATTAAGTTTTAATTAAAATTTTTAATATAATGATTAGTGATTTTAATGATGATTTAATTAAAATTTAATCGAAATTGAGTCAATTCAATATCTTTAATACCTATTAGGATATTTAACATATTTATAGTTATGATAGAGGATTAATTAGAGTTTAATTAACTATGTAAGTATTGTAATTATTGATTTTGGTAATGATTTAATGATACCGAGTCAATTCTACATATTTAATGCACCTTGTTAGCACCTTATTATTTTAAATTAGAGGTAATTATAACTTCCTTATTTGATTTAAATTTGATATGAATATAATATTAAAGGAATAGACATATGATAACGCTTGGAATCATGCTCGAAAATAGATGAGATAGTCATCATTAATAATGCATGTACTATGGCTACATTGGCAGGGATAGAGGATGAGTGTTTTATTATTGCAAAATCTAACAAAGTTCCAAACAGAGGTCCATAAATCATTTCAAAATAAGTTACACCAAGTAAGAGAAGATACAATAAAAAAGAAGGCAAAAGTTTAGGAAAAATACTATAAGGCTACGTAGGAACTAGTTTATTACGACTATAAGGGTCGTGATGATGAAACTATTAGGATCAAGAGCAACACTAAGAGGGGGGAGGGTGGGTGAATTAGTGTAGCGGATAAAAATCGATGATTTAAACCAATTCCGAAAAAACATTGTGCGTTCAGAAGTTTTGTCCGATGAAAACGATTTCGACAAAGATGATTCGAGTGAATACATAAGAGAGTAGAGAAGGAGAGAATGAACGAGTGCAGTGAAGTAAAGAATTGAATGCAATAATCAAAACTTACACACTAAGAGAAGAACACAGCGATTTATAGTGGTTCGGTCAAATGAACTACGTCCACTTCCGAAACCTCCTCTGATGAAGTTCCTGACTTCCACTATCAATCCTTCTTAAAGGGGAAGGATCAAACACCCATCTTACAGAACTTTACAAGTGGCTCACACCCTTTTATAGAGTTTTTACAAGTGAGAATTCGAGAGATGAACACTCAAGCTTTTCAAGGCTATTTCTATCACATCCCAGATTTATAAAATATAATAAATTATCATTTTATTAATCATAATTTATAGAATACACTCCTTTCTTTTTTATAGAATTCAAATCCTTACCTTTATAATAGTAAATATTTTATTAACAAAAAAGATCACATCTTCTTGGTAGGGTCACAAGTCTCTTTCACTCAAACTTTAGATTTATTACAAAATTATAGATTACGCTGAAAATAAATATAAGATAAAAATATATCAGCAATTACACATGCTAGTAGGAACCTCGAAAAAATCATAAAAATAATCTAACATTTGTGAAATAAATGTTAATAACTTAATAAAAAAATAATAATATATTGATTCATAAAAAAACTTAAGCATCTAAAAAACAATGATAATTTCTTAAGCAAAATCATACATCAGCCACATGCAACATATACAAGATAACTATATAACAAAGGCATACATCACACCCGATGATGTACTCTCCCAACAACAGATGAAGAGGCATACTCCACGGAATGGATTCCTTCCAACAGCGGATGGAGATAATCCATATCGCACTCTCAACAACGGATGGAGTGGTATCCCTCACCTGCCCAAGTAGGGACATGTTCCTCCTAATAATAGTTGGAGGAACCATCTAACCATCACGTCTGATGGTCCGCTAATCCCCGAAGGGAATTGCCATACCTACCCTCGGTAGGGATACATAAACATCCATGATCATTCATTTACATTCACTAATTTATTCACATATGCATCCATAAAATAATATGATCAAATATTATAAGAGACCATGCTTTATGTATGATCTACTAGACTGTCCATTGGTGGTTCCGCATTATGATGGGCCCACAGCTCCTTTCACAGGTTGCACTTCCAATGTAGACTATTAGCCTAGTTATATCTACTACATAGTATAATCATATCAATATCATAAACTTAAGAGAAGTGGAAAACCAATAATCATTTTCAAATTATATCTTCAAAGAAAACTTTTAAATTCATCAAATCATAAGGGCTTAAAACATCAATCTCTCAATAGTCCTCAATCAATCAAAATCTCAATTGGAATAGCTCAATTGACTTAAACCATACTCATTCAATTATGACCTAACAAACCCAACCTTAAATCTTTATAGAACCAGTCTGGAATCACCTTAGACTAGTCTAATTTAGATTTGATTGATCTCGATAAGATTAAGTAGGATTGAACTGGTCAAGTTAGTTTAGAATCATCCTAAACTGACTTTAACCGATCAAACCTATATGATTTAGTCAATTAAAGAGTTCAAACCAATAAAGGAAGAGAAAATCGGACTATGTCATATAGTGCTAGCCCAAACTGAACCAACCCATTTAAGTCTTGGATGGGTCACATGTGCCGCATATGCCTGTCCTAAGAAATAGGTTAAGTTGAGGTACAACGGGCTAGACAGAGGAGCGATGATGTGTTTAACGCCAATCGCATCGCTGAGTAGGCTTAACTTCATAGACTAGGCTAAGCCTCACTCATAAGTTGGGTTGAGCCTTACCACTAAACTTGGCTATGCTTGGCTCGTGGATTGAGTCATGCATAGACATATGATTTAGGGTCATGTTTCGCCATATGGATTAGATCGTATCTAGCTACATGAGTTGGTCTATGCTTGGCCACATGATTGGGTCGTATATAGCCACATGGATTAGGTCGTATATGGCCACATGGATTGGATCGTACTTGGCCACATAGTTGGGTCATACCTAACCATATGGGTTAGGTCATATCTTACCACATGAGCTGGCTTTTACCGAGCCACATAGGCTGGGTCATGCTTAGTCATATGGGTTAACTATACTTAACCACATGGGCTGATTGTACCTAACCACATGGGCTAGGTTGTACAGTCACATGGGCTAAGTTGATCTAGTTTGACAAATCAACTTAACTCAAGTCAGATCCCAATTAGAATCCTCTTATCAAATTAGTAATCAAAAAAATCTAAATTATCAAGAATAACTCAAATCCTTAAATTAAGAATTTAAATCCATAATCTTAAATTTAAAACTAATTAAATCATAGAAATTCACACATAATTCTTAAAATACAGAAATATCTAATTAAATTAATTAGAACCATTAATCTAAAAATAAGAATAATTAAATCAATATTAAAACTTATTAAAGCTTAAGAGATCAATATTAATTAAATAATCATTCTAATATTACAAATCAATTATCATTATTTATTAATCATAAAATTTTAAAAATTCAAATCTTATTATGCTTCATAAAATTTATAATAATTCTAATATCAATATTTCAAAACATAAATCAAACCAAATAAAAAAGAGAAAGGATCCTACCTCTCATCGATTATCCTTTCCTCGAGATCATCTCCTTGGGAAGCCCTCTCCTCAATTCTCCGATTGTCATGCTCGGTAAGGAATGAGGGAAGAAGAGTCCCCTTATATAGGAGAAGATGAGATCTCTCCAAAAGGTAAATAAATATTTAATTTTATATTAAATTTATTTTTATTTTACTTTCACACACATAGATAGAAACATAATATTCATTTATAATGGTTCACACTTAGAAATGGAATATATACTATTTACTTTCTAAAAATCACATCACTTATTAGGAAATAAATCAATCAATAATCTAATTGATTAGTAAGATTCCTAACTTATCCACGTGATTAAGGAAATCAAATTTAATTATTTCCTTAACTATAATACACAAACATGGAAGTTAATAATAAAGCAATATATTATTTATAGTAATTAATTTATGTTAAGGGAGAAATCATCAATGATTACAATTTTACTAGAGTTTTGGCTCAATTCTTATCGCTTCTTAATGTGCTTTACCATCTAAGAAGTAAGAGGTATTTATAGACTCAATTGGCTTTAGAATTGGAATCAAAAGAGGTCACATCCTGGATTTTCGGGTACTAGTGAGACCACCGGCTAACACTAGCGGTACCATCGCCAGTGGACCCTAACACTGGGTGGTACCACCACCCAGTCTGGCGGTACTACCGCTTGACAGGGTCTTGGGCTCTGTGGAGGGGCGGTACCACCGTATGGTAGTTAATAACTACCGACGTTACCACCACTGACCTGGGCGATACTACCGCCCAGAGCTTATGGGAATCTGTTCCCTAAGCGGTTCCATTGTCCTAGTCTAACAGTGCCACAGCCAGACAGGGTCCAGCACTTTTAGATGGACCTTGAATTAAGTTCAATCCAATCTAACATTCGAGGATACAGAGAAACATTCAAATATCAATCATATATATAAAACCTATGCAGTTATAATCATACATCATATCATATAAATCTTTATAATAACCCAAACCAACTTAACAAAATATTAACCTCACTTATAATTCCACAAGCGTGAGAATTATATAAATTAGAATTTCATCCATTTACCATAAATTCATATCATCGTAAACTAAACTTAACATTCTAATATTTCAATCATGCGAGATCTTTTAAAACTTTTACATGATACATCAATCCAAATCTGTCAACAACATCTTATTTTATATAAAATATATTTATAAAACAATAACATTACAATCCACAATGACTTGTCATAATCTGAATAGCTTTTTACTGTCTCAGCCTAATTTTAACATTTTAGCGAGTGGCAAGTTAACCTGAAAAAGGGTTATATAGCAACGGAGTGAGCTACAAAGCTCAACTAGTGGTAAACATATCCAAAACAAGAGGAGAATAGCTTCAAACAGACTTGGTATCCAAATACGAGGCAGAAATATAAGAATTCATGGATATAAGCTCATTAGATGCAGAATCGCAAATGTCATTTCATTCAAAACATATTTAGTTCATAACAAATGGAGTAGAGTAATTGGAACTTATCAGATGATGTAAATAGTATTTCGGAGGATATCAAATGACATAAAAAATATCTCAGAGCATATCAGTATAACAAATAAGAAATAGAAGCTCAAATGACATATCTGACGTACATTCATTTCATTCTCATCCAAAGCACATATATAAACACAAGCGATGCTTTAGATAAGATATCAATAACATAGAGTATAGTGGGATCTCAAACAGAATCTCCCACGTCTGGGAGCATCATACATCCACGTCTGAATGAAGCTAGAGGAGGCCGATAGAGCATCGTGGCCTCTAAACATATACCCTTTATCATTTTTGGCAAAGATCCAAATAATCCCTTTACTATTTCTGGCGAAGGACCAGACAATCCCACAGACACCAAAGTACAAAAGGATAATGTGAACAATAAATTAGCATAAATCAGAAGTACATACGGAACAATGAAACGTACATGCGTCTATATGAAATAATACGATGCAAATAGGTTCTTTTATAAATGCAGTCAAATTTGGAAAAAAAATAAAAGCAGGAGTATACAAGGATTTGAAGCAATAATATAAAGCTCAATCGAATAAAGGATTCTAGCTGGATTCAATTTCCAAAGAGATGAAACATGAATAAGCAAAATCATGTGATTGAGTGGTATCATATCAAAAGCACAAAGGGCATAGTGGGATCTCGAACAGAATATGGTCCATTCAGAGCAAGGACCCAGACAGAAGTTAGAGCATTGCGGGTTCTAAGCATATACCCTTTACCATTTCTAACAAAGGTCTAAATAATCCCTTTACCATTTTTGGCAAAGGTCCCAGACAATCCTATAGCCACCAGAGTATAAAAGGATAGGTGAGTAATAAAATTGGTATATCGGAAGCACATGCGGATCAACAAAACGTACATGTGCCTTTACGAGTCAATACGATGCAAACATAATCTTTCACAATTGCATTCAAATTTGAAAGGAAATAAAAGCAAGAGCATACAAGGATTCAAAGAAATAATATTAAGCTCTGTCAAAGAAAGGATTATAGCCGAAATCAATTTTCCAAAGGAATAAACAAGAATAGGTAGAATCAACCAAAGCTTGATTTTTAGCAGAATTTGAGAGCCACATTGCATGAATTGTTCGGATAATCAATTATGCTCCGATTTACTCAAGAAAGATGCTATTAGAAGGCTAAATCAGTCAAATTTCAGATAAAATAAGTTTCATATAAATTGGAGTTTCTAACAAGGAATTACAAATGATTCGGTAACCAAGAGTCAAGGAATAAAATATCTATTTTCAGAAATGATAGGATCAAATTCAACAAATTTCTGGATAGTCATTTGGACTCCAAATCTTTTAATCTAAGTACTAGAAGAAAGATCTCTTAGTTTAGTTTCCAACAAAGTAAGTTTCATATAAATCAGAGTTTCCAATAGAGAATTATAGGCAGCTTAGTATCAAAAGGTCAGAACTTGTAGTCTCTGTTTGACAGATTCCGTAGAGTTGATTCAATTTAATGTATGGATAGGCAAATTTACTCCAAATCATACAAGTAAGCTGTCCAAAGAAAGGTTTACAAGTCTATATTCAGATCAAATAAGTTTTGCCTAAATTGAAAATCTGTATAGGGATTTATAGCTGAAATAAAGGAGAAGAGTCAGAATTTTGATAATCATTCCAAATTCAAACCTTTACATTTCAAACAATAGAGATATTAGATTTCAAGGCTAGAACAATTCAAATTTCTCATATCCAAGGAAAAAGCAAAGATTAAACTTACAAAAGAAAGGATTGGAACACTTGCCTTTCGAATAATTTGATCCAATGTACTTGTAAGCCCAAAATCCTTCTACCTTTCCTCCATCTCCTCTCCGTGTGTCATTTTCTTCACCTATCTTCTTTCTTTCTCCATAGCTGCAGCTCATGCAGAACATAGGAGGTCATAGTCACCTGCTGTCCCTTTCTTTTTCCCAACTGTAGCTACCGTAGTCATAGTTGCTGCAGCCGCAACCGCAGCCACGGTCGTGACCACAGCCACAGTCCCTTCCACTATGCTATTTCCTCTCCTTCTCTCTCAGCCATAGCCTCTTCTTTCCTTGCCGCAGCTACTATAGCTGTAGCCACAGCCTTCCTTCCCTCCTCTTCTCTTCTTCTTCTTCCTTCCTCTGCTTCTTTCCCAGCCACAACTGCAGCGATAGCCATAGCCACAGCCACGCCGCAGCCCTCTTTCCTCTTCCCTTCCTCCTCTTCTCTTCTTCTCTTCTCTCCTTCTTCCCCTTCTCTTCTTCTCTTCTTCCTCTTTGTCCCCTCCTCCACCGATGCACCTCCTTGTGTAGAAGACAGAGGAGCGCAGCTCCCTTCTCTGCCTTTTCCCCTCCTTTCCTCTCCTTTCCTCTCCTCTTCTCTTCTTCTTTCCCGATGCACCACACCTTCCTCTCCTCTATTTCCTGATGCACCACGTGGGAAACAGAGGTGTGTGGGAGGCGATGGGAAACATATGCCATTTTTTTTCTTCAACTTAACAATTTAGCCTTTGAAATTTTTATATTTACAAGTAGGTCCTCCAATTTTACAAATAAGTCCTTAACTTTTACAAATAGATCCTTATGAATGATTCAAAATAAATCCTTACATAAATTTTAGAAATGAGGGATATTACACCTTTGATTCATTCTTGGCTAGTTCCGATAACACTTCCGACGAATCTTCGGACTTCCGACGGACTCTCGAACTTCCAATAGTTTAATCACACTTGACTCCGACACATTATTTTGTTTTATGTCTTCATTGCTATCATAGTTAATCCTGCACACTTTTTTCAATAATATGGATTATATCAAATATTCTATCAATTGACTTTATCATCAAAATTCGAGATTCAACAATCTTCCCCTTTTTGATGATGTCAATCAATTGATGACGGAGTTAACCTTAACTCCCCATATCTACATGCCATATTTGAGAAAAGAAACACTTGAATTCAACTCTTTGAATTTAACCCCAAACCGATAAGTTACATCCATTCGAACTTATCGACATGCTCAATAAGTATGATTTTTTTTATCCCAAATACGATACTTCCTATTTTTCATAATACGAAAATGATGTCAAGGCATGACATCCATTTTTAAGTCCAATATTGAATGATGATAGACAATCATCATTTCAACTAACGATACAAACTTTAATTTTGAAATTTAGCAAGAATCAAATGATATCAAAAAATTCATAAATCTAAGACATGATATCAATTGACGATACATCATTTCAATGATACACATATGAAACCAAATTATCATATCAAGGCATGACACTAAATTCAAGTAAGATAAATAAGCATGATATGATAATGATCATAGAAGGAATTAACATTTTAAGCATACATGTGTTATTTGCGATGCATACGATACATTCCATACAATTGCGATATATTACAATACGCTTCAATCATTTGCGATGCATTTTATATATTTGCGATACATTGCAATGCTTTTAATGATAGCATGCATTTTATGATACAAAGCATGACAATAATATACTTTTGTGATACAAACAAAGCATTTTACAAATTGAATTTATCGATATAAATCATACCATCAAGTCATCAATTTGCCATATTTTTCTCTCCTTTGTCATCAACAAAAAGAAAATAAGCCATTGATACCAAATGTTACGATAGAACTTTTTGTGAAGATGGAAAAAAGAAGGATAAATCCATCAAGAAGAATCCATTCAAGAATAACGAAAAGCAATTCGTTCATTCTATTAAAAATTCATGCCATAGAAATAAATTTGTAAAGTAGAAAAGATAGATCATTGAAGCAAAAAATTCATAAGAATTTCTACTTTCCATTAACAGCTCATGAAAAATTTATATGAGTTGTTAATGTCCATATTTCCATCAAATAAAATTTAAGAAAAATTAAGATGTTGAAAGTCATGAAAAGTTCAACAGGCAATTTGTTCGAATGATTGAAAATTCAAACCATGATAAGAGCTAACTCGACACTTCCATGAAAAAAATCCATGAAGTAGAAACCAATCAAATCATGAAAAATTCATAAATACTCGTGACCCAAGAGATAAGAACCTTTAAATTTGCATATAGAAAGATGAATGAAATCCAAATTGATTTTAGGAGAGCATTTATAGAAGCTTCTTCTTTTCATGATACAAAGGTATGTATAAAGAGAAGAATTCGGTGATCTATAAAAGCAATTTGGTCAAGATTTTATTAACCTTTTATTTTTCATCAAAATCTCATGAAAATGTCCATGATACCATGAAAAGTCAATCATGAAAGTCATTCATTCATGCCAATGGAAGTAGAGGGAAGATAAAATCAATAGAATCAAATTTACCAAGTCATTAAATGGGCATGTTATCAATTCAAAAATCATCAAATATATATGATACTAAAAATCATCAACATAAATTTGAACAACAAGAAAATTATTTTTAAAATTTTTAATAAACAATGTAGTATCGGCCTTGCCTTTAGAGAAATTATTTTGAATAAGAAAAGAGCTAAGTCTCTCATACCAAGCCCTTGGGGCTTACTTTAAACTATAGAGAGCCTTAGTCAATTTAAACACATGATTAGGAAAAAGAGAGTTTTCAAATTTGAGAGGTTGTTCAACATATACTTCTTCAGAAATGAAGCCATTTAAGAACACACTTTAACATCCATTTGAAATAGCTTAAAATCATTACTACTAGCATAGGCAAGGAGCATCCTTATGGCTTCTAATCTTACTATAGGAGCAAAGGTTTCTTTGTAATCGATATCTTCTTCTTTGTTAAAACCTTTGGCCACTAATCTAGCCTTATTTCTAACCATGATACCAAATTTATCTTGCTTGTTTCTAAAGACCCATTTAGTTCCAATAACTAAATGGTCACTAGGTCTAGGAACAAGCTTCCACACCTTATTTCTCTCAATTTGGTTCAATTCCTCTTGCATTGCGATAACCCAAGAATCGTCTTTCAAGGCTTCGTCAATGCACTTAGGTTCAATTTGAGAAAAAAAAATGGTGTTGGCACAAAAATTCTTAAAAGAAGAACGATTTTGAACTCCTTTTGATGTGTTTCCTATAATTAGCTCCTTAGGATGGGCATCTACATACTTCCATTCCTTAGGTAAGGAAGTTTCGAAAGAAGATGCATCCAAGTTGCTATTTGGAGGAGAGGTTTCGTTCAAATTCAAACTATTAAAATCAAGATCATTATCAAAATCGTTTTTCTTAAATTTGGAAACTTCATTGAAAACAACATGAATAGATTCTTTTATAACTAAAATTCTTTTATAAAAAAACATGAAAAACCTTAGAAATAGAAGAATAACCTAGAAAAATACCTTCATCGGACTTTGCATCAAGATTTCATAAGGAATATTTTTTATTTAATATAAACCATTTACATCTAATAACTTTAAAATATGAAATGTTTGATCTTTTGTTATTCCACAATGCATAAGGAGTTTTGGAGAGAGATGATCTTACTAGAACCCTATTCATGACATAGCAAGCTGTATTAATGGCTTCGGCCCAAAAGTATTTGGGGTAAACTATGTTCATTCAACATGGTTCTTTCCATTTCTTATAAATTCCTATTCTTTCTTTCTACTATCCATTTTATTGAGGATTCCTCGGAGTAGAGAAATTATGGTTGTAACCATTAGATTTATAAAAGTTTTGGAAAACATGGTTTTGAAATTCACTACTGTAATCACTCTCAATCGATAAAATCATAAAATCTTTTTTATTTTGAACAAGTTTGTAAAACTTTGAGAAACACTTAAAACAATCATTTTTGTATGCTAAGAAATATGTCTAAGTGTATCTACTATAGTCATCTATAATTACAAGGGCATATTTGTTACCTCGTAGGCTTGTTGTGTTATTTGGTCCAAATAAGTCCATATGGATCAACTGCAATAGTTTACAGGTGATTATTTGATTCTTCGATTTGAAACTACATTTTATTTGTTTTCCTAGTTGACAAGCATCATATATTTTGTCTTTGACAAACTTAATATTAAGAATGCCTCTTACTAGTTCTCTAGATGTGATTTTAGAGATTAGTTTCATACTTGCATGGCTTAATCTCTTATGCTAAAGCTAAGCATCATCATTCAAAACCAAAAAGCACATTTCATTACTAAGTTCATCAATATTAATAGTGTAGATGTTATTTTATTTTAGGGCAATCATAGATGTGTTGTTTTACGATTTTTCAATAATGCAAGTCTTAGATTCAAATTTTACGATGTATCCTATATCACACAATTGACGAATGCTCAAAAGATTATGCTTTAAGCCATTTACTAATAATATATCATCAATTAAAAAGCTTGATTTGTTACCTATAGTTCTTTTGCCAATGATTTTACCCTTGTTGTTGTCTCCGAAGGTGACATACCCTTCGTCTTAGCTAGTGAGCTTAGAGAATTGAGATGGATCTTCGGTCATGTGCCTTGAGCATCCACTATCAAGGTACTATCTCTTGCTCCTAGCTTGTGAGGGTGAATGTGTCTACAAAAGAGGATGATTTTTAGGTACCCATTTGAACTTGGGTGCCTCAAAAATTGATCTATGTATCTTATCATTTTGCATTGAAATATTTACGGTCCCCTTAGGAACCCATATCAATTTATGTGGCCTAAGTTTTTTAAATGGACATTTGTAAGCAATATGTTTGGGTTTACAATAAAAGTTGTACTTAGTGTGTGGTGATACATGCAATGTAGGTCCTTTAATGAAAGTGGTTAGATTTCGATGAGATCCACTCATAAATCTGATTCCACTTATTTTATGAACTTGATCCTTATTAGCAAGGATCATGTCTAAAGACTTACTACCAACCTTAAATTTATCTAAGGTTTCTTTGAGTAACAAGTTCTCTTTCTCAAGTGCTTCTATGTGTTCACACTTATAGCATGGAGGCAAAGAAGGAGTGGTGTTTAAGAGTTTTAAATTTATCAACTAAGAGAGCATACTTCTTTTTCAACAAACTAAACATTTAACCAATAATTCGATATTTATCAAACAATTCATGAAATACATTTGAAAGCTCATCGAAAGTTAAATTTTCATTAAATAATTCACTTAACCTCTTCTCCGATAGCTATTAAAGCAAAGCTGACGACCTCCTTGTTGGTTGCTTCTTCATCTTCGGAGTTACTTGAGTCATCCCATGTTGCCTTTAGAGCCTTCTTCTTCGGTTGCTTCTTCTTTGCTTGGGGGCATTCGCTTTTGAAATACCTCGGCTTCTTGCATTCATAGCAAATCACTTATTCCTTCTTGGGTTCAAATTTATTTTTAGAGTCATTTTTAAATTTATTTTTTCTTATAATTTTTTTGAATTTTCGAGTCAAGAGTGCAAGCTCGTTATCATAGTCCTCATCACTTGAAGATTCTTTCAAGTGATCTTCTTGTATTCTCAATGTCATATCCTTCCTGTTCTTTGGAAGGGAGTTCTCAAGCTCATTAGGAGTGTTGCAAGTCATTTCATAGGTCATTAATGACCCAATTAGTTCTTCGAGAGGAAAGTTCTTTAAGTCCATGGCCTCTTGAATGGCCGTTACTTTATGATCCCAACTCTTTCGAAGGGATCTTAAAATTTTAGTTACAAGTTTGAAATTAGAAAAACTTTTCCTAAGTGCTTTTAGTCCATTGATGATATCCGTAAAATGGGTGTACATGTCTCCAATGGACTCATTTGGTTTCATTTGAAATAACTCGTAAGAATACACTAAAAGATTGATTTTGGACTCTTTCACTCGGCTAGTACCTTCGTGAGTAATTTCAAGAGTATGCCAAATATCAAAAACCAATTCACAAATTGAAACATGATTAGATTTATTTTTGTCTAGAGCACAAAATAAGACATTCATAGCCTTTGCATTAAGAGCAAAAGTCTTCTTTTCCGACTCATTCCAATCGCTCATCGGAAGAGAAGACTTTTGAAAGCCATTTTTAATAATGTTCCAAATTTCAAAATCCATAGAAATAAGAAAAATTCTCATGCGAGTCTTTCAATAGGTATAATCTGACCTATTGAACATAAGTGGACGTGTGATTGAGTGACCCTCTTGCATGTCGGCAAATACCAACTCTCTTGGGTTTTAAACCAGAATAAGAGTGACCTTGCTCTGATACCAACTGTTAGGATCAAGAGCGATACTAAGAGAAGGGGGGGGGGGTGGTTTGGGGGTGTGTGAATTAGTGCAGCGGATAAAAATTGACAATTTAAATTGATTCTGAAAAAACATTCATTGAGAAGTTTTGTCCGATGAAAATGATTTTGACAAAGATGATTCAAGTGAATATGTAAGAGAGCAGAGAAGGAGAGAATGAACGAGTGCAGTGAAGTAAAGAATTGAATGCAATAATTAAAACTTACACACCAAGAGAAGAACGTAGCGATTTATGGTGGTTCGATCAAATGACCTACGTCTACTTCCGAAACCTCCTCCGATGAGGTTTCCAACTTCCACTATCAATCCTTCTTGCAGGGGAAGGATCAAACACCCCTCTTACAGAACTTTACAAGTGGCTCACACCCTTTTACAGAATTTTTTCAAGTGAGAATGGGAGGTGAACACTCAAGCTTTTCAAGGCTATTTTAGTAGAGTTTTGGCTCAATTCTTATTACTTCTAAATGTGCTTTTACTAGTTGAGAAGTAAGAGGTATTTATAGGCTTAATTGGCTTCAGAATTGGAGCTAAAAGAGGTCCCATCCCGAATTTCCAAGTGCTGGCGGTTCTACCACCTTACACTAGTGGTACCACCGTTAGTTGACCCTGACACCGAGTGGTATCACTGTCTAGTCTGGTGATACTACCGCTTGATAGGGTCTCGGGCTCTATGGAGGGCCGGTACCACCGCTTGACAAGCGGTACCGCCGTCTGGCAGTTAATAACTACCAGCGATACCACCGCTGACCTGGGTGGTACCACCGCCCAAAACGTCTAGGAATCTGTTCCTTAAGTAGTTCCACTGCCCCAGTCTGGTGGTGCCACCACCAAATAGGGTCCAGCACTTCTGGATGAGCCTTAAATCCGGCCCAATCCAGTTAATTTATGGCCCCAATTGGCCCATACTAGGGTTATAGGATTAACACTTAATCCTAACCCTAATTATGTGTTAACTATGAAATTGAAAACATATTCTAAGCAAAAATATGATCTGACACATCAAGACTTCTTTTGGCAAACTTTCGATGGACTTCCGACGAACCCTCGGACGTCTTTCGGTGGACTTCCGACAGGCTCCCGGACTTTACGACGACCTTGGCACGTTTCGACGAGTCTTCTTTAGCATACTCTGATCTTTCTAGGTGAGCTCCTGGAACTTCCGACGAACCTTCTGGTGAACTTCCGACAACCCATCGGCAAGCCCCCGATTCATTCTTGGCTAGTTCAAATAATCTATCAATTGACGAATCTTCGGACTTCCGGCGGACTCTTGAACTTCCAATGGTTCAATCACACTTTTCTCAATAATATGGATTAGATCAAATAATCTATCAATTGACTTCATCATAAAAATCTGAGATTCAACATAAATCAACTCGAATCTTAGAGCTAGTATTCGTGCATCACTGAAGCATCAATATATGTACAGGGGCCGTGAATTAGTACAACGATAAAATCATTCAATTTTAAAAAACCATTTCGATGGAAGCCATATCGGAAATCATTTAAACTTAAAAGGATTCGTAAGTGTAGTAATGAGCAGATAAAAAAAAGTAAATAAGTAAAGAAAAGAGGTACACTAATTTTATAGTGGTTCGGTCATCTGACCCACGTATACTCTCGATTATTCCTTCGTTGAGACTGCCAGCATCCACTAACCGATCTTCTTTCAATGAACAAAGATCAACTACCTTTTATAGCCCTTTCTCCTTTTTAGAGGTTTAGGAAACAATCTTTACAACCCCACTCACCCTTCTTTTAGACTTAACCAAAACTTAAAGCTAGATGAGAGAAATTTTCACACAATTACAATAGTATTTTCCATCTTTTTTTCTCAGTTGGTGGTTTGCTAACCAGGGATGAGAGGAGTATTTAGAGGCCCCAAATGGATTTAAATTTGGAGCTAAAAAGGGTCTCATCCCGGGTCTTACGGTCCTAATGGTACCACTACTTGTGTTGGGTGGTATCACCGCCTAACACTAGGCAGTACCACCGCCCAGACTTCAACCTGAGAGGCTGAGCCTCAAGCAGTTCCATCGCCAACCCTGGCAGTGCCACCACTTGACATGGCTCTAGGTCATTAAATGGGCCTTTCTCTTGGTCCAATTTAGCCCTAGTTTAGGCCAAATTAACCCCTAATTGAGTTTGTAGGATTTCTCCTAAAACTAACTCAAATTGAAACCTAACTATGATAATTAAGGCTTAAATAATTATAATCCAAGCAATCTCAGTTGTCCGGCATGTCAATTGTTCATCCGAACACCCGGTGAACTTCTAGCAAACTCCTAGCGAATTCCTTACGAGCTTCCAGCAAACTCCCAGCGAGCTTCTAGCGCATCATCGAACCTTCGGTGTAACGCCCGATCCATCGACATGTTGACTCTTGTAACATGCGTTCTCAGGGCATTGTTCGATCCTTCTAGCTCGATGCATAATCTTTGATTCCGGCCCAACGTCCGATTCTTCTACTTTAATTGTTTTGCTTTTCATGATCGTAATTAATCTTACGTCACTCAAAATGCAAATTAGATCATAACTTTATCAATTGGTTTCATCATCAAAATCTGAGATTTAACAATAAGATGAATATGGGGTGGTACTAAAGTATGAAAGTTGGATAGGGTCAACAAGAATGAGTATCTTCAATTTTTTTATTTATTATAATAGACAAATAGTGTTTTATAAGTCAGTTAATGCTTTCGACAAGATTTAAGATGTAAACTATATTGAAAACTTAATACAATTGGTTTCATCATCAAAATCCGAGATTCAACAATAGGACGAATATGGGGTGGTACTAATGTATGAAAGTTGGATAGAGTCAACAAGAATGAGTATCATTAATTTTTTATTTATTGCAACAGGCAAATAGTCTTTTATAAGTCAGTTAATGCTTTTGACAAGATTCAAGATGCAAAATATATTGAAAACTTAATGAACACCATAGTAGAGTAGATCGGACTATAGTACATTGTCCAAATAATCACTAACAATGGAGCCAATTTTAAGAAGGCTGATTTACAATTGATGAAAAAAAGAAAAATATTATTTTGGACTCTATATGAAGCTCATCGCATGGATCTAATGTGGAAAGATATTAGCGAGCTATCATTAGTCAACAAGTGTATACTCGAGCTCAGTCGATTATAAAGTTTATATATAACTATCATTGGGTTCACTCTTTAATATAAAAGTATATAAATGGTGAGATACTCAAACCTAGAGTCACTCGATTTGCTATTGTTGAATCTCGGATTTTGATGATGAAGTCAATTGATAGGTTATTTGATCTAATTCATATTATTGAGATAAGTGTACAGGATTAATTACGATAGCAATGAAGACATAAAGCAAATTGCCGGAGTCAAGTATGTTGGGAGTTCGAGAGTCCATTAGAAGTCTGAAGGATCATTGAAAGTGCTGTCAGAATTGGCCAAGAATGAATCAGGGACTTGCCAAAGGTTTTGGAAGTTCGTCGAAAAAATTGTCGAAGGTTCGCGGAGCTCACCAAGAAAAGTTCGGAAGCTTGCCAAAAGATTCGTCGAACTCGCCATAAAGTCCGAGAGGCTGTTGGGAGTTTGCCAGAAGAAGACTCGACATTATCGGATTATAATTTGCTTAGAAATATATCTCAATTTCATAGTTAGCATGTAATTAAGGTTAGGTTTAGGTGTTAATCCTAATTAACCCTAGTAGGAGCCAATTGAGCCTTAATTGGATTGAATTGGGCTAGATTTAAGGCTCATTTAGTAGTGCTGGACTATGTCTGGCAGTTCCCGGGAACTAGTTCCCAAGTGGTCTGGGCGGTGGTATCACCCTAGGTCAGTGGTGGTACCGTTAACAGTTATTACTTGTCAGCAGTGGTACCGCCTGACAGGCGATGGCACCACCCCAAGAACTAGTTCCCAAGTGGTTTGGGCGGTTGTACCACCCCAGGTCAGCAGTGGTACCACTGATAGTTATTACATGTCAATGGTGGTATAGCCTAACAGGCGGTGGTACCACCCCTCCATAGAGTCCGAGGACCTTGTCAGGTAGTAGTACCGCTAGACTTGGCAGTGGTAACGCCTAGTACACTAACAGAGCAGGGTCAACTGGTGGTGGTACCGCCAGTACCCAAAAATCTGGGATGTGGCTAGTTTTGGCTCCAATTCTGTAGCCAATTGAGTCTATAAATACCCCTTACTTCTTAGTTGGCTAAGTACATTAAGTAGTGATAAAAACTGAGTCAAAGCTCTAGCAAAATTGCATTTGATAACTTGAGTGTTCACTTCCCAAGTCTCATTTGTAAAAAGTTTTGTAAGAGAGTGTGAACCACTTGTAAAAGTTTGTAAGAGGGGTGCTTGGTCCTTTCCCTTCAAGAAGAATTAATAGTGGAAGTTGTGAACCTCATCAGAGGAGGTTTCAGAAGTAGATATAGGTCATTTGACCAAACCACTATACATCACTGCGTACTTCTCCTGATGTGTGAGTTTTTAAATTGCTGCATTTCAATCTTTACATAGCTGCAATCTCTCGATCTCCTCCTCTCTACTTTCTATCATATTCACTCGAATCACTTTGCTAAAATCATTTTCGTCGAACTGAAACTTTTTAACGTACAACTCTTTTCCGTAATCATTTTGAATTTACGATTTTTATTCGCTGCACTAATTCACCTCCCCTCTTAGTGCCACTCTTGATCCTAACAATTGGTATCAGAGCGAGGTTCCTCTCATTTGGTTTAAAACCCAAGAGAGATGGCATATTTCGATGTGCAAGAGGGTCATTCAATTACACATTCGCCTATGTTTAATAGGTCAGATTACACTTATTGGAAGACTCGTATGAAGATTTTTCTTATTTCCATGGATTTTGAACTTTAGAATATTGTTGAAAATGTCTTTAAAAAATCTTCTTTTCTGATGAACGAATGTAATGAATCAGAGAAGAAGGTATTTACTCTAAATGCAAAGGCTATGAATGCCTTGTTTTGACCTCTTGACAAAAATGAGTTTAATCGTATTTCAATTTGTGAATCGACTTTTGATATTTAGCATACTCTTGAAATCACTCATGAAGGCACTAGCCGAGTGAAAGAGTCAAAAATCAACCTTTTGGTATATTCTTACGAATTATTTCGGATGAAACCAAGTGAGTCCATCGAAGACACATACACTCGTTTCACGGATGTCGTCAATGGACTCAAAGCACTTGGAAATGATTTTTCTAATTTCGACCTTATAACCTAAATTTCAAGATCTTTTCCAAAGAGTTGGGATCCAAAAGTTACGACCATTTAAAAGGCCAAGGACCTAAAAAATTTTCCTCTCGAAGAACTCATTAGGTCATTAATGACCTACGAAATGACACGCCATGCTCATGATGAGCTCGAGAACCCCTTTCCAAAGAATAGGAATGATATGACATTGAGAACACAAGAAGACCACTTGAAAGAATCTTCAAGTGATGAGGAACTTGCACTCTTGACTTGAAAACTCAAAAAATTTATAAGAAGGAATAAATTTAAAAATGATTCTAAAAATAAACTTGAACCCAAAAATGAGCAAGTAGTATGCTATGAATGCAAGAAGCCGGGGCACTTCAAAAGTGAATGCCCCCAAGCCAAAAAGAAGCTACCAAAGAAGAAGGCTCTAAAGGCAACATAGGATGACTCAAGTGGCTTCGAAGATGAAGAAGCAAGCAACAAGGAGATAGCCAACTTCGCATTAATGGCTTTCAGAGAAGAGGTATGTTAGTTATTTAATGAAGATTTAACTTTCGATGAACTTTCAATTGCCTTTCATGAATTATTTGATGAGTGTAGAGTTATTAGTAAAAAAATTAATATATTAAAAAAAAAGCATGCTCTCTTAGTCGATAAACTTGATAGCCTTAAACTTGATACTCCCTCTTTATCTCCATGCTCTAAGTGTGAACACTTAGAGATAATTATGAAAGAGAACTTGCTACTTAAAGAGACCTTAAATAAGTTTAAGGTCAGTAGCAAGGGCTTGGACTTGATTCTTGCAAACAAGGGTCATGTTGGAAAAAGAAGTAGAATTGGATTTGTGAGTGGATCTCATCGAAATCCAACCACCTTTATTAAAGGACCTACACTACACGTATCATCTCACTCAAAATGTAAGTTTTGTTGCAAGCCCAGACATGTTATTTACAAATATCTGTTTAAGAAAGTTAGTCCACATAAATTGATATGGGTTTCTAAAGGAACCATAAATAATTCAATGCAAAATGACAAAATTAGGAGATCAATTTTTGAGGCACTCAAAGTCATATGGGTACCCAAAAACCCTCCTTTGTAGTCATCCTAACCATCGCAAGCTAGGAGCGGGTAACGATACAATTCTTGATCGTTATCAAGCTCACTAGCTTGGGTAATAAAAGACCCTTGAGTGTTATACATTGTTTGGTTATGCACCATAATACTTCCATTAAGTCTCTTGAGAAATGATTTCGATGAGAACATTTGTGTGACTTTACAATTTGAAATCCTATGTTTTGAAATGATGTGATCTTAATGGATTTGACGAAACCTTATTTCGAAACAATACGATGATACTAGGCTTTTATGTAAGATGTATATATCTTCCTTGAACATTCCTATAAAAAGTTAAATTCACTTTAATTGCATTCTCTATCTACTCAAGATCTACAAATTCATTCATTTTGTGAATCTCGTATGTGATTTTAATAATGAATTTGGAGTTAATGAATTAAGCTAGATTTATAACTTCTATTAATGACTTATTGTGCATTGATGGCTTGAATGCATTTGAGACTCGAATTTTTTCCTTGAAATTGATGACTCAATGCATGAATCATATTCTCATTTTATATGCATACAAATGAGTTACTTATCAATAGTTATGATTGAAATATATTCTCTTTGAAATATCTTTCAAAGATAACTCTTAGTGATAAATGTTTTGAAACATGTTTGACAATTTTTTACTTATCTTATATATGATAAGTACCACATGAATCGTTAATTTATCTTTATTCCCGACTCAAAATTTCTTTTCCTTGATTTCTCGAATGTATGATTGAAAATACTATAAACTATAAATGACATCTTTTGATTTAATTTTTACATCCTTCATGATTTCACAAATTGATCGGTGTTAGTTTTGACAATGATACGGAAGTTTTAGTAACCTTCGGAAATCACTCCTCTTTTATCACTCGAGTTTTCTTGTCTTTACGTTATTGTTCTCTCTCGATTCTCGCAAGGATAAAATTTTCGATGTCTCTTGATTATAATATTTTATAATAATTAATTGTTTAAATGATTTGATGAGTCATTATGCTTAATAAAAAAAATTACCGCATGATTAACATGAGATCAGAAGTGATTCAATGACATCATTCTATTTCAATCAAATACATGATGATCAAACTAGACATCTATGAGATAGATGAAATGATCAAGTGTTGCAGCCCCCCCTAAAATTGTCTAAGTCTAGGTGCCAATAGTTGTTAGAATGAATTGTAAAGATAAAAATATATTGAATATGGCTCAATAGAGTCTTATTTATACACATAAGAAGAGAGAAAGAAGAGAGGATTTTCCTCAACAACCAGGAGGATTTTCCTCAACAAACCAGTGGGATTTCCTTATATAGTTTGAGGAAATCTTATCCGCTATCATGCCCCTACAAGATGGTACTCCTATCAAGGATACCAATCTTGGATCGATGTAATAAAAATAGTTTACGGGCAAGAGGCTTCGTGAGTGAGTCTGCTAGTTGATCAGCTGTATGTACGTGAGAGACATGTAGTTGATGTCTGACAACTTGATCTCGCACGAAGTGGAAGTCGATGGCGATGTGTTTCATGCGTGAGTGGAACACTGGATTGGCACACAAGTAGGTAGCTCCAATATTATCACAATATATTGTAGGAGGAAGGGTAGAGTTGACGTTGAGTTCCTTAAGGAGATTTGTGACCCAATTGAGTTCAGTAGTAGCTGTAGCAAGAGCACGGTATTCAGCTTCAGTCGTAGACCGTGTGATTGTCTTTTGCTTCTTAGAACTCCAACTGATAGGATTAGCTCCAAGGAAAACAATATACCCTGACGTAGAAGTTCTATCATCAAAGTTCCCCGCCCAATCAGCATCGACAAAGGCATGGAGATTAAGTGGGGTGTGTTTGCGAAGAAACAGGCCATGATGAAAGGTTCCTTTAAGATATCGCAGAATTCGTTTGACGGCAGACCAATGCACAGTAGATGGCTGGTGCATGAATTAGGACAACTTATTAACTGCAAATGAGATATCTGAACGGGTGAGAGCCAAGTACTGTAAGGAGTCAAGTACTTTCCAATATTGAGTAGCATCCGAAGTAGGACTTCCATCACATAATTTGAGTGAGTCACTAGTAGAGAGAGGAGTTGTAACTTCTTTTGCATCATGCATGTTTGTTTTGGATAATAGGTCTTGAATATACTTTCTTTGTGATAGGAGAAGACTTGAAGATGTAAATGTTGCTTCAACTCCCAGAAAGTAACTTAAGAGTCCAAGATCTTTGAGGGAGAATCGATCAACCAATTATGTTATGAATGTTTGAATCTCTAAGGGATCATTGCCTGTAATAATAATATCATCAACATATACGAGAAGATATATTGTGTGTCTATTTTGTTGTCATAAAAATAACGAGGTATCAGACTTGGAGTTGATGAAACCAGCTGATGTCAGAAATGAACCAAGTTCAGTATACCAGGCTCTTGGAGCTTGACGAAGTCCATAAATAGCTTTGTGTAGTTTACACACATGTCTTGGATACTGATGATGAATGAAGCCAGGGGGTTGCTGCATATAGACATCTTCAGTTAGAGTCCCCTGTAGAAAGACATTATTAACATTTAGTTGTCGTAGCTGCTAGCCTTTTGTGACGGCCAAACTTAGAATAAGTCGAATTGTTGTGGGTTTAACAACAGGACTGAAAGTCTCTGTGAAGTCAACTCCAGGTCGTTAATGAAACCCTTTGGCTACTAGATGTGCTTTATATCTAGCAACAGATCCGTCTGGGTTCCGCTTAATTTGAAAGACCCATTACACCCGATGATGTTTTGTGTTAGATGAGGGGGTACAAGGGTCCACGTGGAGTTACGGAGGAGGGCATCATATTCTTCACACATGACTTTACGCCAGTGTAGAGATTTTTGGGCTTGAGTAATTATGGTAGGTTCATTGATCTCAGAAGAGGATTTTGTGGTAGCATGTAGGTCGAGGACTTGACGTGGTTTGAATATACCACTCTTGGAGCGTGTTATCATTGGATGTGTAGGAGCTGTAGCTTGTGTTGTTGGTATAGGTAGTGGAGAGACATTAACATGGGTTGGAGGAGGCTGAGGTACTTCAGTATCATTGTGTTCAGAAGAGGGTAAAGAATGTTGTGTTTCCGAGGGCATTACGTCAGTAGTAGGAGAAGCTTGTGAAGAAGGAAGAGGAGAAAAAATAGAGGGAGTGAGAAGTTGTTGAACCGGGAGCACAAGAGAGTGTAGATCCTGAGGCAAGGGACTGGATGGTGTCATAGGACGTTCGTGGGATGGGATCAGAGGGATACTCTAGTGACTTATGTTTATCGGAATAGCTTGCACTGTAGGAGATTTGTGAAAAGGAAAAGTAGACTCCACAAAAGTAACATGACGTGATATAAAGACTCTTTGAGTTTGGGGTTCGTAACAATGGAAAGCATTATGTTCTAGAGAATATCCTATAAAGGTGCAAGGCTTGGATCAGGGTGTTAGTTTGTGTGAGGTATAAAGCCGTAGCCATGGATAACATAAACAGCCAAAGACTTTGAGTTTCTGAAGATTTGGAGGCTTGTTGAAAAGTTTTTCAAATAGTGACTGGTATTGTAGGACTGGAGTGAGCATACGATTAATTAGATAGACGACAGTTTGAAAGGCTGCTAACCAAAAAGTTGGGGGCATTGATGCTTGATGTAGAAGTGAGAGACTAGTTTCAACTATATGCCGATGTTTGCATTCAGCAGAACCAACTAATTGGGGAGTATGTGGGGGTGATTTGAGGTGTTGTATACCATAAGCTGAGAGACAAGATGCGAGGGCTTGATATTCGCCTCCGCCATCAGAGTAAACTATTTTGATTGAAAACTGAAAGAAATTCTCGACCAACTTCCGAAAGTTGGTAAAGATTGTTGAAACATCATATTTGTGGCGAAGAGGATATAACCATGTGTACTTGGTGAAATAGTCGACAAAAATGACATAAAATCTAAACTTGTCAAAAGAAGGGGTTGGGGCAGGGCCCCAAACATCTGTATAAATAATTTCAAATGGTTTAGAGTAAGATATGGAGGATACTCCAAAAGGTAGTCGATGACTTTTATTGCTAAGACAAGCATCACAATGCATATTAATGCTACTGGTTTTAAAAGTAGGAAGAGAATAACGAGAAAGTAATTTATGCTGGATAAAGGAGGAGGGGTGACCAAGACGACGATGCCACACATCAACTGGAGCTGCAACGGAAGAGTGAGCGATGAGGGTGGGTAAGTTCTTGAAGGCGATGGCCACTCATAAATGTTGTCATTATTCTGGCCTTGGACTAAGGATGCCCCCGTGCTCAAATCCTTGACAAGAAAGGAGTCAAGAAAGAATTCAATGGAGGTATTATTCTGTTTATAGAATTGAGAAACGGAAATGAGATTTCGTGAAATGTGAGGTGCACACAAGACATCATCGAGTGTAAATGTTGTTGTAAGTGAATTAAGTGTTGTGGAACCAGTATGAGTAATGGGAACTCTTTTACCGTCACCGATGATGATATCTTCATTGCCGCCATAGGTGTTGTGGATGGACAGGTTCTGAAGATCAGACGTGATGTGATGAGAGGCTCCAGAGTCCATAAGCCAATTAGATTGGCTAGTGGTCGGAGTAGTCATGAGATTCGCTTGAGGCCACCGTGATGGAGCAGGGGGTCTGGGTCGAGACCGGCATACTTTCATAGAATGTTCGACTTTATCACATAGCTGGCAGATAACTTGTTGTTGGCTGATGCGATCAGGATGCCAGGACTGTTGAGTGTTGAAGTTGACATCTTGAAAGCGATGATGGGGATGAGAAGAGGTTTGCTTGGGACTCATAGGTTCGGGAGGCAACTGAGCTAGGCTTTTGTTGACTTGCGCGTTGTCCTGGTTGCTCTTCCTTTTGATTTTTTGACTGACCTGAGTTGTGATAGTTGGTTCGGGCGACTTGTCATGGCACTTTAAATACATCTCATAGTCAGTCAACTTGTCATATAGTTCTTCAAATAATATTGGTGAGTCGCGTGCCCGAATTGCTACTGCTAGTTCTTTGTATTCGTCCCCTAGGCCATTGTGTGGATGAGGACTTCTTCTTCACCAAGGGAGTGACCTATCAAAGTTAAGTCATCGATGATAACTTTGATATTTTGTAAGTAATCAGTAATAGTACTTCCCCCTTGTTTCACTTTCATCAGATTGGATAAGAGTCCGAGCATGCGAGTACGCGAGCGATTTGCCAATGTGGTTTGTAACTTGGACCATGCTTCTGCAGTAGTCGTACATGAAGATATTAGTGGGGCAACGAACCCAGCAACTGAGGCTTGAATGGCTTGGAGGATGAGGCGGTCTTGACGTAACCATAGTTTGTAGGCTGTATTTGGTGTTGGACTGGATCCTCCTGGGATGTTGAGGACTTCAGGTGGACAATTGAGAGAGCCATCGATGTAACCTAGGAGGTCATATCCAAATAGAAGATTAGAAAATTGTGCACGCCAAGATGCATAATTTCCGTTTTTAGATAACATGAAAGGAATGAGTGCCGCTGCATTGATGGTGATGAGGTTTGAAGGTTGAGAAATACTATGGTTCCTTGCAGGTATAACGACTAGGATGTTAGAGGTAGACGATGAAGCTGATGAAGCCATTTGATGAGACGATGGTATCAATTAGTTGGGAAATTGGTCGGATGTAGCTATCTTGATATGCCTTGAGGAAGCAGTCAGGCTCCGGTGGGTCGCAGGAGAGCAGAGTATTTAATGTCGCTAGACAGTGAGGAAGGAGGATACTGCCACTGTCAACCCGCCGGATTCGTTCTGCTGCGAGTGGTGCAGTGAAGCGGGTGACACCAAGGAACGAGTGCATTCGGTGGAGGTCGGCAGCAGAGGAGAGAGTGGTCTCGGCAGAGAAGAGCGCCGAGACTAAGAGTAGCGGTGCTGTCTTGTTTCTATCACACTGCACTCTAGCTGTGGGGGTTTGAGGAAGCAGCGGTTGTTGAATCTCGGATTTTGATGATGAAACTAATTGAGTGTGATTTGTGGTCTAACTACGTGTTGAGTTACGCAGGTCTATTATCGATCAGGATTAGATAGTTGATACTGGAGGAATTGACATTGCATCGGAGGTGATCACGTCAGGATATTTGATGTCGAGCCGGAGGTTCGGTCGACTATCGGCAGGAGGCTTCGTACGTTGGGCATCGGGCCAAGAAGAGCGTGTTGCACCAAGGATATTGGGATTGCGAGGTCAATCACCGATTGGGCAATGCACCGTAAGAGAGGACGATGTGCTTGAAGGATCGGACGGTTACCGACCAATGACGTCGAACGGCAATCGAATGTCAATTCGGCTTTGTAATAACTGTCTAGATCAAGTAGAGTGTTTGTTGTTTGTGTGCAGGAGTAACTACGATAAGGATGAAGACGTAAAGCGAAACAAAGGGTAGAAATCAAGTGCGGATGGATCATTGGAAGTTCGAGTGTTCGATGGAAGTCGAAGATTCGTTGGGAGTCTTCTTTGGAGGAATCGGCCGAGAATGAGTAGGGAGCTTGCCGAAGGGTTTTCGGAAGTTCGCCGGGAGGTTCGTCGGAAGTTCGCGGAGCTTGCCAAAGAAGCTCGGGAGAACTCGCCAAAATCATCATGGAGTCCGAGAGCTTGCCGGGAGTCCGCAGAATGGTTTCCGAGAAATCGTCGAAAGACTGCCGGAAGTTCGCCGGAAGCTCGACGGAAGAAGACTTGACTTGCGGACTTTGTAACAACTTAAGAATGTCTTTAAGTTCATAGTTTGCACATGAGTAGGGCAAGGATTTAGAAAATATCCTGCCTAAATTCAGTGGGGGCCAACCGAGCCTCTACTGGGCCGAGTTGGGCCTTAAACAGGGCCCATTCAGCCTTGTTTGAATGGGCCAGTAGTTGAACCGCTTGACACTGGCGGTAGCACCGCCCGGCTACTGTAGCAGCGCTGGCTACTATAGCGCGCTCTATGTAAAGCGCCGGCTATTATAGCAAAGTAGCACTTTGGTGGCGGGTGTAGCACCGCCCCGATTCTTATGTGAGCGGTAGCACCGCGCTAGAAGCGTATCACCGCTGGGTGTGTCGATCTGTCAGATCGACAAAGACAAAAAAACTCAAAAGATTCAAATTTTTGGCTCCAAGTTTGGGCTCCAAATTTGAATCACTTTGAGGCTTATAAATACCCCTTCTTTCTCAGCTGAAAGGAGAACCCTTTGAGAGCTAGATTTTGAAAATAAGTCTTGGGAAAGTCTTGTTCTTCATTTGCTTAAGTGTTCACCTCATTTCCTTCTTCTTGTGAAATCTTGTAAGAGTGTGAACCACTTGTAAAGGGTTGTAAGAGGGGTATTTGGTCCTTCCCCTACAAAAGGATTTGCTAGTGGAAGTTGGGAGCCTCATCGGAGAAGGCTTCGGAAGTGGATGTAGGTCACTTTGATCGAACCACTATACATCGCTGCGTCTTGATTGTGTGAGTGTTTAAATTTCTGTTTTACTTTGCTGCAAGCCTTTACTTTACTTGCTCCACTTCCTTTTTATCTTTGTACGCATGCTTTAAAGTTAGAACGCAAAAATCGGTTTCAAACGAAACGTTGCTTTCATCGTACGAAGTTTCCAAAGCTTGTTTTAAATCGCTGAAAAATCCATCATTTTATCCGCTGCACTAATTCACCCCCCCCTCTTAGTGCCGCTCGATCCCTAACAATTGGTATCAGAGCCATGTTCTTTCTCTTTCGGATTTACACCCGTGAGAAATGGCTCTAAATGGTTTTCAAGAGGGCTTTTCAGTTTTTTGTCCACCGTTCTTTAATGGTTCGGACTACACAAATTGGAAAACTCAAATGAGAGTTTTCATGCTTTCATTGGATTTGGATTTGTAGAACATCATCGAAAATGGTTTTCAACCTTCCTCTAAACCGACGAACGAATGGTCGGTTTTGGAGAAAAGGTCGTTTTCTTTAAACGCAAAGGCTATGAATGCCTTATTTTGCACTTTGAACAAGAACGAGTTCAATCGGATTTCTATGTGCGAAACGGCTTTTGACATTTGGCAAACTCTTGAAATCACGCATGAGGGAACTAGTAGAGTTAAAGACTCGAAAGTAAACCTCTTGTTGCATGATTTTGAGCTCTTCCAAATGACACCAAGCGAATCTATCGACGACATGTACACCCGCTTCACGGATGTCGTCAATAGCTTGAAAAGTCTTGGTAAAAGTTTTTCGGATTTTGAACTCACTAACAAGATCTTAATATCCCTTTCAAAATGGTGGGATCCTAAAATAACGGCGATTCAAGAATCAAAGGATCTAAATAATTATTCTATTGATGAACTCATTGGGTCTTTAAAGATCTATGAAATGGAACATGATGAATATGATGAACATGATGAACACATGAACCACCTTCTAAAGAACAAGAAGGTTTTTGAACTCCGAACTATGAAATGCCACTTGAGTAATGACTCAAGTGATGAGGACAATGAAGACATTGAACACATAACATTGAACACATAACAAGTTCATTAAACAAAAATTAAAAAACATAAATAAACTTGAATGGAGAAAGAGGCCAAAGAAGAAGAAGAAGGCTTACAAAGAAGAATCAAGCAAAGAAGAAGCAAACTACGCTTTAATGGGCTTCGACAATGAGGTAAGTAACTTAACTTCCTTGAATTATTTTGAAATTACTTGATGATTTTCATGAATGCTTAACTTAGTTAGTAGGAATTTTTTTTATGCTTTTCTTGTGTTTTTAGAAATTAAAAAATTCAAAATTATACTATGCTTTTCTTTATAGTGTTTTTGAAAAGTAAAAATATGAATGACAATTGTAAGATTTGTGATAATGCTTAGGATTAAACCATGCATGAGTATCTTGATGGTTTACATTGTCTCTAAACATGATGCTTGATGATTTTATATCATGCATGAGTTGTTGAAGTGATGTTGATCTAAAAACTTCTATCTTGGATTAATGGGTCTTAACCTTTTTTTTTATGATGAAATTTTTAAATGATACATGTCTTCATGAAATCAATTATAAAGACCTAACCCATAAATTTTCTAAATGAAAGAAATGTGATTTTTATGTTGCCTTGTATTACATTTGGACTTGATGATTTTCATGACGAAAAGTATTTTTCAGATTTTTAAAAAATGATGTATGAGTTTAGCAAAAATTTGAGCATTGATCATCTTGTTATAACAAATGAAAGAAAGATGGGAAATGATTTTAATGATGAATTCATTTATAAATATGATGATGCTTTCATATTTAAATATGATGTATGACATTGATCATTCTTATGAAAGATCAAATCACGTAAATTGAAACTCTTAAAAATAAGAAAATGTACTATCATAATGTATCATTTTTATGTATTTGGTCTTGACGGTTTTATGACTAAGCTTGTGTTTTATTTTGATACATGTTTTCATAAAAATTTTGAATATGCTCACATCAAATTGCTTAAAATGAAAATGTATTTTTTCTCATTCTATTGAGGTGAATGAATTCATGTTATGAGTCTTGTGAATCTCATAAAAATAAACTTGATGAATATTTTAAAAAATGTGCCTCATGTTTTCGGTCTTAATGATGTCTCTTGAAACATGCTCTTTGGACCTATATGAAAAACATGAGTATACTCATATGAACATCAAATCACTTGAAATGGAACACAAAAAAAGGAGAAATTGCACTATCATGATGCTTTACGTGTAATGCTTTTGATCTTAATGGGCTAAATGACAACTTGTATTTCAAATTTATACAATGATGGCTTCAGTATAAATATTTGAACATACATTATGAAATCATCATTGAAATGAAAATATTAGAAGTTTGTTATCATGCTTAATGACCTTGTGATATCACATCTTGATGACAAACTCATGTTTCGGTTTTAAAATTTGATACTCATCTTTTGAAACATGAGTACACTTACATGAAACAAATAACTTAAAATGAAACACATTATCATGATATATTGAAACTCATGTCTTGAAATAATGTGTTACATTTTTGTCTTGATAATGCCTTATGAGATTTTGCCTTTATATCTTGAACTTTCATGCTTATCTTGGTATATAAAGACAAAGGCATATTTAGATAAAAAAAAATTACTTGAAAAGAGAATTTTCCAAATGAAATATAACTTATCTCTTGTTTCACGAAACTATGGTTTTGAATTACTTTTATGAGATCATCATCTTGATAAATTGAGTTTTTATCTCTATACTCTCTTATGTTTCTCCCATGTTATATGAAGAAAAATATAAATTATTTTCTCTTAACTTATTGATACTCAATTTGAGAAAATATGTTTTGATGATTGAAACATTGTATGTGCAATTTGAACTTTTCTCTCATGTTTCAATACCACTTTGTATGCTTCATGACATGATAATTGAAATATTGATGTAGACTTTTGATATATCACTTATCATGATTAATGCATATAGCTAGCATTTTAAATCTCTAAAATGATTTTGATTATGAGTTTCGAGTTGACAAATTGAGCTTGAATGATTTTTCTTTTAATGATTCTTGAATCTTTTGGAATTATGACTTGTTAAGACAAATTTAATGCTTGAATCAAGTTTTAAAAGATTTCATTTAGCTATAAAGAAATTTTATTGAAATCATGATCTTGACAACTATGACTTGAAACTCTTTATAAATCAAGATCTTTTACCATGCTCCTTCCGTCTTATCAAAAGAAAATTCTTTAAATGAAATGTAACTTGTCTTTTGATTTCTCGGAATTTAATACTTGAATTTTTATGAATTCATGTCATGATTCTTATGAAATATGATCTTGGTAAAAAATTCTTATGTATGAATCAAGATCTTGTGTTTGATCTCCTAAGACTTCCACTTGTTATTTCCTAAAAAAGGAGATTTGTCAAAATGATTCATGAACCTTTTGATTTATGACTTTTGGATTCATGACTCAAGATTGAAGATTGAAACATTATATGCTAAAATTGATTTTTTTTTATTATTGTTTCAATACTTCCTCAAATGCCTTATGTGATGTTTGAAAATTTGATGAAAAAGAATTGTGCTTAATATTGGAATCATTGATTTATTCTTTTATCATGACTTAAAAATGAATGAAAAGAAAATATGTTAGCACTTGTAATCATGATTTGATCCTTAATATTGATATGCTTTAATATATCATGATTATTGGTTGTATGACATTTATCTTGAATTAAAAATTGATAAATATGAATCTAGATCTTGCTAAAATGAAAAGTTATGAATCATGGATGATATCTTTTGGTTTTGATTCTTATTGAATTTACATATTGATATCCTTCATGACATGATTTCTCATGTTTCAATATCATCTCGTATGCATCACGTGATGATTGATATATTGATTGATGCAATTTTCTCATTGGTTCCTCCATTCTTTTTTATATTGATAAAGGGGGAGAAAAATTATTAACTTGTGTATCAAAAGAGAAAAATTTGCTAGCTTAAACATTGAGAAGCAAAAAGTTGCTATCTCAAGAGAGGCAAAAATCTTGCTCAACTTCACTTTTTTTTTTCAACAAAATTGCTTGCATCTTTGTTACAAATTATTGTTGAATCTTATGCAAGATTATTTGTAGTATTAATCCTCCTTTTCTTTTTGATATTGATAAAGGGGGAGAAGGCTTTTACAAATGAATGCAAAAGTCCTAGCATGCAAAGAAAGCAAAACTTGCAAGCTTGCTCTTCTCAAATGAGAAGAAATAAATTATAAAATTACATGCATATCGCAAAAGAAGTCAAGAAAATGCACAATTTGCTTGTACTTCTCAAAGGAACATAGAAAAACTTGCCATCATCACGACAAGCACTATCTTGCTTATCATGATAAACATGCGATACTTAAATGTTGTATGATGTGATTAATAGCTAGTATGTTTGTAATATTTGCATATCCTTGAAAACTAGCTATAATGTTACTTCTCCTTTTTGTTGATGACATAGGGGGAGAAGTAGATTGATGACTTCATGCATTGATTGAATATTTTATATTTGCATGATGGTTTGTTGTTTTCTCACTACATAAATGATACATGTTACTTGGATTTGGGATAATCCAAGGATTATATCAATGGCATATTGATAGGGGGAGTTTGTGTTAAACTCCGGGGAGTTTTGGTTAACTCCATCAGTCATCAATTAGTTGTCATCATCAAAAAGGGGGAGATTGTTGAATCTCGGATTTTGATGATGAAACTAATTGAGTGTGATTTGTGGTCTAACTACGTGTTGAGTTACGCGAGTCTACTATCGATCGAGATTAGACAGTTGACACTGGAGGAATTGACGTTACACCGGAGGTGATCACGTCAGGATATTGGATGTCAAGCCGGAGGTTCGGTCGACTATCGGCAGGAGGCTTCGTACGTCGGTCATCGGGCCAAGAAGATAGTGTTGCGCCAAGGATATCGGGATTGCGGAGGTCAATCACCGATTGGGCAACGGACTGCAAGAGAGGACGATGTGCCAAAGGATCGAACGAAGCGCCGACCAATGACGTGCTGGGCAACTGAATGTCAATTCGTGCTGTAATAACTGTCTAGATCGAAGTAGAGTGTTTGTTGTTTGTGTGCAGGAGTAACTACGATAAGGATGAAGACGTAAAGCGAAACAAAGGGTAGAAGTCAAGTACGATGGATCATTAGGAATTCGAGTGTTCGATGGAAGTCTGAAGATTCGTTGGGAGTGCTACCGGAACTGGCCGAGAACGAGTAGGGAGCTTGCCGAAGGGTTTTCGAAAGTTCGCTGGGAGGTTCGTCGGAAGTTCGCGAAGCTTGCCAAAAAAGATCGGAGCTTGCCAAAGAAGCTCGGGGGAACTCGCCAAAATCATCATGGAGTCCGAGAGCTTGTAGGAGTCCGCAGGATGGTTTCCAGAGGATCGTCGGAAGACCGCGGAAGTTCGCAAAGCTCGACGGAAGAAGACTTGACTTGCGGACTTTGTAACAGCTTAGGAATGTCTTTAAGTTCGTAGTTTGCACATGAGTAGGGCAAGGATTTAGAAAAAATCCTGCCTAAATTCAGTGGGGGCCAACCGGGCCTCTACTGGGCCGAGTTGGGCCTTAAATAGGGCCCATTCAGCCTTAATTTGAATGGGCGAGCGGTTGAACCGCCCAGCACTGAGGCGTGTAGCACCGCTAAACTCTTATGTAGCGTGCCATCGAAAGTAGTGGCGTAGCACCGCCTGGATTCTTGTAGAAAGGTGGTAGCACCGCCTGGCTGAAGCGTAGCACCCGCTGGTGCGTGGAAAGCCGGCGGTAGCACCGCTCTGGTGTGTCGATCTGTCGGGGGATCGACAAAGATCGAAAAAACTCAAAAGATTCAAAATTTTGGCTCCAAGTTTGGGCTCCAAATTTGAATCACTTTGAGGCTTATAAATATCCCTTCTTTCTCAGCTGAAAGGAGAACCCTTTGAGAGCTAGATTTTGAAAATAAGTCTTGGGAAAGTCTTGTTCTTCATTTGCTTAAGTGTTCACCTCATTTCCTTCTTCTTGTGAAATCTTGTAAGAGTGTGAACCCTAGCCCTAGGGGCTACAAGCTTATATAGAGCTCCAAACCCTAGCCCTAGGGGCTGCTTCCTAAGTGAACTATCCAATTTGCCCTCAACCTTAGCAGGTTGGCCCAGTAACAAGGGGGCGACGACTAAGAAGCCCAAAGACCCAAATATAAACCCTAGCCTCTCTTCTTTATAGGATAGAGGTGGCTAGGTGGGGTTTATTACATTCTCACAGGGTTTTTATTAGCTGCTACATGGTTGAGTAGGACCTTACCCTGCTAGGGTCCTATCAGAGGAAGGAGGGGCTGCGGCTGCGACAGCGAGGAAGGAGAGGAAAGAGCGCCGAGGCTGCTCTGTTTCTGAAATCCGGAGTGGAATAAGCTGCTGTCGGTGAAGCAGAGGAGCAGGCTCAGCGGGCAGGAGGCAGGGGGATTTCGTAGAGGAGTTGCTACCGATATAGGCGAGATAGAGAGGGCTCTGCTTCTACCGAGGGAGGAGAGCTCGCCGATCCTTACCGACTGGTCCAGCCATTGTTGGGCCTGGACGGGGTGCTCGTTTGACGCGGTCGGACGCAACTCCTGCGCTATCGGCGAGCGGTAGAGGGTAGCTTTTGCCCGTGGAAGCAGAGGAGGCAGGGGAGGAGACCTGATCTGGCGCGATCAAGGTGGTGGTCCGCTGGCCAGAACAGCGACGAGAAAGTTTCCACCCGTGGAAGCAAAGGGAGCAGAGGGCGGAGGGAAAGAGTCGATGAGAAGCTTACAGGATGGTAGCGGAGGATAGCTTTCGTCGAACTTGCAAGACATCGATTGCTGTCATCGGACAGCGAGAAAAAAAAAAGAGCTTGCTCTTAGACAAGCGGCTCTGATACCATGTTAGAATAAATTGTAAAGATAAAAGTATATTGAATATGGCTTAATAGAGTCTTATTTATACACATAAGAAGAGAGAAAGAAGAGAGGATTTTCCTCAACAACCAGGAGGATTTTCCTCAACACCAAATCCAGCCTACAAACTACGGTTACATCAAGACTGCCTCATCCTCCAAGCCATTCAAGCCTCAACAGTAACACCGCCAGAATTAGCGGTAGCACCGCATGGGCATTATGTTCCCAGGTGGTGGCACCGCTCAGTTGGTGATGGCACCGCCCGAGAGCCCCCTTAAATAATGGGGCTTTAGGGCCGACGATAAAACCGTCCCCAATACTTGCAGCTGCCTCCAAATACACTTCCCCTTCTCTCAAATCTTCACCTTTCTTCTCTAGAAGACCAAGAGAGGCTTCTATCCTCTCAAATCTTGGATCAAGATCTCTATTTCTTAAGAAACCTCTACTAAGGTAATCTTTGACACTCCCTCTTTGATTTCTTGATACATGGCTGCCTTTTTATAATTCCCATACTCTATCATCATTTTTAGATAAATGACTCCTAGGAGATCATCTAGGGACAAAGGGAAGAGGAGGGAAGGAGATTTATATGACCCATCCTTTTTTAGCTCTAGTGAAAATGCCCTTAGGTACTCTAGTTTTGAAACAAGAAATGTGCATAAGGGTAAACATGTTGATTTAAGTGAATTAGGAGACCTAGAACCCATTAGGTGGTTTGCCAATTTAGATGTCTTGCCTATTTTACAAATTAGCAAACCAATTTATCCTAGACTAGTTCGGTTGTTTTACACTAATCTAAGCATAGATGAAGATGACAACATATCAACCTACCTTCTAGGGAACCAAATTTCAATTACGGATAACACAATTTGTGGCCTAATTAGAATCTCGGAGAAGAGAAGGGGTTGTTACTTTAGAGGATAGTGGGATTTGGATGCAATCGGAATAACCTACTTTGAGACTTTAGCGACCATTTTTGTAAATCCTAACCTAGCCATAGTCCTTAAAAGTTATAAGCATTTGTTACTATTTAGTTCTAAGGTCCTCCATCACATCATCATTAGAATCCTAATCCCTAAACAGTATCACCACGATGAAATTAGTCAAATGGAGTTAGGTACTATGTACTGGATAGTGACCGGACAAGATAATTGTTTTGGATATCTAATCTGGCAAAATATGATGACATAGGTTCTAAAGATTTAATGTTACCATATGGGAGGTTAATCACTAGATTACTATATACATATAATATTAGAATACCACCCGACAAAGAAGTAATAGAAGTAGATAGATACAATGCCATAAACAAAAACCTACACAAGAGATTAAGGTGCATATTTAGGAACGAAATATGGACAGGCAGCCTAGAAGGACCGATCCAACTCCTCCTATAGTAGAAGAACCTAAAACACCAGTATTTAGGGGTAATGAATCTCCTCTTCCTAGTCCCTTTGGTACAACACCATCAGAACCAGCACCTATTCCATCTTCTGAAGTTTCAATCATGATAGAGATAAATCAAATCAAATTACAAGAAGCTGAAATCCTAAATGAAGTGCGTCAAATGAATCGAAAGTTAGATTATCTGTATAGGCACTTTGGTATTCCACCCGAGGAATAGTTGTAAAAACTCTATATTAACTTAATAAGTTGTAATGGAGCTTTTGACTCTCATTTTGTAAATATCTATGTTACTTTAGCACACTTTAAAGTTCCATATGTGTTGATACACGAAGTTGTTGTATGTTTCTTTTTCGAAATTCCTCAACTTTGGTTTTTGTGAACTCATCTTGATATTATCTTTTCAGATCTTGGATGACATCTTTTCAATATTGTATTTTGAACGGAGCTCTCATTTTTATCCTTCTCCGATCTTGTATTGATACTCCTTCTTTGATTAATGATTTTTAGTATCATGTACATGAATCTTCGTTGATGATTTTTAATTAATAACATGCCCTTTTAATGACTTAGTAAAATTGGTTTTATACTCCCTCTACTTCTATTGGCATGAATAAAATGATTTCATGTTTGTTGATTTTGTCTTCATGGCACATGGAACCATACATATGTTAATGTCATGAACTTTGCATAAAGAAGAAGCTCTCAAGTGTTTATTACTTGAATACTCTCTTCAGACTTCATTTATATGAATTTGATGAACTCTTAACTCTTGTGCTAAATTTCTGTCTTGAGATTTTATAACTTGATTGACTATTTTGCACTTCATGAATTCTTTCTTATGAGAATACTAAGTTAGCTCCTTATAAAATTTTTGGATGATTTTTTATCATCATCACTCCTTTCATGAATTTTGAACTAAAATGATCTCTCTTTCTCATGAATTTTTTGAATAAATATCATGAGTTCTTGATGAAATATTTGATGAATGTCTTGGCTTCAATAATCTATCTTTTCACTTTACAATCTTATACTTGAATTTTAAATCAAATTGCCTCTTGAACTTTTCATTTTAATCCATCTTGAATGAACATTCACAATTCTTATCATGAGTTTTATGAATTTTGTATTATGATCTCTTTTCTACCTCACTAATTTTATTTGGTAGAAACGATTCTTGGAAGCCTTTTTAACGACTTGAATGATTCAGTTTTATGCTTCAAGAATTATTATGCATAATTTATTTATTTTTATGTATGAAACTTTCATGAGCTCTTAGAAATTCTTATGAATTTTGGCCTCGATGATCTATCTTATGATTTTATAGACATGAATGAATGAATCACTTTTCATTATTCTTCTTGATGGATTTATTCTTCTCTTTTTGTCATTTTTCAAAAACTCCAATCATAATATTTGGCATCAAGGACTACTTCCTTTTTGTTGATGACAACGAGAGAGAAGAACGTGGCAAAATGAATCGATGACTTGATTAATGCCTTGTATGTATTGTATTAAGATGAATATGACAAAATGAATTGATGACTTGATAAATGTCTTATATGTATCATATCGTATTGAATCGCAATGACTTGATAGAATGATAAATGTCTTATATGTATCGTATTACAAAGTAATCGCATTTGCCATGCTTTGTTTCGAAAATTGATTGCTATCCTTAAAAGCATCGCAATATATCACGATAATATGTAGTGTATCACAATGTATCACATGCATCACAAATGGTTCATACATGCTTAAAATGTAAATTTTTGAAAGATCATTATCATATCATATTAAAATTTGGTATCTTTCATTGATATGATAAGTTATCATGATGTATCATAAAATGACATCATGCCTTGTGTTTGTGCATTTTATATTGATATCATTTGATCCTTGTTATATTTTAAAATTATAATTGGTATCATTTGTCGAAGTGATAAATGTCTATCATCATTCGACATTAAACGTGAAAATCAGTGTCATGCCTTGATATCATTTTCAATTGAGAAAAATATGAAGTTTCGTATTTATGGATGAAAGTTCATGCTTGTGAGCATGATGATAAGTTCAACGGAAGCAACTTATCGATTTCGGCTTGAATTCAAGAAGATTAAATTCAAGTGTTTCCTTTCTCAAAATATGGTATATAGATAGGGGGAGTTAAAGTTAATTCTGTCATCAATTGATTGTCATCATAAAAAAAGGAGAGATTGTTGAATCTCATATTTTGATAATGAAGTCAATTGATAGGTTATTTGATTTAATCCATATTATTGAGATAAGTGTGCAGGATTAACTATGATAGCAATGAAGACATAAAGCAAATTGCCGAAGTCAAGTACGTTAGGAGTTCGAGAGCCCGTCGGAAGTCCGAAGGATCATCGGAAGTGTTGTCAGAACTGGTCGAGAATGAATCGGGGACTTGTCGAAGATTTCAAAAGTTCATCGAAAAAATCATCGGAGGTTCGTGGAGCTCATCAAGAAAAGTTCGGAAGCTTAACAAATGATTTGTATAACTTGCCATAAAGTTCGGGAGGCTACTGGGAGTTTGTTGGAAGCTTGTCGGAAGAAGACTCAACATTGCCTGATTATAATTTGCTTATAAATATGTCTCAATTTCGTAGTTAACATGCAATTAAGGTTAGGATTAGGTGTTAATCCTAATTAACCCTAGTAGGGGCCAACTAGGCCTTAATTATGAATTGGGCCAGATTCAAGGCCCATTTAGCAATGCTGGACCATGTCTGGCAGTGGCATCACCAGACTAGGGCGGTGGCACTGCCCCGGGAACTAGTTCCCAAGTGGTTTAGGCGATGGTATCGCCCTAGGTCAGCGGTGGTACCATTAACAATTATTACTTGTCAACGGTGGTACCACCTGATAAGCGGTGGTACTGCCCCTCCACAGAGTCCGAGGACCTTGTCAGGTGGTAGTACCGTCAGACTGGGAGGTGGTGCCACCCAGTACACTGATAGAGCAGGGTCAACTAGCGGTGGTACTGCCAGTGTCAGATGGTGGTACTACCAGTACTCGAAAATCCAGGATGTTACTCCTTTTGGCTCTAATTCTGAAGCCAATTGAGTCTATAAATACCCCTTACTTCTCAGCTGGCTAAGTACATTGAAAAGTGATAAAAACTAAGTCAAAGCACTAGTAAAATTACATTTGATAGCTTGAGTGTTCACCTCCCAAGTCTCATTTGTAAAAAATTCTGTAAGAGAGTATGAACCGCTTGTAAAAGTTTGTAAGAGGGGTGTTTGGTCCTTCTCCTTCAAAAAGAATTGATAGTAGAAGTTGGGAACCTCATCGGAGGAGGTTTTGGAAGTGGACGTAGGTCATTTCATCGAACCACTATACATCACTGCGTACTTCTCTTGTTGTGTGAGTTTTTAAATTATTGCATTTCAATCTTTACTTAGCTACAATCACTTGATCTCCTTCTCTCTACTTTATGTCGTATTCACTTGAATCACTTCACTGAAATCATTTTCGTCGAACCAAAACTTCTCAATGCATAACTCTTTTCCGTAATCATTTTGAATTTACAGTTTTTATCCGCTGCACTAATTCACCCCCTCCCCCTCTTAGTGCTACTCTTGATCATAATAGCTATAAAATTTATTATCTTAAAGTTCATATAATAAAAGAGACAGAACCTCAAGGCAATAGTCGCCTTACAGGAATGGTCTGAATCTAGGTATTCGAGATCAGGTGAGGGAAACAAAATAGAAAATATATTTTTTCTACTAGATTTTGAGAGACTATGAATGAAATCATAAAAAGTATGAAATCATTTTACATTATCCTCCATAAAATTGATATGAATAAGTGTCCACAAATGTCTTATCTTAGACATATGTTGATTATAACAAGAGAAGAAATCAAGAAAGCATTCAAAGATGATTTTAAGATCAACCAATACTTACAAAACATTGATTGCAAGATTGAAATTTATATTGACCAAGATATCCATAATGTAAATAAATTTATATTCAGTATAATTTAATTCATAATTTTTAATGTATAAAAAATTCTACTAATAAAATTATACATTATAGCATATTATCTAAACTCGACAATTCAATTTTGGTATAGTCTTGGAACACAATCAGATTTATTATCAACACTAAGAAATGTTATATATCAGCTCTTGTCATATATTATTGATGCAATCGATGCTATTATGATAGAGCCGATTATTCAGAGAAATAATTGATTCATTTTCTGACAATGTAGCTATATCATGTCATTACAATATGGATCCTGGTAAGGAAAAATTATACATATATTGATTATAAACTATATTTGATATCACTCATTTGTTATGCTAATAAGGTTTTATTTATATCATTTTACAATCAAGTGATGGCTATAATTTGGAGGGGACACACCAAATTTAAAGAAAGTTACCATCCGTGTACTTTCATATACAATGACATCTAGTGGTTGTAAACATAATTGTTCAACATTCGCATTAATTCAGAGCAAATATTAGAGTGAGTTGAATCGATAGAGAACCAAGAGGATTCTTTACTTGATGAGGTAGGAGATCCTTAATGTCCTTCATATTTTATCACCAAGATAATAGAAAAAGATGAAGCACATTCCCAACAAGAGGAAAATCCCTATCCGTCAGAACATGATAGAAGGAGACAAACAAGATTGAGTCAAACTACTATGGGAACTAAAGACACCCAACTATCATAGTCGTTCGCCTAGCGTACAAAACAAAGGCAAAGGAAAAGACAGTAGCATCAACTGCACCATTGGAAAGAATCAAGTCGGGCAATGAGACACCTTCATAATAGCATTCAACAACCCACTCGGTCTAGAGACATGGCAACAATGTGAACAATAGTACCTCGATCGATGATGACAATGATGTTAGGGAGTTGATGGTCTCATCTACACAATTTAAGGGTGGTGCATGGACTGGTGAGTAATATTTTACACATGTCACCCAAGATTTAGATTATGAAGCTTGATGAGATGCTAGTTAAGTTTATGCATGGAAGAAGAAGGGAATGCTAGTCATAGGTGCGCTACAGGCCAATCACATGAATGATGGCACGTGTGACATGATATATACTATTTTTTTCTTATTATTTATTTAGCATATTTCTCACTTTATATTGCTTGTTGCTTAGATTGTGATGTCCATAGATCTATGCAATGAGAATCGAATCGTGATGAGATCACGATAATCAGACCAATTCACTTTCAAACACAGACCCTAAATAATCCCGATCATAGGTTACTCGAGAGGGACATCGATAACCAGATAGACTGGTGTGTTGTATACATATCCATATGATGGAGATGGTTGGTCTCATAGCTGCTCATGTGAGGATACTAAGGATACAGTGCAGATGCTCATTAGAGAATGAGTTCACTGATTGATCCACTTACAAAATGTTAGATGTGTTAGGATTGAGTCCGACACTTCGGGGGGGGGGTTTGAATTAGTGTAGTAGTTAAAATGTTCGTCAATTTTGATTTCAAAAAATCGTTTCGATGAAAGATTCATTCGATGATTAAATCCATATCGAAAAGATGTTTAACTTGAAAGCGATTGCAAGTGAGTGATGTAGAGCAGGTTAAGTGGTTTGCAGAATGATAAATAGCAAGTAAAGGCAAACCAATTTATAGTGGTTCGGTCATCCGACCTACGTCCACTCCTGATTCCTCCTTCGTCGAGGCCACCGGCTTTCACTATCAGTCTTCTTTCAATCAGGCGAAGACTAACTACCTTTACAACTCTCTTCTCCGTTTAATAGGTTCAGGAGTTAAACTTTACAGCCTTTATAACCGAACTCACCCCTCTCTTAGACTTAACCAAAATGTAAACTAGAGGGGAAGAATTTTTCACACTATTATAATAGAGTTTTCCCTCTTTTCTTTCTCAATTGGTGTGTAGTCTAACGAGGGATGAGAGGGGTATTTATAGGCCTTAAAGGGGATTCAAATTTGGAGTGCTGGGCGGTACCATCGCCCAAGCTTTCTGTCACTCGACAGTACCACTACCTAATCTAGTGGTACCATCGCCTAGCACACTCGACTGATAGTGTATTGGGTGGTACCACCGCTCAGTCTGACGGTACCACCGCTCAGTCTGACGATACCATCGCCTAGACTCAACCTTAGAGGCTGAGCCTTCAGGCGGTTCCACCACCCACCCTAGCAGTGTCACCGCCTAACGTGGCACTAGGTCATTGTTTAGGCCTTTCACTTGGCTCAACACAGCCCTGATTTAGGCCCAATTAGCTCCTAATTGAGTTGGCCCAATTCCAACTCAATTACACCTTAATCTTACTTCAATCTAGATAATTATTACAAAGCTTAATCGAATTTATTCGGCATGTCATTGGTCCATCGACACTTCATCCAATTCTTCGGCACATCGTCCTCTCTTGCAGTTTATTGCCCAATCAATAGTTATCCTCCGTAACTCTGATCTTCTTGGTAGAATTTTGCTTTTCTTGGCCCGATGCCCGAATCCCTTATCCGAAGCCTTCTGCCAATATGTCAACCGATTCTCTGGCTCGACATCCAATATTCTAACATGTTCTCCTCTGGCCCAATGTCGATTCTTTTTGCTTTAATTATCTAATCCTGGTCGAAAGTAGTCTTACGCCACTCAAAACGTAGTTAGATCAAAAATACAATCAATTAGTTTTATTATTAAAATATGAGATTCAACAATCTCTCCCTTTTTGATGATGACAACCAATTGATGATGGAGTTAACCTTAACTCCCCCATCAGTATACCATATTGATAGACAATTCAAAACGTAGAAAATGGTTGGATTTTGGTGAGAGCCACTCACAAATCTGATTCCACCTCTTTTATGAATGTGACCCTTATTGGTAAGGATCATGTCTAAGGACTTGCTACCAACTTTAAACTTTTTTAGAGTTTCTTTGAATAGCAAGTTTTCCTTCTCAAGTGCCTCTAAGTGTTCACACTTAGTGTATGAAGGTAATGAAGGAGTGTCATGTTTAAGTTTTTTAAATTCATTATTTAAAAGAGCGTGCTCCTTTTTCAATGAATTAAACTTCTTACTAAGTATTCTACATTCATCAAACAAATTATGAAAAGCATTCAAAAGTTCATCAAAAGTTAAATTTTCATCTAATAAACTAATTATCTCTTCTCATCAATAAAAATTTACATCAATCTTTCAAATGTGATGCATACAAGCCAAAGAAATTATGTCATTTCTATGTCATGAAAGATATGATATCAACAAAAATCTTAGGTATTAAGATCATGATTCATAAATATTTTTCTTTTTTTGTAAAATGAAACATAGGAACTAAAATAACAATGATACCAATCATGATTCATTTGGTAATAAAAAGGATAACTTGATTCATACATAAGAAATCATGATTCATAAAAAAAATCAAGTTATGATTTCGAGAAGTCAAAAGAAAAGTCATGAATCATTTTGAAAAATCTCTTTCAAATTCAATTCATCAACTCCAAACTCATCATCAAATCATCAAAATCAATTTCATGATTCAAGAGATTCACAAAACATAATATCCATGGATTCATTATTAAGGATCTTTTATGACGAAAACTCGATAAGATAGAGATTGAGAAAATGCATTTCATTTTTATGTTTTTATTTATGTGATTTGCTTCTTATAAGCATACCTTTGCCTTTAATGCTAAATAAAAATAAGTATCAATGTTCAAGAGCGAAAAGCAAACTTTGTCATAAAGATCATCAAGGCTAAGAATATAACACGTCATCTAAAAAAAATTCATCATAAAAACAATTAAGATGAAACACATAAAGCATCTTCAAACAAAAGATTTGATTCATCATGATAATACATTTTTATTTTTTTTTATGTGTTTCAATTTAAGTGAGCATGTATCAATGTTTAAGACTGATTCACAAGTTTCATAAAAATTAGACCAAAAACACATAATCCAAAACATAAGACATTACTTTAAATCCTCATGCATAATATAAAATTATCAAGCATGATACCATAACGTTTAACATTACATCATCAAAATTTTCAAGCATGATTTCATGGAATTAATCTTGTTAGGTGTATATGCTAGTTATAGGTGCTCTATAAGCCAATCATATGAGTGATTGCACTTGTAACACGTTGTGTCAATCTCTTTGCTTATGATTATTGGCATTATATCACTTTATCTTGCGTGTTGCATATATTGTAATGTTCTTAGATCTGTGCAATGAGAATCGGATTGTAATGAGATCACAATAATGAGACCGATTCACCTTTAAACACAGACCCTAAATTATCCTGGTCATAGGTTACTCGAGAAGGACATCGAGATAACCGGATAGACTGGTGTGCTGTATACCCGTTCATATGATGGAGGTAGCTGGTCTCATAGCTACGCGTGTGGGGACACTAAGGGTACAGTGCAGGTGCTCATTGGAGAATGAGTTCACTGATTGATCCGCCTACGGAATGTTCGATGGTTATTGATACCTCACGTCAGACAACGATTTCGTAGTCCCAGTAGTGCATCTGGTCCTTAGACTTGAGACACCAAGGATGTCCTATATGAGTACTCCACTCTTTGATACCGGACTTATAAGTTTGGAAAGTTTCAGATCTAGTACAGCCGGTCATTGGGAGTGGTAGCCAACCTTACGAGTGCTACTGAGTGTCAATAGAGGATCATCCACTCTCGGTATCATGAGAGGAATATCTCATGTGTTCTTGGTTGAACAAATCCTTGGCCAAGGTTATTCGGATTGAGAGAGAAAGAGTTCTCCGGGAGAATCCGACAAGAGCAAGACTCGAGGAGAGATGGTATGGGCTTTGACAAACACCATGCCCGGTATAGGGTCTCTGGGATATTAGATGGATGAGGACTATAGATACATGATAAGCGAGGACAGATAGGTCCAAAGGATTGGATTCCCTTGTATCGTCTAGGGGCCGCGGCAGTGGCCTGTGCACGTCATGATCGATGAGTTAGGTGAATTATTATAGAGAAAATAATTCACTAAGTCAAAAGAAGTTTTAACAAGTATGACTCACGGCCAGCTCGATATTAGGCTTAAAGGGTCACACACATATGGGAGGTGTTGCGACGAGTAGAGGTTCAGATATGAGATATCCGCCGAACCCCCTATCTTATTGGATATCCATTAAGCCCCTGAATTATTGGATCCTGAGATGAGATCCAATAATTGCTAATAAGAGATTATTTGGTCGAGACCCACTAATCCAAGAGGCTTGGGTAATTGGATGGAGATCCAATACCAAATAGGGCAGAAGATCCATTAGGGTTTTCAGGGGGCCTCTATAAATAGGAGGGAACCAAAGCTCTATAGGCTGAGGGTTTCTTTTGGTAGCCACCTCCTATTCTCCTCTCCCTAGAGAGAGAGGTGCATCTTTGCAATCCCTACCATGTGGATACCGCTAGAGAGGAGGACGCTTGACCTCCTTCATTCTCTCCCACAGATCTGCAGGAATTCAGGGATGTACGATCTTCTTAGGTATCTTCTTTTATACGTGCAGTTTTGCGGATTTGTTTTTGACGCACCGATCTTCGCACAACGACGAAAACTTTCTATGAGAAATCTGGGGTTTTGTTTTCTGTTCTTCCGCTGCACATGTAATGTTGCTCCCATTGTGGATTTCCCAACAGTGGTATCAGAGCCAAGTTGTTCGTGCGAAGATCGGATCTTAAACTACGTGTGTTGTGTTTTGGATATGCTTTTGATGCCAAAATCGTTGGTGCAAAAGGGTCAGGAAGGGCAGCAACTGTTGCTGCCCTTGCTGCGCTCGTGTAGCGGTCACAAGGCTGCTTGCAGCCTTGTTGCCTGCGCCGGCGGCCTACGGCCCGCCCGCAAGGGGGTGCCGGTGCCTGCGAGCGCTATGCCCACAGGCCAGCACCATAGAGGCACCGACGCTGGGCGCTCGCGCCCGCGGGTCAACGCCGCAGAGGCGTAGGCGTTGGGCGCCTGCAGGGCAACGGCGGCAGCACTGCCCTCCCCGCGCGCAAGGGGCGTCGGCGGGCGCTGCGCCCACGGGCCAGCGTTGCATAGGCATCGGCGACGGGCACTCCTCCCGTGGGGCAGTGGCCGCACCGCTGCCCTCCCTGCGCATAAGGGGCGCTGCCGGTAGGGTGGCAGCGGCCGCATGCGTAATAAGGGTGAGGGATTAGGGTTTTTAGGGTAAAAGATGATTTTGCCCCCACGAAATTTCAGAACTTCCATATTCTGTCCCTTTTGACAAAATTACCAAAATATCCTTTTGGCCGAATTACCAAAATAACCCTGGGAATTCAAAAATTCCCTTTATGTTCCTGATTTCAAAAAATAAATATGTTAAATAAATAGTTTAATTAACTATTATTTTTGTCTAGTAGTCCTATAAAATAATATATACATGTGATGTATGATGTGAACAGATGATCATGGACCTGTGATGTGATGTGTGTACATGTGATTATTATTATTAGGACTTGCGAGCCTCTATTCTTTTCTCATTTATTGTCAGGCCTGCGTGCCTGTAATTATGTTGTAATTACATGAAGAGGCGCAGCGATAGCATGACTCACGAGGTCGAGATGGACGATCCGACGCATAAAGATGTGTTGAGATGCCGACAGATCCGACGAAGCGAGATGGACGATCACAGGGCATAGAGATGCGCCGACATACATATAGATCTTGATGTGAGTGATTGGGCCCACTGTCTCGGGCCTGATCACATTAGGATGTGGTCCATGATCATCTGGTGTGATTGCTCATGTGATGTGTGATTAGATATACACCTACTAGATATGTATATATATATTTGCATGCGATGTAGATATAATACGTATGTGTGTGACACAATATGTTAGGAGACCAAATCAAAAATCTGCTCTATTAATAATATTAAGTCAGTAAACGTGCGGCAATTAGATTGACCCATGATGGCCTTCCATCGTTATAGCTAGGAACCGATTCCCGGTGTAGGTTGAGTTGGTCGAGTCCCTCGAGACTCACCTATATCACGTCTCGCTATCTTATCTACGACATAGAGATGTCATTGGTGACCTGAGGACATGGTATTCTTGGTCGAGTCCCTCGAGAGTATATCACCGAATCAGATTCATCTGGTAACGATGGTGATGACTTAACCGAACATCATGGTTGGTCGAGTCCCTCGAGGCTATGGTGGTTTGGAGGCCGAACAGGACGGGAATCACAAGGAGTTGTGATTGGCAAGAGTTGTCTACCTTTACGGGCTTAATGTGATTGGTCGAGTCCCTCGAGGTTACGTTAAGACACCGATTGGATCCTGATCCCCACTAGAGATCCGTCGGGGGTCTCCGATTCACATACCGGAGGGTGTTGTGTCTCGCGAAAAATTAGTGGAAATACATTAAGATAGAAGTCCTTATCTTAATTGTTTAAATTTCTGTAAAGTCTACATGTTATTTATTTCTGCTACATCTTTTATTTCAGAAAAATATCGCTTTCAAATCCTTTACGCGGCATACTTGATGCCAATCGCCTCACTGGTCCAAATTATACGGATTGGCTTCGCAATCTGAGAATCATTCTCACGGCGGAGAAAATCGCGTATGTCCTTGATACAGTGATCCCTATGCCCGATGAAGGGGCAAGCGAGGATGAGATCGCTCGTTATGTGAAGTACTTAGATGATTCCACTCTTGCTCAGTGTTATATGTTGGCCTCTATGACTACTGAGTTACAGAGACAACATGAATATATGGATGTTAATTCCATACTCCTACATCTCCGTTAACTGTTTGAGGAATAGGGAAGAACTCAACGATATGAGATATCAAAGAGTCTTTTCCGTGCTAGGATGACTAAGGGGACACCGGTTCAGAACCATGTCCTTAAGATGATTGAGTGAATCGAGAAACTCACAGGTCTAGGAATGGTCCTAGAGGATAACCTGTGTTTGGATCTTGTGCTTCAGTCCCTACCAGATTCCTTTTCTCAGTTCATAATGAATTTTAATATGAACAAACTTAATGTGACCCTCCAAAAGCTCCTCAATATGTTGAGAGAAGCAAAGAGCACCATCAAGAAAGAGAAGCCGGTTCTCTACATTGGTGAGACCAGAAAGAAAAGGAAGGTTGAGAAGACCCTTAAGAAAGGCAAGGGCAAGGGCAAAATGGGTAAGGCAAAGGTTGCCAAGAAAGACCCAACAAAGGACAAAGACCAGTGCTTCCACTGCGGCAAAGATGGGCACTAGAAGAGGAACTGCAAAGAGTTCCTTGCAGAGAGGGCGAAGTAGAAGCTTGCAGAAGCTTCAGGTATATTCATGATCATTCTCCATTTGTCAGAACCTTATGATAACACATGGGTATTAGATACCGGGAGTGCTTATCATATTTGTAATTCGTTACAGGTTCTAGCAGGACCTAGGAGATTGAACAAAGGTGAGATAGACCTTAAGATGGGCAATGGAGCAAAGGTTGCTATAGTGGCTGTTGGCATGGTCACCGTACATTTGCTTGGTGGAGCTATTATTGCATTAAATGCATGCTATTATGTTCCTTCTATTATCAAAAACATTATTTCCATTTCATATAGTTATTGGATATAAATTTTTTGAGAACAATGGTTGTTCAATAATATTTGATGATCAGATCATCACGAGAGGAACATTACATAATAGTTTATTTATGATAGATATATCTCCACATATCATGAGTGTAAGTGAGTCTAAGAGAAAATGAGAAGTGGAGAACCAAATAGGAAAGAGTATTAAAACCCTTCGATCAGATCGAGGAGGTGAGTATTTGAGTACAGAGTTCACCTAGTTCCTCAAAGACTATGGGATATTAACCCAATGGACACCTCCTTATACACCACAGCTTAATGGTGTATCAGAAAGGAGGAATCACACACTGTTAGATATGGTGCGTTCCATGATGTGTTTCGCCGACCTACCCATCTCATTATGGGGATACGCCTTAGAGACTGCAGCTTACCTTCTGAACAGAATTCCAACTAAATCAGTGATGTTTACTCCATATGAGATATGGAATGGGAAAAAGCTCGATCTTAAAGTTGTTAAGAATTGGGGCTGCCTTGCCCACGTTAAGAGACATAACCCTGACAAGTTAGAATCTAGGACGGAACGGTGTAAGTTCGTGGGATACCCCAAAGAAACTTGTGGGTATTATTTCTATCACCTTGAGGACTGAAAGGTCTTTGTAGCCAAGAGAGCAGTGTTCCTTGAGAAGGAACACATTCTTGGTGGAGACAGTGGGAGCATGATAGAGTTGAGCGAGGTTGGAGAACCTAGCTCAAGCACCATTCTAGAATCTGTTCAGATACCTAACACACAAGTTCCAACTTTACGTAGATCCGATAGAGTATCTCATCCTCCTGAGAGATATGTGGGACATATTAGAAGAGAGGATGTTGAGGATATTGATCCTCAAACCTACGAGGAGGCTATTATGAGCATAGACTCCGGGAAATGGTAAGAAGCCATGAATTCAGAAATAGATTCCATGTACTCTAACAAGGTTTGGAACCTAGTTGATGCACCCGAGGGTATTGTACCCATTGGTTGCAAGTGGATCTTTAAAAAGAAGATTGGAGTAGATGGAAATGTAGAGACCTATAAAGCAAGGCTAGTGGCTAAGGGGTATCATCAAAGGTAAGGTGTTGCCTATAACGAAACTTTCTCACCTATAGCCATGCTAAAATCTATTCGAATTCTATTGGCTACTACAGCACACTATGATTATGAGATCTGGCAGATGGACATCAAAACCGTATTCCTCAATGGCAACCTCGAGGAGGAGGTATATATGATACAGTCTGAGGGATTCGTGTCCAGGGATAACCCAGATAAGGTGTGCAGGTTGCTTAGGTCCATTTATGGATTGAAGCAAGCTTCCCGAAGTTGGAACATAAGATTTGATGAGGTGATCAGATCTTACGACTTTGTTAAGAACGAAGATAAGCCTTGTGTGTACATAAAAGTAAGTGGGAGCACTATCACCTTTTTAGTATTATATGTGGATGATATCCTGTTCATTGGGAATGATGTAGGAATGCGCTCCACAGTAAAGACTTGATTATCTAGACACTTCTCTATGAAGGACTTAGGGGAAGCATCCTGCATATTGGGGATACGGTTCTATAGAGATAGATCCAAGAGGATGCTTGGCTTGTCCTAGTCCAGGTGCATAGACACCATTGTCAAAAGGTTTGGCATGAAAAATTCCAAGAGAGGTCTCATACCAATGAGACATGGAATATCACTTTCTAGGAGTATGCCCCTAAAGACTCCTAAAGAAAGGGCACACATGGATATGATACTATATGCATCAGCGATAGGATCTATCATGTATGCTATACTATGTACCAGGCCAGATATAGCGCATGCTCTCAGTGTCATGAGCAGATATCAGGCAGATCCAAGCTTGGAGCACTGGAAAGTAGAAAAAAGTATCCTTAAGTACTTGAGAAGGTCTAAGGATCTTTTACTGGTATATGGATGTAGTAGCCTCAGGGTTGAGGGCGACACGGACTCAAGCTTCCAGTCCGATGTCGATAATAGCAAGTCTAATTCAGGGTATGTGTTCACCTTGAATGGAGGAGCAGCATGCTAGAAGAGTTCCAAGCAAGACACTACTACTGACTCGACCATAGAGGCGAAATACATTGCTGCGGCAGAGGCAGCAAAGGAGGGGGTCTGGATGAAGAAGTTCATCACAGATCTAGGAGTCATCTCAAGCAGCGAGGAGCTGATTCCTTTATATTGCGACAAATACGGGATGATTACTCAAATAAAGGAACCCGGGTCTCATCAGAAGTGTTCTGAGGAGGTTCCAACTTATTAGAGAGATCGTGGCCTGAAGAGATGTAGTAATGGAAAGAGTTCCATCCGAAGATAACATTGTAGATCCACTGATAAAGCCAATGACTCAGATTGTCTTTGAGCGTCACAGAGGTCCGATAGGAATCAGACATGTTGGTGATTGGCTTTAGGTCAAGTAGGAGATTGCTAGTTATAGGTGCCATACAAGCCAATCATATGAGTGATTGCACTTGTAACACGCTGCGTCAATCTCTTTGCTTATGATTATTGGCATTATATCACTTTATCTTGCGTGTTGCATATATTGTGATGTCCTTGGATCTGTGCAATGGGAATCGGATCGTAATGAGATCATGATAATGAGACCGATTCACCTTTAAACACAGACCCTAAATTATCCTAGTCATAGGTTACTCGAGAATAACATCGAGATAACCCGGATAGACCTGGTGTCTTTGTATACCCGTTCATCATGATGATGGTAGTGGTGGTCATAGCTACTCATGTGGGGACACTAAGGGTACAGTGCAGGTGCTCATTGGAGAATGAGTTCACTGATTGATTCACCTACGGAATGTTGGATGGTTATTGATACCTCACGTCAGACAGCGATTCTGTAGTCCTAGTAGTGTATCTGGTCCTTAGACTTGAGACACCAAGGATGTCCTATATGAGTACTCCACTCTTTGATACCAGACTTATAGGTTTGGAAAGTTCCAAATCTAGTACAACCGGGCATTGGGAGTGGTAGCCAACCTTACAAGGGCTATTGAGTGTCAATAAAGGATCATTCACTCTCGGTATCATGAGAGGAATATCCCATGAGTTCTTGTTCGAACAAATCCTTGGCCAAGGTTATTCGGATTGAGAGAGAAAGAGTTCTCCGGGAGAATCCGACAATAGCAAGACTCGAGGAGAGACGGTATGGGCCTGACAGCACCATGCCCGGTATAGGGTCTCTGGGATATTAGATGGATGAGGGACTATAGATACATGGTAACTAAGGACAGATAGGTCCAAAGGATTGGATTCCCCTGTATCGTCTGGGGGCTGCGGCGTAGTAGCTTGGTACATTCGCAGTCGATGAGTTTGGTGAATTATTATGGAGATAATAATTCACTAAGTCAGAAGAAGTTCTAACAAGTATGACGCACGACCAGCTCAATATTGGGCCTAGAGGGTCACACACAAATGGGAGGTGTTGCGACGAGTAGAGGTTCGGATATGAGATACCCGCTGAACCCCCTATCGTATTGGATATCCATTAAGCCCCTGAATTATTGGATCTTGAGATGAGATCCAATAATTGCTAATAAGAGATTATTGGGTAGAGACCCAATAATCCAAGAGGCTTGGGTAATTGGATTGAGATCCAATACCCAATAGGGCAAAAGATCCATTAGGGTTTTCAGGGGGCCTTTATAAATAGGAGGGAACCAAAGTTCTATAGGCTGAGGGTTTCTTTTGGTAGCCACCTCCTGTTCTCCTCTCCCCAGAGAGAGGTGCATCGTTGCAATCCCTGTCGTGTGGATACCGCTAGAGAGGAGGACGCTTGACCTCCTTCATCCTCTCCCACAGATCTGCAGGAATTCAGGGATATACGATCTCCCTAGGTATCTTCTTTTATACGTGCAGTTTTACGGATTTGATTTTGACGCACCGATCTTCGCATGATGACGGAAACTTTCTATGGGAAATCTGGGGTTTTGTTTTCTGTTCTTCCACTGCGCATGTGATATCGCTCCTCTTGTAGATTTCCCAATAGTATAAGTATTATCACAAAACATACAATCATCATTCATAATTTTAATTTTCAAAAATACTAGAAAAGCATGATATATTTTTGTAAAATTTTTATTTCCTATAAACTAAATTAAGCATCTCATGAAAAGATCAAGTAATTTTATAATAAGGTAAAAACATTTCGGATGAGTTACTTACCTTAACGTTGTGAGCCATCAAAGCGTAGTTCGCGTCTTCATCTTCGGATGTTCTCGATTTGTCCTCAAGTTCTTTTTTCATTTTTGGCATCTTCTTCTTTTCAAGTTCATTTTTATTCTTTAATTCTTGTTTTATGAATTTTTTAAATTTCATTATTATGAGTTCAAGGTCATTATCGCTTGAGCTTTTGCTCGAGTGGTCTTCTATAATTCTTGTTCTTTGGAAGGTGGTTCTCAAGTTCATCATATTCAAAGAAGTTCATTTCATAGGGTCATCAAAGATCCGATGAGTTCTTCCAATGAAAAATTGTTCAAGTCTTTTGTCTTTTGAAAAGCGGTTACTTTAGGATCCCAACTCTTTAGAAGGGATCTTAAAATCTTATTTATAAGTTCAAAGCTTGAAAAAATTTACCAAGAGCTTTTAAACTATTGATGACATCCATAAAACGGGTGTATATGTTACGAATAGTTTCGCTTGGTGCCATTCGAAAAAGTTTAAAATCATGTATCAAAATATTTATTTTTGAGTCTTTGACTCTACTTGTGCCTTCATGTGTGATTTCAAGTATGTGCCAAATGTCGTGTGCAGTTTTACAAATCAAAATCTGATTAAACTCATTTTTATCCAAGGCACAAAACAAGGCATTCATAGCCTTTACATTTAACGAAAACGATTTTTTCTCAAAATTATTCCATTCATTCATGGGTTTAGAGGGTGTTTGAAATCCATTTTCAGTGATGTTCCATAAATCCAAATCCAAAGAAAGCAAAAAAATTCTCATTTGAGTTTTCCAATAAGTGTAGTCCGTCCCATTGAACATGGGAGGACGAACGATAGAAAAACCCTCTTGAAAGCCGAAAAGAGCCATTTCTATTTGGTGTTAATTCAAATATCGAGGTTTTGATACCAATTGTTAAGATTGAGTCTGGCACTAAGAGGAGGGGGGGGGATGAATTAGTGCAGCGGTTAAAACATTCATCAATTTCAATTTTGGAAAATCGTTTCGATGAAAGATTCGTTCAACGATTAAATCCGTATTGGAAAGATGTTTAACTTGAAAGCAATTGCAAGTGAGTGATATAAAGCAGGTTAAGTGGTTTGCAAAATGATAAATAGCAAGGAAGTAAAGGCAAACCAATTTATAGTGGTTCGGTCATCCGACCTACGTTCACTCCTGATTCCTCCTTCGTTGAGGCCATCGGCTTTCACTATTAGTCTTCTTTCAACTAGGCGAAGACTAATTGTTGGGTCTCGGATATTGATGATGAAACTAATTGATTACGTTTTATTGTCTGACTACGTTTTGAGTGACGTAGGTCTACTCGATCAGGATTAGACAATTGACGCAAGAGGAATTGACGTTGTGCCGGAGGAAATCATGTCATGATATTGGACAATTAGCAGAAGGCTTCAGACGTTGGCTATCATGCCAAGAAGAGCGAAGTTGAGCCAAGGAGATTAGAGCTGCGGAGGTTAGCTTCTAATTGGGCAACAGGCTGCAAATGAGGACTGTGTCGAAGTATCGGATGAAGTGCCGATAAGCCAATAACGTGTTGGGCAACAGAATGTCAATTCGCATTGCAATAACTATCTAGATCGATGTAGAGTTTTGCCTCGTGTGTAGGATTAACTATGATAACGATGAAGGCATAAAGCGAAACAAAGTGCTGGAGTCAAGTGCGATGGATCATTGGGAGTTCGAGAGTTCAACGGAAGTCCAAAGATTCATTGGGAGTGCTGTCAGAATTGGCCGAGAACGGAAGTCCAAAGACTCCCGGCAAGCTCCTGGACTTGCCGAAGGGTTTTTGGAAGTTCGTTGGAAGGTTCGTCGGAAGTTCGCGGAGCTCGCTGAGAAAGATCGAAGCTTACCGAAGAAGCTCGTCGGAACTCGCCAAGATCATCGTGAAGTCCAGGAGCTTGCCGGGAGTCCGCAGAATGGTATCCAAGGGTTCATCGGAAGACCGTCGAAAGTTCGCCGGAAGCTCGCCGGAGAAAGAAGTCTTGACTTGTCGACTTTGTAATAGCTTAGGAATGTCTTTAATTTTGTAGTTAGCACATAACTAGGGTTAGGATTAGGTGTTAATCCTTTAACCCTGTTAGGGGCCAATTGGGCCTAGTATTGGATCGGTTTAGGTCGGGTTTAAGGCCCAAGCAGGAGTGCTGGATATTGTTTGGCAGTGGCACCGCTAGACTGGGGCGGTAGCACCGCCCAGGTCCAACTTCCCAAGTAGTATGGGGTGGCGGTATCACCTTGGGGCAGAGTGCATGGGTGGTGGTACTGCTGGCTAGGCGGTGGTACCGCCCAGTACATTGACCATGTCAGTGTGTCAGGCGGTGGTACCGCCAGACTAAGCGGTAGTGCTACCCAATGTCAAAGTCAGACAGGCGATGGTACCACTAGTGATAGGCGATGGTATCGCCAGAACCCGGTAGACCCGGGATGGGATGGTTTTTGGCTCCAAGTTTGAATCCAATTGGAGCCTATAAAAACCCCTCCCATCTTAGGGTTGAAGATACAATCATAGAGATCTTGAAAGGAACAAAATGCTGTATAAATCCTTCTAAAATCCCTCCTCTAGCTTTCATTCGTTTTCAGCTTCAAGAGAGGAGTGAGTGCTTGTAAGGGTTACCTCCTAAGCCCGTCAAAAGGTGAGTGCTGTAAGGGAGTTGGTCCTCACCCGTTGGAAGGAGGATAGCTAGTGGAAAACCCAATGACCTCAAGAGAAGAGGAATCGAGAGTGGACATAGGTCATATGACCGAACCACTATAAATCCGGGTTTGCATTTCTGTTCTTGTTATTTACTTTGCTACAAACTATTTCCATTTGATTTGATGCTCTACTTCATTATCACTTGCAAATATTTTTTAGTTAAAGCTTTTCTGATATGATTTCTCTAATATGTTTTCATTGAAATGAATTATCTTTTGTTGTACGAAGTTTATGAAATTGTCAAAATTTTTCGTTATTAACTATTGTACTAATTCACCCTCCCCCTCTTAGTGCCGCTCTCGATCCCAACAATTGGTATCAGAGCCACGTTCTTTCTCATTCAGATTCACACCTGTGAGAAATGGCTCTTCACAGCTTTTAAGAGGGTTTTTCGATTGTTCGTCCTTCGTTCTTTAATGGATCGGACTACACATATTGGAAAACTCGAATGAGAGTTTTCTTAATTTCTTTAAATTTAGATTTATGGTACATAATTGAAAATGGATTCAAACTTTCCTCTAAACCGACGAACGAATGGTCAGATTTGAAGAAAAAATCTTTTTTACTAAATACAAAGGCTATGAATTCCTTATATTGTTCTTTAGATAAAACTGAGTTTAATCAAATTTCTATATGTAAAACGACTTTTGATATTTGGCACAAACTCGAAATCATACACGAGGGAACGAGTAGAGTCAAAGACTCGAAAGTTAATCTTCTTATGCACGATTTTGAGCTTTTCCAAAAGTCACCAAGTGAGACTATCGATGATATGTTCTCCCATTTCTCAGATGTCATCAATAGTCTAAAACCTCTTGGTAAATGATTTTCGAATTTTGAACTCACTAACAAGATTCTAAGATCCCTTCCAAAAAGGTGGGATCCTAAAGTAACGGCGATACAAGAAACTAAAGATTTCAATGATTATCCTATTGAAGAACTCATTGGCACTTTAATGACATATGAAATGAGTTTCTTGGAACATGTTAAACATGATGAACACATGAACCACCTTTCAAAGAACAGGATGGATTTGAAACTTTGGACAAATGAATGCCACTTGAGTGATGACTCAAGTGATGAGGATAATGATGAACTTGAACTTCGAACATTAAAACTTAAAAAGTTCATAAAACAAGAATTTAAAATAAAAAATAAACTTGAACGAAGGATGAGGTCAAAGAAGAGGAAGGCACATGAGAACGAATCTAAGTGCGAGATGACGAACCATGCTTTGACGAGCTTCGACTACAAGGTAAGCACCTTAACTCCCTTGATTTATTTTAAAATTACATGAAGTTTTTCTTGAGTGCTTAACTTAGTGGGAAATTTTTTTTCTTATGCTTTTCTTATGTTTTTGGAAATAAGAAATTATTTTCAAAAATTATACTATGCTTTTCCTTCTAGTATTTTTGAAAAATAAAAATTATGAATGATGATTGCTTAGTTTATGATTTTCGTATCGAATTTTGATGCATGGTTTGACACAAAAGTTAATTAGCATGATTATGTTTAATAGGATTAATCCATGATTGTGTACTTGATGGTTTTCATGATGAAAATTGTTTTTCGAATTTATATGATGCTTAGCCTTTGTGCAAAAATCTGAACATGCTCACTGAAATTGAAACACATAAAATGAGAAAATACACTATCATAATGATTTGTGTTTCATGCGCTTGGTCATGATGGCCTTAACAAAACCTTGTTTCAAATTTACAAGATGATGGTTTTCACATAATAAATTTTTGAACATGCTTATATGAAATCAATTTGCATCAAACGAAATACATAAAAATGACAAAGAGTACAATCATGATGTCTTATGCTTGATGTGGTTCATCTTGATGGTTTTTATGATAAACTTTGCCTCTTACTCTTGAATGTGATACTCATTTTTATTAAAGGTAAATGCATGAATTGAAATCACTAAAAGAGAAATGCATGTTTCTTGAATATCTCTCTTTCTCTAAAGTTTTTGATAAAATACAAGTGATGAACTCATGCCATTATTGATAAATCTCATCAATCATAATATAATTTGAATTGAATTTTATGCCTTGTGTGTAATGTGCTAAATTTTTGGCTCTTGATGATCTTTTTGATGGGATTTTACCTTTACGTCTTGAACTTTCATGATTGTCTCAAATTGACATTAAAAGACAAAGGCATGCTTATTTGAAGTAAATCATAAAAAGAAAATACATGATCTTGAAAATTTTTCTATCTCTAAAGTTTTCAGTTTTGATGAATCCATGTGAATCGAATTTATTCGAAGATGCCCCATGCTTAATGTGTTATATTTTTTTTCTTTAAAAATCTTGATGATAGATTTTGCTTTTATATCTTGAACTTTCATGCTTATCTCTATTTGACATTAAAGGATAAAATCATGCTCAAATGAAATTAATCATAAAAAGGGAAATGTATGATTCTTGAAATTTTGGATTTTTTCTTAAGTTTTGATTTCATATCTTTCATGACTTAGAAATGACATGATTACTTTGGCTTGCATGCCTTCTGTGATGATTGAAAATCAATTTACTTTATGAATAATCATTGAATTATGATATGTCATTTGACTACTTGAATGCATTATGTGATATTGATTGATAATATTTAAAAAAAAATGAAAAGTTGATGTAACAAGGAAGAAAACCTTGTCCTCCCTTCCTTTTTAGAATGATAAAGGGGGAGCAAAATTACTAGCTTAGAGAAAACTTTCTAGCTTGTGTATCACAAGAAAAGGTAGCAAACATAACTAGCTAGAACTTGTAAAAAGGCAAAACTTGCACTTCTCAAAATGAGAAGAAAGAAATAGCAAAGTTGTATTATTTTTAAACTCATGAGCTTACATGTCTAAAATGCTGTAAATTTTATAAAATTACTAGCTCATTACAAAAAAGGGGGGTTGATAGCTTGCAAAGACGAAACTTAGTTGCAAAAAGAGAAGAATTGAAAAGGAGCTAGCTTGTGTATTGCAAAGTATGCTAGCTTGCTTATCATTATTGTTTGCTTGCTTATCATAAATTTCCCTCATATCATGATTTATTTATGACTCTCTTGAATTCATGACTTGATATGTTGAAAATTCATGATACAAATTTATTATTTTGTTATGATCGAAGCATTCATGTAAAGGGAAAAGAATTGTACTCTTCCCTTCCTTTTGACAAAAACAAAGGGGGAGAAAGTTTTTGCTAGCTTGCACACCCAAATGAAAAAATTTGCTAGCTCGAAAGAACATACTATGATGTATATCTTGGTAGCTAGTATGATTATAAAACTTGTATATCTTTTAAACTAACTAAATGTTACTTCTCCTTTTTGTTGATGACAAAGGGGGAGAAGTAGATTGATGAGTTCATGCAATGTAATGTTGATTGAATATTTTACATATTTGCATGATGTTTTTGATAACATGATTTTGATACATGTTACTTGGACTTGGAATAATCCAAGGTTTCTATCAATAGCATATTGATAGGGAGAGTTTGTTTAAACTCCGAGGAGTTAAGGTTAACTCTATTAGTTATCAATTAGTTATCATCATCAAAAAGGGGGAGACTATTGGGTCTCGAATTTTGATGATGAAACTAATTGATTATGTTTTATTATCTGACTACGTTTTGAGTGATGCAGGTCTACTCGATCAGGATTAGATAGTTGACGTAGGAGGAATTGATGTTGCATCGGAGGAAATCACGTCAGGATATTGGACAATCGGCAGAAGGCTTCAGATGTCGGGCATCGGGCCAAGAAGAGCGGAGTTGCACCAAGAAGATTGGAGCTGCAAAGGTTAGCTGTTGATTGGGCAATAGGCCGCAAGAGAGGACGATGTGCTGAAGTATCGGACGAAGCGCCGATAAGCCAATGACGTGCTGGGCAACATAATGTAAATTCATATTGTAATAACTATCTAGATCGAAGTAGAGTTTTGGTTTGTGTGCAGGATTAACTATGATAACGATGAAGACATAAAGTGAAACAAAGTGCCGGAGTCAAGTGTGATGGATCATTGGGAGTTCGAGAGTTCGACGAAAGTCCGAAGATTAGTCGGGAGTGCTACCAGAACTGGCCAAGAACGAGTAGGGAGCTTGCCGAAGGGTTTTCGAAAGTTCGCCGGAAGGTTCGTCGGAAGTTCGCGAAGCTTGGCGAGAAAGATCGGAGCTTGCCAAAGAAGCTCGTCGGAACTCGCCAAGATCATCGTGATGTCCAGGCGCTTGCCGGGATTCTGTAGAATGGTATCCGAGGGTTCATCGGAAGACCGTCGGAAGTTCATCGAAAGCTCGCCGGAGAAAGAAGTCTTGACTTGCAGACTTTGTAATAGCTTAGGAATGTCTTTAATTTTGTAGTTAACATATAACTAGGGTTAGGATTATGTGTTAATCCTTTAACCCTGTTAGGGGCCAACTAGGCCTAGTATTGGATTGGTTTGGGTCGGGTTTAAGGCCCAACCAGGAGTGTTGGACATTGTCTGGCGATGACATCGCTAGATTCGAGCGGTGGCACCACCTAGGTTCAGCTTCCCAAGTAGTCTGGGGCAGTGGTACCGCCCTGGGGCAGAGTGCCTGGGCGGTGGTACCGCCCAGTACACTGATTGTGTCAATATGTCAGGCGGTGGTACCACCAAACTGAGTGGTGGTATCGCCCAGTGTCAGAATCAGACTAGCGATGGTACCGCTAGTGACAAGCGGTGGTACCGCCAGAACCCGGTAGACTCGGGATGGGATGATTTTTGGCTCCAAGTTTGAATCCAATTGGAGTCTATAAAAACCCCTCCCATCCCAGGGTTGAAGATACAAGCACAGAGATCTTGAAAGGAACAAAACACTATAGAAATTCTTCTAAAATCTCTCATTTAGCTTTCATTTATTTTCAACTTCAAGAGAGGAGTGAGTGGTTGTAAGGGTTACCTCCTAAGCTTGTCAAAAGGAGAGTGCTGTAAGGGAGTTGATCCTCGCCCGTTGAAAGGAGGATAGCTAGTGGAAAAGTTGGTGACCTTAAGAGAAGATGAATCGAGAGTGGACATAGGTCGTATGACCAAACCACTATAAATCCGGGTTTACATTTATGTTCTTGTTATTTACTTTGCTGCAAACCCTTTCCATTTGATTTGATGATCTACTTCATTATCACTTGCAAACATTTTTTAGTTAGAGCTTTTCCGATATGATTTCTCTAATATATTTTCGTTGAAATGAATTATCTTTTGTTGTACGAAGTTTCTGAAATCGTCGAAATTTTTCATTATTAACCGCTGCACTAATTCACCCCCTCTTAATGCTGCTCTCGATTCCAACACTAACGACTCTTACAACTCTCTTTTCCTTTTACTAGGTTCAAAAGTTAACCTTTACAACCCTTACAACCGAACTCACCCCACTCTTAGACTTGACCAAAAACGTAAACTAGAGGGGAAGAATTTTTCACACTATTACAGCAGAATTTTTCCTCTTTTCTTTCTCAGTTGGTGTGTAGCTAACCAAGGATAAGAGGGGTATTTATAGGCCTCAAGGGAATTCAAATTTTGAGCCCAAATTTGAATCACCCTGGTCTTTAAGGTATTGGCAGTACTACCGCAAGTGCTAGGCGGTACCACCGCTTGGCACACTAGGCTGACAGTGTACTAAGCGATACCATTACCTAGACTTAGCCTTGGAGGCCAAGCCTACAAGCGGTTCCACCACCCACCCTAGCATGCCATCGCTTGACGTGGCACCAAGTCACTGTTTGGGCCTTTCACTTGGCCCAACACAGCCTTGATTTGGGCCTAGTTGGCCCCTAATTGAGTTGGTCCAATTCTAACTCAATTACACCTTAATCATACTTTAATCTAGATAATTATTATAAAGCTTAATCGAATTTGTTTGGCATGTCATTACTCCATCGACGCTTCGTCCGATTCTTTGGCGCATCGTCCTCTCTTACGGTTTATTGTCCAATCGGTAGTTGTCCTCTACAACTTCGATCTTCTTGGTGCAATTCTGTTCTTCTTGGCACGATGCCTGAATCCCTTGTCCGAAGCCTTCTACTGATACGTTGATTAATCCTCTGGCTCAATGTCCAATCCTCTGACATGTTCTCCTCCAACCCAACATTGATTCTTCCTACTTTAATTGTCTAATCTTGATCGAAAGTAGTCCTACGTCACTCAAAACATATTTAGATAAAAAAACACGATCAAATAGTTTCATCATCAAAATCTGAGATTCAACAAGATGGTTGATGATACCTCATTGTCAAATGTTGAATCTCGGATTTTGATGATGAAGTCAATTGGTGAAATATTTGTTCTAATCTATTTTGTCGAGATAAGTGTGCAGGAATAACTACAATGGGATGAAAACATAAAGCGATTTACCGAGGTCAAGTCCGTCGGGTGTTCAAGAGTTTATCGGAAGTCCGAGAAATCGTCGGAAGTGTTGCCGGAACCATCCAAGATTGAATCAGGGACTTGCCGAAGTTTTCGGAAGTTCGTCGCAAAGATCGTCGAAGGTTCACGGAACTTATCGGGAAGATTCGAAAGCTAGCCGAAGACTTGTTGAGCTCGCCATACAATCCGGGAGTATGCTGGGAGTGCGTTGGAAGAAATCCGAGGGAAGTGTCGGAAGTCTGCCGGAATCTTGCCGTAAAGCTCGTCGGAAGTTGACTTGAAGAATGTCGGGTTAAATCACTTAGAATTATATTTTAATTTCGTAGTTTGAACGTGATTAGAGTAAGGATTTAGAAATAATCCTATCTAAGTTTAGTAGGGACCAACCGGGCTACTACTGGGCCAAATTGGGCTTTAAACAGGGCCCATTCAACAAATATCTAAATTTAGTAAGGACCAACCGGGCTCCTACTGGGCCAAATTGGGCCTTAAACAGGGCCCATTCAGCCTTTCTTTGAATGGGCAAAGCGATTGAACCGCCCACTGGGATCGATAGCACCGCTTTGGTTGGGGCGTAGCATGCGCTACGTTGGTCTAGAGGCGTAGCACCGCTTGGTAGGCGGTGGCACCGCCTCATTTGTGTCGATCTGCGACCGACACAATGTGGCACCGCTTTGACAGTGAAGCCGGGAATCGAAACTCAAATTGAGTTCAAATTTGGATCCCAAATTTGAACCTCTTTGAGCCTATAAATACCCCCTCTTTCTCAACTGAAAGGGCACCCTTTTGAGAGTTAGAATCTTGAGTTAAAGTCTTTGAATTGTTAGGATCTTGAGTTAAAGTCTTTTGAAATCGGATTTACACAAACACAAGTTCGAATCTTGAGTTAAAGTCTTTGAATTCTAACTTTTGAAATCGTGCAGCGGATTGTTAGGATTTTAATCGAATCTTGAGTTAAAGGCACTAAGAGGGGAGGTGAATTAGTGCAGCGGATTAAAATCGTACTTTTGAAATCGATTTTACACAAACATAAGTTCGTAGGAAGATTTCGATTTGACGAAAGAGAACTTGAAAGTAATTGCTTGAGTAAAGGAAATAACGAGGAACTAAACAACTTGCAGCTAAGTAATGAAATGATTCAAAAATGTAAACACTCATACATTCATGAACATAATGATGTATAGTGGTTCGGTCAAATGACCTACATCCACTCTTGAAGCCTTCACGATGAGGCTCCGCTCTTCCACTAGCAAATCCTTTGAAGGGGAAGGACCAAATACCCCTTTTACAACCCTTTACAAGAGGTTCACACTCTTACAAGATTTCTCGAGAACAAGGAGGAGGTGAACACTTAGCAAGAGACAAAACTTTTCAAGACTAATCAAAGACTTTAACTCAAGATTTTTAACTTTCAAAAGGGTTACCTTTCAGCTGAGAAAGGGGGGTTATTTATAGATCCAAAGTGGATTCAAATTTAAGCTACAAATTTGAAATCAAATTTGGAGTTCCGGTCTCAGCGGTGTCGAGGCGGTGCCCGCCTATGTGATCGTCTGATCGACACACAGTGGGCGTAGCGTATACCACCGCCCTGACCAGCGGTGCTACCTGGCTGGCTATAGTAGCCCAGCTACAGATGGTCCAGACTCGATGGCAGACTCGATGGCGGCGGTGCTACCGCCCCAGGTTGGGCGGTGCCACCGCCCCAAGCTGGGACGTGCCACCGCCCCAGGCTAGGCGGTGCCACTGCCCCAGGCTGGGACGTGCCACCGCCCTAGGCTGGGCGGTTCAACTGCCTGGCCCATTTAACCAAGGCTGAATGGGCCCTGTTTAAGGCCCAACTCGGCCCAGTAGAGGCCCGGTTGGCCCCCACTGAATTTAGGCAGGGTTTTTTCTAAATCCTTGCTCTACTCATGTGCAAACTACGAACTTAAAAACATAACTCAAGGTGATTTGACCCGACACTCTTCAAGTCAACTTTCGGCGAGCTTTACGGTGAGATTCCGGCAGGCTTCCGATGCTTCCCTCGGATTGCTTCCAATGGACTCCCAGCATACTCCCGGATTGTATGGCGAGCTCAACGAGTCTTCGGCTAGCTTCTGAAACTTCCTGGTAAGTTCCGCGAACCTTCGACGATCTTTGCGATGAACTTCTGAAAACTTCGGCAAGTCCCAGATTCGATCTTGGATGGTTTCGGCAACACTTCCGAAGATCTCTCGGACTTCCGATGAACTCTTGAACCCCCGACGGACTTGACCTCGGTCAATCACTTTATATTTTCTTCCCATCGTAGTTGTTTCTGCACACTTATCTCGACAAAGTAGATTAGAACAAATATTTCACCAATTGACTTCATCATCAAAATCCGAGATTCAACAATCTCCCCCTTTTTGATGATGACAATCAATTGATGATGGAGTTATTCTTAACTCCCCTATCTATTTGCCATAGATAATAAAAATTGCTTGAATTCAATTTTTGAATTTAACATAATAAGTTTAACATATGAAAGAAAAATTTATGATTTACTTAATGATAACAAAGTCGATGTTGGACATTCATCATTAAGATGTCAAATAGGTATCAAAATGATATCAATGAAGTATACACAATAAAAACATGATATCAAGAACCTAAATAAGCATTTTAAGCATATAACTTACAATAACTTGTAAAGCATGGGAAATGCATATAACATTCAACGTATGGCAATTGCATTCACATATTCTTTCTCCCCCTTTGTCATCAACAAAAAGAAAAAGAGGGATTCATATTATGAGTGCGCATCCAAATATATGTAACAATAAAGGATGTCCGAAAAATATCACAAATGTGGAAAAGAAAATCATTCAGAAATCCGAATATCATTCCATAGTGCCCAAGAAGATGTAGTGAAGATAATACAACATATATGTCAAAGCTGCATAGATGTCAAAGTTGCACACAAGTTTACAATGTTCAAAAGGAAAATACAACAAACTACTCCTCAGGAGGAATGCCAAAGTGCCTATACATGTGATCTATCTTTTGGTTCATCTTTCGCATTTCCTTCAAAATTTTAATTTGCTGTAATTTTACTTCATTTAACTCTCTCATGATCGGATCGTTAGAAGGTAGAGCTGAAGCTGGCACTGATGGAGCTGCATCAAAAGGATCAGGAGGAGGAGATTCACTTCCACTAAAGACTGGTGTTTCGGGATGGTCTACTGGTGGGGGAGGTATATCACTTCTCCTAGGTTGTCTAACCCCTATTCCATGCTCGAATGTATACCTAAGTCGCCTAAGTAGTTTCGCGTCAATGATGTTAAATCTATCCACTTGTATTACTTCTTCATCAGGTGGAATGCAAATATTATGGGCATGCAATAGTTTAGTTATTAACCCTCCATATGGTAACATTGATCCTTTAGAAAGGACTTCTATCATGTGCTGCCGGATTAGGTATCCAAAACAAAAATTCTATCTGGTCATGATCCAATATATGGTACCTAATTCAGTGAAACTGATCTCATCATGATGAAACTGTTTAGGAATAATAATGCTTACAAGAATGTGATGTAAAATTTTAGAGTTAAAAGGTAACAAATGTTCACAACTCTTGGGAATTATGCCTAAGTTTGGATTTGCAAACACGGTTTCTAAGGCTTGAGTGGGTGGCTCGATTGTGTCCATGTCCCATTTCCCTCTAAAATAACATCCTGACTCTTTCTCAACAATTCCAATTAATGAGCATATAGTACTATCAAATATTTGGATCTCATTTCCTAGAAGATAAGTTGATAAGCCATCATCATTTATGCTTAAATTAGCATAAAACAATTTAATCAAGCGTGGATAAATAGGTTCAGCAACTTGCAAAATGGGTAAGGCCTCTAAGTCCGCAAACCACATGATGGGTTCTAGGTTCCCTAATTGATTCAAATCAACATATTTTCCTTTATGAATGGTTCTACAACTAAGTTCAAAAAATCTAAGGGAAGCTTCTTTTGATTTGAACAAAGATTGGTCAAATGAATCTACTTCCACCCTTTTTCCTTTGTCTCTTGATGATCTTTTAGGAGCCATTTCTATTGAGGATAGATCAATAATCAATTGAAAGGAAGGAATTAAACTAGACAAAAAAAAGAGGAGAAAATTTTAGTTTTTACCTTAGATTATTCCTTTGAGAGGTAGGGAGCTTGAATCAAGGAAAGATCCCCTCCTTAGGCTTCTAGAGGGAAGGAATGATGCTTGGGAAGTTTTTAGAGGGGTGTAGAGAGGTGAGGAAGAGAGCTCTCGGGTTAGGGGGCGGTTCTACCGCCGGCCCTAACTCACCCCTTATATAAGGGGTGTTCAAGGTACTACCACCCCCAAAGAAAGGTTCTACCGCTTGGGGCTGACTACCCAGGCGGTGCCACCGCCGGATCTGGCGGTGCTACCGCCGATAGCACAAAAATCCACACCCTTTTTTTTAAATATTTTTTTTGAATTTGTTTCTAGAGATGGGATGAAGTCAAAAGGAATTCGATGAAAAGAAATCCAAGAGGAAGGATAAAAACCAAAAAGATTTGGAAACAAATCGATGAAAACCAAAATTTCAAGGAAAGATATCATATAATAAAGCTCACTTATTAGGACAATTTAACATGCCTAATTCCCTTCTAATAAAATCAAATTGTTCCTCATTTAAAGGTTTTGTAAAAATGTCTGCTAATTGATGATTTGTATCAACAAATTCAAGGGTGACATCTTTACTACTTACATGATCACGTATAAAATGATGCCTAATGTCAATGTGCTTAGTTCGAGAGTGTTGAATCGGATTTTTAGTTAGACAGATAGCATTCGTGTTATCACATTTTATAGGAATGTTTTTTAAGTAAATTCCATAGTCTTCTAGTGTATTTTTCATCCAGATAACCTGTGCACAGCATGCACTTGCAGCTATATATTCGGCTTCTACCATAGATAGTACAACCGAATTTTGTTTCTTGGACGTCCAAGAAACAAGTGCATGTCCTAGAAATTGGCATGTTCCGGATGTGCTTTTTCTATCTATTTTACATCTACCAAAATCTACATCTGCATAAGCTCTCAAATCAAAGTTATCGGATTTTGGATACCATAATCCAAGATTAGGAGTTTCTTTAAGATATCTAAGGATTCTCTTAACAGCTTTGAAGTGAGATAGCTTAGGATTAGCTTGGAATCTTGCACATAGCCCTACACTAAACATAATGTCAGGTCTGGTTGCAGTGAGATAAAGCAGGCTACCTATCATGCCCCTATAAGTTTTTTGATCAAAACTTTCTCCATTTTCATCCATATCTAATTTAGTGGAGGTGCTCATAGGAGTGCTAATATCTTTTGATCCATCCATGTTAAATCGTTTTAACAATTCTAATGTGTATTTTGATTGATTTAGAAATATACCATCACTTAGTTGCTTAATTTGCAGTCCTAAAAAGAAATTTAGTTTTCCCATTAGGCTCATCTCAAATTCATCACTCATATTCTTAGCAAATGATTCACATAGTGATTTATTACAAGAACTAAAAATAATATCATCAACATAAATTTAAACAATAAGAAAATTATTTTTGAAATGTTTAATAAACAATGTAGTATCAACCCTACTTTTAGTGAAATTATTTGAAATTAAAAAAGAACTAAGCCTCTCATACCAAGCCCTAGGGACTTGTTTTAGACCATATAGAGCCTTAGTTAGCTTAAACACATGGTTAGGAAAAAGTAAGTTTTCAAATCTGGGTGATTGTTCGACATACACTTCTTCGGAAATAAAACCATTTAAGAATGCACTTTTGACATCCATTTGAAATAATTGGAAATCATTACTACTAGCATAGGCAAGGAGCATCCTAATGGCTTCTAATCTTGCCACTAGAGCGAAGGTCTCTTCGTAATCGATACCTTCTTCTTGGTTGAAACCTTTGGCCACTAGTCTAACCTTGTTTCTAACCACGATGTCATATTCATCTTGCTTGTTTCTAAAGACCCACTTAGTACCAATAACTAAGTGGTCATTAGGTCTAGGAACAAGCTTCCATACCTCATTCCTCTCAAATTGATTCAATTCTTCTTGCATTACGATAACCCAAGAATCATCTTTCAAGGCATCAACAATGCATTTTGGTTCAACTTGAGAAAGAAAAGCGACATAGGCACAAAAATCTTTGAAAGAAGAGCAAGTTTGAACCCATTTCGATGCATCTCCTATAATTAACTCCTTGGGATGAGCATCTACATACTTCCATTCCTTGGGTAAGGAAGTTTGGGAAGAAGATGCATCCAAGTTGTCATTTTGAGGAGAGGGTTCATTCAAATTCAAATTATCAAGACCAAAATCATCATCAAAATCTTTCTTCTTAAATTCAAAAATTTCATTAAAAACCACATGAATAGATTCTTATATAACTAAGGTTCTTTTGTTGAAAACACGAAAAGCCTTAGAAATGGAAGAATAACCAAGAAATATGCCTTCATTGGATTTTGCATCGAATTTTCCTAAGGCATCCTTTTCATTTAAAATAAAGCATTTACAATCAAAAACTTTAAAATAAGAAACATTGGGTTTTTTATCATTCCATAATTCATATGGAGTTTTAGATAGGGATGGTCTCACTAGAACTCTATTCATAACATAGCAAGCCGTATTTACGGCTTCGACCCAAAAATATTTTGGTAAATTATATTCATTTAACATGGTTCTAGTCATTTCTTGCAAACTTCTATTTTTCCTTTCCACTACTCCATTTTGTTGTAGATTTCTTGGAGTAGAGAAGTTATGATTATATCCGTTTATTTCACAAAAATTTTGGAAGTCATGATTTTGAAATTCACCTCCATGATCACTTCGAATTGATGAAATCATAAAACCTTTTTCATTTTGAGTGAGTTTATAAAATTTAGAGAAACATTTGAAACAATCACTTTTGTGAGCTAAGAAATAGGTCCAAGTGTATCTACTATAGTCATCCACAATTACAAAGGTATATTTGCTACCTCCTAGGCTTGTTATGTCAATTGGTCCAAATAAGTCCAAATGGATCAATTGCAATGGTCTAGTGGTGCTAATTTGATTTTTTGATTTGAAACTAGTTTTTATTTGTTTTCCTAGTTGACATGCATCACATACCTTGTCCTTAACGAATTTCATGTTTGGGATTCCTCTTACTAACTCTCTAGATGAAATCTTAGAAATTAGTTTCATGCTTGCATGGCCTAATCTGCTATGCCAAAGCCAAGCATCATCATTCAAAACCGAAAAACACATTTCATTACTTAATTCATCAATATTTATGGTGTAGACATTGTTTTGTTTTAAAGCAATCATGGATATGTCATTGTTTGGTTTTTCAATAATGCAAACATTAGATTCAAATCTAACAACATAACCTTTATCGCATAATTGACTAATGCTTAAAAGATTATGTTTTAAACCATCAACTAGCAACACATCATCAATTGAAAAACTTGATTTGTTACCTATGGTTCCCTTGCCAATGATTTTACCCTTGTTGTTGTCTCCGAAGGTGACATACCCTTCTTCTTTGCTAGTGAGCATAGAGAAATGAGATGGATCTCCGGTCATGTGTCTTGAGCATCCACTGTCAAGATACCATTTCTTGCTCCTAGCTTGTGAGTTTGTCTACAAAAGAGGATGGTTTTTAGGTACCCATTTGATTTTGAGTGCCTTACAAATTGATCTATTTAATTTATAATTTAACATTGAATTGTTTATGGTTCCTTTAGGAACCCATATCAATTTTGTGGACTAATTTTCTTGAATGGACATTTGTAAGCAACATGTCCCGTTTTACCACAAAAATTACATTTCAAATGGGGTGATACATGCAATGTAAGACCTTTAATGAAGGTGGTGGGATTTTGGTGAGAACCACTCACAAATCCGATTCCACTTCTATTTCCGACGTGACCCTTGTTAGCAAGGATCATGTCCAAGCCCTTACTACCGACCTTAAACTTGTTTAGGGTCTCTTTGAGTAGCAAGTTCTCCCTTTTTGTTGCATCTAAGTGTTCACACTTAGAGCATGAGGGTAGAGAAGGGGTTTGAAAACTATTGAACTTACTTTGTAATAAAGCATGTTCTTTCTTAAGCAAATTGAACTTCTTACTAATAGTTCTACATTCATTAAATAACTCATGAAAAGCACTAGAAAGTTCATCGAAAGATAACTCTTCATTAAATAACTCACTAACCTCTTCTCCTAACGCCATTAGCGTGAAGTTAGCCTCCTCTTTGCTTGCTTCTTCAACCTCGGAGTCACTTGAATCATCCCACGTGGCCTTCAAAGCTTTTTTCTTCTTGAATTGCTTCTTCTTGGCTTGAGGGCATTCATTCTTGAAGTGTCCCGGCTTCTTGCATTCGTAGCAAATAACTTGGTCCTTTTTGTGTTCAAATTTATTTTTTGTGTCATTTTTAAATTTATTCTTTCTTATAAATTTCTTAAACTTTCGAGTTAAAAGTGCAATGTCATTGTCACCGTCCTCATCACTTGATGTTCCTTTCAAGTGGTCTTCTTGTGTTCTAAGTGCCATATCCTTCCTATTCTTTGGAAGGGGATTCTCAAGCTCTTCATGAGCATGGCACGTCATCTCGTAGGTCATTAGAGACCCAATAAGTTCTTCAAGCAGAAATACTTTAAGATCCTTGGCCTCTTGAATGGTCGTAACCTTTGGATCCCAACTCTTTGGAAGGGATTTTAAAATTTTAGTTACCAATTCAAAATTAGAAAAACCTTTACCAAGAGCTTTAAGTCCATTGATGACATCCGTAAAGTGGGTGTACATGTCTCCAATGGACTCATTTGGTTTAATCCGAAAAAGTTCATAGGAATGCACAAGAATGTTGATTTTGGACTCTTTCACTCGGCTAGTGCCTTCATGAGTGATTTCAAGAGTGCGCCAAATATCAAATGCCGATTCGCAAATAGAAACCCGATTAAACTCATTCTTATCAAGCGCACAAAATAAGGCATTCATAGCCTTTGCATTGAGAGCAAAAATCTTCCTTTCCGACTCATTCCACTCACTCATCGGAAGAGAAGATTTTGCAAAGCCATTTTCAACAATGTTCCAAAGTTCGAAGTCCATAGAAATGAGAAAAATCCTCATACGAGTCTTCTAATATGTATAATCTGACCTATTAAACATAGGCGGACGAGTAATGGAGTGACCCTCTTGCATACCGGAGTAGGCCATCTCTCTTTGGTTTTAAACCAACATGAGAGCAAACCTTGCTCTGATACCAATTGTTAGGATCTAAAAGGCACTAGGAGGGGGGGGGGTGAATTAGTGCAGCGGATTAAAATCGTACTTTTGAAACCGATTTTACACAAACACAAGTTAGTAGGAAGATTTCGATTTAACGAAAGAGAACTTGAAAGTAATTGCTTGAGTAAAGGAAATAACAAGGAACTAAACAACTTGCAGCTAAGTACTGAAATGATTCAAAAATGTAAACACTCACACATTCATGAACACAATGATGTATAATGGTTCGGTCAAATGACCAACATCCACTCTTGAAGCCTTCACGATGAGGCTCCGCTCTTCCACTAGCAAATCCTTTGAAGGGGAAGGACCAAATACCCCTTTTACAACCCTTTACAAGAGTTTCACACTCTTACAAGATTTCTCAAGAACAAGGAGGAGGTGAACACTTAGCAAGAGACAAGACTTTTCAAAACTAATCAAAGACTTTAACTCAAGATTTTTAACTCTCAAAAGAGTTACCTTTCAAATTTGAGAAAGGGGGTATTTATAGATCAAAGTGGATTCAAATTTGGGCTCCAAATTTGAAATCAAATTTGGAGTTCTGTTCAGCGGTGTCGAGGCGGTGCCATCACTGTGTCGATCTGTTGGCCCGACACACACAGGGTGGTATCGCTTGCCGGTCAAGGCGTTGCTACGCCGCTACAGAGCCGAGCTACGATGAGCCGGCGGTGCTACTCAAATCCCAGTCGGGCGATGCCACCGCCAGCCGGGCGGTTCAACTGCCGCCCATTCACCAAGGTGAATGAGCCCTGTTTAAGGCCCACTCGCATTGAGAGAGGCCCGGTTGGCCCCCACTGAATTTAGGTATGATTTTTTCTAAATCCTTGCTCTACTCATATGCAAACTACGAACTTAAAAACATAACTCAAGGTGATTTGACCCGACACTCTTCAAGTCAACTTCCGGCGAGCTTTACTGGCGAGATTAGGTAGGCTTCCGATGCTTCCTCGGATTGCTTCCAGCGGACTCCCAGCATACTCCCGGATTGTATGGCGAGCTCAACGAGTCTTCGGCTAGCTTCCGAATCTTCCCGGTAAGTTCCGCGAACCTTCGACGATCTTTGCGATGAACATCCGAAAACTTCGGCAAGTTCCTGATTCGATCTTGGATGGTTCCGGCAACACTTCCGAAGATCTCTCGGACTTCCGATGAACTCTTGAACCCCCGACGGACTTGACCTCGGTCAATCGCTTTATGTTTTCTTCCCATCGTAGTTGTTTCTGCACACTTATCTCGACAAAGTAGATTAGAACAAATATTTCATCAATTGGCTTCATCATCAAAATCCGAGATTCAACATGAATAGTCTTGAAAAGTCTTGTCTCTTGCTAAGTGTTCACCTCCTTCTTCTTCTTGAAAAATCTTATAAGAGTGTGAACTTCTTGTAAAGGGTTGTAAAAAGAGATATTTGGTCCTTCCCCTTCAAAGGATTTGCTAGTGGAAGTGCGAAGCCTCATCGTGAAGGCTTCAAGAGTAGATGTAGGTCATTTGACCGAGCCACTATACATCATTGTGTTCATAAATGTGTGAGTGTTTACATTTCTGAATCATTTCATTACTTAGTTGCACATTGCTTAGTTCCTTGCTATTTCCTTTACTCAAGCAACTTCTTACAAGTTCTCTTTCATCGAATCGAAATCTTCCTATGAACTTATCTTTTTGTAAAATCAGTTTCAAAATTACGATTTTAATCCGCTGCACTAATTCACCCCCCCCCCCCTCTTAGTGCCTTTTCGATCCTAACATCAAACAGTAATTTTATCGTCTTAGTGGTGTATCTGATCCTTCGACTTGAGATATCAAAGATAACCTATATGAGTACTCCACTCTTTGATACCAGACTTATAGGTTTGGAAGTTCTAGATCTAGCACAGTCGGTTATCGAGAGTGGCAGCCAACCTTATGAAGGCAATTGAGTATCGTTAGAGGATATTTACTCTCAATGTCATGAGAGGAATATCCCATATGTCCTTACTCAGGCAAATCCCTAACCAGGGTCATTCAGATTGAGAGAAAAAGAGTTCTCTAGGAGGATTCAATTAGAGCGAAACTCGAGTAGAAACCATATGGGCCTAACAACACCATGCCTAGTATATGGTTTTTGGAATATTAAATAGATGAGGGATTATAAATATATGGTAACTAAGGACAGACAAGTCCAATGGATTGGATTCTCCTGTAAATCTAGGGACTACGGCATAGTGGCCTAGTGCATCTGTAGTATTGAATCTCGAATTTTGATGATAAAACCAATTGATAAAGTTTATGATCTAATCTACGTTTTGAGTGATGCAAGACTAGCTTCGATCATGGAGAGACAATTAAAGTAGGAAGAATCAATGTTGGGCCAAAGTGGAACATGTCAGAAGATTGGACATCGAGCCGGAGGATCGATCGACATAACCGCAGAAGGCTTTGTGCCATGAGTTTGGGCATCAAGCCAAGAAGAACAGACATTACACCAAGGAGATCGGAGTTGTAAAGGCTAACATGCCAATTGGGTAATACACCATAGGAGAGGATGATACGCCAAATGATCGAACGAAGTACCAGATGAACCAATGACATGTCGGACAATATTTGATTAATGTTTTGTAATAATTATCTAAATCGAAGTAGTTTTAGTTGTAATTGAGTTGGAATTAGGCCAACTCACTTAGGGGCCAACTGGGCCTGAATTAGGACTATTTTGGGCTCGATAGAAGGCCCAAACAGTGACATGGAGCCACATCAAGCGATGGCACTACTAGGGTTAGTGGTGGAACTGCCCGAGGCTCGACCTCTCAAGCTGAGTCTAGGCAGTGGTACCACATAGTGTCAAGTGGTGGTACTACTAGACTAGGCGGTGGTTCCGCTTGACATAGTTTTCCAAATCGTGTCAAGCAGTGGTACCTTTAGACTGGCCAGTGGTACTGCCCAGCATAGGCAGTGGTACTGCCAGTACCCTAAAATCTCAGAGTGTTTGAATTTTGGCTCTAATTCTTGAAGCCATTTGGGGTCCATAAATACTCCAACTATTCTTGCTTAGGATAGCAAGAATTGAGAAAGAAAATAAAGTGAAAACTCTATGATTCTAAGTGTAGACATCCCTCCTCCTAGAACTTAAAGTTAGTCCTAAGAGAGATGCGTGAGGGAACACTTGTAAAAGAAAGAGTTATAAGAGGGTGGTTGATCTTTGTCCATTGAAGGAACACCGTTAGTGGACACTAATGGCCTCGATGGAAGAGGAATCGAGAGTGGATGTAGGTCACGACGACCGAACTACTATAAAATTAGTATGCCTCCCTTTCTCTGCTTGTTTATTTAGTTTGCAAGTGCTTTACATGCTCATTACTACTCTTGCAAACGTTTTAAGTTTAAAAAATTTTCGATACGAGCTTTTTATCGAACGAGTTTTCCGAATCAACAAATCGTTTTATCGTAGCACTAATTCACCCCCCTAGTACCGACTCGATCCTAGCAGTTGGTATTAAAGCCACGTGATTTCTCGTTTGGTTTAACACTCAAGAGAAATAACTCTTTTTGACTTTCAAGAGGATTTTTCTATCATTCATCCTCCTATGTTCAATGGGACGGACTACATATATTGGAAAACTCGAATAAGAGTTTTCTTAGTTTCTTTAGATTTAAATTTATGAAATATTATCAAAAATGGTTTTTAAAAGTCTTCCAAACCAATGAATGAATGGAATGTTTTGGAGAAGACTTTTTCGTTAAATACAAAAGCTATGAATACTTTATTTTGTATCTTAGACAAAAATAAATTTAATCATGTTTCTATTTGTGAAACTGTATAAGAGATTTGGTACACTCTTGAAGTCACACACACGAAGACACAAGTAGAGTTAAAGATTTAAAAATTAATCTTTTGATGCACGATTTTGAATTATTTCGAATGGAACTAAGAAAAACCATTGGAGACATATACACTTGGTTTATGGATGTCATCAATGGTTTAAAAAGTCTTGGTAAATATTTTTCTAATCTCGAACTTGTAAACAAAATACTATCCCTTCCAAAAAGTTGAGATCCAAAAGTGATGACTATACAAGAAGCAAAAGATCTAAATAATTTTTCGCTCAAAGAACTTATCGGATCCTTGATGACCTATGAAATGACTTATTTGACACATAACAAACATGAGAACCACATTCCAAAGAACAGGAAGGATATAACACTAAGAACCAAAGAAGACCACTTGAGTGATAACTCAAGTGATGATGATAATGACCTTGAACTTCTAATAATAAAATTTAAAAATTCATTAAAAAAATTAAAGAATAAAAATAAACTCAATTCGGACTCAACCACTTGCTATGAACGCAAGAAGCTAGGCCACTCCAAAGACAAGTATACAGAAGTGAAGAAGAAGAAAGCACTCAAGGACGAATCAAGTGTTGAAGTTGAGAACTACTCCTTGATAGCTCACAACGACGAGGTAAGTAACTCAATCGAATCTCTTTTACCTTACCATCAAATAACTTAGTGCTTTTCATGATTTGATACAAATTAGTTAATAAAAAATTTATATATAAATTGTTAATATATATAATGATTATGGCAATTGCATGTTTAGAAATTTTAATGTAATGCTTGTACACATAATAAAATTAATCTTATGTATGTTTTAAGAAGCATTAATGTGTATCTTGATGACTTTTTTAATGAAAACTATTTTTTGGTCTTAAACATTGATACATGCTTTTATTTGGCATAAAAAACAAAGGCATTCTTGTATGAAATAAATCACTTAAATTGAAACACATAAAAAGAAAATACATTTTCTCAATCTCCATCTTATTGAGTTTTCATCGTAGAGATCCTTAATGATGAATCTATGTTTGTTATTTATGAATAACTTGAAAGTGATTTTGATGATATTGACAAATTAAATTTGAATGAGTTTTATCCAAATCATGACTTTGATGACTTGAGATTCTATAAAGAAGTTTTTATCCTAATCATGATCTTGATTTCTTGATATTTGATACTTAAGATTTTTTTCTCTTTCAAATCAGATTTCTTATTTGATCTCCAATGTTTTTTTTGCTATTTACTAAAGAGGAGAATGATCCAAATGAATCATGGTTTCTATCTTGATTTCACGGAATTATAACTTGAGAATTTTTTTATATAAATCAAAGATCATTCACCATGACTCTTCTATGTTATTAAAGAGAATATATATTTAAATGAATTATAAGTTGTTTTCTCTTGATTTTTCGATACGCATAACTTGAGAAAATGTACTTTGATGCTTGGAACATTGTATACATAAATTGATTTTTTTCTCTTATATTACAATATTCCCTTGTATTTATGATATCTATACCCCATTGATCACTCTTGATAAAAATTTATCTTTGTTAATTGTCATGATTTGAAAATTGATGTAAAGGGAAAAGAATTACAAAAGGGGAGAGAAAATTATTATCTTGTATATCACAAAGGGAAGCAATGAATTTGCTAGCTTGCACATTTCAAGGAGAAAAAATTGCTAGCTTGCACACTTCAAGAAGCAAAAATTGCTAAACTTGCACGTCTTAAGAAAGGCAAAATTTGCTTGCACTTCTCAAAAGAGAAGAAAGATTTTGCTAGCTTGAACATCGTAAAGAGAAGCAAAAAGTTGCTATCTCAAAAGAAGCAAAAAATTTTGCTTAACTTGCATATCCTTAAAACTTGTTAGCTTGCATGTTCAAAATAATGTAAATCTTGCTAAATTGCTAGCTTTAAAAACTTGCTAGATGCACTTCTCCCTTTTGTTGATAATAAAGACAGAGAAATTATGATGATGATTATGCATGGAATGATGTATTGAAATTATGATTATGCATGAAATCTCATAATTTTCTAAATTTTAAATTTCTATCAATATAGCATATTGATAGGGGGAGTTAAAGTTAACTCCGTCATCAATTAGTTGTCAACATCAAAAAGGGGAAGATTGTTGAATCTCAAATTTTGATGATGAAACCAATTGATAAAGTTTATGATCTAATCTGTATTTTGAGTGATGCAGGACTAGTTTTGATCATAGAGAGAAAATTAAGATAGGAAGAATCAATGTTGGGTTGGAGTGGAACATGTCAGAAGATTGGACGTCGAGCCGAAGGATCGGTCGATGTATCCGTAGAAGGTTTCGTACCATGAGTTCAGGCATTGGACCAAGAAGAGCGGACATTGCGCCAAGGAGATTGGAGTTGCGGAGGTCAATATGCCGATTGGACAATACGTCGTAGGAGAGGACGATGCGCCAGACAAAGCATCAGATGAACCAATGACATGCTGGACAACATTTGATTAATGCTTTATAATAATTATCCAGATCAAAGTAATTTTAGTTATAATTGGGTTGAAATTATGCTAACTCAATTAGGGGTCAACTGGCCTGAATTAGGATTGTTTTGGGCTGGATGGAAGGTCCAAATAGTGACTTAGAGCCACGTCAAGCGGTGGCACCACAAGGATTGGCGATGGAACTACCTGAGGCTTGACCTCCCAAGTTGAGTTAGGACGGTGGTATCACCCAGACATAGTCTCCCAGATTGTGTCAGGTGGTGGTACTGCTAGACTAGGCAGTATTGAATCTCGAATTTTAATGATGAAGTCAATTGATAGGTTATTTGATCTAATCCATATAATTTAGATAAGTGTGCAAGATTAACTACAATAGCAAGAAGACATAAAGTAAATTGCCAGAGTCAAGTACATTGAGAGTTAGAGAGTCCGTCGAAAGTTCGAAGGATCGTCAGAAGTGCTGCCAGAACCAGTTGAGAATGAATCGAGGACTTGCCGAAGGTTTCGGAAGTTCACCGGAAGATCGTCGGAGGTTCGCGGAGCTCACCGAGAAGGTTCGAAAGCTTGCCAAAGATTCATCGAACTCGCCATAAAATCCGAGAGGCTACTGAGAGTCCGCCGAAAGAAATCCGTGGGTGTGTCGAAAGTCCATCGGAAGTTCACTGGAAATCTCGCCGGAAGAAGGCTCGATGTTGTCGGTTGTTAATTTGCTTAGAATATGCTTTCAATTTCGTAGTTAGCATATTATTAGAGTCAAGATTAGGTGATAATTTTGATTAACCCTAATAGGGGCCAACTGAGCCTTATTTGGACTGAATTGGGCCAGATTCAAGGCTCATTCAATAGTGCTAGACTATGTCTGGCGGTGGCACCGCCCTGGGAATAGGTCCCCAGGTGGTCTAGTCGATGGTACCGCCCTAGGTCAGCGATGGTACCGCCTGACAATTGATGGTACCACCAATCCACAAAGTTCGAGGACCTTATCAGGCGGTGGTACTGCCAGAGTGGGCAGTGGTACCACCCAGTACACTGACAGAACAGTGTCAACTGGCGATGGTACCGCCAGTGCCAGGCGGTGGTATCGCTAATACCCGGAACTCCAAGATATGACTCTTTTTTGCTCCATTTTTTAAGCTAATTGAGTTTATAAATACCCCTCTCTTCTCAGCTAGTAAAGTACCTTTTTGAGAATGAAAAAACCGAGTCAAATCTATAGCAAAATCCTGTTCGATAGCTTGAGTGTTCACCTCCTATTTTTTCTTTGTCAAAATTCTATAAGAGTATGAACCACTTGTAAAAGTTTGTAAGAGGGGTGCTTGGTCCTTCCCATTCAAGAAAATTTGATAATGGAAGTTGGGAACCTCATCGGAGGAGGTTTCGGAAGTAGACGTATGTCATTTGACTGAACCACTATACATCATTGCGTATACTCTAAATGTGTGAGTTTTAATTATTGCATCTTGTTCTTTACTTAGCTGCAAATCTATCAATCTCCTACTCTCTACTTTCGATAGTATTCTCTTGAATCATTTTGTTGGAATCGTTTTCATTGGATCAAAATTTCTCTTCTAACAACTATTTCCAAAATCGATTTCAAATTTACGGGTTTTATCTACTGCACTAATTCACCGCCCCTCTTAGTGCCGCTCATATCATAATAATTAGTATCAGAGCTTGGTCACTCTCATTTGGTTTAAAACCCAAGAGAGATGACTTATTCCGACATGCAAGAGGGTCATTCTATTGCACGTCCGCCTATGTTCAATAGGTCAGATTTCACCTATTGGAAGACTCGAATGAAGATTTTTCTTATTTCCATGGATTTTGAACTTTGGAATATAGTTGAAAATGGATTTCAAAAATCTTCTCTTTTGATGAATGAATGGAATGAATCGGAGAAGAAGGTTTTTACTCTTAATGCAAAGGCTATGAATGCCTTATTTTGCACACTTGATAAAAATGAGTTTAATCATGTTTTGATTTGTGAATCGACTTTTGATATTTGGCACACTCTTGAAATCACTCATGAAGGCATTAGTCAAGTGAAAGAGTCCAAAATCAACCTTTTGGTCCACTTTTATGAATTGTTTCGGATGAAACCATGTGAGTCTATCGGAGACATGTACACTTGTTTCACAGATGTCGTCAATGGACTCAAAGCACTTGGTAAAGGGTTTTCTAATTTTGAACTTGTAACAAAAATTTTAAGATCCCTTCCAAAGAGTTAGGATCCAAAAGTTACGGTCATTCAAAAGGCCAAGGACCTTAAAAATTTTCCTCTCGAAGAACTTATTTGGTCTTTAATGACTTATGAAATAACATGTCATGCTCATAATGAGCTAAAAAACCCTCTTCCAAAGAATAGGAAGGATATGGCATTGAGAAGACAAGAAGACCACTTGAAGAAATTTTCAAGTGATGAGGACCTTGATGATGAACTTGCACTCTTAACTCGAAAATTTAAAAAATTTATAAGAAAGAATAAATTTAAAAACATACTAAAAATAAACTTGAACTCAAAAAGGACCAAGTTATATGTTACGAATGCAAGAAGCCGGGGCACTTCAAAAGTGAATGCCCCCAAGCCAAAAAGAAACAACCAAAGATGAAGAAAGCTCTAAAGATGACATGGGATGACTCAAGTGGCTCCGAAGATGAAGAAACAATCAATAAAGAGGAGGCCAACTTCGCGCTAATGGCTTTAGGAGATGAGGTATGTGAGTTATTTAATGAAGATTTATCTTTCGATGAACTTTCAATTACTTTTCATGAATTATTTGATGAGTGTTGAGATATTAGTAAAAAGTTCAATTTATTAAGAAGGAGCATGCTCTCTTAGTCGAGAAGCTTGAAAGTCATAAATATAATACTCCCTCTTTATCCCCATTCTCTAAGTGTGAACACTTAGAAGCAATCAAAAATGAGAACTTGCTACTTAAAGAGACCCTAAACAAGTTTAAGGTCGGTAGCAAGGGCTTAGACATGATCCTTGCAAATAAGGGTCACGTCCAAAAAAGAAGTGGTATTAGATTTGAGAGTAGATCTCACCGAACTCCAACCATCTTCATTAAAGGACTCACACTACATGTATCATCCCATTTAAAATGTAACTTTTGTTACAAATCCGGACATATTGCCTACAAATGTCCATATAAGAAACTTAGCCCACAAAGGTTAATATGGGTTCCTAAAGGAATAATAAAGAACTCATTGAACAATGACAAGTTTAGTAGATCAATTTTCGATGCACCCAAGTTTAAATGGGTACCTAAAAACCATCCTCTTTTGTAAACACATTCACCCACATAAGCTAGGAGCAAGAGATGGTACCTTGATAGTGGATGCTCAAGGCACATGACCGAAGATCCATCTCAATTCTCTAAAAGCTCACTAGCCAAGACGAAGGGTATGTCACCTTCGGAGACAACAACAAGGGTACAATCATTAGCAAGGGAACTATAGGTAACAAATCAAGTTTTTCAATTGATGATGTGTTATTGGTAGATGGTTTAAAGCATAACCTTTTGAGCATTAGTCAACTATGTGATAAGGGATATATTGTGAAATTTGAATTTAATGCTTGTATTATTGAAAAACCACATAACAACATATCTATGATTGAACTAAAACAAAATAATGTCTACACCATAAATATTGATGATGTCACATCCTAGATTTATAAAATATAATAAATTATCATTTTATTAATCATAATTTATAGAATACACTCCTTTTCTTTTTTTTCTTTTCATCCTTGAATTCAAATCCTTATCTTTACAATAGTAAATATTTTATTAACAAAAAAGATCACATCTTGGTAAGATCATAGGTCTCTTCCACCTAAACTTCAGATCTATTGTAAAATTATATATTATGCTAAAAATAAATATAAGATAAAAATATATCAACAACCATACATGCTGGTACGAACCTTAGAAAAATCATAAAAATAATCAAACATTCGTGAAACAAATATCAATAATTTAATAAGAAATAAGAATATATCGATTCATTATAAAACTTAAACATATAAAAAATAATGATAAATTCTTAAGCAAAATTATGCATCAGCCATATGTAACATATACAAGATAACTGAATAATAAAATCGTACATCACACCCGATGGTGCACTCTCCTAATAGCGGATGGAGAGGCATACTCCACGGGATGGATTCCTCCCAATAACGGATGGAGATAATCCATATCATACTCCCAACAACGGATGGAGTGGTATCCCTCACTCACCCAACTAGGGACACGTTCCTCCCAACAACGAATGGAGGAATCGTCTAACCATCACGTCTGATGGTCCGCTAATCCCCGAAGGGAATCGCCATACCTACTCTCGGCAAGGATACATAAACATCTATGATCATTCATTTACATTTACTCATTCATTCACACATGCATCCAAGAAATAGTATGATCAAATATTATAAGAGACCATGTTTTATGTATGATCTACTAGACTATGTCCATTAGTGGCTCCGCACTATGATGGGCCCGCAGCTCCTTTCATAGGTTGCACTTCCAATATAGACTATTAGCTTAGTTACATCTACTACATGGTACAATCATATCAATATCATAAACTTAAGAAAAGTAAGAAACCAATAATCATTTTCAAATGACATCTTCAAAGAAAACTTTTAAATTCATCAAATCATAAGGGTTTAAAACATCAATCTCTCAATAGTCCTCAATCAACCAAAACCTTAATTGGAATAGCTCAACTAACTTATACCATACTCAATTCAATTATGACCTAATAGAACCAACCTTAAATCCTTATAGAACTAATCTGGAATCACTCTAGACTAATCTAATTTAGATTTGATTGATCTCGATAAGGTTAAGTAGGATAGAACTGGTCAAGTTGGTTTGGAATCACCCTAAACTAACTTTAACCGATCAAACCTATCTGATTTAGTCAATTAAAGAGCTCAAACCAATAAAAGAAGAGGAAATCAGACTATGTCGTATAGTGCTAACCCAAACTGAACCAACCTACCTAAGTCTTGGACGGGTCACATGCACTGCACATACCTATCTCAAGAAATAAGTTAAGTTGAGGTACAACGGGCTAGACAAAGGAGCGACGTTGTGTCTAACGCCAATCGCATCGTTGAGCAGGCTTAATTTCATGGACTATGCTAAGCTTCACTCATAAGTTGGGCTGAGCCTTACCACTAAACTAGGTCATGCTTGGCTCGTAGGTTGGGTCATGCCTAGATACATGATTTAGGATCGTGTTTGACCATACGGACTAGGTCGTACCTAGCCGCATGAGTTGGTCTATGCTTGGCCATATGATTGGTCATATATGGCCATATGGACTAGGTCGTATATGGCCACATGGACTGGATCATACCTGGCCACATGGTTGGGTCATGCCTGATCACTTGGGTTAGGTCATACCTTACCACATGGGCTGGCTCCTACCTGGCCACATAGGCTGGGTCATGCCTAGTCACATGGACTGATTGTACTTAGCCACATGAGCTAGGTCGTACATAACCACATGGGCTAAGCCGATCTAGTTTGACAGATCAGCTTAACTCAAGTCAGACCCCAATTAGACTCCTCTTATCAAATTAAATTTTAAAAAACTAAATTATTATATAATAACTCAAATCCATGAATTAAAAATTTTAAATTCATAATCTTAAATTTAAAACTAATTAAATCATATAAATTCACACATAATTATTAAAATACTGACATATCTAATTAAATAAATTAGAACCGGTAATAATTTTAATAGTTAAATCAATATTAAAACTCAATTAAACTTAAGAGACCAATATCCATCAAATAATCATTCCAATATCACAAATCAATTATCATTATTTATAAATCATAAAATTTCGAAATTAAAACATTATTATGCATCATAAAATTATAATATTCCTAATATCAGATTTCAAAACATAAATCAAAGCTAATTAAAAAAAGATAAAGGATCCTACCTCTCTTCGACTATCCTTTCCTCGAGATCATTTCCTTAGGAAAGTCCTCCCCTTAATCCTCCCATTGCCAGGCTCGGTGAGAAATGAGGAAAGAGGAGCCCCATTATATAGGAGAAGATGAGATCTTCCTAAAAAGTAAGTAAATATTTAATTTTATATTAAATTTATTTTTATTCTACTTTCACACACAAAGATAGAAACATAATATTCATTTATAGTGGTTCACACTTAAAAATGAAATATATACTATTTACTTCCTAAAAATCATATTATTTATTAAAAAATAAATTAATTAATAATCTAATTGATTAGTAAGATTCCTAACTTATCCACATAATTAAGGAAATCAAATTTAATTATTACCTTAACTATAATACATAAACACCAAAGTTAATAATAAAGTAATACATTATTTATAATAATTAATTTATGTTAAAGAAGAAATCAATGGTGATTACAAATGATCTTAGCAATGAAATGTATTTTTTGATTTTAAATGATGATGCTTGGCTTTGGCATAAGAGATTAGGTCATGCTAGCATGAAACTAATCTCTCAAATAACATCTAAAGAACTCGGAAGAGACATTCCTAGTGTTAAGTTTATTAAAGACAAAGTATGTGATGCTTGTCAACTAGAAAAATAAATAAAAAGTAGTTTCAAACCAAAGAATCAAATAAGCATCTCTAGACCATTATAATTGATCAATATGGATTTATTTGGACCAATTGACACGAGTCTAGGAGGTAGCAAATATGTGTTTGTCATTGTAGATGACTATAGTAGATATACTTAGACCTATTTCTTGGCTCACAAAAGTGATTGCTTTAAATGTTTCTCTAAATTTTATAAACTTCTCAAAACGAAGAGGGTTTTATGATTTCATCGATTCGGAGTGATCACGGTGGTGAATTTCAAAACTGTGACTTCCAAAATTTTTGTGAATCTAATGGTTATAACCACAACTTCTCCACTCCGAGGAATCCTCAACAAAATGGAGTAGTAGAAAGAAATAATATGAATTTACAAGAAATGGTCAGAACCATGTTAAATGAACATAGTTTACCCAAATACTTTTGGGCCGAAGCCATTAATACGGCTTGTTGTGTCATGAATAGGGTTCGAATAAGATCATCTCTAACCAAAACTCCTTATGAATTATGGAATAACAAAAAGTCAAACATTTCTTATTTTAAAGTTTTCGGTTGCAAATGCTTTATCTTGAATAAAAAGGATGTCTTAGGAAAATTCGATGCAAAATCCGATGAAGACATCTTTCTTAGTTACTCTTCTATTTCCAAAGGTTTTTCTGTTTTCAACAAAAGAACCTTGGTTATAGAAGAGTCTATTCATGTCGTTTTTAATAAAGTTTCCAAAGTTAAGAAAAATAATTTTGATGATGATCTTGGTTTTGATGGTTTAAATTTGAATGAACCCTCTCCTCAAAATAGCAACTTAGATGCATCTTTTTTCTTAATTTCCTTACTTAAGGAATGGAAGTATGTAGATGCCCATCCTAAGGAGCTAATTATAGGAGACACATCAAAAGAGGTTCAAACTCGTTTATCTTTTAAGAATTTTTGTGTCAACGCCACTTTCTTTTCTCAAATTGAACCTAAGTACATTGACGAAGCCTTGAAAGATGATTCTTGGGTTATCGCAATGCAAGAGGAATTGAACCAATTTGAGAGGAATGAGGTGTGGAAGCTTGTTCCCAGACCAAGTGACCATTTAGTTATAGGTACTAAATGAGTATTTAGAAACAAGCAAGATGAATTTGGTATCGTGGTTAGAAACAAGGCTAGATTAGTGGCTAAAGGTTTCAACTAAGAAGAATGTATCGATTACCAAGAGACCTTCGCTCTTGTGATAATATTAGAAGCCATTAGGATGCTCCTTGCCTATGCTAGTAGTAATAATTTTAAGTTATTTCAAATGGATGTCAAAAGTGCTTTTTTAAATGGTTTTATTTCCGAATAAGTGTTTGTTGAATAACCACCCAATTTTGAAAACTCTCTTTTTCCTAATCATGTGTTCAAATTGACTAAGGCTCTTTATGGGTTAAAATAAGCCCCAAGAGCTTGGTATGAGAGACTTAATTTATTTTTAATTTTAAATAATTTTACTAAAGACAAGGTTGATACTACATTGTTTGTTAAACATTTTAAAAATATTTTTCTTGTTGTTCAAATTTATGTTGATGACATTATTTTTAGTTCTACTAATAAATCACTATGTGAATCATTCACTAAGTGTATGAGTCATGAATTTGAAATGAGTCTAATGGGTAAACTAACCTTCTTTCTAGGATTGCAAATTAAACAACTTAGTAATGGTATATTTCTTAATCAATATAAATATACATTAAAATTATTAAAATGATTTAATATGGATAGTTCAAAAGCTATAAACACTCCTATGAGTACTTCCACTAAGTTAGACATGGATGAAAGTGGAGAAAATTTTGATCAAAAAACATATAAGGGAATGATAGGCAGTTTACTTTACCTCACCGCAACTAGACCGGATATCATGTTTAGTGTAGGACTTTATGCAAGATTTTAAGCTAATCCTAAGTTGTCTCATCTTAAAGCTATTAAAAGAATCCTTAGATATCTTAAAGGCATTTATAACTTAGGATTATGGTATCCAAAATCCGATGACTTTGATTTAAAAGTCTATGTAGATGCAGATTTTGGTGGATGTAGAATAGATAGAAAAAGCACATCCGAAACATGCTAATTTTTAGGACATGCACTTGTTTCTTGGACTTCCAAGAAGAAAAACTCGATTGCACTATCTACGACCGAAGCCGAATACATAGCCGTAAGTGCATATTGTGCACAAGTTGATTAGATGAAAAATACTTTAGAAGACTATGGAATTCATTTAAAGAATATTTCCATAAAATGTGATAATACAAGTGCTATTTGCCTAACCAAAAATCTCATTCAACACTCTAGAACTAACCATATTGACATTAGGCATCACTTTATACAAGATCATGTCAATAATAATGATGTCATTCTAGAATTCATTGATACAAAATACCAATTAGCGAACATCTTCACGAAACCCCTAAATGAAGAACAATTTGACTTCATTAGAAGAGAATTAGACATGCTAAATTGTCCTAATACATGAAGATGTTGTATGTTCCTTTTCTGAAATTTTTCAACTTCGGTTTTTATAATTTCAACTTATTATTTTCGGATTTTGGATGACATCTTTATGATATCATATTTTTGAATGGAGCTCTCATTTTTCTCCTTCGATCGTAATATTTTGATTCTACTCCTTCTTCGATTGATGAATTTTGAGTTATCTCATGCCCTTCAATGATGTAGTAAAATTGTTTTTATACTCCCTCTATCTCTTTTAGGATGACTAAATGGATTTCATAAATTACATATCATTTGAAACTTGACATATGCAAGTATACATACATTAATGAACTTTGCATAAAGATTAAGCTCTTAAGTGTTTATTATACTCTCTTCGGACTTTAATCTCAACTTCTGTGCTAATATCTAAGTCTTGAAGCCTTGATTATTTATCTTTCATTCTTATGAATACCAAGTTAAATCTTCATCTATGAAACTTTTGATATTGATGTGCTCCATTTCATAAATGCCAAGTTGAACTTTTTCATGAATTTTCGACCTCTCTCTCACAAATTTCTGAGCTCTTGTTAATATGGTTAACAAGTGACTAAATATTTGATGAATGACTTTAATGATCTATCCTTCCACTTTACAATTTTATTTTTAAAATTACATCTTGAACCTTTTATCTTCTTTCATGTATGAATCTTTCATAACTTGATAAATGATCATCTTCCGGATTTCATAAATATGAATAAGAATGAACAAATCACTTTTCGAGTTTATCCGTCTTATGTATCATGTATGTTTCCGGAACATGTATTCAACTCGTCTTCTAAGCAAATTTTAGTCTCATTCTTATGTATTGTATATTGTTGATAACTACCTTTACAATTTTTGATATGTTTGATAACTGACTAGCATCATGATACCTTATGATAACTAACTTCACCTTTTTTTCGATATTACAATTCACCTCCTTTTTATTGATGACAAAGGGGGAGAAGAATGTGACAAAATTAAATTGATGACTTATTAAATGTCATGCATGAGCAAAATAAATTAGTGACTTGATAAACATCTTTCATGTATCAAGAAGAAATGAATGGCTTATATGTATCGTATGGTAATGTATCACATGTATCGTAATGTATCTCAAATGCTTAAAATATAAATTTTTGAGAGATCGTTATCATATCATGTTTAAAAATTGATATCTTTCACTGATATGATAAGTTATCATTTCATTTGATAGTATATCGTAAAATGATATCATGCCTTGCATGTGTGTATTTTATATTGATATCATGTGATCCTTGTTGTATTTCAATTTATAATTGGTATCATTTGTCAAATTGATAAATGTCTATTATCATTCGACTTGAAATTGAGTGTCATACCTTGACATTGTTTTCAAAATGTGAAAAATACGAAGTTTTATATTTATGAATGAAAGCTCATGCTTGTTGAGCATGATGATAAGTTCAAGTGTTTTACCTCTCATAATATGACATATAGATAGGGGGAGTTAAGGTTAACTCCATCATCAATTGATTGTCATCATCAAAAAGGAGGAGATTATTGAATCTCGAATTTTGATGATGAAGTCAATTGATAGGTTATTTGATCTAATCCATATTATTAAGATAAGTATGCAGGATTAACTATGATAGCAAGAAGACATAAAGCAAATTGCCGAAGTCAAGTACGTTGGGAGTTAGAGAGCCCGCCGAAAGTCCGAAGGATCATCGGAAGCATTGCCGAAACCAACCGAGAATGAATCGGGGACTTGCCGAAGGTTTCAGAAGTTCGTCGGAAGATCGTTGGAGGTTCGCGGAGCTCACCGAGAAGGTTCGAAAGCTTGCCAAAGATTCGTCGAACTCGCCATAAAATCCGAGAGACTGTTGAGAGTTCGCTAGAAGAAATCCGAGGGTGTGTCGGAAGTTTGCTGGAAGTTCGCCGGAAAGCTCACTAGTAGAAGGCTCGACATTACCGGTTGTTAATTTGCTTAGAATATATTTTCAATTTCATAGTTATGTACTTAGGATCAGGATTATGTGATAATCATAATTAACCCTAATATGGGCCAACTAGGTCTTATTTGGATTGAATTGGACTGAATTCAGGGCCCATTCAGTAGTGCTGGACCAGGTCTAGCGGTGGCACCGCCAGACTAGTGCGGTAGCACCGCCCCTAGAATAGCTCCCCAAGTAGTCTGGGCGGTGGTACCATTAGAAGTTATTACCTGCCAACGGTGGTACCATCAGTCCACAGAGTCCGAGGACCCTATCAGGCGATGGTACCGCCAAACTGGGCAGTGGTACCACCCAATACATTGACAAAATAGGGTCAACTAGTAGTGGTACCACCAGTACCCGAAAATCCGAGATGTGACTCTTTTTTGCTCTATTTTTCAAACTAATTGAGTCTATAAATACCCCTCTCTTCTCAGCTAGTAAAGTACCTTTTTGAGAAGTGAAAAAAGTGAGTCAAAACTATAGCAAAATCGTGTTCGATAGCTTGAGTGTTTACCTCCCATTTTTTCTTTGTCAAAATTCTGTAAGAGTGTGAACCACTTGTAAAAGTTTGTAAGAGGGGTGATTAGTCCTTCCCCTTCAAGAAGATTTGATAGTGGAAGTTGAGAACCTCATCGGAGGAGGTTTCGGAAGTAGACGTAGGTCATTTGACCGAACCACTGTACATCGCTGCGTACTGCTCTAAATGTGTGAGTTTTAATTGTTGCATTTTGTTCTTTACTTAGCTGCAAATCTATCAATCTCCTCTCTACTTTCGATAGCATTCTGTTGAATCATTCTGTTGGAATCGTTTTCATTGGATCGAAATTTCTCTTCTAACAACTATTTCCAAAATCGGTTTCAAATTTACGGGTTTTATCCGCTGCACTAATTAAACCCCCCCCCCAAGGAGATCAAAGTTGTAGGGTCAACATGCTGATTGGGCAATAGGCCACCAGAGAGGCGATGCGTCGAAGGATTAGACGAAGCACCGATGAACCAATGATATGTCGGACAATAAATGATTCAAGCTTTGTAATAATTGTCTAGATCAAAGTAGTGTTAAATTATAATTAGGTTAGAATTAGGCTAACTCAATTAGGGGCCAACTAGACTCGAATCAGGACTGTGTTGGGCTGGATGGAATGCCCAAACAGTGACTTGGAGCAACGTCAAGCGGTGGCACCACTAAGGTTGGCAATGGAACTGCTTGAAGGCTCGGCCTCCCAAGTTGTTTGGGTAGTGGTACCACATAGTGTCAAGCGGTAAGAGAGGATGATGCGTCAAAGAATCGAATGAAGCACCGATGGACCAATGACATGTCGGGCAACAAATTCGATTAAAGCTTTATAATAATTGTTTAGATCAAAGTCGGATTAAGTGTAATTGAGTTGGAATTGGACCAACTTAATTAGGCTAACTCAATTAGGGGCCAACTAGACTCGAATCAGGACTGTGTTGGGCTGGATGGAATGCCCAAACAGTGACTTGGAGCAACGTCAAGCGGTGGCACCACTAAGGTTGGCAATGGAACTGCTTGAAGGCTCGGCCTCCCAAGTTGTTTGGGTAGTGGTACCACATAGTGTCAAGCGGTAAGAGAGGATGATGCGTCAAAGAATCGGATGAAGCACCGATGGACCAATGACATGTCGGGCAACAAATTCGATTAAAGCTTTATAATAATTGTTTAGATCAAAGTCGGATTAAGTGTAATTGAGTTGGAATTGGACCAACTTAATTAGGGGCCAACTAGGCCTAAATTAGGGTTGTGTTGGACCAAGTGAAAGGCCCAAACAATAATCTAGAGCCACGTCAAGCGGTGGCACCGCCAAGGTGGGCGGTGGAACTGCTTGAAGGCTCGGTCTCCAAGGCTGAGTCTGGACGGTGGTACCGCCTAATGACAGAAAGCTTAGGTGGTGGTACTGCCGGTACCCTGAAGACCAGGGTGATTCAAATTTGGGCTCCAAATTTGAATCCCCTTAAGGCCTATAAATACCTCTCTCATCCTTGGTTAGACTACATATCAACTAAGAACAAAAAGAGAGAAAATTCTGTTGTAATCACTTAACAAATCCTCCCCTCTAGCTCTAAGTCCTGGTCTAGTTTAAGAGAGGGGTGAGAGGTCTTGTAAAGGTTATTCTCCTAAACTTGTAAAAGGAGAAGAGGGTTGTAAGGGTAGTTAGTCTTCATCCGGTTGAAAGAAGACTGATAGTAAAAGCTGATGGCCTCGACGAAAGAAGAATCATGAGTGGACATAGTTTGGATGACCAAACCACTATAAATTAGTTTGCCTTTACTTCCTTGTTATTTATCATTTTACAAACCACTTTACCTGCTCTACATCACTCACTTACAAACGCTTTCAAGTTAAACATCTTTCTGATACGGATTTAATCGTCGAACGAATCTTTCATCGAAACGGTTTTTCGAAACGTTAATTATGAATGTTTTAACCACTGCACTAATTCCCCCCTCTCAGTGTCAGACTCACTCCTAACAATTGGTATCAAAGTCTCGATATTTCTTATTTAGATTAACACTAAGAGAAATGGCTCTTTTTGACTTTTAAGAGGATTTTTCTATCGTTTGTCCTCCCATATTTAATGGGATGAACTATACTTATTTGAAAACTCGAATGAGAGTTTTTTTGCTTTCTTTAGATTTGGATTTATGGAACATCATTGAGAATGATTTTCAAACACCCTCTAAACCTATGAATGAATAGAATAGCTTTGAGTAAAAATCATTTTCGTTAAATGCAAAGACTATGAATGTCTTGTTTTATGCCTTGGACAAAAATGAGTTTAATCGGATTTCAATTTGCGAAACTACATATGACATTTGGCACACACTTGAAATCAACATGAAGGCACAAGTATAGTCAAAGACTCAAAAATAAATCTTTTGATGCATGATTTTGAACTTTTTTGAATGGCACCAAGCGAAACTATTGGTGACATGTACACCTGTTTTATGAATGTCGTCAATAGTTTAAAAGCTCTTGGTAAATCTTTTTTGAGTTTTGAACTTGGAAACAAGATTTTAACATCTCTTCCAAAAAGTTGGGATCCGAAAGTAACCGTTATTCAAGAGGCAAAAGATTTAAATAATTTTTCATTGGAAGAACTTATCGGTTCATTAATGACCTATGAGATGATATGCTTAGAATATGATAAACTTGAGAACCACCTTCCAAAGAACAGGCAGGATTTGATACTTCAAACAAAAGAATACTACTTGAGAGAAAGCTTAAGTGATGAAGACGATGATGATAATGACTTTGAACTTTTGACTATAAAATTTAAAAAATTTATAAAATAAGAATTAAAAAATAAAAATAAACTTAAAAAGAACACAATCTCTTGTTATGAACACAAGAAGCTGGGGCGCTCTAAAGGCGAGTATACAAAAGTGAAGAAGAAGAAAGCATGCAAAGAAGAATCGAGTACATCCGAAGACGAAGATACGAATTGTACTTTGACGATTTTCGACAATAAGGTTAGTAACTCACTCGAAATGTTTTTACATTATTATGAAATTACTTGATCTTTTCATGAGTTACTTAATTTAGTTTGTAGGAAATAAAAATTTCACAAAAATATAACATGTTTTTTTCTAGTGATTTTTAAAAATTAAAATTATGAATGATGATTGCATGTTTTGTGATAATGCTTGCACACCTAACAAGATTAATTCCATAAATATTTATCTTGATGATTTTCGTATCACTTTTTATAATGCATGATTTTGGCATAGAGACTTGGACATGTTTATATGAAATCATGCTGAATGATTTTAATGATGTAATGAAATATTTGATAATTTGAAATCTTATGTTTTGAAATAATATGTCATATTTTTAGCCTTGATGATTTTTATGATGAAATTTGCCTTTCGGTTTTGAACGTTGATGCTTAATTTTAGGCATGCTTATAAGACATAAATCACTTGAATAGAAACACCAAAAAACGAAATGCACTTTCATAATCTCTATCTTATTGAGTTTTCGTCATAAGAGATTCTTAATAATGAATCCATGATTATTATATTTTGTGAATCTCTTGAATCATAAAATTGGTCTTGATGATTTGATAATGAGTTTTTATCCAAAATTTATTTATGTTATTTTGTGAATCTCGTAAGTCTATTTATGTCATTTTGAAAATGATCTTGATGATTTTGACGAATTGAATTTGAATGAGATTTTTTTTATTCACGACTCTTCTCTTGATCTCTCGGAATCATGATTTATTGAAACTTCTTATGCATGAATCATGTTCTCATATGGTTCTTTTACGAATGAGATGATATATTTAAATGAATAATTTAATGGTATTTACAATTGTAATACATTTTACATGAAATATACATCTTGATTCTTGTATGATTCATTCTTTTAAGTGAATATTTATCTAATCATGATCTTGATATCACGATATTTAATACTTGAATTTTTTTTTTTAAATGTGATCTTGATGAAATGTCTTATGCTTGAATCAAGAGTTTTTCTCCTATGTTTCTTCTTGTCATTTACTAAAAGAGAGAACTTTCTAAATGTTTCATGAATTTTTCAGAATCATAACTTAAATTTATTATGATTCATGATGAATTGATAGATATTATACATGAATCGAGATCTCTTCTTTGTTTTCTTAAGATTCCTTTTTGCTATTTACAAAAGAAGAGACATATCAAAATGAATCATGACTTGATCTTTGATATTGATTTTTTTTTTACATCATGATTCTTTTGTATTGGTTGCATACCTTTTGTGATGATTAGAACATTGATATAAAACAAAATTTGTATTCTTCCCTTCTTTTTAATAAAGACAAAAGGGGAGTTAGTTTGCTAGCTTGTGCATCACAAAGAAAGAATTGCTAGCTCGATTAATGCAAAGGAAGTAAAACTTGCTAGCTTACACTTCTCAAAAGAGAAGAAAGAACTTGCTATTATGAACACCACAAAAATTGCAAACATGCAATATTAAGAGAAGCAAAGTGCTATCTTGTCTATCTTAAAAAGCAAAAGTGTAAACTTATACATTTCAAGAAGCAAGTGATAAATTGCAATGTTGCACATCTTTAAAATTTGCTATGCTTAAATGTTGAAAAGTATTGTAAATCCAACTTGAATGTTGTAAAATTTGCATATCTTCAAACACTTACTAGATGTCACTTCTCCTTTTTGTTGATGATAAAGGGGGAGAAGTATGATGATGATCATGCATTGAAAGATGTATTGCATAATTTTAAAATATTGTATGATTTTTTGAATTCAAATGATCTATCAATATAGTAATATTGATAGGAGTTAAAATTAACTCCATCATCAATTGGTTATCATCATCAAAAAGGGGGAGATTATTGAATCTCGAATTTTGATGATGAAACTAATCGATTGTGTTTTTGATCTAACTATGTTTTAAGTGACACAAGGCTACTTTCGATCAGGATTAAATAATTGAAGTAGAAAGAATTGATGTTGGGTTAGAGGAAAATATGTCAGAAGATTGGACGTCGAGCCGAAGGATCAGTCGACGTATCGGCAGAAGGCTTTGGACGAGAGATTCGGGCATCAGGCCAAGAAGAGCGAAATTGTACCAAGTAGATCGAGATTACTAAGGACAATTTCCGATTGGGCAATAGGCTGCAAAAGAGGATGATGCGTCGAAGAATCGAATAAAGTGCCGATGGACCAATAACATGCCGGGCAACAAATTCGATTAAAGCTTTGTAATAATTATCTAAATCAAAGTAAGATTAAGTGTAATTGAGTTGAAATTGGGCCAACTCAATTAGGGGCTAACTAGGCCCAAATCAGGGTTATGTTAGGCCAAGTGAAAGGCCCAAACAGTAACCTAGAGCCACGTTAGGTAGTGGCACCACCAGGGTGGGCGATGGAAACACTTAAAGGCATGGCCTCCAAGGCTAAGTTTAGGCAGTGGCACCGCCTAGTGTCAGGCAACCTGGGGGGGTGGTATTGCCAGACTAGGTGGTGGTACCACCCAATATAGTCAGCCCAGTGTGCCAGACGGTGGTACCGCCTAGTGACAGAAAGCTTAGGCGGTGGAACCGCCAATACCCTAAAGGCCGGGGTGATTCAAATTTGGGCTCCAAATTTGAATCCCTTTGAGGCCTATAAATACCCCTCTCATCCCTGGTTAGACTACGCACCAATTGAGAACAAAAAAAGAAAAAATTCTACTGTAATCACTTGAGAAATCCTCTCCTCTAGCTCTAAGTCCTGGTCTAGTTTAAGAGAGAGGTGAGAGGTCTTGTAAAGGTTGTTCTCCTAAACCTGTAAAAGGAGAAGAGAGTTGTAAGGGTAGTTAGTCTTCGTCTAGTTGAAAGAAAACTGATGGTAAGCTAGTGGCCTCGACGAAAGAAAACTGATAGTGAATCGGGAGTGGACGTAGGTCGGACGATTGAACCACTATAAATTGGTTTGCCTCTACGTCCTTGTTATTTATTATTCTGCAAACCACTTTATCTGCTCTACATACTCACTTGCAATCACTTTCAAGTTAAACATCTTTCCGATACAGATTTAATCATCGAATGAATCTTTCATCGAAATGGTTTTCCAAAATGTAAATTAACGAACATTTTAACCCCTGCACTAATTCACCCCCCCTCCCCCCTTTCTTAGTGTCGGACTCAATCCTAATAATTTATAGGCCCCAAGTGAATTCAAACTTGCAGCCAAAATTTGAACCACCCCGAGTCTTCAGGTACTAGCGGTACCACCACTAGTATTGGGCGTACCCATCGCCTAGTCTGGTAGTACCATCACCGATGCTGGATGGTACCACCACCTAGTCTAGCGGTACCACCGCTTGACATAGTCTCGAAGACTATGTCTTGGAGACTGAGCCACCAGTAGTTCCACTGTCTGACCCACTTGTTGGGTCACTGTTTGGGCCTTTCACTTAGCCCAACATAGCCCAAACTTAGGTCCATTGGGCCCCAATTGAGTTGGCCTAATTCTAACCTAATTATAATTTAAACCTACTTTGATCTAGATAATTATTACAAAACTTGAATCAATTGTTGTCCGGTATGTCATTGGTTCATCGGCGCTTCGTCTGATTCTTCAACGCATCGTCCTCTCTTACGGCTTATTACCCAATTGGCCAGTTGACCTCCATAACTCTGATATCCTTAGTGTAATTTTTGCTCTTCTTGGCTCGATGCCCGAAACCATGGCACGAAGCCTTCTGCCGATACATCGATCGATCCTTTGACTCAACATCTAATCTTCTAACATGTTCCACTCCGGCGCAACTTTCGATTCCTTCTATTTTAGTTATCTTCCTAATCGAAGCTAGTCCTGCATCACTCAAAATGTAGATCAGATCATAAACACTATTAATTAATTTCATCATCAAAATTCAAGATTAAAAAATCTCCCCCTTTTTGATGATAATAACCAATTGATGACGGAGCTAACCTTAACTCCCCCTATCAATATGTCATACTAATAGAAATATTAAATTCATAAATAAATTATGAATCCAAGCAACATAGAATCATGTATAATCAAAATTTCAATATATCATTCAATGCATAATCATCATAACTTCTCCCCCTTTGTCATCAATAAAAAAAAGGAAGTGCATCTAGCAAGTTTTTAAAATATGCAAGTTTTACAACATACAAGCTAATAATTCTTCGTGATGTTCAAGATAGTAAATTCTTTCTTTTCTTTTGAAAAATACAATGTAGCAAATTTTTGCTTCCTTGAAATGTGCAAGCTAGCAATTTTGCTTTCTTTTATGATGCAAAAACTAGCAAACTATCTCGCCCTTTGTCTTTGTCAAAAAAAAAGGGAGGATACAATGGTTCAAAAAATTTTCAATCATTACATGAGGCATATAAGCCATAAATACAAAGTAATCATGTCAAGAAAGATATTAATATCCAATCATGAATAATAAAAAATATAACTCATTTTGATAAATCTCCTCTTAAATAGAAAATGATTTTGATTCATTTAAAGAAAATTTAAGTTATAATAGAGAGAAATCAAGATCATGATTTTAATAATGCTTCTCTGTAATACATAGTAAGTAGAATCATAGGAGAACAAATAAGATATCTCGATTTATGTATAATATGTCTCAATTCATCATGAATCATAAGAAATTTAGGTTATGATTTCAAAAAATTCATGATTCATTTAGAAAATTCTCCTCTCTAGTAAATGACAAGAAGAAACATAGGAGAAATTGGTTTATGCATAAAAATTATCGAGTCATCAAGATCATGAAAAAATTTCGAGTATCAAGTGAAGGAATCATGATTCGTGTGACAAAAATATTTCCGATTCATGCATTCAAACCATCATTACTTTAACTCATCATGTATAATTTCAAAATGTAAAATCATCAAACATGATATATTTATTTTCAAAATATTCAATTTGTCAAATCATTAAAATCACATTCAAAATGACATAAATAGATTTATTAATCTCTTATTAAAAAAATCGATAAGATAGAGATAGAAAATATATTCCCTTTTTATGTGTTTCAATTTATGTGATTTATTTCATACAAGCATGTCTTTGTCTTTTATGTCAAATAAAAACACATTAATGTTTAAGATCAAAAAATAAATTTCATCATAAGGATCATTAAGACCATATATATATATATATATATATATATATATATATATATATATATATATAACACATTATTCCAAAACATAAGATTTCAATTCATCATTACTTCAAATCCTCATGCATAAAAATCATCAAGATACACAATTACTTCTTAAAATATATATAGAATTTATCCTATTTGGTATGTAAGCATTATCATAAAACATGCAATTATCATGATTATTTTTAAGAAAAAATAATAAAATCATGAAAAGCACTAAGTAATTTTATAGTAAGGTAAAAAGGATTTGATTAAGTCACTTACCTTGTTGTTGAAAGTTGTCAATGCGTAGTTCGCCACTTCGTCTTTAGATGCACTCAATTCATCCTCGAGTGCTTTCTTCCTTTTTGGCAGCTTCTTTTTTTTAAGTTTATTTTTGTTCTTAGTTTCTTGTTTTATGAATTTTTTAAATTTTCTCGTCAAAAGTTCTATGTCATCATCACTTGAGCTTTCGCTCGAGTGGTCTTCTTCTGTTCTAAGTGCAATTACCTTCTTATTCTTTGGAAGGTTATTCTCATGTTCATCATGTTCAACACAAGTCATTTCATAGGTCATTAAAGATCCGATTGTGAGAGATCGAGTGGCACTAAGAGGGGGAGTGAATTAGTGCCACAGTAAAGAAAGAGAGGGTGAATTAGTGCCACGATAAAGAATGATAAACTTTCAGCGTTTTAAAACAAATTTTGAAAACTTCGTATGTTGAAAATGATGCTTCGATTAAATCCACAACGAAAGATGCTTTAGAAGTAAATTGATTCGTAAGAAGGAGATGAGAAGGTAGAGCATCAAAGTGAAGATGGTTTGCAATAAAGTAAATTACAAGAATATAAACGCAAACCGATTTATAGTGGTTCGGTCATACAACCTATGTCCACTCCCGATACCTCTTCACTTGAGGTCATTGGCTTTTCCACTAGCTATCCTCCTTCCAATGGGTGAGGATGAACTCTCTTACAACACCTCTCATTTTGACAAGCTTAGGAGGTAACCCTTACAAGGCCTCTCACCCCTCTCTTGGACTAGAACACTCTTAAAGCTTAGAGGGAAGATTTTGACACTATTTCAAGAGAGTTTTTCCTTTTTCTTTCTCAGTTCTAGACCCCCTTTCAACCATGAATAAGATGGGTATTTATAGACCTCAAGAGAATTCAAATTTGAAGCCCAAATTTGAATCACTTTCGTTTTTCCCGGTGCTAGCGGTGCCACCACCGCTTGTCAGACACTAACACTGTCAGTGTACTGGGCGGTGCCACCGCCTGGGCTTGTTGCCCAGCAGTGGTACCACCGCCCAACCCGGCGGTGCCATCGCCCGGGCCTTTTCAGCACACTGGTTTGGCCTTAAACTCAGCCCAAACCAGTCCGAAACAAGGCCCAATTGGCCCCTACTTGGGTTATAAGATTAACACCTAATCATAACCCAAATTAACATGCTAACTATGAAATTAAAGACATTTCCTAAGCTATTACAAAGTCCGATAAGTCAAGACTTCTTCCGACGAACTTTCGATGGTCTTCCAAAGAACCCTCGAAAACCATTCTGCGGACTACCGGTAAGCTCCTGGACTTCACGATGATCTTGCCAAGTTCCAACGAGCCTCTTTGGCAAGCTTCGCGAACTTCTGACGAACCTTCCGGCGAACTTCCGAAAACCCTTCGGCAAGCTCCTTACTCGTTCTCGACCAGTTCCGACAACACTCCCAATGAATCTTTGGACTTCCGTCGAACTCTCGAACTCCCAACGATTCATTACACTTGTCTTCCGGCACTTTATTTCGCTTTACGTCTTCATCGTTATCGTAGTTAATCCTGCACACACACAAACAAAACTCTACTTCAATCTAAACAATTATTACAATGCAAATTGACATTCAGTTGCCCGACACGTCATTGGTCAGCGCTTCGTCCAATTCTTCGATGCATCGTCCTCTCTTGCGACTTGATGCCCAATCGGCGATTGACCTCCGCAACCCCGATATCCTTGGCGCAACTTCGCTCTTCTTGGCCCGATGCCTGACGTCCGAAGCCTTCTGTCGATTATCGACCGGACCTCCGACTCGACATCCAATATCTTGATGTGATCACCCGGCGTAACGTCAATTCCTCCAGCGTCAACTGTCTAATCCTGATCGATAGTAGACCTACGTAACTCAAAATGCAGTTAGATCACAAAACACAATCAATTAGTTTCATCATCAAAATCTGAGATTCAATAATCTCCCCCTTTTTGATGATGACAACTAATTGATGACTAATAGAGTTAACCTTAACTCCTTAGAGTTTAACCAAACTCCCCCTATCAATATGCCATTGATAGAATACTTGGATTATCCCAAATCTAAGCAACATTCATCACATGTTAAGAGAAATAACAAACCATCACGCAAATATATAAAATATTCAATTCAATGTATGAAGTCATCAATCTACTTCTCCCCCTATGTCATCAACAAAAAGGAGAAGTTGCATTTAGCTAGTTTTCAAGGATATACAAATTTTACAATCATACTAGCTATCAATCAAGATATTCAACATACATTATTTTAAAACATTCAATCATAACAAGTTTTTAAATTCTTTCTTCCCCTATCTCCTTTGAGAAGTGCAAGCAAATTATATTCAAAGATGTGCAAGTTGCATTTTCTTTGCTTCCTTTACGATATGCAATCAATTTGTGTAAGCATTTCATCATTTTAAATATGCAAGCAAAACATTACAATATAGCATAGAAGCATGACAAGTGCAGGAATACAAATTTTCTAAGTTTTACATTTTTTTTACTTGAGATAGGCAAGATAGCAATATTTGCATCCTTTGAAACAGCAATCCTTAGCTTCTTATGAAATTACAAGGTAGTAATTTTTCTCCCCCTTTGTCTTTGTTAAAAAGAAGGGAGGATGCAATGTTGTAATTGATTTCTCTTTTCATCAAAATGACAAATGAGATATTAAAAATAAATATTGACATAAATATTTTTATCACCAAAATTCAAGTTATGAATATGAATTCAATATTCAAGCCAACAAGCTAGCTCCCCCTTAGTTATTGTCAAAATGAAGTGGACTCAATTGCTAAAAAGTTTCAAGCCATATAAAGAAATCATGTCATGATATCAAGAAAAATTTAAGAAGGACATAATTCATTTGACAAATCCTTTTAATAGAGTAAAAAAAATTATACAATCAAGAATCATGATAAAAATATATCAATATCATAGATCAATTCATGATTCAATGATTCATCATAAAGTAAATTAATTTTCATTATCACATAAGGTATGTAAGCGAAAATAATCATGTCATTTCTAAGTCATGAAAGATGTGACATCAAGAATCAACAAGAACATAATTCATGTGACATGCCCTTTTAATAATGATTCATCATTAAAGATATCAAGATCATAAATTTATAAAAATTCAAGTATTTAAGTTCCAAGAAATCAAAAGATAAGTCATATTTCATTTGGAGAGTTTTCTTTTGATAAAATGGAAGAAGCATGGTAAATGATCTTGATTTATAAAGAACTTCAAGTTATAATTGTCAAGATCATGATTTCAATAAAATTTCTTTATAGCAAAATGAAATCTTTTAGAACTTGATTCAAGCATTAAATACATCTTAACAAGTCATAATTCCAAAAGATTTAAGAATCACTAAAAGAAAAATCATTCAAGTTCAATTTGACTACTTCATACTTATCATTAAAATCATTTTCATAGATTCATATAGATGGATTATTTAACACATCATCAAAATCTCATTCATAATTCAAGTGATTCACAAACTATCATAAATGAATTCATCACTTGTATTTCATGAAAAATCAAAATTTTCAAAAATCATACATTTCGTTTTTTTATGATTTGCATTGATTTCATATAAACATGCCTTTATCTTCTTTTTTGTTGAATAGAAACAAGCATGAGTATTCAAGACATAAAGGCTAAATCTCATAAAGCAAATTGTTAAGCATGATTTTAAATATTCATTTTCAAGTCATGATAAAAAAGAGTAAGTCAAAGATTCAATCATCTCATGTCATGAATTCCAAAGTCAAGATTTCAAGAGATTAAGAGAGGAGTTATAAAATCATTCAAACTCATTTTGTCAACTCGAAACTCATAATCAAATTATCAAAATCATTCTCGAGATTCAAGACTTATATGAACATAGTACACATTGATTCATCATTTATCTTTTTATACCAAATCAAAATAAGTATTCAAAAACGAAAGGCAAGTTTCATTAAAAAAATCATCAAGACAAAAATATAACACATTATTTTAAGACATGAGATTCAATTTATCATAATAATGTGTTTCATTTTAAGTTGTTTATTCCATATAAGTGTACTCATGTTTCAAAAGATAAGTATCAAATTTTAAAACCAAACATGAGTTTTTCATCAAGATATAACACCTTTAAATTCTCATAAAATCATTAATCATGACAACAAACTTTTAATATTTTCATTTCATCATTATCAATGATGATTTTATAGGGTATGTTGAATTTACATGAAAGTCATTATCGTATAACTTTGAAATACAAGTTATCATTAAAGCCATCAAGATCAAATGCATCAAAAATATTTCATACGAAAATTTTATTATAAGCAATGGAAATGGTTTACATGTAAGCATGCTCTTGTCTTTTTTTACTAGATTCATGTATCATTGTATAGATTCAAAAAGTAAGTTTCAAGAAAAATTATTTAAACCAAATGCATGATACACTCATTTATTTTTAAAATATTCATCATGATTATTTTCACGAGATTCACAAGATTGGTAAAGTGAATTCATTAACCTCAATAGGATAGAAAATGAATTTTTATTTCATGCAATTATTTTCATGTGAGCATATTCAAATCTTTTTATAAAAACATGTATCAACAAGATATAAGTTTAGTCACAAACTCTTCAAGACCAAACACATCAAAAATAAAACATCACATTTTTAATTTTTATGTATTTTATTTTATGTGGTTGATCTCATATAAGCATGTTCACATTTTCACACAAAAGCCAAGCATCATATAAATTTGAAATTATCATCAAAATCTTTCATTCCAAAAATTTGTTAGGAGTGAAGTACATTGATTAGATGTAAGCATGATCAATTCTTTTTTATAAACGATATTTATCAAGTTTAAAATCGAAACTCAAGTTTAAAAAAAAATGTAACATGTCATCTAAAAATTTTATCATAAAAACAATTTAGACCAATTAATCTAAAATAGAAGATTTCATATCATAAGCATGATAAAGCATTTATCATCAAAACACTTTCAAGAATAACATACATAGATGTGCATGATGTTTAAAGTCGAATACCGATATGGAAAGCATACATGGAATTTTTCTTGTACAAGAATTATCATTCACAAAAGATTTAACGTTTTAAGCATCATCATGCAATCATCGTATAAATTTTTAATTTTTAAAAATTTCTAGAAGGAAAAACATAGTATAATTTTTTTAAAATAATTTTTATTTTCTACTAAGTAAATTAAGTACTCATGAAAAACATCATGTAATTTCAAAATAATTCGAGGGAGTTAAGTTGCTTACCTTGTAGTCGAAACTCGTCAAAGCCCAATTTACCGTTTCGTCATTTGATTCTTCTTTACGCTTCTTCTGCATCTTTGGTCTCTTCCTCCGTTCAAGTTTATTTTTAGTTATAAATTCTTGTTTAATGAACTTATTAAGATTCATTAAAAGTTCAATGTCCTCATCACTTGAGTCATCACTCAAGTGGCATTTCATAGTTCGGAGTTCCAAATCCTTCTTGTTCTTTAGAAGATGGTTCATATGTTCATCATATTCAATATGTTCCAAGAAACTCATTTTATATATCATTAAGGATCCAATGAGTTCTTCAATAGAATAATCATTCAAATCTTTAGTTTCTTGTTTCATCGTTATTTTAGGATCCCACCTTTTTGAAAGGGATCTTAAGATCTTGTTAGTGAGTTCAAAATTCGAAAAACATTTACCAAGAGCTCTTAGACTATTGATGACATCCGTGAAACGGGTGTACATGTCGTCGATAGTTTCGCTTGGTTTCATTCGAAAAGGCTTAAAATCATGCAATAAGAGGTTTACTTTCAAGTCTTTGACTCTACTAGTTCCCTTGTGCGTGATTTTAAGTGTTCGCCAAATGTCAAAAGCCGTTTCGCACATAGAAATCCGATTGAACTCGTTCTTGTCCAAAGCGCAAAATAAGACATTCATAGTCTTTGCATTTAAAGAAAAAGATTTTTTCTCTAAGTCTGACCATTCGTTCGTCGGTTTAGAGAGAAGTTAAAAATGATTTTCAATAACATTCCACAAATCCAAATCCATTGAAAGCAAGAAAACTCTCATTCGAGGTTTCCAATAGGTGTAGTCCGATCCATTAAAGAACGATGGACGAACAACCTAAAAGCCCGCTTGAAAGCTATGAAGAGCCATTTCTTACGAGTGTAAATCCGAATGAGAAATAACGAGGCTCTGATACCAATTGTTAAGGATTGAGTGGCACTAAGAGGGGGGGTGAATTAGTGCCATGGTAAAGAACGATAAACTTTCAGTGTTTTAAAATAAGTTTCAAAAACTTCGAATGTTGAAAATGATGCTTCGATTAAATCCACAACGAAAGATGCTTTAGAAGTAAATTGATTCGTAAGAAGGAGATGAGAAGGTAGAGCATCAAAGTGAAGATGGTTTGCAGTAAAGTAAATTGCAAGAATATAAATGCAAACCGATTTATAGTGGTTCGGTCATACGACCTACATCCACTCTCGATTCCTCTTCACTTGAGGCCATCGGCTTTTTCACTAGCTATCCTCCTTCCAACGGGCGAGAATGAACTCCCTTACAGTACCTCTCCTTTTGACGGGCTTAGGAGGTAACCCTTACAAGGCCTCTCACCCCTCTTTTGGACTAGAACACTTTTAAAGCTTAAAGGGAAGATTTTGACACTATTTCAAGAGAGTTTTTCCTTTTTCTTTCTCAGTTCTAGACCCCCTTTCAATCATGAACGGGAGGGGTATTTATAGGCCTCAAGAGGATTCAAATTTGGAGCCCAAATTTGAATCACTTTCGTTTTTCTTGGTGCTGGCGGTGCCACCACCTGTCAGACATTAACACTGTCAGTGTACTGGGAGGTGCCACTGCCCAGCCCGGTGGTGCCATCGCCTGCGCTTGCTACCCAGCGGTGGTACCACCGCTCGGGCTCTCGGGCATTGAGCGGTGCCACCACCCCAGCTTGGGCGGTGCCACCACCCAGCCAAGCGGTGCCACCGCCCCACCTGTGTTTCGGGTCTGGCGGTGCTACGCCGCCTTTTTCAAAGACATTGGTTTGGCCTTAAACTCGGCCCAAACCATTTCGAAACAAGGCCCAATTGGCCCCTACTTGGGTTATAGGATTAACACCTAATCCTAACCCAAATTAACATGCTAACTACGAAATTAAAGGCATTTCCTAAGTTATTACAAAGTCCGACAAGTCAAGACTTCTTCCGACGAACTTTCGACGGTCTTCCGACGAACCCTCGGAAACCATTCTGCGGACTCTCGGCAAGCTCCTAGACTTCACGATGATATTGGCGAGTTCCAATGAGCTTCTTTGACAAGCTCCGATCTTTCTTGGCAAGCTCCGCGAACTTCCGACGAACCTTCAAGCGAACTTCTGAAAACCCTTCAGCAAGCTCCCTACTTGTTCTCGATCAGTTCTGGCAGCACTCCCAACGAATCTTCGAACTTCTGTCGAACTCTCGAACTCCCAACGATCCATCACACTTGTCTTCCGACACTTTGTTTCGCTTTACGTTTTCATCGTTATCGTAGTTAATCCTGCACACACACAAACAAAACTCTACTTCGATCTAGATAATTATTACAACGCGAATTGACATTCAGTTGCCCAGCACGTCATTGGTCGGCGCTTCGTCCAATTCTTCGGCGCATCGTCCTCTCTTGCGACTTGTTGCCCAATCGGTGGTTGACCTCCGCAACCCCGATATCCTTGGCGCAACTCCGCTCTTCTTGGCCTGATGCCCGACGTCCGAAGCCTGATGCCCGACGTCCGAAGCCTTCTACCAATTGTCGACCGGACCTCCGGCTCGACATCCAATATCCTGACGTGATCACCCGGCGCAACGTAAATTCCTCCAGTGTCAACTATCTAATCCTGATCGATAGTAGACATGCATAACTCAAAACGCAGTTAGATCTCAAAACACAATCAATTAGTTTCATCATCAAAATCCGAGATTCAACATCGATAAGTTCTTCGAGAGAATAACAGTCCAAGTCTTTTTATTCTTGTATGGTCGTTACTTTCGGATCCTAACTTTTTGGAGGGGATTTTAGAATCTTGTTAATAAGTTCAAAATTAAAAAAACCATTACTAAGACTTTTTAAACTATTGATGACATCCGTAAAATGGGTGTACATGTCATCAATAATTTTACTTGGTTCCATTCGAAATAATTCAAAATCGTACATTGAAAGATTAATTTTTGAATCTTTTACTCTACTGTGTCTTCGTGTGTGATTTCAAGAGTGTGTCATATCTCATGTGCAGTTTCACAAATCGAAATCTGATTAAATTCGTTTTTGTCCAAGGCACAAAACAAAGCATTCATAGCTTTTGCATTCAAAGAAATGATTTTTTTCTCAAAATCATTCCATTCATTCATAGGTTTAGAGGGTGTTTGAAAATCATTTTCAATGATATTCCATAAATTCAAATCCAATGAATGCAAGAAAACTCTAATTTGAGTTTTTCAATATATGTAGTCTCTCTCATTGAACATAGGTGGACGAATGATAGAGTGACCCTCTTGAAAGCCGAAAAGAGTCATTTCTCTTATGTGTTAAACCAAATGAGAAATGACATTGCTATGATACCAACTGTTAGGATCACAATCGACACTAAGAGGGGGGGGTGAATTAGTGCAGCGATAAAATCATTGGATTTCAGAAAATCATTTCGATGGAAGTCGTATCAAAAATCGTTTAAACTTAAAAGGATTCGTAAGCATAATAGTGAGCAGATAAAGCACTTGCAAAATAAGTAAACAAGTAGAGAAAGGGAGACACACCAATTTTATTGTGGTTCGATTATCCGACCTACGTCCACTCCCGATTCCTCCTTTATTGAGGCCACCGACATCCACTAACCAATCTTCTTTCAACGGGTGAAGATCAACTATCCTTTACAACCTTTTTTCTTTTTATAAGTTTAAGAGATAACCTTTACAACCCCACTCACTCATCTCTTAGACTTAACCAAAACTTAAAACTAGAAGGGAGAAATTTTCATACAATTATAATAGCATTTTTTCTCTTTTGTTCTCAGTTGGTGTATATTCTAACCAGGGATGAGAGGGGTATTTATAAGCCCTAAGTGAATTCAAACTTGGAGCTAAAATTTAAACCACCCTGAGTCTTTAGGGTACTGGTGTATCACCGCCCAGTCTGCCTTGACACTGGGCGATAGTGTTAGGATTGAGTCGGCACTAAGAGGGAGGGGTAAATTAGTTCAACGGTAAATCGATTCTATATCGAAAAATCGTTTCATATGATGAAAGCCTTATCGATGAAATCGTATCGAAAATACTTTAAACTTAGGGATGTTCGTAATGAGTGAGGGTAGTGAGCAAGTAAAGCAATTTACACTATAAATAAAAAGCAGAACAGAAATTGCAAACCGATTTATAGTGGTTCGGTCATCCCGACCTATGTCTACTCCCAATTCCTCCTTCGTCGAGGCCACCGGTATCCACTAATGGTCTTCCTTCAATAGGCGAAGACCAATCACCCTTTTACAACCCTCTTTTACAAGGTTTCCCTAACACTCTTCCTTAGAGTACTCTCAATGCTTAAGGAAGAAGGACTCTATACTTTTACAAGGGTTTCAACTTTGAAATCATAGAGTTTTTGCTCTCTTTTCTTTCACAATTCTTGTTCTCCCAAGCAAGAATACCTGGGGTATTTATAAACCCCAAGTGACTTCAAAACTCGGAGCCAAAATTCAAACACCCCGAGATTTCGGGGTACTAGCGATACCACCTCCCAAGCTGTTTGACATTGAGCTGATAGTGTACTGGGCGGTACCACCATCTAGTCTGGCAGTACCACCGCCTAACATTAGGCGGTACCACCGCCCAGACTCAGCTTGGGAGGTTGAGCCTGTAGGCGGTTCCACCACTAACCCTGGCGATGCCACTGCTTGACGTGGCTCCAGGTCACTGTTTAGGCCTTTCATCCGGCCCAACACAGCCCTGATTCGAGCCCAGTTGGCTCCTAATTGAGTTGGTCCAATTTTAACTCAATTACACCTTAAACTTACTTCGATCTAGACAATTATTACAAAGTTTTGAATTAATTATTGTCTGTCATGTCATTGGTTCATCGGTGCTTCATCCGATTCATCGACGTATCATCCTCTCTTGTGGCCTATTGCCCAATCGACTAGTTGACCTCTGAAACTCCGATCTCCTTGGTACAATTCTGCTCTTCTTGGCCTAATGCCTGAACCCATCGTCCGAAGCTTTTTGTCGATACGTCGATTGATCCTTCGGCTCAACATCCAATCTTCTGACATATTCTCCTCTAGCACAACATGGATTCTTCCAGCTTAAATTGTCTCTCCCTGATTGAAGCTTCCTACATCACTCAAAACGTAGATTAGATCATAATCACTATCAATTGGTTTCATCATCAAAATCCGAGATTCAACAAGTACCACCGCCTAGCCTAGCAGTACTACCACCTGATATAGTCTCAGAGATTGTCTTAGAGATTGAGCCATCAGTGGTTCTACCACCTATTCCGATAGTGCCACCGCTTGACCTACCTATTGGATCATTATTTGGGCCTTTCACTTGGCCCAACATAGCCCAAACTTGCGTCCATCAGGCCACTAATTGAGTTGGCCTAATTCCAATCCAATTATAATTTAAACCTACTTCGATCTAGATAATTATTACAAGGCTTGAATTAATTGTTGTCCGACATGTCATTGGTTCATCGATGCTTCGTCCAATTCTTCGATGCATCATCCTCTCTTGCGGCCTATTGCCCAATCTGCTAGTTGACCTCCGTAACTCCAATATTCTTAATGTAATTTTTGCTTTTCTTGGTCTGATGCTTGAACCCATGGCATGAAGCCTTCTACCGATACGTTGATCGATCCTCCAGCTTAATGTCCAATCTTCTAATATGTTCCACTCTAGCCTAACTTCCGATTCCTCCTGCTTTAATTGTCTCTTTCTGATCGAAGCTAGTCTTACGTCACTCAAAACGTAGATCAGATCATAAACATTATCAATTGCTTTTATCATCAAAATCCAAGATTCAACAACTTAGCGGTGGTACCGCCCAGTGTTAGTGCTGCAAGCAATGGTACCGCCCAGCACAGGTGATGGTACCGCCAATACCAAAAGACTCAGGATGAGACCCTTTTTGGCTCCAAATTTGAATCCATTTGAGGCCTATAGATACCCCTCTCATTCCTGGTTAGCATACATACCAATTGAGAACAAAAAAAAGAAAAACACTATTGTAATTCCTCCCTTCTAGTTCTAAGTTTTAGTTAAATTTAAAAGGGGTGAGTGGGGTTATAAAGATTGTCTCCTAAATTTGTAAAAAGGAGAAAGGGCTATAAAGGGTAGTTAATCTTCGCTCGTTGAAAGAAGATCGGTTAGTGGATGCCGGTGGCCTCAACAAATGAGGAATTGGGAGTGGATGTAGGTCAGATGACCGAACCACTATAAAATTAGTATGCCTCCCTTTCTCTACTTGTTTATTTATTTTGCAAGTGTTTTACCTACTCATTACTACTCTTGCAAACGTTTTAAGTTTAAATAATTTTTTATATGACTTTCATCAAACCGAAGTTTTTTGAATCAAACGTTTTTATCGCAGCACTAATTCACCCCCTCCTCTTAGTGCCGACTCGGTCCGAACACCAACTTGATTCTAACACATAATCGATGAGTCGAGTGAATTATTATGGAGATAATAATTTATTGAGCCAAAAGGAGTTCTAACATGTATGACTCACAACCAGTTCAATATTGGGCCTAGAGGGTTACACACATTTGGTAGATGCTATGATGAGTAGAGATTCAGATATGAGATATCTGTTGGAGCCCCTATCTTATTGAATATTTATGTAATAAACCCCTGAATTATTAAATCTTATGAATGAGATCCAATAAGAACCTATAAAAGATTCTTGGGTAGAGATCCACTAATCTAAAAAGCTTGGATAATTGGATAGAGATCCAGTATCCAATATGGCAAGATCTATTAGGGTTAAGTTGACAAGGGGTCTCTATAAATAGGAGGAACCAAAGGGCCATAGGCTAAGCCTCGTTTGGCTGTCACCTCCTATTCTCCTATCTCTCTCTCTTCTCCTTAGCCAACAACTCCTATTTGGGCTATGTGGACAACAAGAAGGGTCGACCCCTTTTTGATTGTGTAGTGCACACAGCATGGAGATTTGTGTAGCGATTTGAGAAGCATCTTCATAGTCCCTGTCATGTGGATCACCGCTAGATTAGAGGACACTTAACCTCTTTCATCCTCTCTCACAGATCTGTAGGATTTCAAGGATACACGATCTTCCTAGGTAACACATCTTTCTTATATACGTAGTTTTTTAATTTTACGGGTTTTTGCATACTAATCTTCGCACAACTATAAGAATGTTATTTTATGCGAAAAATCTAAAATTTTATTTTTTTTGTTCTTCCGCTACGCATGTGATGTCACCCGAGATTTCCCAACAGGTAAAGCCAATAGATAATTTTGAACAGATGCGATAGAGCTCACATGGCGTAGACACAAAATGAAGCTCATTGTATTCATAGTCATCATATTATGGAGAATCTTACGACTAACAACAGTATAGTGATAGTTGATCATACTCCTATGAGCAATAGTATGATACGAAGCAACGAATCAATAATGAAAGTAGAAGTTTTGACATTCACTATGCTTCACACCAATACATGCCACATTCCTCATTACCTCAAGTGCCATCTCGGACACGTGGTTCACGACGATCAACATATGACCATTACCATATTAATGCACCAATAATATATAATATATTATATACTATGTCATGAGATCAATTTCATAATTGAATCTGATAAACATATCATATTGATATATAGATATATAAGATCGAGGATCCCGATCTATCTCTCGTGGAGTCCCATCATTTTTTTTTTTGGTAAAACTAGGAATACTATTGATTGATTAGCTAATTTATTTAAATTTTAAAATTTAAATTATATAAAAAATATCCTAACAATTCAAATAATTTTTGAGATAATTTAATATTAAAGGAAGAATAATCTGAAACATACCACAAAACTACTCCTCAAAGTCAAAAAAAGATATATGACACTAATCTTTTCTAATTTATATTTTTTTACTAAATTTATATTTATTTATAAATTTAAAAAAATCTTATTCTATTTTTTTATTTTTTATATTATTTTTTAAAAAAAATTAATTCATTTTGTATGTACTATCTATATGCCATGATATATATTATACTGAATAGAATTTGATACATGAGTATGCATGAATCAAAATTACAAACCTTAATTAAAGGCCCCACATCTCTTAATGCAAGACCTTTAGAATCAAAATTACAACCCATGAAGGCTCGTCCGTTCTTTACACAAGATAAACTTTAATAGATTAAGTAGTGTTTGTGAGGATTTCATGAAGTTTCAATAGTTCTCTCCCGTTTTTAAGATGAATTTTCCTTGATGGATATCATCAACTTAGTAACCATATACCACGATAGCTAAAGAGCTATGGAATACAAATTGATACCCTCCAACGAATTGAAAACAAGATGGATCATTCAAGTTTAAAGTAAGGGAAACTATTCTAATTACTTTATCAATGAAAAATTGATAAAAATAATTAAAATAGTACTTCAATTCCATTAAAATGCCCCAAACTAAAAAGTTTGAAAGGTTAAAAAAAATAAATATTTTGGTTTTGAACGCTATAAGTAGAAAAGGTTGATAATTTCCAAAATTCATGTAAGAACTTAAAAACAAAACACTTACCAATGTTAAAAGATAATTATACTTCTCAAATTATGTTCTTACAAATAGAGTCAATCTTGTTTATATAGAACAAGGTTAAGTACAAAGGGAATGCATCTATTAAATACATTAAATGATATTCATATTCTCAATTCATGAATATGGTCTAACATGACTAAATGACCTTTATTCTTTAAAATAAACTTTTCAAATTTATCATTCTCTCAAAGTTGTACTTTGTCTTCATAATTTAATTGAATCATATTGATCATTTTAGGCTCTTCTTACATCTATAGAACCTTGACCGAGTCTTGACTAGCTTGCTCATTCCAAATACTTTCCAATAAACAAGTTAAGCCTTCTTTTATTCTTTTAGCTTTAGCTCTTGTCATTGGTCCTCCATGAATAGTTTAAGAGTCTTTAACAAAATTATGATCAACTTGTTGGTTTATATCATTCTCCCTTTCCTCGAAAGGATTCATCCTCGAATCAGCACCTCCATCATCTACATCAAACAAAGATAAATCAGAAATATTGAAGGTTGCACTAATATTGCCATACTCACCAGGTAGTTCAAGCTTATATGCATTATAATTGATTTTTTGAAGGACTCAAAATGGAATATCTCCTCTTGGCATTAGTTTAGACTTAATATAGCTAAGAAATCTTTCCTCCCTTAAGTGTACCCAAACCCAGCCACCAGGTTCAAATACTACTTGCTTTCGGCCTTTATTATGTTATTTTTTATATTATAGAGTTTTTTTTTCAATTTGTGTCTAGACTTTTTCATGCAATGCATTAACAAAATCAACTTTTTGCTTACCATCCAAATTGGCCTTTTCCAAATGTAAAGGTAATAAATCGAGTTAATGAATTAATCCTGTACACAACTTCAAATGGGGAATGATTTGTTGTAGTATGCATACTTCTATTATAAGCAAACTGTATATGTGATAAATATTTCTCCCAATTTTTCAAATTATATTGAATTATGACCCTCAAAAGTATTGATAAAGTTTGATTTATCACCTCCATTTGTCTATCTATTTGTGGATGACAAGTAGTTAAATACAACAGTCTTGTACCCAACTTACTCCAAGGTATTTTGAACTTCACATTTTTATCCCTTACAATTGTCCTTGGGATGCAATATAATCTCATAATTTCTTTAAAGAATAGCCCTGCAACATATGTTGCATCATCTATTTTGTAGCAAGGAATGAAATGTGCCATCTTGCTACACTTGTCAACAACAACAAAAGTAAAATCTCTCTCTCCTTTTGACCCAAGTAAGCTTAAAACAAAGTCCATGAATATATCAACCCAAGGCTCACTAGTTATAAGAATAGGTATATATAGCCCATGAGGCATTACTTTAGATTTAGTTTATTTACAAGTAATATATTTCTCACACAATCTTTCAACATCTCTTTTCATGTGTGAAAAAAAAAAATTGATCACTTAACACATCTAAAATTTTTTTAACCCCAAAATATCTCATTAAACATTCACTATGTGCTTCTCTCACAAGTAACTCTCTCATTGAACATTGAGGAACACATAGTTTGTTTTTTTTAAAAGAAAACTATGATGCTTGAAGAATTTGTCAAAACCCCTTTTCTCATATGTCCCAAAAACATTAGTAAAATCATGGTCAGAATTATATAAATCTTTATTGTACTCGAAACCCAATAATTTTGTATCAAGCTTGGAAATTAGAGCATACCTTCTAGAAAGAGCATCGGCAACCACATTGTCCTTGCCTTGTTTGTACTTGATGATGTATGGAAAGGATTCAATAAACTCTATCCATTTTGCACACCTACGACTTAACTTTCCTTGTCCTTTGAGATATTTCAAGGACTCATGATCGATGTGTATAATGAATTCCTTATACCATAGATAGTATTGTAATGTCTCTAACACTCTTATCAAAGCGTAAAACTCCTTATCATATGTCGGGTAGTTAAGACTTGCTCCACTTAGCTTCTCACTAAAGAACACAATAGGTCTGTCTTCTTACATTAAGACTCATCCAATACCTATTCCACTCGCATCACACTTAATCTCAAAAGTTTTAACAAAGTTAGGTAAAGCAAGCAAAGGTGCTAAATTGAGTTTGTCTTTATGTAAGTTAAAAGCATCATCTTGTTTTTTATCCCATATGAATCCCACATTCTTTTTTATGCATTCAGTTAATGGTGTAGCAAATATAGAAAAATCTTTAATGAATCTTATAAAAGCTAGCAAGATCATAAAAACTTCTAACATCGCTAACACTAGTGAGTTTTGACCACTCCTTAATTACTTTTATTTTTTCTTGATCAACATGCATTCCTTTATCATAACAACATATCCAAAAAAAACTAATTTCATTAGTGTAAAAAGTACATTTCTTTAGATTAGCATATAACTTTTCTTTTCTAAGCACATCAAAAATAGCTTTTAAATGTACTACATGCTCATCTACACTTTTGCTATACACAAGTATATAATCAAAATAAATAATTATAAATTTTCCAATGTAAGCATGCAAAATATGATTCATCAATCTCATGAAAGTGCAAGGTGTGTTAATTAGACTCAAAGGCATCACGAACCATTCATATAAACCATGTTTGATTTTGAAAGTAGTTTTTCATTCATCACCCTCATGCATTCTTATTTGATAATATCCAGATTTCAAATCAATTTTTAAAAATAGACAAGAATCATGTAATTCATCCAACATGTCATCTAGCCTAGGTGATAATGGTAAAGGTTTCCCTTGATCTATCTTTTCCATACCTTTAAAGGGTATCAAAATCAAATGACGAAGCATATAACAACAGCCGAGAGGACATGTTCCTGCAGCCACATCCATCTTTGTTAAAGCATGGGGAAAAGAAAGAAGACAGCTGCGGAGATGTATCAGGAGTGGATGGTCTCGACTCATCTGGAGTAGCTTGCTTCAAGGACTTCTCAAGTTGGAATCTTTGGTCCACTCTCTTGAGGAAACAGCCATACTTGACACAAGCAGCATAAATATTGCCAACTCTGAGCTTGCTAACAGGTGGTATACATTCAGAGTCACTAAAGTGCTGCGTCATTATAAGTTCCACCTGACTCTCGATCATTGCATAAGCGTCAGAAGAATGCAACCTTTCAAGTTTCTCCTCCTGCAGTGACTGCAGATCAACCCTACCGAAAAGGTCATCAGATCGAGATAGAGCATGAACCAGGGAAACGCCAGCCTCAACAAACTTTTGGACAACCAATGCATATAATATGTCCTCAAGAAGCCTTCTCCTCTCATTCTCTTTCACTTCAGCAATCCTCCTAAACGCTCCGACACAACGAAGAATCATCAACCCAATATAATGAGTTTCATCATTATGCTTCAGCATAAAAGTCATAACTTTTGTCTGCATAAATCTAAGAATGAAACGACATCACTCTGAACGAATCCATCATTTGACCAGCATAAATACTGTATGTTTACCTGTACAAGGTCGTGTCAGTTCCCGAAAGTCGAGGCTCCTCCTTGCTCTCGTCAGCCTCACGGTCGAGCTGCATGAGCTGCTGATCAACGGAATCAGGTAGGAGATAAGAATTACTGAAGAGGATCTGATACAGGAACTGCCCAATCGGTGATTCCAACTGGACGGGTGCGATCGGCAACGAAGATTCCGAGGAGGCAGATGACGACGCCCTGACACCAAATCGTCTTTGCCCTTGTATCGATGGAGCAATTGGAGAATATCCCTGCCATGAACATCCAATCAAACGATCTCAAAGGAGGACCGATTAAAAATGAGGATTTCGAAAAGATCTGCATGCCATACCTTGAGACACCGGGTGGAGAGAGGAGTCCTGGGATCGAATGAGAGGAAATTGGCCCTGCGGTAGGCCAAGACGCAATACCTTGAATCAAAGTCGGGGGCTTTACAGAGGAACTCAGAGATCGAAGTCTCGACGCGGCTTCCATCGATGGAATCGATGCCAAATGGTCCCAGAATCTGCAACACGGGCAACCCTCGATTATAAAACGTTGGAAACGAGAAGACGAGGATTTTGACAGATGATCATCAAAGTATCGATCACCAGTCGAGAGGACAGAGGGACACTTAGGATTAGGGTTTAGGAATGGAGACGCATCGTTGGACTGCGAGATCGGCTGCGAACTTATACGTGTTCCAATGTTGGTTGATTAGAACTTACCCTCAACATTGGCGAAATTAACGATAAGGCCATCTCCTTATCATAAATTACCCTCGACATTTGGCTCAATTCAACGGTAATGCCATCAGTTCTTACTCATTCTTCACTAATTGGTTAAAAGCAGACAAATCCTGTTTATCTCTTTTTTTATTTTTTATTTTATAAGGGAATAGGGACAAATTTCCAATAATTGAGATCAGCTTGGTCTTTTATTTTATTTCTTGTAATACATTGGACATACTGATTAGGTTTCTGTATTTAATTTGATGGCAACAAACATAAATTATGGCACTGATTTGACCTATACGTGATGCCTTTTCATTATTTCTTCTTATTCATAAAAAAGAATGATTAATATAATTTTAGTGCTGTATGAGGTATTTTAACGTGAAACATCCTTAAATAAGTCTACTTAGTTTTCTTAAACCAAAACCACAATAAATTTGTGAGATGTTGTTGGCTTTGAGCAGTCCCCTTTTTGCTTTTCTTTTTTCTCTTACTAATATGATATTTTGCATCATAATATCATTGGTTTCACACTTAAAAATATAAAAAAATTATAGATCAAGTTAAAAATATAAAATACATTAATCATTATAAATAATTCTTGTAAAAGAGTGGAGGAAAATATAGGAACGAAACAAGCAAATTAAAAGGAAAAAGAAGGGACGATAACAAACAACAACTATTGTTATATGATCTTTGGCAACTTACTACTGCAACAACAGTAACTACTAGGTTAATTATATATTATCTTCTATAATTAGATCTAACTATTAGGCTAATTATATATTATCTCTTATAATTAGATCTCATTAATATATTGGTCCTTAGACTTAAAAAAATTATATTGGAATCTCTATAATTATAAAAATAAAATATTTAACTCTATTTATCCTAACACTGTCGGTTTTATCGACTAAAGATATAATATGTGATAATACGTGTAGGAATAATATGAAAACAATAGATAAAAAGATAATTTCAACGTTCAAATTATGATTTTTTTTTATTAGTCAACTGTTGTGGTGGTGATGAATGGTGACATCATTTAGAGCCGCAAGTGGCTATTATGATTGTGGTTGGTGAGAATGATGTAGTGATTGACAAGAACGATACAGAGATATCCTTAGAGATGGGCTAAGTAGAATCCTGGAGGTAGAGTTGAGGGACTTTTGTGGTTTCTTACGAGGAAAAGGGAAAGAGATGGATAACGACGACAAGATGTGAGATAAAGGAAGAGAAAGAGAATGAAAGAGAATGATGCAAATGTTGACACTCAACATCTGAGTCGGTGTCGACGTAGATGCAGAGCGACAAAAGGAAAAAAAATAAGACGAGGGATTAGAGAAAGGGGGAATAAGGATGAGCACCACTCTACATCTACATCGACACTTATGCAGATAAAGAGTGACGCCAATGCAGATACCGAGCAATACCGATGTAAATGCAAAGTATCAACATCTATATCGTCCTCTTCATCCTCTCCTTTTGCTTCACTTTTGCCACCATTCTCCCTCCTATTTCTTCTCCTCCACTAATAAGAAATCCTTAAACTCCACCTTTAGGATTCCACCTGACCTGTCTCTAAGAACATCTTTGCATCATTCTCACCGATTAAAACCACAATAATCACCACGGCCCCAAAGACACCGTCATTCGCCACCACCACAATAGTCAACTAAGAAAAAAAAAACATAATTGAGATATTAAAATTACCTTTTTCTCCATTATTTTCGTATCATTCCTACAATAACACATGTTATATCTTCTATCGATAAAACCAATAATGAGATAAATAAAATTAAATATTTCACTTTGATAATTATAAAGATTTCAATCTAAATTTTTTAAGTGAACCAAAATGTTAAAGAAATCTAAATTACCCATAGCTACTTAAATAAATATTCATGTAAAAACTTAAATATTTTATTATAAATAAAAATCAAAATATTTCATATTTTAAGATTCAAACAATCTAATTATCAAATCAAATCAGAAAAAGATATGATTCTCAATTTGACATTGCAAACCCTAGGAGTTCAATGTAATCCAGTACTGAATCTTGCTTTTCATAGTGCAGGACCCATCAATCTCTTTTTGTTTCAGACGGTGTTATACTGGCATTACGTTTCATCCCTCTTTAATAATGACATCGAGACCAGTTTTCTCATATGGCCCGAGAACAACCTACTTGCATATTCTGGCAGATAAAGGTAGCAGGGATAGTTGAGCTTAATGGAATTGGAGATGACCCAAATTTGAGGCTCTGCTCAATATCTTCCTCAGACAACAAGTAATACACAAGTCCATTCCTAACAAATTAACTTAAAACGGTATGTCTAGGCCATAGAGGAATTTTGAGTGGGACGGGGGCTGCAGATAAATCTAAAATGCACTGGCGATATCAGTTATATCTGACAGACATTAAACTGCACGGTCTTTGTTTAATAACAAGCTCAGAAGCTTCTGTAGAGGACAAATCAGCAACTGCTTTGATCTAAATTCCAGGAACATCAAATACTTTTTTAAAGTTATGGAAGTAAATGCAGAGAACGTAATTATCTCATCTACATATACAAGCTTCTTCAGTTCTTGCAACTTGGAAAGTCCATTCACTAATCATCAGTCAGACTGGGAAACAGCATCCAGATCAACAAAAGCTGTATAAGGACACTCCACCAACCTAAACCTGTTGCAAGAACAAAGAGCACTTTACAAGAATCAGCATGGGCTGCTGCTGTTACTTGAAAGCTATCCATGCACCCATCAATGACAATTCAGGTCAGAGCTAGACATGTTATATTGTTGTATAAATGACGGGGACATGTCTACTCTTTATGACAAGGAAAATGAATCCCAACTAACAATTATGGAATTACTTCGGTTCAGATAAATCCCAAACCCCACACTTGTGCTAGGAACATGTGAAACAACCCTTTCCTCTCTTGTGAGACCACACAGAAAACCCTCATCATGTCCTATCTTGTCCTTGAATGAAAAGAAGAATGAAGGTGGGAATAAAAATAAGAAACTTGTGTTTTGTTCCTAAATAGGTGGGAAATCCTTCCAACTCATCTTGCAACCAGCCAGATTTCTTTTAGATATTTTGCCAATCTCATTTTAGCACATTTTGTTCATAATCTCCTTTGCTCACTATTTTTACTCCCATGTGTTCATTAAAAAATAGTAGCACCGCCTAAGGCTTGAAGGCACCCAAAGGAGCTACATGGAAGTGACAGGAAAGAAGGTGGGCAGTGTTCCCCAGCCATCACTGGTCTCTGTTCAACAAAGCAGTAGAAGGAATCCAACAAAACTGGATTGCAACAGAATGCCTAGAGCCTGATGAAGAGCAAAGTAGATGCCAAAGTGGATGCCGAGCAAAGTTACCTCACATAACTCTTCATATATCTACTGGAACCAAAAAAAGGAATGGGCTAGGTTTCCAGATCTTCAAGGTATTTATCTTATGCCCTTCATAAGTTAACTTCTGCTTTCATAAATGATGATGAAAAATTGGTATAAACCAATATTTTCCTGACTGTTCTTCAAGTTTTTAAGTTTCCATTCACTTTCTGTCTCCCATGTTGAACTTTTTATTGTAAAACCAAGAAACAATTGTCATCTTTATCAGCATGGCTACAGTAAGCGCCCATGTAAACTACCTTCATTGTGATTCATCTTATGAGATGCTGGCCTATAAAAAGAAAATAGTAGTTTGATAAAGGCAAGCACCAATAAAAATGAACTGATTAAAAAGTCAGCCATACAAGTGTCCATTTCAAAATCACTTCTCCCTCTCTTTTTCCTTTTTGTTATCTATCATCCATCATCTTACTCACCTATCTATTTTCTCAATCTTTTGAGCTATGATAAGATTGGGCCAACATTTAGGGAAGGAACAAGCCTCAACAAGATCTCTCATAACAAATGTCATGGATGTTGATGTCTAAAATTAAGAGAAAAAATAGCCAAACCACTTGTGAAATGTACATTACAATTTGTTAAGGTTTCTGCATCATTTACAATGCAATTTTTCATGGTTACATTTTTCAATTAACTGCCAATTTTATCTAAATTATTACTCTATCTTCTGCTATGTATAGATTTTTCAACTAGAATTTATATCATAAACTAAATCATAGCTTCGTACTTGGATACATCTACACTTCAGATTGAACTTCTGAGTTTCAAATAGTCTGTCATCATTAACGTGTGAACATGCTTATAGATATGATAGCAAATTCCTGATACTTGAAATCCTAAAACATGAAAACTATAAAACACTTCATATTATGACAAAATACTCATATTCTATGGTACATAAGAACTTGAAATCCATTTATATTATGATCATAAAGCACTTCGCGCTGTACTAACAATCATCATATTCTAAAGTACTTAAGAATCTTACTAAAAATATATATATACTACCAAAACTAACATTTAAATGCACTCTAATGTGATAAGCTGATATAGAGCTGCATAACTTAAGAAACCAGAAGCAACAAAAGATAGTAATCCATTGCCTTTGTATAATTTAAACACCATCTGACCTGGTATAGCTACTGATCTTTCAGACGCTTCTCAACTTCTTCCAATTCCCTAATCTCTTTGTGATATTTGCAAATGTGGAAGATACACCTGCCAAATTAAAATCATAATTGAGAACTACAAACCCAAGAGAACATGCATAGTAGATAGTGAAGATATTAAATACTCTGTCATACCAATAAAGGAGACAAGCCAAGACACACAGAATGATGTTTCTTTGTGCTTTAAATATCTGCATCACAAGATGACAGTGCATAAACTTGCATTAGGTAAGCAACTTTATATATATATATATATATATATATATATATATATATACATATATGTATATATATGTATATATACATATATGTATATATATGTATATATACATATATATATATATATGTATATATATATATATATATATATATGTATATATACATATATGTATATATATGTATATATACATATATGTATATATACATATATGTATATATATGTATATATACATATATATATATATATATATATATATATATATATATATATATATATATATATATACATATATGTATATATATACATATATGTATATATACATATATATATATATACATATATACATATATACATATATCTCTTTGAAGATTCATGAACATAAAAAGCTGAATCTAAGAAATAATCATAAATTACAAACAAGGAGGTTCAGGGTAAAATTTCATGTGGGCCAGCGCTTTGGGTTTCAGGAAAACTGCCAAATGATCACAGATAAGTATGTTTCAGGAACCTCAGGTGTGACAACACTTCAAGTCGATTGTTTCTTGGCTTTCAATCATAGAAATTCATATCAATATAATTAGAAAAATTTTATCTGAATGCCCAAGAAAAGGGAAAATGACACTAATCAGAACACCTTGAATTGGTCAATCTGAGCTGATGGCAATCTAGGCTGATAAGAGGAAGGAAAACAAATTCAAGAAAATCTGATTTTTAAAAGTTTGATTACTTTCAAGCTCAAGTCTGATGACTACTTCTGCAGTGGAAACTAAACACAAGCAAACTCTACAAAGCTTTGAGCCTTAGGTTCAAACAATTAGTAGAATGAAAGGTCTTGCATTATAGATTAAAGTTTTAGTAGTTTCAGTAATATGCAAGATCAAGAAACACTATAGAAAATTGAAATTTTTATACACTGGATTATAGAAAATCATTTTGCATGAAACTCTACGAATAAATATTTGTTAGGCCAAACAAAGCAAAGATGTAGCAAGCTTAAAAGTATAAAGAGGTATTATGGAGTCTAATGCACTCTAATCTGGTTTTGAATGGAACCATCGGAAATTTCAATGTTATAAAGTGAAACCAAAGTAAGACCCATACCCTTTTTATTCTAGCCAACCAAATCTAGATCAATTTCTAGATTCTACCTGGATTTTAGCTTGACATGGAAGTAATTCAGCTAGAACTTCAAGTTATGTCCAACATCATATCTAAACTAGGAACCATGACAGCATGTTCTTCAATTAAAAACTGAGAGATTAAAAGAAAATTGATAGAACATTAAAATTCACCCCAATTTAGTTTCTAATTAGTTTGAAATATATGAGAACAGAATATAAGCAAATTAAATGGTTCTTTGCTGGAGTAAGTCTGATAGAACATGCATATTTTTTTGCTATATAAAATGTATGATATGCAACCCAAACAGTTGAGTTTTACCGAAGCATAAGGTAAAAACCATCTGTGATAATCCTGTTATAAGATATCTGACAGACCTTGAAATTTCAAAATCCAAGGTTTTTACCCTTTTTGACAAAACATATCCCTCATTCATTCCAGAAACTTCTTTCACATAGAACAGGTTTCAGAATTTGACCATTCCCATAGACAACCAGAAAATTCCTTATTGCCCAGGTAGAAATAGGGCAGCATTAGAAGCAGACACTGAATATCATCTACAATCTGGATCTGGTGTTTTTATCAACACAAGGTCACGTACTTCTGTAACAGGTTACAATTAGCGCACAAGATATATTGTTGATAGTCATTTACATTATGCAACAAGTTGTAGAAAATGATTATGGTGTAACCATCTATAGTTTCTAACTAATTAGTAGATAAAGAATATCTAAAGATGATCCTGAAATGCTAATCACGAATAGCATTTCAAAGAACAAAATAGCATGATATTATGAGTAGTCTCTAAAATATCATGTGAATCATTCTGCTCCCGTCCAATTGCTCCTGTTCACCATTCTATTATGTTTTCTTCTTATAAGTTCTGCAAAACCCTATATAAAGAGAACAAACAATTCCCTCCCAAAAAAAACATCATTTTGTTCTCTTCTCTGTACGTAAAGTATTATTAACCGAAACAAGCAAACCCTAGATTCGACCATAGAAGAAACATTTGCCAAAATCAATACAAAACCCTAAGCGTTTGGTAGGAAAAGTTTGAAGAATCTCATGCGGCACAAGAAGGGCTTACAGATTTCTCGAATCGAGTCCTCTCTTCGATAGTACAGACGTCGGAGGCGCACATCAGCCGGTGCTCGTTCTTCCAGTGCAAATCTACAGGCAATTATAATAAGAGGAATCGAACGCAAATTGTCAAACTCAATTGAAGACATTAGAGAGAGAGAGAGAGAGAGAGAGAGAGAGAGAGGTCATAGGTCTACCCAATAGCTGGAAGGCGGCGAAAGGAAGGATGCCGGCGCCGGGCTGGAGGAAAAGCGACGCTAAGGCTACGATCCGCGACTTGATGACCCGCGGTGCGGGGAGGATTAGCAGCGCCGCCACTGCCACCTCCGCTGCTACCACCGCACCCAGGATCACCCACTGCAACCCCATCTCTCTCTCTCTCTCTCTCTCTCTCTCTCTGGTCTAGAATTGTGCTCTCTTCCTTGCTTTGGTGTTACGGATCTGAGTTTAGCCAAGCAAAGAACCTTCTGGACTTTTTTATTTTTATGCCTTTAATGTATAAAAATAAAAATATTATATAGTAAGAAACGATCGACATTTTGAGTAGGCAAATTTGACTCAACAATGAAAGTGCTTCAAGGCCTATCACATAAAAAAAAAAGACTTATTAAATATTTATTCTCATAATTCATATCTTTTATCACATTTTAGTTCGAGTATAAAAGATGCTGATGTTTTGTATATCGTTTCCTATAAAACACTACAGCACAAGAGTTTATCTGACAAAAATATTCTAACATTCAAACTAGTAAAACACTCACAATCAAACTAGTATGTATATTCAAGCATATAAAACTCGTAAGTTTATTTAGATTATTTTAAATCCTCATGTACTTTATTAATTTATATAACATCAATCTTGAATTATTAATTTAATGAGAATTTTTTTTTAGATATTTTACCGATGTGGGATGCCTAATGATCATTTATAGTTAATGTGATGGATCCTACACCATTGATTAGATTCCACATGTCAAGTTTCAATTGGACAAAAATAATAATAATATCATTTGCTCTAATTGTATTTTGGGTTAAGTGTTTATCCATCCCATAATACAATGATCATTTTGAGAGTTTGACCATTATGCCTATATTAAAAGAAGACTATGTTATGCTTTGATTACTTTGTTGTCCTAGGTTGAGGTATTATTTTGGGATGTGTGAGATATTTGAAGTACTTTATTGTCCTAGGCAAACACAACATATATAATGGTGATACCTTATGTTACACTAGATGCTTTCAGATTTTTATGTTATAGGTGGATACATTACACATAAGAGGATGCTTTGGGGTGCATCGGGTGCCTTGGATATTTTGAGATATGTTGAATGCATGTTTCTTTATCTTTATTAGACTCATCATATGCAAAAGAGACACATTAGAATATGTCAAGTACTTCAAATACCTGATTATCTCATGTGGATACATAATGAACAGAGGAAAGTCTTTGGGAGTGCTGGATCGTTATTATGCTTTTGACCTGCCTTGCGGTGCATTAGAAATTTTAGATATTTTTTAATCTTAGACAAATGTATTATGCACAAATGAGACACTTCGAGATATATTGGATGCTATAAACACAATAAACTTTTATATAGAGTTATAGATTACCTCTTAATATAATGATGTGGTAATAAGCTTTTATGTAGAGTTATATATTATCTCTCAACATAACCATGTGATAGTAAAATCTACCTATGACCTATATGAGTTCGACATAAGTTAGGTTTTTTTTTTTTTTTTTATAAGAAAGGATGTATGTACTTGGTTTAATCAAACCTATATGAGTTCGACCTAAGTTAGCTAAGTCCAGTTTGATCCAACTTGGGCTAGTGAGGCTGGTTTGATCTACTTGAGTTGGTCATATTGATTGGGTTGGCTTAGCTCGATCGAAGCTAGTCGGGCCAATTTACCTTCACTAGAGTTAGTTTTACCCGACTTGAGCTAATCGAGCTACTTTGCTTGACCTAAGCTAGTTAGGCAAATTTGCATGACATATGATCATATTTAAATTATTTTAATAACTTATTTTTTTAGAGTTGGACTCCTGATCAATCTTATTAATATTTCTTCCATATTGAGTCTAATTTATCTTTTTGGGATCTACCGAGAATGAGATTTAATCTCTTTAGAGATGTTTCAGGAATCTACTTTTATAAAAAGTTATATCCTTGAACTCTATAATTATGCTCTCTTATTAACATCTTTTGACTTGGTTGTTGCTTCATTGAAATTCATGGAGTGGGCTCCTCTTTTTGGACTCCTCTTTTTAAGGCTATCTCATAGGCTTATTTATAGATCTTGAGATTGAGGGTGATTCTCAAGCTTCACATAGTGGCTATCCTCTTCAAGCAGAGGGTTAGGGTCATGCTCCAACTCCCACTCCTACTATAATGGTGTTGAGGTAGATGATTTTAAAGCTGATATACCCATTCTATCAATAAAGATTTTTTTTTCTGAGTCTTGGCTTACTAGTGTTGAATCTTGATGAAATCAATTAATAAGTTTGTGGACTATTAAGCATTTGAGAGAAGTAACGTAGGAGAAACTTCAATCATGGATTTCAATCGTTGAAGCAAGAGAATCATGTTAGTTATAGGTGCCCTATAAGCCAATCACGTGAGTGATGACACCTGTGACATGCTATGTCGATCTCTTTGCATATAATTATTGATATTTTCTCACATTATCTAGATGAATATTATGATGTCCTTAGATTTGTGCAATGGGAATCGGATAGTGATGAGATCATGATAGTGAGACCAATATACTTTTAAACACAGATTCTAAATCATCCTGGTCATAGGTTACTCAAAAAGGACATCGAGATAACTGGATAAACTCGTGCGCTGTATACTCGTCTATATAATGGAGGCGACTGGTCTCATAGTTGCTTGTGTGGGGACACTAGAGATACAGTGCAGGTGCTTATTGAAGAATGAGTTCACTGATTGATTCGCTTACGGAATATTGGATGACTAATAATACCTAATGTCAAACAACGATTTTGTAGTTCCAATTGTGTGTCTGGTCCTTAGACTTGATATACCAAAAATGCCTTGTATGAGTACTCCATTTTTTGACATCGGACTTACAGGTTTGGAAAGCTCCAAATTTGGTACAACCGGTTCTCAGGAATTGTAGCCAATTTTACGAAAGCAATTGAGTATCAATAGAGGATCATCCACTCTCGATATCATGAGAGGAATATCTCACATGTGCTCTCTCAAGCAAAATCCCTAGCCAGGGTCATTCGAATTGAGAGAGGAGTTTTAAGAGAAAATCCGATTAGAGCAAGACTTAGATAGGATTTCGTATGGGCCTGATATTACCATGCCTAATATACGATCTCTGGGATATTAGATGGATGAGGGACTATAGATACATGGTAACTAAGGACACATAGGTTCGATGGATTAGATCCTCCTGTACCCTCTAGGGACTATGGCGTAGTAGCCTAGTACATTTATAGTCGATAAGTCGAGTGAATTATTATAGAGATAATAATTCACTATATCAAAAGAAGTTCTGAGTCAGAAGGAGTTTTGACGGGAGTAACTCATGGCTAGCTCGGTATCGAGCCTAGAGGGTCACACACATTAGTTGGATATTACGATGAGTAGAGGTGTGGATATGAGATATCTATGGAGCCCCTAGTTTGGATCCTGTGGATAAGATCTAATTAGATAATTGGATAGAGATCCAATATGAATAGGATCCATTAAGTATAAGCTTCCTACACCTCTATAAATATGAGGAACTCCTCGGTTCATAAGCGAGAGCTATTGGAAGTCGCCCCTCCTATTCTCCTCAGCCTCCTCTCCTCCTCCTTAGCTCTAACAGCCTTGTGGTGCACATGGAGAGGGAGATCCCGCGGTGATCTTAGGAGCGTCGTCGTTGTGTCCGCTGTGTGGATTACCACTAGAGAGGAGTACGCCAGTGCTTCTTCATCCTCTTCATCAGATCTGGAATTTTCAGAGATATACGATCTCTCTATGTAATGCTTCTAACATGATATGTGTGATTTTTTGGATTTACAATTTTTTTGCATACCAATCATCACACGACGACCAAGTACTTAACTATAGGAAATCTGGTCTTGTTTTTTATTTTTTGCTGCGCATGAGATGTTTGTTGGGAAATCTGTCAGGGGAGCGACATCACATGCATAGCAGAAGAACAGAAAACAAAACCTCAGATTTCCCGTAGAAAGTTTCTATCGTCGTGCGAAGATCGGTGCATAAAAAATAAATCCGCAAAACTGCACGTGTAAAAGAAGATACCTAGGGAGATCGTATATCCCTGAATTCCTGCATATCTATGGGAGAGAATGAAGGAGGTCAAGTGTCCTCCTCTCTAGCGGTATCCACACGACAGGGATTGCGACGATGCACCTCTCTCTCTAGGGAGAGGAGAACAGGAGGTGGACACCAAAAGAAACCCTCAGCCTATAGAGCTTTGGTTCCCTCTTATTTATAGAGGCCCCCTGAAATCCCTAATGGATTTTTTGCCCTATTGGGTATTGGATCTCCATAAGTTACCCAAGTCTCTTGGATTAGTGGGTTTCTACCCAATAATCTCTTATTAGCAATTATTAGATCTCATCTCAGGATCCAATAATTCAGGGGCTTAATGGATATCAAATAAGATAAGGGGTTCAGCGGATATCTCATATCCGAACCTTTACTCGTCGTAACACCTACCATATGTGTGTGACCCTCTAGGCCCAATATCGAACTAGCCATGAGTCATACTTGTCAGAACTCCTTCTGACTTAGTGAATTATTATCACTATAAAAATTCATCCAACTCATCGATTGTGGACGTACCAGGCCACTACGCCACAGCCCCTAGACGATATAGGGGAATCCAATCCTTTGGACCTATTTATCCTCAGTTATCATGTATCTATAATCTCTCATCCATCTAATATCCCAGAGACTCTATACCGAGCATGGTGTTGTTAGGCCTATACGGTCTCTCCTCGAGTCTTGCTCTTGTCAGATTCTCCTGGAGAACTCTTTCTCTCTCAATCCGAATAACCTTGGCTAAGGATTTGTTCTAGCAAGAACACATGAGATATTCCTCTCATGATATCGAGAGCGGATGATCCTCTATTGACACTCAATAGCTCTCATAAGGTTGGCTACCACTCCCAATGACCAACTGTACTAGATCTGGAGCTTTCCAAACCTATAAGTCCGGTATCAAAGAGTGGAGTACTCATACAGGACATCCTTGGTGTCTCAAGTCTGAGGACCAGATACACTACTGGGACTACGGAATCACTGTCTGACGTGAGGTATCAGTAACCATCCAGCATTCCGTAGGTGGATCAATCAGTGAACTCATTCTCCAATAAACACCTGCACTGTACCCTTAGTGTCCCCACATGAGTAGCTATGAGACCAACTACCTCTATCATATGAATAGGTATATAGCACACCAGTCTATCCAGTTATCTCGATGTCCTTCTCGAGTAACCTATGACCAGGATAATTTAGGGTCTGTGTTTAAAGGTGAATCAGTTTCATTATCGTAATCTCATCATGATCCAATTCCCATTGCACAGATCCAAGGACATCACAATATACATCTAGATAATGTGAGATAATACCAATAATCATAAGCAAAGAGATTGACGCAGCGTGTTACAGGTGCAATCACTTATGTGATTGGCTTGTAGGGCACCTATAACTAGCAATCTCCCACTTGACCTAAAGCCAATCACCAACATGTTTGATCCCCATCAGACCTCTATGACACTCAAAGACAATCTGAGTTAATGGCTTTGTCAGTGGATCTACAATGTTATCTTCGGATGGAACTCTTTCCATTACTATATCTCTTCCGGCCATGATCTTTCTAATAAGTTAGAACCTCCTTAGAACACTTCTGTTGAGACCCGGGTTCCCTTATTTGAGTAATCACCCAATATTTGTCACAATTTAAGGGAATCAGCTCCTCGCTGCTTGACATAACTCCCAAATCTGTGATGAACTTTTTCATCCAAACTCCCTCCCTTACTGTCTCTGTCGCAGCAATGTATTCCGCCTCTGTGGTCGAGTCAATAGTAGTGTCTTACTTGGAACTCTTCCAGCATACTGCTCCTCCATTAAGAGTGAACACATACCTTGAATTAGACTTACTATCATCGACATCGGACTGGAAGCTCGAGTCCATGTAGCCCTCAACCTTGAGGCTACTACCTCCATATACCAGTAAAAGATCCTCAGTCATTCTCAAGTACTTAAGAATACATTTTACTACTTTCCAATGCTCAAGCTGGATCTGCTCGATATCGCTCGTGACACTTAGAGCATGCGTTATATCAGGCCTGGTACATAGCATAGCATACATGATAGATCCTATCGCTGATGCATATGGCATCATATCCATGTGTGCCATTTCTTCAGGAGTCTTTGGGGACATACTCCTAGAAAGTGATATTCCATGTCTCATTGGTATGAGACCTCTTTTAGAATTTTTCATGCCAAACCTTTTTTGACAATGGTGTCTATGTACCTGGACTGGGACAAGCCTAGCATCCTCTTGGATCTATCTCTATAGATCCGTATCCCCAATATGTAGGATGCTTCCCCTAAGTCCTTCATGGAGAAGTGCCTAGATAATCAAGTCTTTACTGTGGAGAGTATTCCTACATCATTCCTAATGATCTGGATGTCATCCACATATAATACCAAAAAGGTGATAGTGCTCCACTTAATTTCCTATACACACAAGATTCATCTTCGTTCTTAACGAAGTTATAAGATCTGATCGTCTCATCAAATCTTATGTTCCAACTTCGGGAAGCTTGCTTCAATCCATAAATGGAACTAAGCAACCTGCACACCTTATCTGGGTTATCCCTGGACACGAATCTCTCAAGCTATATCATATACACCTCCTCCTCGAGGTTGCCATTGAGGAATGCAGTTTTGACGTCCATTTGTCAGATCTCATAATCATAGTGTGCTACAATAGCCAATAGAATTCGAATGGATTTTAGCATGGCTACAGGTGAGAAAGCTTCGTCATAGTCAATACTTTGCCTTTGACGATACCCCTTAACCACTAGCCTTGCTTTATAGGTCTCTACCTATCCATCTACTCCAATCTTTTTTTTTAAGATCCACTTGCAACCAATGGGTACAATACCCTCGGGTGCATCAACTAGGTTCCAAACCTTGTTGGAGTATATGGAATCCATTTTTGAATTTATGGCTTCTTGCCATTTCCCGAAGTCTATACTCATAATAGCCTCTTCGTAGGTCTGAGGATCAATATCCTCAACATCCTCTCCTCTGATATGTCTCACATATCTCTTAGGAGGATGAGATACTCTATCGTATCTATGTAAAGTTGGAACTTATGTGTTAGGTATCTGAACAGATTTTGGAATGGTGCTTGAGCTAGGTTCTCCAACCTTGCTCAACTCTATCATACTCCCACTGTCTTCACCAAGAATGTGTTTCTTCTCAAGGAACACTGCTCTCTTAGCTACAAAGACCTTTTAATCCTCAGGGTGATAGAAATAATACCCATAAGTTTCCTTAGGGTATCCCACAAACTTGCACTGTTCCATCTTAGATTCCAACTTGTCAGGTTTGTGTCTCTTAACGTGGGCAGGGCAGCCCCAAATCTTAACAACTTTAAGATCGAGCTTCTTCTCATTCCATATCTCATATGGAGTAGACATCACTGATTTAGTTGGAATTCTGTTCAGAAGGTAAGTTGCGGTTTCTAGGGCATATCCCCAGAATGAGATTGGTAGGTCGGCGAAACATATCATGGAACGCACCAAGTCTAATAGTATACGATTCCTTCTTTCTGATACACCATTAAGCTGTGGTGTATAAGGAGGTGTCCATTGGGATAATATCCCATAGTCTTTGAGGAATTGGGTGAACTCTATACTCAAGTACTCACCTCCTTGATCCGATCGAAGGGTTTTAATACTCTTTCCAGTCTGGTTCTCCATTTCTCGTTTCCTCTTAGACTCACTTATACTCATGATATGTGGAGTTGTATCTAGCATATATAAACCATTATACAATGTTCCTCTCGTGATGATCTGATCATCTAATATTATTGAACAACCATTATTCTCAAAAACTAATTTATATCCAATAACTGTCAAACATGAAATGGAAATTATGTTTTTGATAATAGAAGGAACATAATAGCATGCATCTAATACAATAATAGCTCCACCAGGCAGATGTAAGGTGACCTTGCCAACAGCTACTGCAGCAACCTTTGCTCCATTGCCCATCTTAAGGTCCATCTCGCCTCTGTTTAATCTCCTAAGTCCTACCAGAACTTGCAATGAATTACAAATATGATAAGCACTCCCGGTATCCAATACCCATGTGTTATCATAAGATTCTAACAAATAGAGACTGATCATGAATATACCTGAAGCTTCTGCAAGCTTCTGTTTCGCCCTCTTTGTAAGGTACTCTTTGCAGTTCTTCTTCCAATGCCCATCTTTGCCGCAGTGGAAGCACTGGCCTTTGTCCTTTGTTGGGTCTTTCTTGGCAACATTTGTCTTATCCATTTTGCCCTTGCCCTTCTTAAGGGTCTTCTCAGCCTTCCTTTTCTTTCTGGTCTCACTAGTGTAGAGAAACCAGCTTCTCTTTCTTAATGGTGCTCTCTGCTTCTCTCAACATATTGAGGAGCTCTGGAAGGGTCACCTCAAGTTTATTCATATTAAAATTTATTATGAACTGAGAAAAGGAATCTGGTAGGGACTGAAGCACAAGATCCATACACAGGTTATCCTCTAGGACCATTCCTAGACCTGTGAGTTTCTCGATCCACTTAATCATCTTAAGGATATGGTTCTGAATCGGTGTCCCCTCAGTCATCCTAGCACGGAAAAGACTCTTTGATATCTCATATCGCTAAGTTCTTCCCTATTCCTCAATCAGTTTGCAGAGATGCAGGAGTATGGAATTAGCATCTATATTTTCATGTTGTCTCTGTAACTCAGTAGTCATAGAGGCCAACATATAACACTGAGCATGAGTGAAATCATCTTAGTACTTCACATAACGAGCAATCTCATCCTCGCTTGCCCCTTCGTCGGGGGTAGGGATCACTGTATCAAGAACATATGCGATTTTCTCCGCCATGAGAATGATTCTCAAATTGCGAAGTCAATCCATATAATTTGGACCAATGAGGCGGTTGGTATCAAGTATGCATCGTAAAGGATTTGAATGTGATATTTTTCTGAAATAAAAGATGTAGCAGAAATAAATAACATACAGACTTTGCAGAAATTTAAATAATTAAGATAAGGACTTCTATCTTAATGTACTCTCACTAATTTTTTGCGAGACACACAACACCCTCTGGTATATGAATCGGAGACCCCTAACAGATCTCTAGTGGGGATCAGGATCCAATCGGCATCTTAACGTAACCTCGAGGGACTCAACCAATCACGTTAAGCCTGTAAAAGTAGACAACTCTTGCCAATCACAACTCCTTGTGATTCTTGTCCTATTCGGCCTCCGAACCACCATGGCCTCGAGGGACTCGACCAACCATAATGTTCGGTTAAGTCATTAACATTGTTATCAGATGAGTCTGATTAGGTGATATACTCTCGAGGGACTCGACTAAGCATACAATGTCCTCAGGTCACCTATGACATCTCTATGTCGTAGATAAGATGGCGAGACGCGATATAGGTGAGTCTCGAGGGACTCGACTAACTCAACCTACACCGGAAATCGGCTCCTAGCTATAACGATGGAAGGCCACGTGGGTCAATCTAATTGCCTCATGTTTACCAACTTAATATTATTAATAGAAGGGATTTTGGTTTGGTCTCCTAATATAATGTGTCATACACATACTTATTTAATATATGTATCTACATCGCATGCAAATATATATATATACATATCTAGTAGGTGTATATCTAATCACACATCACATGAGCAATCACACCAGATGATCATGGACCACATCCTAATGTGATCAGGCCCGAGCCAGTGGGCCCAATCACTCACATCAAGATCTATGTGTACTTTGACGCATCTCTATGCCCTGTGATCGTCTATCTCGCTTCGTCGGATCCGTTGGTATCTCAACACATCTTTATGTGTCGGATCATCTGTCTCGGCCTCGTGAGTCACGCTACTGTCGTGCCTCCTCATGTAATTACAACATAATTACAAGTACATATGCCCGACAATAAACGAGAAAAATAGAGGCTCGCAGACTCCAATAATAATAATCACATGTACACACATCATATCACAAGTCCATGATCATCTGTCCACATAATACATCATATGTATATGTTACTTTATAGGACTACTAGATAAAAAATAATAGTTCATTAAACTATTTAATTAACATATATTTTTCTGAAATCAAGGACATATAGGAAATTTTTTGAATTCCTAGGGGTATTTTGATAATTTTGTCAAAAGGACAGAATTTAAAATTTTTAAATTCATGAGGGTATTCTGGTCATTCGATCGTAAGGGACAAAATTAGAATTTTAAAAATTTCTAGGGGTATTTTAGTCATTCTATCGAAAGAGACACAAATCGAAATTTCTGAAATTCCGAGGGACAAAATTATCTTTTGCCAAAAACCCTAATACCTTTCCCTTCTGCAGAGTTTTGATCGCCGCCACCCTGCCGACGGCGGCCACTACGGTCGGGTGCGCCGCCCCTGCTCACGGGCGCAGCGCCCGTAGGCCGTTGTTCGCGGGCGGTGCTGCCTCTTGCGAGTACGCCCACATATGCGGGCAGATCGCCTGCAGGCGATACTACCCCTTGCGGGCTAGCCGCGGGCGGCGCTGCCTCTTGTGGGTGCAGCGCCTGCCAGTGCCCATGCTCATGCAGGCGCTTCTGCTCGCGGTCGCAGCGCTCGCAGGCGACGTTGATTCCTACAAGCAAGCTGTCGGCGCAAGCAGCCACAGGTGCTGCCTTCTGGTGGCTCGCAGCTCGTCGGTCAGCTATCGCCTGCACGTAGGCCGTCGGTTGTTGCTTGTGCAGGCAACAAGGTTGCTTACAGCCTTGCGGTCGCTGCATGAGTACAATAGGCAGCAATAGTTGCTGCCCTTCCTCGCCCTTCGCGCCAACGATTTTGACGTCAAAAGTAGATCTAAAACACAACACACACAGTTTAAGATTCGATCTTCGCACGAACAACCTTGCTCTGATACTACTGTTGGGAAATTCATAAGGGGAGCGACATCACATGCACAGTGGAAGAACATAAAACAAAACCCCAGATTTTCCGTAGAAAGTTTCTGTCATCGTGCGAAGATCGGTGCGTCAAAAATAAATCCATAAAACTGCACGTGTAAAAGAAGATACCTAGGGAGATCATATATCCCTGAATTCCTACAGATCTTTGGGAGAGGATGAAGGAGGTCAAGCATCCTCCTCTCTAGTTGTATCCACACGACAGGGATTGCGACGATGCACCTCTCTCTGGGGAGAGGAGAACAGGAGGTGGATACCAAAAGAAACCCTCAGCCTATAGAGCTTTGGTTCCCTCCTATTTATAAAGGCTTCCTGAAAACCTTAATGGATTTTTTGCCCTATTGGGTATTGGATCTCCATCAAATTATCCAAGCCTCTTGGATTAGTGAGTTTCTACTCAATAATCTCTTATTAGCAATTATTGGATCTCATCTCAGGATCCAATAATTCAGGGGCTTAATGGATATCCAATAAGATAGGGGGTTCAGCGGATATCTCATATCCGAACCTTTACTCGTCGTAACACCTACCATAAATGTGTGATCCTCTAGGCCCAATATCGAGCTGGCCGTGAGTCATACTTGTTAGAACTCCTTCTGACTTAGTGAATTATTATCTCTATAATAATTCACCCAACTCATCATTGTGGGCGTACCAGGCCACTCTGCAGTAGCTCCCCAGACGATACTGAGGGAATCAATCCTTTGGACCTATCTGTCCTTAGTTACCATGTATCTATAATCTCTCATCCATCTAATATCCCAGAGACCCTATACCGGGCATGGTGCTGTAAAGCCCATACGCTCTATCCTCAAGTCTTGCTCTTGTCGGATTCTCTCAGAGAACTCTTTCTCTCTTAATCCGAATAATCTTGGTCAAGGATTTGTTCGAGCAAGAACACATGAGATATTCCTCTCATGATACCAAGAGTAGATGATCCTCTATTGACACTCAATAGCTCTCGTAAGGTTGGCTACCACTCCCAATGACCGGCTGTACTAGATCTGGAGCTTTCCAAACCTATAAGTCCAGTATCAAAGAGTGGAGTACTCATATAGGACATCCTTGGTGTCTCAAGTCTAAGAACCAGATACACTACTAGGACTACGGAATCACTGTCTGACGTGAGGTATCAATAGCCATCCAGCATTCCGTAGGCGGATCAATCAGTGAACTCATTCTCCAATGAGCACCTGCACTGTATCCTTAGTGTCCCCACACGAGTAGCTATGAGACCAGCTGCCTCCATCATATGAATGGGTATACAGCACACCAGTCTATCTAGTTATCTCGATATCCTTCTCGAGTAACCTATGACTAGGATAATTTAGGGTCTGTGTTTAAAGGTGAATCGGTCTCATTATCATAATCTCATCATGATCCAATTCCCATTGCACAGATCCAAGGACATCACAATATACATCTAGATAATGTGAGATAATGCCAATAATCATAAGCAAAGAGATTGACGTAGCGTGTTACAGGTGTAATCACTCATGTGATTGGCTTATAGGGCACATATAACTAGCAATGTCGATTCGTGATTTTTTAGCAATGGTATCAGAGTTAGGTTACGATCCTAGGACCTGTGGGTTATGGGCTCACCACACTTCCACTATGCATGAGATGCCGATTCGTGATTTCCCAGCAGTAGTATTAGAGCCAGGTTCATCGTGCAATATTTGGCTTATAAACTGCATATGTTGTGTTTAATCACGTAGAATTTCTGTACACGTTCTTGCTACATTTGACATGGTTTTTTTAGACTGAAAAGCATTTTATCTTGCTGATGAAATGTGCTTTAGAGCAATCCTTCTACATCAAATTTATTGACGCAAATGGAGGTAGAGGCAGTAACTGTTGCTGCATGGTGGATCGACCAGAGGCGGTGTGCATGCAAAAGTTACGAACGAGCCACTTGTCTGTCGAGGCAGCGTTAGTGGACAAGGTGCCCGTGGTGGCTGCCCTACACACGGCAACCACCGGTGTGCATGGTAGCAGCCACTGTGTGTGCAAGGCAGTGGCCACAATAGTTGTGGCCGCCTTTGTGCAAGGTAATAACCATTGCCTGTGCGCGTAGGGTGGCTGCACAAGGCGATAGCCACACCACCTGCGTGCAGGAGGCTGCCCACGGTTGCACCACAAGGTGATGCTGCAAGCCAACAGCGCCCGTGCACAAGTGGTTGCTGGCTTGCAGCGTCGCCTTATGGCACAATCGCCTGGTGCTGCATTGCCCACGCATGAGGTGGTAGCGCCCTTGTTGGGAAATCCAGGGAGTGACATCTCATGCACAGCAGAAAAATAGAAAATAAAAATCTTGGATTTCCACAAAAGGTTTCATCGTCATACGAAAATCGATGCGAAAAAAATAAATCCATGATCCGAAAAACTACGTGTATGAAAAGAACGATAATACCTAGGGAGATCGTATATCCCTGAGTTCCTGCAGATCCATGGGGGAGGATGAAGGAGGTCAAGCATCCTCCTCTCTAGCAGTATCCACACGGTAAAGACTACAACGATACTCCACTTTGGGGAGAGGAGAATAGAAGGTAGCTACCAAGAAGACCCCAGCCTATGGACCTTTAGTTCTTTCCTATTTATAGAGGCTCCCTGTAAACCCAAATGGATCCTACCCTACTGCGTATTGGATCTCCATCTAATTACACAAGCATCTTAGATTAATGGGTCTCTACCTAATATCTAGCTTTTATTAGATCTCATTCATAGGATCCAATAATATAGGGGCTTATTGGATATCCAATAAGATAAGGGCTCTAGCGGATATCTTATTATTAAATCTCAGATTTTGATGATGAAGTCAATTGATGAGTTATTTGATCTAATCTATATTATTGAGATAAGTGTGCAGGATTAACTACGATAGCTTGAAGACATAAAGTAAATTACCGGAGTCAAGTTGTTGGGAGTTCGAGAGTCCACCAGAAGACCGAAGGATTGTCAAAAGTGCTACCGGAACCAACCGAGAAAGAATCGAGGACTTGCCGAAGGTTTCGAAAGTTCACCGAAAAGATCATCAGAGGTTCGCGGAGCTCATCGAGAAGGTTTGGAAGCTTGCCAAAGACTCGTCGAACTCACCACAAAGTCTGGGAGAGCCTACTGGGAGTCCACCGGAAGAAATCTGAGGGAGTGTCGGAAGTCCGCCGGAAGTTCATCGAAAAGCTCACCAGAAGAAGACTTGACATTGTCGGTTTAAAATTGCTTAGAATTATGTTTCAATTTCATAGTTAGCACATAATTATGGTAAGAATTAGGTAATAATCATGTTTAAATCTAGTAGAGGCCAACTGGGCCTTATTTAGGCTGATTTGGGCCTAAGTTAGGGCCCATTCAGCCTTATTGGAACAGTCTCGCAGTGGCATCGCTAAACCTAGGCAATGACACTGCCTCGGGAACAACTTCCCAAGTGTTCTGGGCGATGGTACCATATAGGTCAACGATGGTATCGCCGACTTTAATATTTGGCAGGCGGTGGTACCGCCCTAGGTCAGTGGTAGTATCGCTGGCAATTATTACCTGCCAGCGGTGGTACTGCTAGCCATAGAGCCCGAGGACTTTGTTAGGCGGTGGCACCGCCAGTGCTAGGCGGTGGTACTGCCAGTACCCGGTAAACTCAGGATGAGACTCTTTTTTACTCCATTTTTGAAAGCCAATTGAGTCTATAAATATCCCTCTTTTCTCAACTGAGAATAAAACCTTTTGAGAAGTTGAAAACTAAGTCAAAACTATAGCAAAGTCTTGTTTCAATAGCTTAAGTGTTCACCTCCCTCTTTCTTTGTGAAAAATCTGTAAGAGAGTGAACCACTCGTAAAAGTTTGTAAGAGGGATATTTTGTCCTTCCCCTTCAAGAGATTTGATAGTGGAAGTTGGGAGCCTCATCGGAGGAGGCTTCGAAAGTGGACATAGGTCTTTCAACCGAACCACTATATATCACAGCGTACTTTGGTTGAGTTTTTAAATATTCTACATCTTACCTTTACTTAGCTGTAAATCAATCAGTTTTCTTCTCCCTACTAGAGAAGGAGTCCTAATTAGAAGTTGGTTAGAAGTAGGAGTCTTGAGTAAGAGTCATATTAGGAGTTGGGGTTTAGAAGCCCTATAAATAGCCATGTATTCATCCTCTTTTCATCAATGAATAGATCAATCTTTTAGCAGCCTTTGAGCAGAAACTTGGAGGAAGGAACCCCTATAGAGTTCCAAGAAGGCCGATCCCCTATAGAGATCAACCCCAAGCTTAGAATCTGCAAGGGTTCTATCACTTGGTATCAGAGCAATGTTCTTGGTATCTCACTGCCCTTCCATAGCCATCCACCAGCCCTCCACAACCGCCCAAAGCAATTCCCACAATTTCTTAGAAGATCATCGCTGAATTCCGTCGTCATCTCCACCAACGTAGATTATCCTTTGAACTTCCCGTGAATTGCAATAGGTTTTGGTTATCTACCTTACTGTTGCTGCAATTTAGTTATCCTTATTCAAAAAAAATCTAAAAAATTCATTCTTATATTGCTGCATAAACTTTTCATCGCAAAGTTTTCATCTCTACAATGAAAGTTACCTTTGCAGAATTTGATGCATAAATTTCTTTGATCTTGCTACTGCATTTTTTCTATCCAAATCTCTATGAAATTTTTACGACAACTTTGACACTTCCTAGCAGTGGTTTTCCCTTTGGTTTTGTTAAAAAATTCTCAATATAAACCACTTATCTTTTACGTCCAAACTACTGCACTTTAGACATAAAAATCTACTATAATACCTCTCCGTGATCCTCAATTTTGCCAAACCTCTTGCTGTCATTTCTTTCTACGAAATTTTTAACAGCATTACCTCTTCCTTATCAGTAGATCCCCTTTGATTTTTACTTAAATCTCTTTTGAAAATTTCTGGAAAAAAATTACATATTTACTGTTGGAATTTTTTTGGTGAAAAATCTGGTGTTGCACCTTTGTCCTTTTTTCTTCTCCGTAACCTACCAAACCCTAGTCACCTTGCTGCCACAAGCCAAGACATCTTTAGGGCATCCCTCTAGCCTTAAGACGCAGCCATCATAACCTAGTTTCATAACCCTAACAGCATCAAAAACCATAGCCCAAAATAGTAAACCATACAGCTGAACCCTTCAATCACCAATCTATTGTCCGAACCTTCCACCAACCCATGCCATTAACTCATCAACAGAAAAAAGTCAAGGGCATCTCTGATCTACAGGCATATTCTATGGCTTCTCAAGATCCAATTGATGCCAAATTTGAAGCATGGGAATCTCGGATTGAATTACGGCTTGAATCGCGCTTGGAAGACAAATTACGCACTTTGTTTGCAGAATTCAGAATTGGACAACCACCGAGTCCAACCAAACTGCAGCAAGGAGAGAATTTAGAAAGAACCCCAAAGAAGGAGGGATAGCCCTCAGACATGCTTCAGCCACGCATGAGGGTAGACTTCCCACAATAGGAAGAAGGAGACCCGGCGGGATGGATTTCGCGTGCCGAACGTTACTTTCGCTACTACCGAACGTCGGATAATGCTATGGTGGAGATTACTATCATCCACCTTGAAAGAGATGCTATTCAATGATACAATTGGCTTGAATATAATCATGGGGTTCTAACGTGGAATCAATTTAAGAATGCACTGCTGAACCATTTCGGACCTACGGAGTATGAAAATATCGACGGCCAACTCGTAAAGATTTGACAAACCTCTACAATTCAAGAGTACCAAACCAGGTTTGAGAAGATATCCTACCTTGCTCATGATTGGACTGACCATCAATTGTTAGGAACATTTATCGAAGGACTCAAGCCAGAGATTAAAGGGGAAGTTAAGGCGCGACAGCCCCGTACCATGATGGCTGCGATTTCTTTTGCCCGAATACAAGAAGAACGGCTCAACCAAGATGCTCAGAGGATGAGAACCACTCCTAGAACCTCAACATATAAACCCCCTTCTGCTCCTAGTCATCCTTCGCTGCCCAAAAAATTGATAAGAGAAGAACTACGTGACTGATCAGCAAAGGGTCTTTGTTGGCATTACGATGATCCGTGGAACCGCGATCATCGCTGCAAAAGGGGTCGCCTCCTATTGATTGAACCTCTTGAAGACATGGAGGAGGAGGTCTAGGAGCATGAGGAAGAGGTCACGGATGAAGAACAGTAGCCAATTGATATTACGATGCATGCCCTTGCTAGTTACGCGAACTCGCAAACAATGAAAGTGGGAGGATTTCTGAAGCAACAACCAATCACCATTCTTATTGACACCGGAAGCACTACTAATTTTATGAACAGAAAGGTTGCTGTTCGGATAGCCTTACCTATTGAGAATTGCAGTAGGTTCGATGTTAAAGTCGCAGATGGACGAATTTTGAAGTGTGATCGTAGGTGCCCACGAGTGAAACTATTGCTGCAGGACCAAGAGATAATTGCAAATTTTTTCCTCCTCTCTCTCGATGATTATGAGGCTATGCTTGGCATTAAATGGTTGATGATATTAGGTGATGTTTCCTGAAATTTTTTGAAATTAATTATGAAATTTTACAGTAAGGGGAAACATGTGATACTGTGCGGAAAACATGAGGGTGACGTAATGACAATTTGCACACAACGAATGGAGAAAGTTTTGCACAAAGCATGCAGCGGCTTTTTGGTACAACTTGAGCAGAAATCTAAGGGAGAGCCAACCAAATTTGAAGATCCAAACCTACTTTCCTTGCTTGCTGAATTTTTAGATATATTTGACGAACCACGCATCCTACCTCCTAACCGTCGGCATGATCATCGTATACCGATTCTTCCAGGCAAACCTTCAGCAAATACTCGACCATATCGGTATCCATATCTCTAAAAAGATGAAATAGAAAGGATTGTAAAAGAGATACTTGAAATAGGAGTTATTCAGCCAAGTTGCAGCCTCTATTCTTCACAGGTGCTCCTTGTACGAAAGAAAGATGAAACATGACGAATGTGCGTTGATTACTGAGCTCTCAATGACATAACCGTCAAGGACAAGTATCCTATTCCACTAATAGATGAATTGCTTGATGAATTAAAGGGAGCACAAATCTTCACAAAGCTAGACCTTCGATCCGGGTATCATTAAATACGAGTGTGCGAAGAAGACATACTAAAAGCGCCTTTCGAGCGCATTACTTGATCACTCGAATTTACGATAATGTCCTTTGGTCTCACCAATGCTCCCTCCACCTTCCAGAGCCTTATGAATGATATTTTCTGGAGTTATCTTCAAAAGTTTGTGCTAGTTTTCTTTGACGATATCCTTATTTACAGCCCTTCTCTTGAAAGTCATATTCAACACCTACGACTTGTTTTGACAATTTTGCGAGAACATATTCTTTTTGTCAAAAAAATGAAGTGCAGCTTTCTTCAACAAAAGGTGAAATATTTTGGGCATATCATATCAGAGGAAGGAGTGGCAGTGGACCCCTCCAAAATTGAAGCAATGTAGAACTGGCCAACCCCGAGGAACATAAAATCGCTGCACGGCTTTCTCGGTTTAACAGGTTACTACCGTAAGTTCGTGAAAAACTATGGAAAGATCAGTGCACCTCTTACTTCCTTGCTGAAAAGAGATGCTTTCCAGTTGTCGGACAAAGCCACCACCACTTTCGACAAACTTAAAGTCGCAATGATAACAACGCCCGTACTAGCGTTACCCAACTTCGGCAAGACTTTTATTATTGAAGCCGATGCCTCCGGAGTCGGAATTGGTGTTATACTAATGAAAGATGGCCACCCCCTCACTTATACCAGTAAGGCGTTATCTCCTTCCCATCTCAAGATGACTATTTACGATAAGGAGATTCTCACGATTGTGCATGCGATGGCCAAATAGAGATCGTACTTGATCAGGCGACGCTTTCAAATCAAGACCGACCATAAAAGCCTAAAATATTTCTTAGAGCAGAAGATATCTTCTCCTGAGTCGTAAAAATGGGTAACAAAGCTTCTTGGATATAATTATGAAATAACTTACAAAAGGGGGAAAGAGAATGTTGTTACAGATGCACTTTCGTGGCTACCCGAGCAAGCTAAATTTTCGGCCATTTCACTTTCAACCAGCGACTTCCCTGAGGATATTAGGAGGGAATGGCAAGATGATCCGAAGACCAGAGCATCTATGAAGATTTCACCTCAGTTCTATGGATCCTACTAGATTTTGGAGCACATCGGAATAGTAGCATACAGATTAGACTTACCTGCCAACCCTCGAATCCATCTAGTCTTCCATGTGTTGTGTTTGAAGCTCAAGTTAGGACAAAACGAGATAGCCCAAAGCCATCTACCAAATATAACTACCCAAGGAGAGCTCTAGATCCAACCAAGTGCCATTATTGATCGACGGATCGTGACTCGACGACGACGACCCGCTATTGAAGTGCCAATACAGTGGGTGAACCTACCAACAGAAGATGCAACTTGGGAAAACTATGATGACTTGAATATCAAATTCTCAGAATTCATGGAGCGTCAGCCTCGAGGACAAGGCTGATTTGAAGAGGGTGGGTCTGTTAGGACTCTAGCTAGGAGAGTCCTAATTTGGTTTTATTGATAAGGGCATTCATGTAAATCCTATCTAGTCGACTCTTATTAAAGAGGTGAAGAGGCCGGCTAGGTTAGGGTTAGGTTGCTTCTTAGAAAAGAAGTCCTATTAGAAATAGGAGTCCTATTAGAGAAAGAGTCCTATTAGAAGTAGGAGTCCTATTAGGAAAAGAGTCCTATTAGAAGTAGGAGTCCTATTAGGGAAAGAGTCCTATTAGAATTAGGAGTCCTATTAGGAAAAGAGTCCTATTAGAAGTAGGAGTCCTATTAGGGAAAGAGTCCTATTAGAATTAGGAGTACTACTAGAGAAGGTGTCCTAATTAGAAGTTGGTTAGAAGTAGGAGTCTTGAGTAAGAGTCCTATTAGAAGTTGGGGTTTAGAAGCCCTATAAATAGCCATGTATTCATCCTCTTTTCATCAATGAATAGATCAATCTTTTGGTAACCTTTGAGCAGCAACTTGGAGGAAGTAACCCCTATAGAGTTCCAATGAGGCCGATCCCCTATAGAGATCAAACCCAAGCTTAGAATCCGTAAGGGTTCTATCAGCTCTTCACGGTAAAGGTTTAGCAATCTAGACACTTCTCCATGAAGGACTTAGGGAAAGCATCATATATATTGGGGATTCGGATCTATAGAGATGGATCCAAGAGGATGCTTGGCTTGTCCCGGTCCATGTACACAGACACCATTGTCAAAAGGTTTGGCATGAAAAATTTCAAGAGAGGTCTCATACCAATGAGACATAGGCTATTACTTTCTAGGAGTATATCCCCAAAGGCTCCTAGAAAGGGCACACATGGATAGGATACCCTATGCCTTAGCGATAGGGTCTATCATGTATGCTATGCTATGAACCAGGCCTGATATAGTGCATGCTCTGAGTGTCACGAGCAAGTATCAGGCAGATCCAGGCTTGAAGTATTAGAAAGCAGTAAAGAGTATCCTTAAGTACTTGAGGAGGACTAAGGATCTTTTACTAGTATATGGAGAAAGTAGCCTCAGGGTTGAGGGCTGCATGGACTTGACCTTCCAGTCCGATGTTGATGATGGCAAGCTAATTCAGGCATGTGTTTATCCTGAATGAAAGAGCAGTATGCTAGAAGAGTTCCAAGCAAGATACTATTGCTAACTCGACCAAAGAGGTAGAGTACGTTGCTACAGTAGAGGCAGTAAAGGAGAGAGTTTGGATTAAGCAGTTCATCACAGATTTGGGAGTTGTGCCAAGTAGTGAGGAGCTGATTCCCTTATATTATGATAACTATGGGGCGATTACTCAAATAAAGGAACCTGAGTCTCATTAGAAGTGTTCTGAGGAGGTTCCAACTTATTAGAGAGATCGTGGCCCGAAGAGAAGTAGCAAAGGAAAGAGTTCCATTCGAAGATAACATTATAAATCCATTGATAAAGCCATTGACCCGGATTATCTTTGAGCATCACAGAGATCTGATGGGGATCCGACACGTAGGTGATTGGCTTTTGGTCAAGTGGGAGATTGCTAGTTATAGGTATCCTATAAACCAATCACGTGAGTGATGACTTCTGTAACATGCTGCATCAATCTTTTTGCTTATGATTATTGGTATTTTCTCATATTATCTAGATGTATATTGTGATGTCCTTGGATCTATGCAATGGAAATTGGATCGTGATGAAATCACGATAATGAGACCAATTCACCTTTAAACATAGACCCTAAATAATCTCGATCATAGGTTACTCGAGAGGGACATCAAGATAACCGGACATACTAATGTGCTATATACCCATCCATATGATGGAGATGGCTGATCTCATAGCTACTCGTGTGGGGACACCAAGGATACAATGCAGGTGCTCATTGGAGAATGAGTTTACTGATTGATCCACTTATGGAATGCTGGATGGTTATTGATACCCCACATCAGACAGCGATTCCGTAGTCCCAGTAGTGTATCTGGTCCTTAGACTTGAGACACCAAGGATGTCTTGTATGAGTACTCCACTCTTTGATACTGGACTTATAGGCTTAGAAGTTTCAGATCTAGTACAATTGGTTATTAGGAGTGGCAGTCAATCTTACGAGGGCAATTGAATGTCAATAAAAGATCATCCACTCTCGGTACCATGAGAGGAATATCTCATGTGTTCTTGCCTAAGCAAATCCCTAGCCAGATTCATTTGGATTGAGAGAGAAAGAATTTTCTAGGAGAATCCGATTAGAGCGAGACTCGATTAGAAATCGTATGGGCCTGGCAGCACCATGCACAATATATAGTCTCTGGGATACTAGATGGATAAGGGACTATAGGTATATGGTAACTGAGGACATATAAGTCCAAAGGATTTGATTCCCCTGTATCGTTTGGGGATTGTGGCATAGTGGCCTAGTACGTTCATAGTTGATGAGTCGAGTGAATTATTATAGAGATAATAATTCACTGAATCAGAAGGAGTTCTGATAGGTATGACTTATGGCCAACTCGATATTGGGCCTAGAGGGTCACACACATATGGTAGGTGTTGCGACGAGTAGAGGTTCGGATATGAGATATCTGTCGGAGCCCCCATCTTATTGGATATCTAATAAGCCCCTATATTATTGGATCCAATGGATGAGATCCAATAAGAGCTAGATTTTTGGATAGAGACCCATAAATCTAAGAGGCTTGGGTAATTAGATAGAGATCCAATACCCAATAGGGTAGGATCTATTAGGGTTTATAGGGGGCCTTTATAAATAGGAGGGAATCAAAGGTCCATAGGCTGGGGTCTTCTTGGTAGCCACCTTCTATTCTCCTCTCCTTAGAGGGGAGCATCGTTGCAGTCTCTACCATGTGGATGCTGCTAGAGAGGAGGACGCTTGACCTCCTTCATCCTCCCCCATAGATCTGTAAGAACTTAGGGATATACTATCTCCCTAAGTACTATCGTTCTTTTTATACACGTAGTTTTTTGGATTCGCTAATTTGTTTTTGATGCACTGATCTTCGCACGACGACGGAACCTTTTATCGAAATCTAAGATTTTATTTTTTTCTATTCTTCCACTGCGCATGTGATGTCGCCCCCCTAGATTTCCCAACAGTAGTATTAGAGCCAAGTTGTTCATGTGAAAATTGAATTTTAACTACGTGTGTTCTGTTTTTTATGCACTTTTGACGTCAAAATTGTTGACGCAATAGCATGAAAGGGGCAGTAACTATTGCTGCCCTCGCAGAACGGCTAAAGGCAGCTTGCAGCCTTGGCTGCCGTAGGTGGTTTGTATGCAACCGGTCGGTGGGCTACGGGCCACAGGTAGGCAGCGGTTGTAAGTTGCCTGAGCAAGCGGCTTGTCTATGTGCAAGCACTGCACCCACCCGTAGGGACGTAGGGCAGGCGGTGCCCGCAAGGGGCAACGTCGCACGCGGGCACCTTCTCGCAAGGGAGGGCGGCGCCCGCATCGGGGCACCGATCCGCTACGGGCACTACCCCGCAGGGGCAGCGCACCCGCAAGGACAGCGCTTACGCAAGCAGTGGCCGTCGATGGACAAACCGCTAGCGTGCTCTGCGCCCAAGGGCAGGGGCAACGCGCCCACCTGTAATGGCCGCTGCCGGTAGGGTAGCGACAGCCACAGCACAAGCAAAGCTGGGGATTAGGGTTTCCAACCAAAAGATAGTTTTGCCCCTCAGAATTTTAGAAATTATATTTTCTGTCCCTTTTGATCGAATGACCATAATACCCTTTGAAATTTAAAAAATTCCTTGAATAATCCTGATTTCATAAAAATATTAGTTAATTAAAAGGTTTAATTAACTATTATTATTTATTTAGGAGTCCTATATAATAACATATACATGTGATGTATGATGTGGACAGATAATCATGGACCGTGTAATGTGATGTGTGTACATGTAATTATTATTATTGGGTCCTGTGATCTTTTATTTTTTTTATTTATTATTGGGCCTACGTACTTGTAATTATATTGTAATTACATGAGGAGACATAGCGGGAGCAGAACCCACAAGGTCGAGATGGACAATCTGATACATGGAGATGCATTGAGATGCCGACGGAACTGATGAAGCAAGATGGATGATCACAGGGCATGAAGATGCGTCGAGGCACACATAGATCTTGATATGAGTGATTGGGCCCACTGGCTCGGGCTTGATCACATTAGGATGTGATCCATGATCATCTGGTGTGATTGCTCAAGTGATATATGATTGGTTATACACCTACTAGATATGTATATATATATATATTTGCATGCGATGTAGATATATATTAAATATGTATGTGTGTGACACATTATATTAGGAGACCAAATCAAAAATCTTCTTTCTTGATAATATTAAGTCGGTAAACGCGAGGCAAATAGATTGACCCACGTGGCCTTCCATCGTTATAGGTAAGAACCGATTCCTGGTGTAGGTTGAGTTGGTCGAGTTACTCAGGACTCACCTATATCATGATTCCCTATCTTATCTATGACATAGAGATGTCACCGGTGACCTGAAGACATGGTATGCTTCATTGAGTCTCTCGAGGGTATATCATCGAATTAGACTCATCTTTTAATGATGGTGATGACTTAACCGAACATCATGATTGGTCGAGTCCCTCGAGGCCATGGTGGTTTGGAGGTCTGAACAGGACGAGAATCATAAGGAGTTATGATCAATAAAAGTTACCTACCTTTTGGGCTTAGTGTAATTGGTCAAGTCTCTTAAGGTTACACTAAGATGCCAATTGGATCCCGATCCCCACTAGAAGTCTGCCGGAGACTTCCGTTTCACGTGCTGAGGGTGTCACATGACTTGCCAAAAAAATAGTGGGAGCATGTCAAGATAGAAGTCTATATCTTGATTATTTATATTCTATAAAATTTGTATATTATTTATTTGTTGTTGCATCTTTATTTTTTTTATAGAAAATATCGCTATTAGACGCTCTATGTGGCATACTTGATGCCAAACGCCTCATTATCATGATTGAGAAAATCACATATGTCCTTGAAATAGTGATGCCTATATCCAAGGAAAGGGAAAGTGAGGATGAGATCACTCGCTACGTGAAGTACGGACTCCACTCTTGCTCAGTGTTACATGTTGGGCTCTATGACTCTTGAGTTATAGAGACAACATAAAAGGATGGATGACAAATCCATACCCCTACATCTCCGTAAATTGTTTGAGGAACAGGAAAAAACTTAACGATATAAGATATCAAAGAGTCTCTTCCGTACCAAGATAACTGAGAGGACACTGGTTCAGAACCATGTTCTTAAGATGATTGAGTAGATAGAGACACTCATAGGTCTAGAAATGGTCCTAGAGGATAACCTGTATGTGGATCTTATGCTTCATTCCCTACTCGATTCCTTTTTATAGTTCTCTATGCTAGTTAGACCAGAAAGAAAAGGAAGACAAAGAAGTCCCTTAAGAATGGTAAAGGGCAAGGGTAGATAGGGTAAAGCAAAGGTTACTAAGAAGACCTGGAAGAGGACAAAAGCTAGTGCTTCCACTGTGGCAAAGATGGGCATTGGAAGAGGAACTACCAAGAGTACATTATAGAGAAGGTGAATCCAAAGCTTAGAGAAGCTTCAGATATGCATTCATGATTAGTCTCTATTTGTCTGACTCATATGATAACACATAGGTATTGAATACCGATAGTGTTTATCATATCTACAATTCGTTGTAGGTTCTAGCAAGACTTAGGAGATTGATGAGAGGCAAGATGGACCTCATGATGGGCAATGAAGCAAGAGTTGCTACTATTGCTATTAGCGATGTCACCCTACATCTGCTTGGTGGAGCTGCTATGGCATTAGATGCATGCTATTTTGTTCCCTTATTTCCATTTCCATCAAAAACCTTATTAACATTGAATGATTATAAAATAGTCCTTGAGAACAATAGTTGTTCAATTATTAAGGATGATGAGATCATCACGAGATGAACATAGCATAATAGTCTGATTATGCTAGACACTACTCCACGTATCATGAATGTAAGTATGTCCAAGAGGAAATGAGATGAGGTGAACAATGCATACCTATGGCATTATAGGCTAGGTCATATCCATGAGGGAAGGATTTAAAAGTTGCTGACAGATGGAATCCTAGATCCATTTGACTATAAGTCATATGCGACTTGCGAACCTTGCTTTTATGGAAAGATGATCAACTCTTCATTTAGTGGAACTGGAGAGAGAGTCACTGAGTTGTTGGTACTCATACATAGTAATGTATGTGGTCCCATGTCAACTCAGGCCATCAGTGGTTCTTTCTACTTCATTATTTTCACTAACGATATCTCTAGGTACAGAAATATGTACTTGATGAAGTATAAGTCTGAAGCCTTCGAGAAATTCAGGGTGTATAAGAATAAAGTAGAGATTTAGATTGGAAAGAGTATCAAGTCTCTTCGATCAGATCGAGGAGGTGAGTACTTGAGTATAGAGTTCACCCAGTTCCTCAAGGACCAAGGGATTCTATCCCACTAGATACCTTCTTATGCACCCTAGCTCAATAGTGTATTTGAAAGGATGAATCACACACTATTAGACATGGTGTAGTCTATGATGAGTTTCTCTGACCTACCCATCTCATTCTAGGGATATTCCCTAGAGACTGTAGCATACCTTCTAAACATAATTCCAACTAAGTCAGTAGTGTCTACTCCATATGAGATATGGAATGAAAAGAAGCCCAATCTTAAGGTTGTTAAGATTTGGGGGTGCCTTGCCCATGTCAAGAGACACAACCCCGACAAGTTGGAATCTAAGACGAAATGGTGCAAGTTCGTGGGATACCCTAAGAAAACTTGTGGGTATTATTTCTATCACCCCATCTTTGTAGCTAAGAGAGTAGTGTTCCTTGAGAAGGAACACATTCTTGGTGGAGACAATAGGAGCAAGATAGAGTTGAGCGAGGTTGGAGAACATAGCTCAAGCACCATTCCACAGCCAGAATCTATTCAGGTACCTAGCACACAAGTTCCAACTTTACATAGGTGTGGTAGAGTATCCCATCCTCCTAAGAGTATGTGGGACATATCAAAGGAGCAGATGTTGAGGATATTGATCCTCAAACCTACGAGGAGCCTATTATGAGTATAGACTCCGAGAAGTGGCAAGAAATCATAAATTCGAAGATGGATTCCATGTACTCCAACAAGGTTTAGAACCTAGTTGATGCACTCGAGGGTACCGTACCTATTAGCTGTAAGTAGATCTTCAAGAAGAAGATCGGAGTTTATAGAAAAGTAGAGACCTATAAGGCTAGTGGCTAAGGAGTATCGTCAAAACCAAGGTATTGACTACGACAAAACTTTCTTACCTATAGCCATGCTAAAATCTATTTGAATTATGAGATCTTGCAGATAGACATGAAAATTATGTTCCTCAATAGTAACCTCGAGGAGGAGGTGTATATGATACAGCTTGAGAGATTCATGTGCAAGGTGATAGAACCCTAGAGGAATTCTATGAAGATTAATCTTTGAGGGGGATCAACCCTTGGAACGCTATAGGGGTTCCACCCTCCAAGTAGCCTGGTGGCTGCAATTGTAGATTGATATTTCTTCTTATTCCCAAGAGATGGAGGCTACATGCTTATATAGAGCTCCAAACCCTAGCCCTAGGTGCTGCTTCCTAAGTGAACTACCCAATTTGCCTCTTTCGCTTCTTCGTGTGTCAACTCGCTACTTCATTCTGGCTTGAGCGGTAGAGAGATTATCCTTTAGTAGCTGTAGGAGTTTATCCCTATCAATTAAATCTTGGTCAACCTGATCTACCTTAGCAGGGCCAATTACATACTTTGGAATCACAAGAGCCAATCGACCATATAATGCTTCATATGGGGTACATTTTGTAGATGAATGATATATAGTATTGTACCACCATTCGGCCCAGGGGAGCCATTTCATCGACTCCTTTGGTTAATCACTGGTGAAACACCGAAGGTACGTCTCTAAACACCTATTCACCACTTCTGTTTGGCTGTCAGTTTGTGGATGATATGCTATGCTCATCTTAAGTTTGGTGCTCTGCAACTGAAATAACTCGGTCCAAAATTTACTAGTGAAGCCCCTGTCATGATCACTTACAATGGACCTTGGCATCCCATGCAATTTAATAATATTTTCTATGAAAATCTAAGCAATACTAACAACAGTGTAGGGATTTCGCACAGCACAAAAAAGAGCATATTTCGTAAGTCGATCAACCATGTATCACTTGTCATGATTAATTCAAATTGCTAGCATTTTAAATCTCGAAAATAATTGCTTCTTTTTATCATTTACCCAAGAGGAGAACAATTCAAGTTTATGTCTTTTGTGAATCTCATAAACTATGTTAATGATTTTGATGATTCGAACTTGAGTGAGCTTTATCACAATCCAAGTCTTGATATCTTAATACTTGATACTTAGAATTCTTATGCATGAATCAAGTTGCTCTTTGTGCTATATCTTTTTAAATGAATCATGAGTCTTATTATCATATATTTCATAATATAGAAATGACAAGAATTCTTTGGCTTGTATGTCTTATGTGGCAATTGAAAAATTGATGATTGAAAAGAAATTTGCCTTATGATGAATCAATGAATCATGACTTGATCTATGAGAATGATATTTTTTTATGCATCATGATTCTTGGTTGTATACCCTTTATCATAAATTGATATTTGCCGTGTAAGCCTTATATGATTCAAAATTGATGTAAAAGAGTTGTGCTTAATGATTGAATCATTAATTTATTCTTTTATCATGGCTTGAAAATGAATGAAAAGAAAATATGTTAGCACTTGTAATCATGATTTGATCCTTGATATTGATATGCTTTTATATATCATGATTCTTGGTTGTATGACATTTATCTTAAATTAAAAATTGATAAATATGAATTTTGATCTTGCTAAAAAAAAGTTATGAATCATGAATGATATCTTTTGGTTTTGATCCTTGTTGAATTTACATATTGATATCCTTCATGACATGATTTCTTTGCATTGTTGTCTTATTTGTATCATGTGATGATTGAACAATTGATGTATATTTTTATTGATGCAAATTTATAATTGATATGAAAAATGGCCTAGATAATGATTAAAATTTTTACCCATTTAGTCCTCCCTTATTTTTGACAAAGACAAAGGGGGAGAAAAATTGCTAACTTGCAATTTCACAAGAAGTTAAGGATTGCTATCTCAAAGGATGCAAATATTGCTATCTTGACTATCTCAAAAGAAGTAAAATGCAAAACTTCAAAATTTTGAAATGTTCCACTTGTCATGCCTTTATGTTTGTATGTTTTAATGAAAAGTTAGCATATATGTTTAAAGTGATTATATATAATTGCTAGCTCAGTACAATCAAAAAGTTGATAGCATGCAAAGGTGAAACTTAGTTACAAAAGAGAAGAATTGAAAGGAAGCTAACTTGCGTGTCGCAAAGTATGTTAGCTTGCTTATCATTATTGATTACTTGCTTATCATCTTTTTCTCTCATATCATGATTTTTGACTCCCTTGAATTCATGACTTAATATGCTGAAAATTCATATTGCAAATTTGTTATTTTGTCATGATCAAAGCATTGACTATTTGTACTCTACTTTTTTGACAAAAACAAAGGGAGAGAAGATTTATTACTAGTTTATGTATCGCAAAGTAAAATTTTGCTAGCTAGAACATGCAAAGGAAGCAAAGAAAGTGCAACTTGCACATCTCAAGAAGCAAGTAAAAAATAAAATAAAATTTGCCATCATTGCCCATCCTTAAAAACTTGCTATGATTGAATGATATGATTGGATATTGTATTGCAAAGCTATGCTGGAGTTATAATGTGATTGATAGCTAGTATGATTGTAATATTTGCATATCCTTGAAAACTACCTATGATGTTACTTCTCCTTTTTGTTGATGGCATAGGGGGAGAAGTAGATTGATGACTTCATGCATTGATTGAATATTTTATATATTTGCATGATGGTTTGTTGTTTTCTCTTAACATTATGATGAATGTTGCTTGGATTTAGGATAATCCAAGGTTTCTATCAATGGCATATTGATAGGGGGAGTTTGGTTAAACTCTGGGGAGTTATGGTTAACTCCGTTAGTTATCAATTAGTTGTCATCATCAAAAAGGGGGAGATTATTGAATCTCGAATTTTGATGATGAACTAATTGATTGTGGTTTATTGTTTAACTACGTTTTGAGTTACGCAGGTCTACTATCGATCAGGATTAGACAGTTGACGCTGGAGGAATTGATGTTGTGCCGGAGGTGATCACATCTGGATATTGGATGTCGAGCCGGAGGTTCGGTCGACAATCGGCGGAGGGCTTCGTATGTCGGACATCGGGCCTAGAAGAGCATGTTGCGCCAAGGATATCGGGGTTACAGAGGTCAACCGCCGATTGGGCAATGGATCGCTAGAGAGGACGATGTGCCAAAGAATCGGATGAAGCGCCAATAAGCCAATGACGTGCCGGGCAACTGAATGTCAATTCGCATTATAATAATTGTCTAGATCGAAGTAGAGTTTGGTTTATGTGTGCAGAATTAACTACGATGATGATGAAGACGTAAAGTGAAACAAAGTGCCGGAAGATAAGTGGGATGGATCGTTGGGAGTTCAAGAGTTCGAGGAAGTCCGAAGATTCGTTGGGAGTGTTGCTGGAACCAACCGAGAAAGAGTAGGGAGCTTGCCGAAGGGTTTTCGAAAGTTTGCCGGAAGGTTCGTCAGAAGTTTACGGAGCTTGCCAAGAAAGATCAGAGCTTGCCAAAGAAGCTCGGTAGAACTCACCAAGATCATTGTGAAGTTCGGGAGCTTGCCGGGAGTCCGTGGAATGGTTTTCGAGGGTTTGTCGGAAGACCGTCAGAAGTTTGTCGGAAGCTCGCCAGAAGAAGTCTTTGACTTGTCGGACTTTGTAATAGCTTAGAAAATATCTTTAAATTTTTAGTTAGCATGTAATTTGGTTTAGGATTAGGTGTTAATCCTATAAACCAAGTTAGGGCCCATTTGGGGCTGTTTAGACCGGTTTGGGACGAGTTTTCGGCCCAAACCAGTGGGCTGAAACATGTTGGGCGGTAGCACCGCCCAGGCTGGGTAGTGGCACTGCCTAATAGCCGAGTGCTGGGTGGTGGTACTGCCTAGCCTGGGGCGGTAGTACCACCTAGCGCCTTAAGGCACAAGCGGTAGCACCCCCTGCCTTGGGCGGTGGTACCGCCTGTGCACTGTCAGTCTGACGACTGACAGGCGGTGGCACTGCCTCTGACAGGCGGTAGCACTACCGACACCGAGAAACTCAAAGAGAATTTAAATTTGGAGCTCAAATTTGAATCCTCATTGAATCTATAAATATCTCCCCTTTCTCAGCTGAAAGGAGAACCCTTGGAGAGCTAGAAATTGAGCAAAGGGCTTGAGAAAGTCTAGTTTTCAATAGCTTGTGTTCACCTCCTTCTTCTCTTTGAAAAATCTGTAAGAATGTGAACTTCTCGTAAAAGGGTTGTAAGAGGGGTGTTTGGTCCTTCCCCTTCAAAAGGATTTGCTAGTGGAAGTTGGGAGCCTCATCGGAGAAGGCTTCGGAAGTTGATGTAAGTCGGATGACCGAACCACTATAAATCGATTTACATTTACTTTTTCGCAACTTACTTTGCTGCAAACCATCTTCATTTGCTGCCTTATTTACTCAACTTCATTTTTATCTTCTTATGTATGCTTTAAAGTTAAAACACAATCTTTCCGGGTTCAAACAAAATGTTACATTCATTCGTACAAAGTTTCTGAACTTGTTTTAATCATGAAAAAATCTATCGTTCTTTACCGCTACACTAATTCATCCCCCCCCCTCTTAGTGTCGCTCGATCCCTAATAGCTAGAAAGAAAGAACTAGGAGAATCTTCTTCTAGTGCAGTTGTTACTGAAAAGTAAGAAAGATGTGGAAGAAGTCACAATAGAAATCTACATGGGTACAGAGAAAGATCCAAGTCTAAAAGATATATCAAGTATTTTCACTATAACAGGCTAGGTCATATGAAGAAAGAGTGTAGGTTTTGGAAGTGAGAGCAGAATGAAAGGAAGAAAAATGAAAAAGAGACTAATACAATTACTACTGAAGGTGATATCATTATTTTTTGTGATGATGGATGTGTTAGTCTTGCAGCTCAGGACAGTAATTGGGTAATTGACTCTGGTTCTTCATTTCATGTTACTTCTCATGGTGATTTCTTCATATCCTACACTATTGGTGATTTTGGTAATGTTAGAATGGGAAACAATGGTACATCCAAGATTGTAGGTATTAGAAATATTTACTTAGAGACCAGTACTGAGAGCAAATTGATACTAAAAAATGTTAGACATGTTCCACATATTCCTCTAAATTTGATATCTACAGGCAGACTTGATGATGAGGGATTTACATACTATTTTGGTGAAAGCAAATGAAAGCTCACTAAATGTTCTCTTGTTGTTGTGAAAGGAAAAAAGTTAAACTCTTTTTATATTATGGAAGCTAAGCTACACAAAGGAGAGATTAATGTAATTCAAAAGGGTGAAAGCATAGATCTTTGGCATAAGAGGCTTAGTCATATCAATGAGAAAGGACTTCAAACTCTTGCTAGAAAGTAGTTCTTACTAGAGTTGCAAGGTACATCTCTTAAATCTTGTAATCATTGCTTAGTTGGAAAAATACATAGAGTTGCATTTCATACTGATGTCTGTACTATGCAAACTAGAACTCTTGGAGGTGCTCTTTATTTTGTTACTTTTATTGATAATCATTCTAGAAAGTTTAGACTTTTACTTTGAAATCTAAAGACCAGGTACTGGACAATTGGGCTTTTGAGCCCAAACCAATAAAAAAAAGAAGGAAAAAGGAAAAGAGAAAAAAAAGGCATGTGCAGTTGAGGGTGAACAGTAAAAAATGTGAAGCGAAGCGATGCGTGCAGCGAATTATGGCAGCGTAGAGAGAAAGAGCAGAGAGAGAAAGAGGAGAGAGAAAATTAAGATCTTGAGTTTTCTGCTTGATGATCAGTGGACAAACTTCATTAGTTTTGACCCAAGTTTTATTAGAGATTCCTTGTAGCAAGCTCTACGATCCTAATAGTGCTGCTCTACAATTTATTCTCTTTAAAGCACTTTCCTGCTATACCTATTTGGTGAGACCTAAACCTTTCCTTTAATGAGATCCATCCATGTGATGATGACATACTATTCTTGAGCCAAGATATATAGTCTTGCTGTTATTATGATCCTCTTGTTATTTTAGAGAAGACTTATTGTAAACCTAATATCATTATTGGTGATAGTAGAAGTTTGAAGTGGACTACGGTCCTGTGATTTTTCCCGCATTGGGTTTTTCACATTAAAAATTTGGTCTCACTTATGATTGATTCATTGTTCTGCTGTTTATATTATTCTGGTTAATATTTACTTGTGATATAAGTTGGCCACTAATCCAAGAGGCTTGGGTAATTGGATGGAGATCCAATACCCAATAGGGCAAAGATCCATTAGGGTTGACAGGGGGCCGCTATAAATAGGAGAGAACCAAAGCTCTATAGGCTGAGAGTTCTCTTGGTAGCCACCTCCTGTTCTTCTCTCCCCAGAGAGGTGCATCGATGCAGTCCCTACCGTGTGGATACCACTAGAGAGGAGGACGCTTGACCTCCTTCATCCTCTCCTACACTGCTTCTAGTATTGCTCGAACCTGTATAGAGAATATTGTAAAATTACATGGGATGCCACAAGGATTGTGCTTTTACCTTTGGAAGGTGGCAGCCCTTCGATGAAGTCCATGGAGATGTTAGTCCACACCGAGTCTGGTATGGGTAGTGGTTGTAGTGTCCCTAGACTTGCCACTGTTTCACCTTTTTGCTGTTGACATACATCACATTGTGCTACGTATTCAGAAATAATTTTTTTCATCCCTCTCCAATAAAAGTTTTGCTTCACTCTTTTGTAGGTTCTTAGAAATCCGGAGTGCCCTACTGAAGGTGTGGAGTGCATTTCGTACAGAATGACTTTGATGCAAGGGGAGTTTGGTATAAGCACAATACGAACTTTGTAGCATAGATCCCTCGAATCCCAAGTATAGTGAGCTATTATGCTTGGATCCTCCTCCAATTTTTTTATGATGTTGCTGGTTTCTGGATCCTTCTTCCATTCCTCCCTAATGTCCTCAAGAATGCCAGTGGTAGGAAGAGAGATGGCTGATAGTTCAGCTTGCTCAGGTAGCCGTAAGAGCGCATCTGCAATAACATTTTCTTTCCCCTTTTTGTAAATAATTTCATAATCAAATCCTAGAAGTTTGGTTACCCATTTTTGTTGCTCCAGGGATGATATCTTCTGCTCCAAAAAGTACTTGAGGCTTCTATGGTCGGTTTTAATCTGAAATCGCCGGCCAATCAAGTAGGGTCTCCACTTTGTTACTGCGTGTACAATGGCGGGCATCTCCTTATCATAGATAGACATTCTTTGATGGGAGGGAGACAACACCTTGCTGGTGTATGTGAGTCGTCAACCATCTTGCATGAGAATGGCTCCAATTCCAACTCCAGATGCATCGGCCTCAATGATGAAGGGTCGGTTGAAATCTGGTAGTGCTAGCACCGATGTCGTCATCACGGCGGCCTTAAGTCTATCGAAGGTAGAGGAGGCTTTGTTCGACCATTGGAAGACATCTTTTTTCAGTAGAGAAGTGAGGGGGGTACTGATCTTCCCATAGTCATTCACGAATTTTCGATAGTAGCCCGTTAGTCCAAGGAACCCACGCAACAATTTTACATTTGTAGGTTTCGGCCAGCCTTGCATTGCTTTAATTTTTGTTGGTCTACGGCCACTCCTTCTTCTGATATTATGTGCCTAAGGTACTCTACTTTTTGCTGGAGAAAGCTGCACTTTGATAGCTTAACAAAAAGAGTATTCTCCCGAAGGATCATCAGAACAAATCGTAAGTGCTGAAAGTGAGTCTCAAGAAAAGGGCTGTAAATGAGAATATCATCAAAAAATACCAGCACAAATTTATAAAGAAAGCTCCGAAAAATATCATTCATGAGACTTTGGAAGGTTGAAGGAGCATTACTGAGTCCAAAGGGCATTACCAAGAATTCATAATGGCCGTTATGAGTGCGAAAAGCAGTTTTTGGGATGTCGCCTTCACATACCCGAATTTGGTGGTAGCCGGATCGGAGGTCCAATTTTGTGAAGACTTGAGCTCCTTTTAATTCATCAAGAAGTTCATCCACCACTTGTATTGGGTACTTATCCTTGATGGTGATGTCATTTAGAGCTCAGTAGTCGATGCACATCCGCCAAGTTCCGTCTTTCTTGCGCACAAGTAGCACCGGTGAGGAGTAGGGGCTATAGCTTGGCCAAATCACCCCTGTTTTGAGCATCTCTTTCACGATATTCTCAATTTCATCCTTCTAGAGGTGAGGATAGCAGTAAGGCCGAGTGTTTGCTAGTGGTTTGCCGGGAAGGATTGGAATTCGGTGGTCATGTTGTCGAGTAGGAGGAAGACCGCACGGTTCAGCAAAAACATCGTCAAATTCAATAAGCAGTTGGGTGATATTTTGATCTTTAATTTCTATTTTCTCCCCCTTTGGTTGCATAAGAAAGCCACCATTTATCTTGTGTAAAACTTTCTCCATTCGTTGGGTTGAAACGGTGGTTACGTTGCTTCCACGTAGGGTGACCTGTTTGCCTTTACAATAGAATTTCATAATCAATTTGGAAAAGTTTCAAGAGACGTCACCTAGCGTCGTCAGCCATTCTATGCCCAGCACAACCTCATAATCATCAATTGGTAGGAGGAAGAAGTTGGCAACAATTTCTTGGCCCTACAGTAATAGTTTTACCTGCAGGCATCTTTGGTCGCATTTTAGGATTTAGTCGTCGGCAACCTTTATGTCGAACTTGCTGCAACCTTCAATGTGGAGTGTCATCCAAGCAGCAACCTTACTATTTAGAAAGTAATTAGTGCTGCCTGTATCGATGAGAATGGTGATCGATTGTTGTTTGAGCATACCTCCAACTTTCATCGTTTGCGGATTTGAGTAGTTGGCTAGCGCATGTACCATAAAGTTGGTCGATTGTGGCTCTTTTTCCATATTTTTATCCTCATGTTCAAGACTTTCTTCTAGCTGTTCACTAATCTCTTCTTCCACTGGTTCAATCATAAAAAGTCTCCCTTTTTTACAGCGATGCTCGCGGCTCCATGGCTCATCACAATGCTAACATAACCCCATGGCAGATTGGTTTCGAAGCTCTTCTCTTGTCAACCTTTTTGGTGCAGGAGCTCGGTTGATAGTAGGGGGGGCTGAGGGCTTCAATATTGCTGGTTGAGGAGTGACCCTAGTCCTCTGGGCTTCGTGGTTCAATCGCTCCTCCTGAAGTCGTGCGAAAGAGATGGTTGCCATAAGCGTGTACGGTTGTCGCGCTTTAACTTCTCCTCGGATCTCCGGCTTAAAGCCATCAATAAATGTCCCCAATAACTATTTTTTAAACCAATCACAAGTTTGATTAGATAACCTTTCAAACCTAGTTTGATACTCCTGGATGGTGGAGGTTTGTCAGATCTTTGCTAGTTGTCCATCGATATTCTCGTAATCGGTTAGTCCGAAACGGATCAGCAGTCCTTCTTTGAATTGTCACCATGAGAGAACTTCATGAGTGTATTCAAACTAATCAAACCATTGTATGGCATGCCCTTCAAGATGTATAGCCGTAATTTCTACCATAGATGCATCTGTGGTTTTGTGGTACCGAAAATATCGCTCCACGCGCGAGATCCAACCAATCGGGTCTCCTTCTTCCCATCTAGGAAAGTCCACCCTCATGCGTGGATAGTGGGGATCGGTCATAGAGCCTCCCCTCTCCTGGAGGTCATCTCTTCGATCAGAGCTTTCTCCTTGATGTGATTTCTTTGGGCTCGGTGGTTGACCCAAACTAAGTTCGGCAAAGAGAGTCTGAATCTTCTCCTCTATTCGTATCTTGAAGGCTTCGAATTTAGCATCAATTGCCTCCTCGGATGCTATAGCATATGTCTCCAGATCTGTAATATTAAGATCTCTTTTTTGTTGTCAGGTTAAAGGCATGTATTGGTTGAGAGAAGTGGTGGCTGAAAGGGTTGGTGGATTAGCGGATGTAGGCTACGGTTTAGGCTTATTTTATGGCTGTTTTGGGTGCAGTTTGGGGCTATGGTTTGATGGAGTTTTTATGCTATGATGGTAGTGGATGAAGGTTAGGGAAGAGGGTTTTAGATCTGTGGTAGATTACAACAAAGATTTGACAAAAATCAGTGGTAATTGCTGCCTATATGCGCTGTCTCGTAAGAACAGAATTATCATCGAAGAAATAGCGGTTTCTCGATGAAATTTCCAATGAAAACTCAGGGATTTGAGGAGGGGGTTTGATGGTAGAATCTTAGTTTAGATAACAGCAAGGATAACAAATTGGATCAAGAAATTTTGACAGTAAAATAGTAAAGAAATCGGTGCAAGTTGCGATAGCAGAATTCTCGTTGAAAAATTTTAGCAGTTTGTGATGAGAGATTGCAGCAACACACTAATTTTTTTTTTATAGATTCCATGATAGATCAATCATGGATGGGAGCCAAGATGATCTATGAGGTGCACAAGAAATTTCATTCAAAAAGAATAACAATTAGATCAGTTAAAGGCAGCAACACGCGGCTGAAATTTTCTGCAACGATCCTTCGTTCGCAAAGATGGTAACTTTTGCGACGCAAGGAATTCGCAGGCAAGGGATAGATAGAAAAACTTCTTTTTGATATTTTAGATGAAAAATTGTAGCAGTAAAAGGTATTGGTGGTAGAAAAATACCAGATATCTGATGCAATTGGAGGTGGCGATTGTAGATTGAATTGATCTACGTCAGGAGATGACGGTGGAGACGACGACGTCAAGAGCAATTATGGGAATTGCTTAGCTGATGGTGAGTGGCAGGGATGGTAGCAAAAGCAGCAAGATCGCTGCTCTGATACCAGATGATAGAACCCCAAAGGAATTCTATGAAGATTGATCTTTGAGGGGGATCAACCCTTAGAACGCTATAGGGGTTCCACCCTCCAAGTAGCCTGGTGGTTGTAATTGTAGATTGATATTTCTTCTTATTCCCAAGAGATAGAGGCTACATGCTTATATAGAGCTCTAAACTCTAGCCCTAGAGGCTGCTTCCTAAGTGAACTACCCAATTTACCCTCAACCTTAGCGGGCCGGCCTAGTAACAAGGAGGGCGACGGCTAAGAAGCCCAAAGACCCAAATATAAACCCTAGCCTCTCTTCTTTATAGGATAGAGGTAGCTATGTGGGGTTTATTACACTCTCATAGGGTTTTTATTAGCTGCTACATGGTTGAGTAGAACCCAACCCTACTAGGGTCCTATCACAAGGACAGTCCAAATAAGGTGTGCAAGTTGCTTAGATCCATCTATGTACTAAAGCAAGCTTCCTAAAGTTGGAACATAAGATTTGATGCGATGATCAGATCTTATGAGTTCATTAAGAACAAAGATGAGCCTTGTGTATACAGGAAGGTAAGTGGGAGCGCTATCACCTTTTTGGTATTGTATATGGATGACATCCTAATCATTGAGAATGATGAATGATGTAGGAATGCTCTCCACGGTAAAGGTTTGGCCATCTAGACACTTCTCCATGAAGGACTTAGAGGACACATCCTATATATAGATCCAAGAGGATACTTGACTTGTCCCAATCCAGGTACATAGATACCATTGTCAAAAGGTTTGACATAAAAAATTCAAAGAGAGGTCTCATACCGATAAGACATAGGCTATCACTTTCTAGGATTTTATCCCCAAAGGCTCCTAAAAAGGGCACACATGAATAGGATACCCTATGCCTTAGCAATAAGGCTATCATATATACTATGCTATATATCAGACCTGATATAGCGCATGCTCTGAGTGTCATGAGCAGGTATCAAGCGGATCTAAGCTTAGAGCACTGAAAAGAAGTAAAGAGTGTCCTTAAGTACTTGAAGAGGACTAAGGATCTTTTACTAGTATATGGAGAAAGTAGCCTCAGGGTTAAGGGCTACATGAACTCGGCCTTCCAATCCAATGTTAATGATGGCAAGCCAATTCATGGCATGTGTTTACCCTGAATGAAGGAGCAGTATGCTAGAAGAGTTCTAAGCAAGATACTACTACTGACTCGACCAAAGAGACGGAGTACATTGCTGTAGTAGAGGCAGTAAAGGAGGGAGTCTGGATGAAGTAGTTTATCACAGATTTAGAAGTCGTGCCAAGCAGCGAGGAGCTAATTCCCTTATCTTGTGATAACTATGGGACGATTACTCAAATAAAGGAACCCAGGTCTCATCAGAAGTGCTCTGAGGAGGTTCTAGCTTCTTAGAGAAATCGTGGCCCGAAGAGATGTAGTAGAGGAAAGAGTTTCATCTGAAGATAACATTGTAGATCCACTGATAAAGCCATTAACTCAGATTGTCTTTAAGCATCACAGAGGTCTAATGGGGATTAGATATGTAGGTGATTAGCTTTTGGTCAAGTGGGAGATTGTTAGTTAAATGTGCCCTACAAGCCAATCACCTAAGTGATGACACCTGTAACATGCTGTATTAATCTCTTTGCTTATGATTATTGGTATTTTCTCACATTATCTAAATGTATATTGTGATGTCCTTGGATCTATATAATAGGAATCGGATCATGATGAGATCACGATAATGAGACAGATTCATCTTTAAACATAGACCCTAAATAATCTCAGTCATAAGTTACTCGAGAAGGACATCGAGATAACTGGACAGACTAGTGTGTTGTATACCCATCCATATGATGGAGGTGGCTGATCTTATAGCTACTCATGTGGGGATACTAAGGATAAAGTACAGGTGCTCATTGGAGAATAAGTTCACTGATTGATCCGCTTACGGAATACTGTATGGTTATTGATACCTCATGTCAGACAGTAATTCTGTAGTCCCAGTAGTGTATCTGGTCCTTAGACTTGAGATACCAAGGATGTCCTATATGAGTACTCCACTCTTTGATACCGGACTTATAGGTTTGGAAGTTTCAAATCTAGTACAGCTAGTTATTGGGAGTGAAAGCCAAACTTACGAGGGCAATTGAGTGTCAATAAAGGATCATCCACTCTCGATATCATAAGAGGAATATCTTATGTGTTCTTGTTTAAGCAAATCCTTGTTTAGGATCATTTAGATTGAGAGAGAAAGAGTTCTCTGGGAGAATCCGATTAGATCGAGACTCGATTAGAAATCATATGGGTCTGACAGCACCATACGTGATATACGATCTCTGGGATATTAGATAGATGATGGACTATAAGTATATGGTAACTAAGGATAGATAGGTCCAAAGGATTAGATTCCTCTGTATCGTCTAGGGACTGCGACGTAGTGGCCTAGTACGTCCGTAGTCGATGAGTCGAATGAATTATTATAGAGATAATAATTCACCAAGTCAGAAGGAGTTCTAACAGGTATGACTCACGGCCAACTCGATATTAGGCCTAGAGGGTCACACACATTGTAGGTATTGCGACGAGTAAAGGTTTATATATGAGTGTTAGGATCTGAGCAACACTAAGAGGGGGGGGGTGAATTAGTGTAGCGGATTAAAACTCATAAACTTGAAACTAATTTCAGAGATAGTTGATTCATATAGAAATTTCGATCCAACAAAAAAAAGAATTAGCTAAAATAGCTAATTCTAATAAGACTCTTTCCCTAATAGGACTCCTACTTCTAATAGGACTCTTTTCCTAATAGGACTCCTAATTCTAATAGGACTCTTTCCCTAATAGGACTCCTACTTCTAATAGGACTCTTTTCCTAATAGGACTCCTACTTCTAATAAGACTCTTTCTCTAATAGGACTCCTATTTCTAATAGGACTCTTTTTCTAAGAAGCAACCTAACCCTAACCTAGCCGGCCTCTTCACCTCTTTAATAGGGGTCGGCTAGATAGGATTTACATGAATGCCCTTATCAATGAAACCAAATTAGGACTCTCCTAGCTAGAGTCCTAACAAGAGCATTCCTATATCATTCTCAATGATTAGGATGTCATCCACATACAATATCAAAAAGGTGATAGCGCTCCCACTTACCTTCCTATACACACAAGGCTCATCTTCATTCTTAACGAACTCATAAGATCTAATCGTCTTATCAAATCTTATGTTCTAACTTTAGGATGCTTGCTTTAGTTCATAGATGGAACTAAGCAACCTGCACACCTTATTTGGACTGTTCTTGGATATGAATCTCTCAGGCTATATCATATACACCTCCTCCTTGAGGTTGCCCCTATGAATTATAGAAATTCCAAGACATATCTTATCAAAATTATCAAAATGCCCTTGATATTTTTGAAAATTCTTGGCATATCCTTGATTTCAAAATTTTAGTTATTTAAAAAAATTTAATTAACTATTATTATTTATCTAGTTATCCTACATGATATATACATATGATGTGGGATGTGAGAAGATGATCATAGACCATGTGATGTGTGTATGTGATTATTATTGGGGCCTGTGAGCCTCCATTTTTTGTTAATTATCGGGCCTGCATGCTTGTAATTATGTTGTAATTACCCTAGAGGTGTGACGGAAGACTAGAGGTGGCAGCAGGACTCTTGAGACCGATTCAGACGATCGCGATACATGGAGATACGTTGAGGTGCTGGCGGATTCGACGATGATGAGATGGATAATTACTGGGCATAGCGATGCACTAATATTTACATTGATCCTGATGTAAGTGATTAGGCCACTGGCTTGGGCCTAATCATATTAGGTTGAGGTCCATGATCATCTGGTGTGCCTGTGCATGTGATTGCTATACACCTATTAGATAAGTATATATATATATATATATTTGCATACAATGTAAATATATATTAAATATATATATATATGCGACACGTCATATCACGAGACCGAACCTAAATCCCCTCCTATGATAATATTAAGTCGATAAGCATGAGACAATAAGATTGACCCACGTGGCCTTCTATCGTTATAGGTAGGAACCGATTCCCGACGTAGGTTGAGTTGATCGAGTCCCTCGAGACTCACCTATTTTGCGTCTCGCTATCTTGCCTACAACATAGAGATGTCACTAGTGACCTGAGGACGTGGTATGCTTGGTCGAGTCCCTCAAGGGCATATCACCGAATCAGACTCATCTTGTAACGATGATGATGACTTAACTCGACATCATGGTTGGTCAAGTCCTTCGAGGCCATGGTGATTCGGAGGTTGAACATAACAGGAATCATAAGGAGTTGTGATTGGTAAGAGTTGCCTACCTTTTTAGACTTAGTGTGATTGGTCGAGTCCCTTGAGGTTACACTAAGACACCGAATGGATCTCGATCCCCACTACAAGTCTACCGGAGACTTCCGTTTCACATGCTGAGGGTGTCGCATAACTCGTTAGAAAATTAGTGGGAGTGCATCAAGATAGAAGTCCATATCTTGATTATTTTTTATATAAAATTTACATGTTATTTACTTATGCTACATATCTTGTTTATCAAAAACATATCGCCATCAGACCCTCTACGTGACATACTTGATACCGACCGCCTCACTGGTCCAAACTATGCAGATTAGCTTTATAACCTGAGAATAGTTCTTACAACAGAAAAAATCGCATATGTCCTGGATACGGTTATACCCCAACCTGAGGCAAAAGCACCTCAGGAAGAGTTTGCCCAATATGCTAAGTATATCGATGATTCCACTCTCACTCAGTGTTACATGTTGGCCTCTATGACTCCTGAGTTACAGAGACAACATAAAAACATGGATACTCAATCCATACTCTTACATCTCCATAAACTTTTTGAGGAGTAAGGAAGAACTCAACGATATGAGATATCCAAGAGCCTCTTTTGTACTAGGATGACTGAGGGGACATCAGTTTAGACCCATATCCTGAAGATGATAGAGTGGATTGAGAAACTCACAAGTCTAGGAATGGTCCTAGATGATAACCTGTGCATTAATCTTATACTTCAGTCCCCACCAGATTCCTTTTCTCAGTTCATCATGATTTTTTAATATGAACAAACTTGGGGTAACTCTCCTTGAGCTCCGCAATATGTTGAGGGGAGGTAGAGAGTACAATAAAGAAAGAGAAATTAGTTCTCTATATTGGTGAGACTAAAAGGAAAAGGAAGGCTAGGAAGACCCTTAATAAGGGCAAGGGCAAGGGTAAATGGGGTAAGGCAAAGGTTGCCAAAATTGACTCAGTAAAGGACAAAGACCAGTGCTTCCACTACGGTCAAGATGGGTATTGGAAAAAGAATTGCAAGGTGTATCTTGTAGAAAAGGTGAAACAAAAGCTTGGAGAAGCTTCAGGTATATTCATGATCAGTCTCCATGTGTCAGATTCTTATGATAATGCATAGGTATTAGATACCGATAGTGCTTATCACATCTACAATTTGGTGTAGGTTCTGGCAAGGCTTAGGAGATTGGTAAGAGGTAAGATGGACCTCAAGATAAGCAATGAAGCAAGAGTTGCTATTATTGCTATCAGCGAGGTTACTTCACATTTGCTTGATGGAGCTACTATTGCATTAAATGCATGTTATTTTGTTCCCTCTATTATCAAAAATATTATGTCCATTTCATGTTTGACATTAAATGGTTATAAAGTGGTTTTTGAGAAAAATAGTTGTTCAATTATTAAGGATGATAAGATCATCACTAGAGGGATATTACATAATCGTTTGTTTATATTGAACATTACTCCACATATCATAAATGTAAGCATGTCCAAGAGGAAGCAGACTGGAAAGAGTATTAAAGCTCTTTGATCAGATCGAGGAGGAGAATACTTGAGTATGGAGTTTACTCAATTCCTTAAGGATTATAGGATTCTATCCCAGACACCTCATACACCACAGCTCAATGGTGTATCAAAAAAGGAGGAATCATATACTATTAGATATGGTGTGGTCCATGATGAGTTTCGCCAACCTACCCATCTTCTTTTAGGGATATGCCCTAGAGACCACAGCTTACATACTAAATAAAATTCTATCTAAATTGGTAGTGTCTACACCATATGAGATATAAAAAGGGAAGAAGCTCGATCTTAATGTTGTTAAGATTTGGAGCTGCCCTACCCACGTTAAAAGACATGACTCCGATAAGGTGAAATCTAGAACGGAACAGTGCAAGTTCGTGGGATACCCCAAGGAAGCTTGTAGGTATTATTTCTATCACCCCGAGGACTAAAAGGTCTTTGTTGCTAAGAGAGCAGTGTTTCTTGAGAAGGAACACATTCTTGGCGGAGACAATGGGAGCATGATAGAGTTGAGCTAGGTTGGAGAACTTAGCTTAGGCATCATTCAGGAGATCGAGTCTGTTCAGGTACCTGACACACAAATTTCAACTTTACGTAGGTCTAGTAGAGTGTCACACCCTCCTGAGAGATATGTGAGACATATCAGTAGAGAGGACACTTAAGATATTGATCCTCAAACTTACGAGGAGGCTATTATGAGCATAGACTCTAGGAAGTGGTAAGAGGCTATGAATTCTGAGATAGAATCTATGTACTCCAATAAGGTTTGAAACCTTGTTGATGCACCTGAGGGTATCGTACCCATCGGTTGCAAATGGATCTTCAAAAAGGAAGATCGGGGTAGATGGAAAGGTGGAGACTTATAAGACAAGGCTAGTGGCCAAGGGGTATCGTCAAAGGCAAGGTGTTGACTTTAACAAATCCTTCATACCCGTAGCTATGCTGAAATCCATCCAAATTCTATTGACTATTACAGCACATTATGATTATGAGACTAAAGCAGACTTCCCAAAGTTGGAACATAAGATTTGATGAGATGATCAGATCTTATGATTTCATTAAGAACGAAGATGATCCATGTGTGTATAGGAAGGTAAGTGAGAGCGTTATCGCCTTCTTAGTGTTATATATGGATGACATCCTAATCATTAGGAATGATGTAGGAATACTCTCCATAGTAAAGGCTTGGCTACCTAGACATTTTTCCATGAAGGACTTAGGGGAAGCATCCTACATTTTGGGGATTTAGATCTATAGAGATAAATTCAAGAGTATGCTTGGTTTGTCCCAGTCCAAGTACATAGAATTTCTTGGAGTATGTCCCCAAAAACTTCTAGAGAAATGACAAACATAGATACGATACCCTATGCGATAAGATCTATCATATATGTCATACTATGTACCAGCCCTGATATAACACATGCTTTGAGTGTCATGAGCAAGTATCAGGAAGATCTAGGCTTAGAGCACTAGAAAGCAGTAAAGTGTATCTTTAAGTATTTGAGAAGGACTAAGGGTCTTTTACTAGTATATGGAGGAGATAGTCTCTAGTTTGAGGGCTACATGAACTTAAGTTTCTAGTTCGATATTGACAATAACAAGTCAAATTCAGGGTATGTGTTCACCCTGAATGGAGTAGCAGTAAGTTGAAAGAGTTCTAAATAAGATACTATTGCTGACTTGACTACAGAGGCGAAATACATTACTATGGTAGAAGCAGCAAAATAGGGTATATGAATAAGGAAGTTCATCATGGATTTGGGAATCAAATCGAGCAACATGAAATTGATTCCCGTATATTACGACATAATGGGGTGATTGATCGAACTATGAACCCAGGTCTCGTCAGAAGTGTTCTGAGGAGGTTCCACCAGATTAGAGAGATCAGGGCCCATAGAGATGTAGTATTGGAAAGAGTTCTATCCGAAGATAATATTATAGATCCACCGACAACGCCATTGACTCAGATTGTATTTAAGCATCACAGAGATCTGATGGGGATTAGACACGTTGGCGATTGGCTTTAGGTCAAGTGGGAGATTGTTAGTTATATGTGCCCTACAAGCCAATCATGTGAGTGATGGCACCTATGACACGCTACGTCGATCGCTTTACGTATTATTATTGGTATTTTCTCATATTATCTGGATGAATATTGAGATGTTCTTGGATTTGTGCAATGGAAATCAGATCATGATGAGATCATGCTAATGAGATCGATATACCTTTAAACATAAATCCTAAATCATCTTAGTCATAGGTTACTTGAAAAGGACATCGAGATAATTGGATAAACTAATGTGTTGTATACTCATCTATATGATGAAGGCGATTGGTCGCTTGTGTGGGGACACTAGAGGTACAATACAAGTGCTCATTGGAGAATGAGTTCACTGATTGATCCGCTTATGGAATGCTGGATGATTAATGATACCTAACGTCAGATAGTGATTTCGTAATCCCAATTATGTGTCTGGTCCTTAGACTTGAGACATTAAAGATGCCTTGTATGAGTACTCCATTCTTTGACGCCAGACTTGTAGGTTTGGAAAGCTCCAAATCTGGTATAATTGGTTCTTGGAAATGGTAGTTAATCTTACGAAGGCAGTTGAGTATCAATAGAGGATCATCCACTCTTAGTATCGTGAGAGGAATATCCTGCATGTGCTTGCTCAGAAAAAAATTCATAGTCAGGATCATTCGGATTGAGAGAGAAGGAGTTCTCTGGGAGAATCCGACTAGAGTAAGACTCGGACAAGATTCTGTATGGGTTTGACATTATCATGCCTAATATACGGTCTCTAGGATATTAGATAGATGAGGGACTATAGATACATAGTAATTGACACATAGGTCCGATGGATTAGGTCCCCCGATACCGTTTGGAGACTATGGCATAGTGGCCAAGTATGTCCATAGTCAATGAGTCGAGTGAATTATTATGGAGATAATAATTTACTATATCATAAGGAATTCTGAGCCAGAAGGAGTTCTGATAGGAGTGACTCACGGCTAGCTCGATATTGGGCCTAGAGGGTCACACACATTAGGTGGATGTTGCGACAAGTAGAGGTGCAGATATGAGATATCTACGGAGCCCTAGTTTAGATCTTATGGATAAGATCTAATTGGATAGAGATCCAATTAGATAATTAGATAAAATCCAATTGGATAATTGGAAAAGTTCCAATTGAATAATTGGATAAAGATCTAATGTGAACAGGATCCGTTAAGGACAAGCTTCCTGCACCTCTATAAATACGAGGAACTCCCTAGTTCATAGGTGAGAGCTATTGAAAGTCACCCCTCCTATTCTCCTCAGCTTCCTCTCCTCCTCCTTGGCTTCGATAGCCTTGTGGTGCACATGAAGAGGGAGATCCCGGGGTGATCTGAGGAGCATCGTCGCTGTGTCTGCTATGTAGATTATCGCTAGAGAGGAGTATGCTAGTGCTGCTTCATCATCTTCATTGGATCTAAAATTTTTAGGGATATACGATCTCCCTAGGTAATACGTCTAACATGATACATATGGTTTTTCGATCGCACAACAACCAAGTACTTAACTATAGGAAATCTGGCCTTATTTTTATTTTTCACTATGCATTAGATGCCGATTCACAAATTTTCCAACAAATTAGACATTAGGCTAGAGAGCATTATCTCATAGATTAGGCATCGAGCCGAAAGGATCGAGCATTGCACCAAGAAGATCGGATGTTGTGGGAAGTCAACATGCCGATGGATCAAGCAATACATTGAAAGAAAGGACGATGCACTAGAGGTTTGGATGAAGTATCGGATGAACAGATGACATGTCAGACAACGTAAGCTTCATGATTATAATTGTTAAGTCTTAATCGAAGTCATTTAGAGTCTAATTAAGTTGGTTTTGGGACATAACCAGGCCAACTTGATTAGAAGCCCATTGTGTTGAATCTCGGATTTTGATGATGAAGCTAATTGATTGTGATTATGATCTAACTATATTTTGAGTGATGCAGGACTATTTTCGATCCGAATTAGATAATTGAAGCAGGAAGAATCGACGCCGGGCTAGAGGAGAACACTGGAACTGGTGATAACACCACTTGGGCATTCTGTTCCCAGGTAGTGGCACTACTCGAGAGGTCCCTTATATTAAGGGACTTTAGGGTTAGCAGTAGAACCGACCCCCTCTCTTATTAAAGCCCTCAAAAACTCTCTCCCACCTCTCAATCTTAATCCTCAACCTCTAGAAAACCTAAAAGGGACCTCTACTTCATCAATTTTGGCATCAATCTCAAGTTCCAAGGAAGATCTCTACTAAAGTAATTCTTGAAATCTTTCCTTTGAATTCATGAAACATATGCTGTCCTTTTACATTTGTTCCCTTCATTATAGACCAATGGCACCTAGAAGATCATTTAGGGACAAAAGAAAGAGGAGAGTAGAAGAATCATATGACCCCTCTCTATTTAACCCTAATGATAATGCCCTTATGTACCCTAGTTTTGAATCTAGAAGTGTACACAAGGGTAAATATGTTGATCTAGGTTAATTAGAGGACTTAGAACCTATACAATAGTTTGCTAATCTAGATGTCTTACCTATATTACAAATTAGTGAACCAATATACCCCTAGGCTTGTTCGCCTATTTTACAACTTAAATATGGATGATGATGACAATATATCAATTTATCTCATAGGGCACCACATCCCAATTACAGACAATGTCATTTGCAACCTAATAAGTATTTTCGAAAAGAGAAATTATTGCTATTTTAGAGGCCAATGAGATTTAGATGCAATTGGAGTAACCTATTCTGAAGCCTTAGGAACCATTTTTGGAAATCCAAACTTATCGATAGCCCCTAAAAGTTGTGAACACCTACTACCCTTCAACTCTAAAGTACTCCATCATATAATCATTAGTATCTTGATTCCAAAACAATATCACCACGATGAAGTAAATCAAATGGAATTAGGTACAATGTATTAGATCATGGTCAAACAAGAAAATTAATTTGGATACTTAATTTGACAAAACATGATTGACGTATTAACTAAGGATTTAATGCTCCCATATGGTGGGTTAATCACAAGGCTATTATATGCATAAAACATTATGATACCACCCAATGAAGAAAGAATAAAAGTAGATAGATACAATGCAATTAATTGAAACCTACTTAAATGATTAAGGTGCACTTTTAGGAATGAAATTTGGACGAGGCTACCTATAAGAACTGATCCTCCCTCCTGAAGAAGAACCTGGAATACCTATATTTATGAGTAATGAGTCTCCTCTCCCTAGTCTCTTTGATGCTGCACTAACAGATCCAACTCTTGCATCTTCATCTTCTGTCGATTCAATTATGACTCAACTGGATCAACTCAAATCACAACAAACTGAACTCAAACTACAACAAAATGAGATCCTAAATGAAGTGCGACAAGTACATTGTAAAATTGATACGACATTTTGGCATTCCACCCGATGAGTAGTTTGTAAAAACTCTATGCTGTACTTCTCAACTTTATGTGTTGTAATGAAGTTCTTAACTCCCTTTTGTACTCTTTATGCTGCATTAGTACACTTTAACCTTAAGTTTCATGTAATGCAATAATCGAGTATGTTGATCAAATGCATGAGTTTATTATATGTCACTTTTCCAAAATTTTTTGATTTCATAGTATCATCTTTTTTATTTCGTAAATGAAGCTTTCATGAACTTATCTTCCTCCTATCTCAATTTGATACTCTTGCTTTGTGAATTTTTGAATTGGTATCGAACTCGATTCTATCGTTTGATGAATGTTTGAATTGGGATTATACATGTTTGATGATGTTTGACACCTTTTGAATTCTTAAATCCTCCCTTTATTCATGAATTTTTACTCATGAATCCCTGTATTTCACACTTGTGAAGTTTTAATAAGAAACAGATTTTAATGACTTGGAAATTTTTGTAAAGACTATGAATTTATTTAATAGAAAGACCATTCACTAACTTTACTTCATGAAAGTATCACTTTCGGATCTTATTTGACTCTTGTGCAAATTCTTGCAAAATGATGTCATGGATTCTTCGAAATGATATATATTAGCTCTTGATGAACTCAATTGCTTTCATAATTTACTTTTCACATTTTTTATGAGATTTTTGACAAATTGCTCTCATGATTCACAGACTTATTCTCTTTATACATATCTTTATATCATGAGTTTTTTATGAAAAGAAGTTTCTATGAATTTTTAATAGCTTGAATGCTCTCCGTTTCTTGAATTCAATATGGATTTCATTCACTTCTCTAAATGCGAATTTAATTATTTCTTTGATAAAAATGATGTGTGAACTTTTAATTATAGAAACATCATTTACATCATTCATGAATTCATAACTCTTGTATAATTTTTTACATCATGAACTCTTATGAATTTTTGATAGCTTGATTGGTTCATTTCTCTTCTACTTAATATTTTTTTTTGAAATATGAAATTAGCTCTAATTGTGAATCTCTCTTATGATTTTTTTAAATGAATTTTTCATGAACATTCAATATCTCGATTTTTCTTGAATGTACTATTCATGGATTTTTCCTTCTCTCTTTGCCCTTTCAAGAAAAATCCTATCGTAACAATTGGTATCAATGCTTGCTTAAAACAATGGCCCATTTCCTTTTTTTATGACAAAGGGGGAGAAATATGACAAATTGATGACATACTTTGTATCGTAAAACAATTGCCATGCTTTGTATCATAAAATGCTTGGTATCATCAAAAGCATCGTAAACACTTGAAGCGTATTACAATGTATCATAAATGTATAAAATGTATCGTATGCATTGCAAATGATTATATGCTTAAAATGATAATTTTTCCTATTCTTGTTATCGTATCATGCTTAATTATCCTACTTGAAATTGGTATCATGCCGCGATATGATACATTATCATTTGGTTTCATTTTTTAAACCTTGTATCATTGAATGATAAATTATCAATTGATATCATGCCTTAGATTGGTGAACTATTATTTGATATCATTTGAATCTTGCTATATTTTAAAATTGAAGTTGGCAACATTTGTTGAAATGATGATTAGCATACATTGGACTTGAATTTGGATGTCATGCCTTGACATCATTTTCATATTATGAAAAATACATAGTATTGTATTTTGGGATGAAGCATCATGCTTATTGAGCATGTTAATAAGTTCGAATGTATGAAACTTATCGGTTTGGGCTTGAATTCAAAGGATTTGAATTCAAGTATTTCTTTTCTCAAATATGGCATATAGATAGAGGGAGTTAAGGTTAACTCTATCATCAATTGATTGTCATCATCAAAAAAGGAGAGATTATTGAATCTCATATTTTGATGATGAAATCAATTGATAAGTTATTTGATCTAATCTATATGTTGAGAAAGGTGTGTAGGATTAACTATGAAAGTGATGAAGACATAAAGCAAAATGAAGTGTCGGAGTCAAGTATGATCAAATTGTTGGGAGTCTGAGACTTCACCAAGAGTCTGAAGATTCATTAGGAATGCTACCGAAATTGGCCAAGAATGAGTCGAGAGCTTGACGAAGGGTTTATCGAAAATTTGCAGAGCTCACCGAGAAAGATCAGAGCTTGCCAAAGAAGCTCATTGGAACTCGCCAAGATTGTCATAAAGTCCAAGAACCTACTAGGAGTCCATTGGAAAATGTCCGAGAGTACATTATAAGTCCACCGAAAGTTCGTCGGAAGCTCGTCAGAATAAGCCTTAACATGCCAGATTTCGTTTTGCTTTAGAAAATATTTTTAATTTTTATAGTTAGCACATAATTAAGGTTAAGAGTGGGAGGTAATCCCATTAACCCTGGTAGGGGCCAACTGGACCCGTAAGTGGACTAGATTTGGTCGAATTCAAGACCCATCCAAGTTGTTGGTGCTAGTTATAGGTGCCCTACAAGCCAATCACGTAAGTGATGGCACTTATAACATGTTGCATCAATCTCTTTGCTTATGATTATTGGTATTTTCTCATATTATTTAGATATATATTGTGATGTCTTTGGATCTGTGCAATGGGAATCGGATCATGATGAGATCATGATAATGAGACCGATTCACCTTTAAACACAGTCTCTAAATCATCCCGGTCATAGGTCACTCGAGAGGGACATCGAGATAACCAGTTAGACTAGTGTACTGTATACCCATTTATATGATGGAGATGGCTGGTCCCATAGCTACTCGTGTGGGGATACTAAGGGTACAGTGCAGGTGCTCATTGGGGAATGAGTTCACTGATTGATCCACTTATGAAATGCTGGATGGTTATTGATATCTATTGTCATATAGTGATTCTGTAGTCTTAGTAGTATATCTGGTCCTTAGACTTGAGATGCCAAGGATATCCTGTATGAGTACTCCACTCTTTGATACCGGACTTGTAGATTTAGAAGTTTCAGATCTAGTACAGCTGGTTATTAGGAGTAGCAGTCAACCTTACGAGGGCTACTGAGTATCAATAGAGGATCATCCACTCTCGATATCATAAGAGAAATATCCCATGTATTCTTGCTGAGGTAAATCCCTAGCCAAGGTCATTCAGATTAAGAGAGAAAGAGTTCTCCAAGAGAATCCGATTAGAGCGAGACTCGATTGGAAACCGTATAGGCCTAACAGCACCATGCCCAATATACGATCTCTGGGATATTAGATAGATGAGGGACTATAAGTACATGGTAGCTGAGGACAGATAGGTCCAAAGGATTAGATTCCCCTATATCATTTGGGGACTGCGACGTAGTGGCCTAGTTCATCTATAGTCGATGAGTCGAATGAATTATCATGGAGATAATAATTCACTGAATCAGAAGGAGTTCTGATAGGTATGACTCACGGCCAGCTCGATTTGGGCCTAGAGGGTCACACACATAGGTTCGGATATAAGATATCCGTTGGAGCCCCTATCTTATTATTAGATATCCAATAATCCCCTGAATTATTAGATCCCAAAGATGAGATCCAATAAGAGCTAGATTATTGGGTAGAGACCCATTAATCTAAGAGGCTTGGGTAATTAGATAGAGATCCAATACCCAATAGGACAAGATCCATTAGGGTTTACAGGGAGCCTCTATAAATAAGAGGGAACCAAAGATCCATAGGCTGGGGTCTTCTTGATAGCCACCTCCTATTCTCTTCTCCCGAGAGAGGAGCATCATCACAGTCCCTGTCGTGTGGATACTGTTAGAGAGGAGGATGCTTGACCTCCTTTATCCTTCCCATGAATCTGTAGGAATATCAGGGATATACGATCTCCCTAGGTATTATCTATCTTATATACGTAGTTTTCAGATTCGCGGATTTATTTTATGCATTGATCTTCATACGATGACGGAACCTTTCGTGGAAATCTAAGATTTTGTTTTCTATTTTTCTACTGCGCATATGATGTCGCCCCTTGGATTTCTCAATAGTGGTATTAGAGCCAGGTTGTTCATGTGAAGATCAGATTTTAATTGTGTATGTTGTAATTTAGAAAAGCTTTTAGCATCAAAATTATCGATGCAAAAGTTAAGGAAGGGCAGCAACTGTTGTTGCCCTTGTTGTGCACGCACAATAATCGAAAGGCTGCTTGCAGCTTTGCTACCTACAGCGGCGACGGCAGGTGACCGGGGACCCACCCGCAGTGGTAGCTGCTGTGGGGCAGCTAGCCCGCAAGGGCGGGTGGCAACGGGCACGGCGGTCTGTGGGCATTAGGCCAGCGGGCGAGCCCCGGTGCCGGCCATTGCGGGTGGGGGTAGCGCCCACCCGCGGTGCCCGCAAGGGCTGCGGGCGACTACCGCCGCGGGCACACCACCCACAGTGGCGCTCACCCTGCCAACAGGCGAGCCACCCATAGGCATGCGCCCGCAAGGGCGGCGCCAACGCAGACAGACCGGCTGTAGGCGGTGCGCCCGTGGGCAAGGGCCGCCGCCGACAGGGTGGTGGCGGCCACCGTCGCAAACGCAGTAGTGAAGTGGAGGGAATTAGGTCTTCGGGCAAAAGATAATTTTGACCCTAGGAATTTTTAAAATTTTAATTTTGTCCCTTCTAGTCGAATGGCCAAAATGCCCTTCAGAATTTAGAAGATTTCCTATATATCCCTGATTTTAAAAAAATATTAGTTAATTAAAAGATTTAATTAACTATTATTATTTATCTAGTAGTTCTATATAATAACATGTACATGTGATGTATGATATAGACAGATAATCATAGACCGTGTGATATGATGTATGTGTATAATGTGATCATTATTATTATTATGACCTACGAGCCCCTATTTTTCTGATTTATTGTTGGGCCTACATGCTTGTAATTATGTTGTAATTACACAAGGAGGCACAATAGGAGCGTGGAAGCAATAACAGGACCCATGAGGCCGAGACGGACGATCTGATGCATAGAGATGCGTTGAGATGTCGACAGAATCGACGAAGTGAGATGGACGATCACAGGGCATGGAGATACGTCGATAGACACATAGATCTTGATGTGAGTGATTAGGCCTACTAGCTCAGGCTTGATCACATTAGGATATGGTCCATGATCATCTGGTGTGATTGCTCATGTGATGTGTAATTGGTTATACACCTACTATATATATATATATATATATATATTTGCATATGATGTAGATATATATTAAATATGTACATGTGTGACACATCATATTAGGAGACTAAATTAAAAATCTCCTCTCTCGATAATATTAAGTCGGTAAATGTAAGGCAATTAGATTGACCCACGTGGCCTTCCATCGTTATAGGTAGGAACTGATTTTCGGTGTAGGTTGAGTTAGTCGAGTCACTCGAGACTCACTTATATTACGATTCACTATCTTATCTACGACATAGAGATGTCACCAGTGACCTCAGGACATGGTATGCTTGGTTGAGTCCCTCGATAGTATATCATCGAATCAGACTCATCTTATAATGATTGTGATGACTTAACTGAACATCATGGTTGGCCAAGTCCCTCAAGGCCATAGTGGTTTGGAGGTCGAATGAGACATGAATAATAAGGAGTTATGACCGACAAGAGTTGCCTGGCATTTGGGCTGAGTATGATTGGTCGAGTCCCTCAAGGATACACTAAGATACTGATTGGATCTAAATCCCCATTAGAAGTCTACTAGAGACTTCCGTTTTCGTGCTGAGGGTGTCGCGTGACTTGTTAGAAAAATAGTGAGAGCACGTCAAGATAGAAGTCCATATCTTGATTATTTATATTTCTATAAAATCTGCATATTATTTATTTTTTGTTACATCTTTATTTTTTTATAAAATGTCGCTATTAGACTCTCTATGTGGCATATTTGATGCCAACTATCTCACTGGTCTAAATTATATGGATTGGCTCCGTAACTTGAGAATAGTTCTCACAATGAAGAAAAGTCATGTATGTCCTTGATATAGTGATGCCTACGCCTAAGAAAGGGGCAAGTGATGATGAGATCGCTCGATACATGAAGTACACAGATAACTCCACTCTTGCTTAGTGTTACATATTGGGCTCCATGACTCCCGAGTTATCGAGACACCATGAAAAGATGAATGTCAGATCCATACTCCTACATCTCCTCAAATTGTTTGAGGAATAGGGAAGAACTCAATGATATGAGATATTGAAAATTCTCTTTCCCACTTGGATGACTGAAGGGATACCAATTTAGAACCATGTCCTTAATATGATTGAGTGGATAGAGAAACTCACAGGTCTAGGAATGGTCCTAGAGAATAACCTGTGTGGATCTTATGCTTCAGCCCCTTTTATATTTATTTTCACAGTTTTCTTTACTGGTAAGACTAGAAAGAAAAGAAAAATAGAAGAGTCCCTTGAGAAGGGCAAGGGCAAGGGTAAACCAAGTAAAGCAAAGGTTGCTATGAAAGACCTAGCAAAGGACAAAATCCAATGCTTCCACTACGACAAAGACGGGCACTAGAAGAGGAACTACAAAGAGCACATTGTAGAAAAGGCAAAAGATAAGCTTCGAGAAGCTTCATACGATGATACTCCTCTCTAGGGAAAGGAGAATAGGAGGTGGCTACCAAGAAGACCCCAGTCGGACCTTTGGTTCCCTCCTATTTATAAAGGCCCCTATAAACCCTAATGGATCTTGCACTATTGGGTATTGGATCTCCATCCAATTATAAGGAGTTATGACCAGCAAGAGTTGCCTAGCTTTTGGGCAAAGTATGATTGGTCGAGTCCCTCAAGATTACACTAAGATACTGATTGGATCTCAATCCCCACTAGAAGTCTGCCGGAGACTTCCATTTTACGTGCTGAGGGTGTCATGTGACTTGCTAGAAAAATAGTGAGAGCACGTCAAGATAGAAGTCCATATCTTGATTATTTATATTTCTGTAAAATTTATATATTATTTATTTTTTGTTACATCATTATTTTTTTATAAAATGTCGCTATTAAACTCTCTATGTGGCATATTTGATGCCAACTATCTCACTGGTCCAAATTATACGGATTGGCTCAGTAATTGAGAATAGTTCTCACAATGAAGAAAAGTTATGTATGTCCTTGATATAGTGATGCCTACGCCTAAAAAAGGGGCAAGTGATGATGAGATCGCTCGCTACATGAAGTACACAGATAACTCCACTCTTGCTTAGTGTTACATATTGGGCTCCATGACTCCCGAGTTATAGAGACAACATGAAAAGATGAATGTCAGATCCATACTCCTACATCTCCTCAAATTATTTAAGGAATAGGGAAGAACTCAATGATATGAGATATTGAAAATTCTCTTTCGCACTTGGATGACTGAAGGGATACCAATTCAGAACCATGACCTTAAGATGATTGAGTGGATAGAGAAACTCACAGGTCTACGAATGGTCCTAGAGAATAACCTATGTGGATATTATGCTTAAGTCCCTTTTATATTTATTTTTATAGTTTTCTTTACTGGTAAGAATAGAAAGAAAAAAAAAATAGAAGAGTCCCTTGAGAAGGGCAAGGGCAAGGGTAAACCGAGTAAAGCAAAGGTTGCTATGAAGGACCTAGCAAAGGACAAAATCCAATGCTTCCACTGCGGCAAAGACGGGCACTAGAAGAGGAACTACAAAGAGCACATTGTAGAAAAGGCAAAAGATAAGCTTCGAGAAGCTTCATACGATGATACTCCTCTCTAGGGAGAGGAGAATAGGAGGTGGCTACCAAGAAGACCCCAGCCTATGGACCTTTGGTTCCCTCCTATTTATAAAGGCCCCTATAAACCCTAATGGATCCTGCACTATTGGGTATTGGATCTCCATCCAATTACCTAAGCCTCTTATATTAATGGGTCTCTACCCAATAATCTAGCACTTATGGGATCACATCTATAGGATCCAATAATTTAAGGGCTTATTGGATATCCAATAAGATAGGGACTCCGGTGGATATCTCATATCTGAATTTCTACTCGTTACAATATCTAACATATGTGTGTAGCCCTCTAGGCCTAATATCGAGCTGGCCGTGAGTCATACCTGTCAGAACTCCTTCTGACTCAGTGAATTATTATCTCCATAATAATTCACTCGACTTATCGACTATGAACGTACTATACTACTATGCTATAGTCCCCAGACAATACAGGGGAATCCAATCCTTTGGACCTATCTGTCCTCAGCTACCATGTACCTATAGTTTCTCATCCATCTAATATCCCAGAGACCATATATTGGGCATGGTGCTGTCAGGCCCATATGATTTCCAATCGAGTCTCGCTCTAATCGTATTATCCTAGAGAACTCTTTCTCTCTCAATCCGAATGACTCTGGCCAGGGATTTGCCTGAGCAAGAATGCATGGGATATTCCTCTCATAATACTGAGAGTAGATGATCCTTTATTGATACTCAATAGCCCTCGTAAGGTTAGCTACCACTCCCAATAACCGGCTATACTAGATCTTGAACTTTCAAACCTATAAGTCTGGTATCAAAGAGTGGAGTACTCATACAGGATATCCTTGGTGTCTCAAGTCTAAGGACTAGATACACTATCGAGACTATGGAATCGCTGTTTGACAATAGGTATCAATAATCATCTAGCGTTTTGTAAGCGGATCAATCAGTGAATTCATTCCCCAATGAGCACTTACATTATACCCTTAGTGTTCCCACACGAGTAGCTATGAGACCAGCCACCTCCATTATATGAATGGATATACAGCACACCAGTCTATCCGCTTATTTTGATGTCCCTCTCGAGTGACCGATACTGGGATACTTTAGGGTCTGTGTTTAAAGGTGAATCGATCTCATTATCGTGATCTCATCACGATCTGATTCTCATTGCACAAATCTAAGGACATCACAATATATATCCAAATAATATGAGAAAATACTATTAGGGATTGAGTGGCACTAAGAGGGGGGGTGAATTAGTGCAGCGATTAAGAACGATAAATTCGGCGATTTAAAATAGCTTTCGGAAACATCGTACGTTGAAAATTATGCTTCGATTAAATCCACAACGAAAGATGCTTTAGAAGTAAATTGATTCGTAAGAAGGAGATAAAAAGGTAGAGAATCAAAGTGAAGATGGTTTGCAGTAAAGTAAATTACAAGAATATAAACGTAAACCGATTTATAGTGGTTCGGTCATACGACCTACGTCCACTCTCAATTCCTCTTCACTTGAGGCTACCGGCTTTTGCACTAGCTATCCTCCTTCCAACAGGTGAGGATCAACTCCCTTATAGCTCTCTCCTTTTGACAGGCTTAGGAGGTAACCCTTACAAGACCTCTCAACCCTCTCTAAGGCTAGATCATACTTTAGAATAAGAGGGAAGGTTTTGACACAATTTCAACAAAGTTTTTCTATCTTCTTTCTCAATTTTTGTGTGTTTGATCCATGGATGAGAACATTATTTATTGGCCTTAAGAGGATTCAAATTTGGAGCCCAAATTTGAATCACTTTTGGTTTTCCCGGTACTAGTGGTGCCACCGCTTGATCGATGGTGGTGGTGCATCGCTGTCGATGGCGGTGCCATCGCCTGTCAGTCTGACACTGATAGTGCATTGGGCGGTGCCACCGCTTGGGCTCTCGGGTACTAGGCAGTGCCACCACCCCAGCCAAGCGGTGCCACCGCCTGGGCTCTCGGGTCCTGGGTAGTGCCATCGCCCAGCCTAGGTGGTGCCACTGCCAGACACATTCCAACTCACTGGTTGGGCCTTAAACTTGGCCCAAACCAGTCCGTTATCAGGCCCAATTGGCCCCTACTTAGGTTATAGGATTAACACCTAATCCTAACCCAAATTAACATGCTAACTATGAAATTAAATATATTTCCTAAGCTATTACAAAGTATGACAAGTCGAGGCGAACTTCCAGTGGTCTTTCGACAAACCCTCGAAAACCATTCTGCGGACTCCCGGCAAGCTCCTGGACTTCACGATAATCTTGGCGAGTTTCAACGAGCTTCTTTGGCAAGCTCTGATCTTTCTTCGCAAGCTCCATGAACTTCCAACAAACCTTTCGGTGAACTTCCAAAAACCCTTCGGCAAGCTCCCTACTCGTTCTCGGCCAGTTCCGACAGACTCCCAATAAATCTTCGGACTTCCATTAAACTCTCGAACTCCCAATGATCTATCACACTTGTATTTCGGTACTTTGTTTCGCTTTACGTCTTTATTGTTATCGTAGTTAATCCTGCACACACACAAATAAAAACTCTACTTCGATCTAGACAGTTATTACAACGCGAATTGACATTCAGTTGCCCAACACGTCATTGGTCGACGCTTCATCCGATTCGTCGGTGCATCGTCCTCTTAGGTTTTGTTGCCCAATCGGTGGTTGACATCCGCAACCCCGATATCCTTGGCGCAACACGCTCTTCTTGGCCCGATGCCTGACGTCCGAAGCCTTTTGTCAATTGTCGATCGGACCTCCGGCTCAACATCCAATATCCTAACGTGATCACCTGGCGCAACGTCAATTCCTCCAGTGTCAACTATCTAAGCCTGATCAATAATAGACCTACGTAACTCAAAACACAGTTAGACCCCAAAACATAATCAATTAGTTTCATCATCAAAATCTGAGATTCAACAATCTCCCCCTTTTTTATGATGATAACTAATTTATAACTAACAGAGTTAACCATAACTCCCCGAAGTTTAACCAAACTCCCTCTATCAATATGTCATTGATGGAAACCTTGGATTATCCCAAATCCAAGCAACATTCATCACAAATTATGAGAATCAACAATTCATCATGCAAATATATAAAATATTCAATTCAATGCATAAAGTCATCAATCTACTTCTCCCCCTATGTCATCAACAAAAAGGAGAAGTTGTATCATAGATAGTTTAAAAGATATGCAAGTTTTACAACACACTAGCTATTAATCACATCATACAACATTTAAGAATAGCTTTGCAATACAACATCCAATCATACCATTCAATCATAGCAAGTTTAAAGATATGTAAGATAACACTTGCTGTGATGGTATTCACGATCTCAAGTTTTTCTATTCACCTTTGAGAAGTGCAAGGAAATAGTATTTAAAGACATACAAGTTGCACTTTCTTTGCTTCCTTTGCGATATACATGCAATTTTGTAATTTCTTTCTTCCCTTTGGAGAAGAGCAAGCTTGCAAGTTTTGCTTTCTTTTTCAATGCGCAAGCTAGCAATTTTTCTCCCCCTTTATCATTCTCAAAAAGAAGGAAAGATGCAATGTTGTAATTGATTTCCCTTTTCATCAAAATGGCAATGAGATATTAGAAACAAATATTGACATAAGTGTTTCTATCATCAAAATTTAAGTCATGAGTATGAATTCAACATTCAAGCCAACAAGCTAGCTATTTTGCTTTGTAATGCACATGCTAGCAATATTTTTTTCTTGTAATACACAAGCTAGCAAGCTAACTTCCCCTTTGTTTTTGTCAAAAAGAAGGGAGGATATACAAAGGTTTCTTTACATTCACTTTCAAATACATTTGCATCAAAATATACATTAGTTATCACATGATGCATACAAAGCAAAAATGTAAAGAAATCAAGTCATGAATGGTATCAATACCAAGGGATGTCATTCATGTTTCATAATTAGTCTTTTTATCAAGATCAAGATCATGATTTTAAAACAAATTCTAAACATATCATGATTCACAAATATTTTCTTTATCATCAATTTTCAATTCATGATAAAGGATATACAACCAAGAATCATGATATATAAAAAACATAGCATTCTCATAGATCAAGTCATGATTCAATTATTCATTATAAAGCAAATTTTATTTATATCAAATATTAAATTTACCACACAAGGCAAAGAAATCTTGTCACTTCTAGGATATAATATCAAGACTCAAGAAGAACATGATTCATTTGAGAATGGATAGCACAAAGAGCACCTTGATTCATGCATAAGATTTTTCATCAAGATCACATTTCAAAAAAATCAAGATATCAAGTTCACGAATTCATAAAAATTCAAGTATTGAATTTTGAGAAATCAAAAGACAAGATACATTTCATTTAAAGAGTTTTCTTTTGATAAAATAGAAGGAGCATGGTAAATGATCTTGATTTATAAAGAACTTCAAGTTATAATTTGTAAGATCATAATTTCAATAAAATATCTTTATAGAAAAATGAAATCTTTTAGAGCTTGATTCAAGCATTATAAACATCTCAAAAAGTCATGATTCCAAGAGATCAAGAGAAGAGTCATGAGTAAAAGTTTAAATTCAATTCATCAACTTCAAGCCCTTCATCAAAATTACTTTTGAGATTCATACAAGGTCAGAAATGAATTCATCACTTGTCTTTCATCAAAAATCAAAAATTTCAAGAATCATACATTTCACTTTTTATGAATTGCATTTATTTCCTATAAACATGCCTTTGCCTCCTTTTATGTTGAATAGAAACAAACATGAATGTTCAATATATAAAGGCTAAATCTTATAAAGTGAATTATCATGCATAATTTTAAATATTCATTTTCAAGCTAGGATAAAAAGAGTAAGTCAAAGATTGAATCATCTCATGTCATGAATTCCAAAAGATATCTCAAGTTATCAACAACACATTAAAAGGATATTTCAAAAAGACATATCGATACGTGATTCATTTGTATCATTTTATTCGAATTCATGATTCATTTTTAAAATGTATCTCACATCGTAAATATGAATCAAGCATTTATCAAATATGAAATCATCCTCAAAATTATATTCAATAAATTCATACATGACAAGCATAAATTTATTGAAATTCCTATAGAAAAATCAATAAGATTGAGATAGAGAATTGCATTTTGTTTTTATATGTGATTTGCTTCTTATAACCATGCTTTTTCCCAATAAAAACAAATATCAAAATTCAAAATGAAAAGACAAATTTTGTCATAAAGATCATTGAATCACATTAAGCATGTGGCATTTTCCAAAAGATTCGATTCAAGATATTCACATGGATTCATCAAAACCGAAGACTTTAGAGATAGAAAAATTTTCAAGATCATGCATTTTCTTTTTATGATTTACATCATGTAAGCATGTCTTTGTCTATAATAAAAATGAGTATCACATTTAAGAGTGAAAAGACAAATTTATTAAAACAAATCATTAAGCATGATTCCATAACTTTTAAGTATGATAACATCCTTTTAATATTTTTATTTCATCATTATCAAGAATGATTTCATAAGGTGTGCGCAAGTCTTTTATGAAAATATGTTTCAACATTTAAAAAACGAGACATAAGTTTTGTCATAAAACCGTCAAGACCAAATACATAAAAAATGATAGCACATTTTCAATTTTTATGTAAAAGGCCATGCATTATGTTGAAAGCAAAATCATCAATATGCTTGCTACTATCTTTAATCACATTTGGTATGCAAGCATTATCATGAAACATGCCATTATCATGATGATGCATTTTTTTGTATAACAAACAATGCATATTGTTTTGAAAACAAGATCAACATGAATTCATCATGATCATACATTTTTTTTTACATGTTTCGTTTTAGGTTGAGTATATTCAAGTGATGTTTATGAAAGTGTCAAGCATCATGTTTAGAGACAATGTAAAACATCAAGATACACATGCATGGGTTAATCCTTTTAGGTGTACAAACATTATCACAAATCATACAATCATCATTTATTTTTTTAATTTTTAAAAATTACTAGAAAGAAAAAGCATAACAAAAAAATTCCTACCAACTATATCAAGTAACTCATGAAAGGATCATGTAATTTCAAAATAAGGTGAAAGCATTTCGAGTGAGCTACTTACCTCATTGTCGAAAACCATCAAAGCGTAGTTTGCATCTTCATCTTTGTTGCGCGCTTTCCTCTTCTTTAATTTTGTGTACTCGTCTTTGGAGTGTTCCAGTTTCTTGAATTCATAGCAAGAGTTGGTGTTCTTTTCATTTATGTTCTTTAATTCTTGTTTAATGAACTTTTTAAATTTTAACGTTAAATATTCAATGTCCTCAACATTGTCCTCATCACTTGAGTCATCACTCAAGTGGCATTTTATAGTCCAAAGTATCAAATCCTTCCTGTTTTTGGAAGGTGGTTCATATGTTCATCATGTTCAACATGTTCCAAGAAACTCATTTCATATGTCATTAAGGATCCAATGAGTTCTTCAATAGAATAAACATTTAAATCTTTAGTTTTTTGTATAGTTGTTATTTTACGATCTCATCTTTATGGATGGGATCTTAAGATCTTGTTAGTGAGTTCAAAATTCAAAAAATATTTACTAAGACTTTTTAAGCTATTGACGACATCCGTGAAGCGGGTGTACATGTCGTCGATAGACTCACTTGGTGTCATTTGGAAGAGCTCAAAATCATGCAATAAGAGGTTTATTTTCGAGTCTTTAACTCTACTAGTTTCCTCGTGTGTGATTTCAAGTGTCTGCCAAATATCGAAAGTTGTTTCGCACATAGAAATCCCGATGCTTGACGTCCGAAGCCTTTTGCCAATTGTCGACCGGACCTCCGGCTCGACATCTAATATCGTGACGTGATCACCTGGCGCAACGTCAATTCCTCCAGCGTCAACTATCTAATCCTGATCGATAATAGACCTACGTAGCTCAAAACGCAATTACACCCCAAAATATAATCAATTAGTTTCATCATCAAAATCCGAGATTCAACAATCTCCCCCTTTTTTATGATGATAACTAATTTATGACTAACAGAGTTAACCATAACTCCTTGGAGTTTAACCAATCCCTCTATCAATATGTCATTGATGGAAACCTTGGATTATCTCAAATCCAAGCAACATCACAAATTATGAGAATCAATAATTCATCATGCAAATATATAAAATATTCAATTCGATGCATGAAGTCATCAATCTACTTCTCCCCCTATGTCATTAACAAAAAGGAGAAGTTGCATCATAGCTAGTTTAAAAGATATGCAAGTTTTACAACACACTAGCTATTAATCACATCATACAACATTTAAGCATAGCTTTGCAATACAACATCCAATCATACCATTCAATCATAGCAAGTTTAAAGATATGTAAGATAACACTTATAGTGATGGTATTCATGATCTCAAGTTTTTCTATTCACCTTTGAGAAGTGCAAGGAAATAGTATTTAAAGATGTATAAGTTGCACTTTCTTTGCTTCCTTTGCGATATGCATGCAATTTTGTAATTTCTTTCTTCTCTTTTGAGAAGAGTAAGCTTGCAAGTTAAGCATAGCTTTACAATACAACATCCAATCATACCATTCAATCATAGCAAGTTTAAAGATATGTAAGATAATACTTGTTATGATGGTATTCATGATCTCAAGTTTTTCTATTCACCTTTGAGAAGTGCAAGGAAATAGTATTTAAAGATGTACAAGTTGCACTTTCTTTGCTTCCTTTGCGATATGCATGCAATTTTGTAATTTCTTTCTTCTCTTTTGAGAAGAGCAAGCTTGCAAGTTTTGCTTTCTTTTTCAATGCGCTAGCTAGCAATTTTTCTCCCCCTTTATCATTCTCAAAAAGAAGGAAAGATGCAATGTTGTAATTGATTTCTCTTTTCATCGAAATGGCAAATGAGATATTAGAAACAAATATTGACATAAGTGTTTCTATCATCAAAATTTAAGTCATGAGTATGAATTCAACATTTAAGCCAACAAGCTAGCTATTTTGTTTTGTGATGCACATGCTAGCAATATTTTTTTCTTGTAATACACAAGCTAGCAAGCTAACTTCCTCTTTGTTTTTGTCAAAAAGAAGGGAGGATATACAAAGGTTTCTTTACATTCACTTTCAAATACATTTGCATCAAAATATACATTAGTTATCACATGATGCATATAAAGCAAAAATGTAAAGAAATCAAGTCATGAAGGGTATCAATACCAAGGGATGTCATTCATGTTTCATAATTATTCTTTTTATCAAGATCAAGATCATGATTTTAAAACAAATTCTAAACATATCATGATTCACAAATATTTTCTTTATCATCAATTTTCAATTCATGATAAAGGATATACAACCAAGAATCATGATATATAAAAAACATAGCATTCTCATAGATCAAGTCATGATTCAATTATTCATCATAAAGAAAATTTCATTTATATCAAATATTTAATTTACCACACAAGGCAAAGAAATCATGTCACTTCTAGGATATAATATCAAAACTCAAAAAGAACATGATTCATTTGAGAATGGATAGCACAAAGAGCACCGTGATTCATGCATAAGATTTTTCATCAAGATCACATTTCAAAAGAATCAAGATATCAAGTTCACGAATTCATAAAAATTCAAGTATTGAATTCTGAGAAATCAAAAGAAAAGATACATTTCATTTAAAGAGTTTTCTTTTGATAAAATAGAAGGAGCTTGGTAAACGATCTTGATTTATAAAGAACTTCAAGTTATAATTTGTAAGATCGTAATTTCAATAAAATATCTTTATAGAAAAATAAAATCTTTTAGAGCTTGATTCAAGTAACATCTCAAAAATTCATGATTCCAAGAGATCAAGAGAAGAGTCATGAGTAAAAGTTTAAATTCAATTCATCAACTTCAAGCCCTTCATCAAAATTACTTTTGAGATTCATACAAGGTCATTAATGAATTCATCACTTGTCTTTCATCAAAAATAAAAAATTTCAAGAATCATATATTTCACTTTTTATGAATTGCATTTATTTCATATAAACATGCCTTTGCCCCCTTTTATGTTGAATAGAAACAAGCATGAATGTTCAAGACATAAAGGCTAAATCTTATAAAGTAAATTGTCAAGCATGATTTTAAATATTCATTTTGAAGCTATGATAAAAAGAGTAAGTCAAAGATTGAATCATCTAATGTCATGAATTCCAAAAGATATCTCAAGTTATCAACAACACAATAAAAGGATATTTCAAAAAGACATATCGATACGTGATTCATTTGTATCATTTTATTCGAATTCATGATTCATTTTTAAAATGTATCTCACATCATAAATATGAATCAAGCATTTATCAAATCTGAAATCATCCTCAAAATTATATTCAATAAATTCATACATGACAAGCATAGATTTATTGAAATTCCTATAGAAAAATCGATAAGATTGAGATAGAGAATTGCATTTTGTTTTTATATGTGATTTGCTTCTTATAACCATGCTTTTGCCCTTAATAAAAACAAGTATCAACATTCAAAATGAAAAGATAAATTCTGTCATAAAGATCATTGAATCACATTAAGCATGTGGCATTTTCCAAAAGATTCGATTCAAGATATTCACATGGATTCATCAAAACCGAAGACTTTAGAGATAGAAAAATTTTCAAGATCATGCATTTTCTTTTTATGATTTACATCATGTAAGCATGTCTTTGTCTATAATAAAAATGAGTATCACATTTAAGAGTGAAAAGACAAATTTATTAAAACAAATCATTAAGCATGATTCCATAACTTTTAAGTATGATAACATCCTTTTAATATTTTTATTTCATCATTATCAAGAATGATTTCATAAGGTGTGCGCAAGTCTTTTATGAAAATATGTTTCAACATTTAAAAAACGAGACATAAGTTTTGTCATAAAACCGTCAAGACCAAATACATAAAAAATGATAGCACATTTTCAATTTTTATGTAAAAGGCCATGCATTATGTTGAAAGCAAAATCATCAATATGCTTGCTACTATCTTTAATCACATTTGGTATGCAAGCATTATCATGAAACATGCCATTATCATGATGATGCATTTTTTTGTATAACAAACAATGCATATTGTTTTGAAAACAAGATCAACATGAATTCATCATAATCATACTTTTTTTTTTACATGTTTCGTTTTAGGTTGAGTATATTCAAGTGATGTTTATGAAAGTGTCAAGCATCATGTTTAGAGACAATGTAAAACATCAAGATACACATGCATGGGTTAATCCTTTTAGGTGTACAAACATTATCACAAATCATACAATCATCATTTATTTTTTTAATTTTTAAAAATTACTAGAAAGAAAAAGCATAACAAAAAAATTCTTACCAACTATATCAAGCAACTCATGAAAGGATCATGTAATTTCAAAATAAGGTGAAAGCATTTCGAGTGAGCTGCTTACCTCGTTGTCGAAAACCATCAAAGCGTAGTTTGCATCTTCATCTTTGTTGCGCGCTTTCCTCTTCTTTAATTTTGTGTACTCGTCTTTGGAGTGTTTCGGTTTCTTGCATTCATAGCAAGAGTTGGTGTTCTTTTCATTTGTGTTCTTTAATTCTTGTTTAATGAACTTTTTAAATTTTAACGTTAAATATTCAATGTCCTCAACATTGTCCTCATCACTTGAGTCATCACTCAAGTGGCATTTTATAGTCCAAAGTATCAAATTCTTCCTGTTCATTAGAAGGTGGTTCATATGTTCATCATGTTCAACATGTTCCAAGAAACTCATTTCATATGTCATTAAGGATCCAATGAGTTCTTCAATAGAATAATCATTTAAATCTTTAGTTTCTTGTATAGTTGTTATTTTACGATCTCATCTTTTTGGAAGGTATCTTAAGATCTTGTTAGTGAGTTCAAAATTTAAAAAATATTTACCAAGACTTTTTAAGCTATTGACGACATCCGTGAAGCGGGTGTACATGTCGTCGATAGACTCGTATGGTGTCATTTGGAAGAGCTCAAAATCATGCAATAAGAGGTTTATTTTCGAGTCTTTAACTCTACTAGTTTCCTCGTGTGTGATTTCAAGTGTCTGCCAAATATCGAAAGCTGTTTCGCGCATAGAAATCCGATTGAACCCATTTTTGTCTAAAGCACAAAATAAGGCATTCATTGCCTTTGCATTCAAAGAAAAAGATTTTTTCTCTAAGTCCGACCATTCGTTCATCGATTTAGAGGAAGGTTGAAAGCTGTTTTCAATAATATTCCATAAGTTTAAATCTTGAGAAATCAAGAAAATTCTCATTCGAGTTTTCCAATATGTGTAGTCCGAACCGTTAAAGAACGATGAACGAACAATCGAAAAACCCTCTTGAAGGCCATTAAGAGTCATTTCTCACTGTTATGAATCCAAAAGAGAAATAACGAGACTCTGATACCAATTGTTAGGGATCGAGTGGTACTAAGAGGGGGGGTGAATTAGTGCAGCGATTAAGAACAATAAATTCGATGAATTAAAACAGCTTTCGAAAACTTCGTACGTTGAAAATTATGCTTCGATTAAATCCGCAATGAAAGATGCTTTAGAAGTAAATTGATTCGTAAGAAGGAGATGAAAATATAGAGCATCAAAGTGAAGATAGTTTGTAGTAAAGTAAATTGCAAGAATATAAACACAAACCGATTTAAAGTGGTTCGGTCATACGACCTACGTCTACTCCCGATTCTTCTTCACTTGAGGCCATCGGCTTTTCCACTAGCTATCCTCCTTCCAACGGGTGAGGAACAACTCCCTTACAGCTCTCTCCTTTTGACGAGCTTAGGAGGTAACCCTTACAAGGCCTCTCAACCCTCTCTAAGGCTAGATCACACTTTAGAATAAGAGGTAAGGTTTTGATACAATTTCAACAAAGTTTTTCCTTCTTCTTTCTTAGTTTTTATATGTGTTTGATCCATGGCTGAAAGGGGTATTTATAGGCCTTAAGAGGATTCAAATTTGGAGCCAAAATTTGAATCACTTTTGGTTTTTCCGGTGCTGGCGGTGCCACCGCTTGTCAGTCTGACACTGATAGTGCATTGGGCGATGCCACTGCCTGGGCTCTTGGGTACTGGGCGGTGCCACTACCCCAACCAAGCGATGCCACCGCTTGGGCTCTTGGGTCCTGGGTGGTGCCACCGCCCAGTCTGGGTGGTGCCACTACCAGATATATTCCAGCTCACTAATTGGGCCTTAAACTCGGCCTAAACCAATCCGTTATCGGGTCAATTGACCCCTACTTGGGTTATAGGATTAATACCTAATCCTAACCCAAATTAACCTGCTAACTATGAAATTAAAGACATATCCTAAGCTATTACAAAGTCTGACAAGTCAAGACTTCTTCCGGTGAGCTTCTGGCGAACTTTTGGCGGTCTTCTAATGAACTCTCGGAAACCATTCTACGGACTCCCAACAAGCTCCTAGACTTCACGATAATCTTGATGAGTTCCAACGAGCTTCTTTGGCAAGCTCCGATCTTTCTTGGCAAGCTCTGTGAACTTCCGACGAACCTTCTAACGAACTTTCGAAAACCCTTCGACAAGCTCCCTACTCGTTCTCGGCCAGTTCCGACAGCACTCCCAACGAATCTTCGAACTTCCGTCGAACTCTCGAACTCCCAACAATCCATCACACTTGTCTTCCGACACTTTGTTTCGCTTTATGTCTTCATCGTTATCGTAGTTAATCTTGCACACACACAAACAAAAACTCTATTTCGATCTAAATAGTTATTACAACGTGAATTACTATATATATATATATATATATATATATATATATATATATATATATATTAGCATATGATGTAGATATATATTAAATATGTACATGTGTGACACGTCATATTAGGAAACTAAATTAAAAATCTCCTCTCTCGATAATATTAAGTCGGTAAATGTAAGGCAATTAGATTGACCCACGTGACCTTCCATCGTTATAGGTAGGAACTGATTCCCGGTGTAGGTTGAGTTAGTCGAGTCACTCGAGACTCACTTATATTACGATTCGCTATCTTATCTACGACATAGAGATGTCACCGGTGACCTCAGGACATGGTATGCTTGGTTGAGTCCCTCGATGGTATATCATCGAATCAGACTCATCTTGTAATGATGGTGATGACTTAATCGAACATCATGGTTGGCCGAGTCCCTCAAGGCCATAGTGGTTTGGAGGTCGAACAGGATATGAATCATAAGGAGTTATGACCAGCAAGAGTTGCCTAGCTTTTGGGCAAAGTATGATTGGTCGAGTCCCTCAAGATTACACTAAGATACTGATTGGATCTCAATCCCCACTAGAAGTCTGCCGGAGACTTCCATTTTACGTGCTGAGGGTGTCATGTGACTTGCTAGAAAAATAGTGAGAGCACGTCAAGATAGAAGTCCATATCTTGATTATTTATATTTCTGTAAAATTTATATATTATTTATTTTTTGTTACATCATTATTTTTTTATAAAATGTCGCTATTAAACTCTCTATGTGGCATATTTGATGCCAACTATCTCACTGGTCCAAATTATACGGATTGGCTCCGTAACTTGAGAATAGTTCTCACAATGAAGAAAAGTTATGTATGTCCTTGATATAGTGATGCCTACGCCTAAAAAAGGGGCAAGTGATGATGAGATCGCTCGCTACATGAAGTACACAGATAACTCCACTCTTGCTTAGTGTTACATATTGGGCTCCATGACTCCCGAGTTATAGAGACAACATGAAAAGATGAATGTCAGATCCATACTCCTACATCTCCTCAAATTATTTAAGGAATAGGGAAGAACTCAATGATATGAGATATTGAAAATTCTCTTTCGCACTTGGATGACTGAAGGGATACCAATTCAGAACCATGACCTTAAGATGATTGAGTGGATAGAGAAACTCACAGGTCTACGAATGGTCCTAGAGAATAACCTATGTGGATATTATGCTTAAGTCCCTTTTATATTTATTTTTATAGTTTTCTTTACTTGGTAAGATAGAAAAAAAGAAAAATAGAAGAGTCCCTTGAGAAGGGCAAGAGCAAGGGTAAACCAAGTAAAGCAAAGGTTGCTATGAAAGACCTAGCAAAGGACAAAATCCAATGCTTCCACTACGGCAAAGACGGGCACTAGAAGAGGAACTACAAAGAGCACATTGTAGAAAAGGCAAAAGATAAGCTTCGAGAAGCTTCATACGATGATACTCCTCTCTAGGGAAAGGAGAATAGGAGGTGGCTACCAAGAAGACCCCAGCCGGACCTTTGGTTCCCTCCTATTTATAAAGGCCCCTATAAACCCTAATGGATCCTGCACTATTGGGTATTGGATCTCCATCCAATTACCTAAGTCTCTTATATTAATGGGTCTCTACCCAATAATCTAGCACTTATGGGATTATATCTATAGGATCCAATAATTTAAGGGCTTATTGGATATCCAATAAGATAGGGACTCCGGTGGATATCTCGTATCTGAATTTCTACTCGTTACAATATCTAACATATGTGTGTAGCCCTCTAGGCCTAATATCGAGCTGGCCGTGAGTCATACCTGTCAGAACTCCTTCTGACTCAGTGAATTATTATCTCCATAATAATTCACTCGACTTATCGACTATGAACGTACTATACTACTACGCTATAGTCCCCAGACAATACAGGGGAATCCAATCCTTTGCACCTATCTGTCCTCAGTTACCATGTACCTATAGTTTCTCATCCATCTAATATCCCAGAGACCATATATTGGGCATGGTGCTGTCAGGCCCATATGATTTCCAATCGAGTCTCGCTCTAATCGTATTCTCCTAGAGAACTCTTTCTCTCTCAATCCGAATGACTCTGGCCAGGGATTTACCTAAGCAAGAATGTATGGGATATTCCTCTCATAATACTGAGAGTAGATGATCCTTTATTGATACTCAATAGCCCTCGTAAGGTTAGCTACCACTCCCAATAACCGGCTATACTAGATCTTGAACTTTCAAACCTATAAGTCTGGTATCAAAGAGTGGAGTACTCATACAGGATATCCTTGGTGTCTCAAGTCTAAGGACTAGATACACTATCGAGACTATGGAATCGCTGTTTGACAATAGGTATCAATAATCATCTAGCGTTTTGTAAGCGGATCAATCAGTGAATTCATTCCCCAATGAGCACTTACATTATACCCTTAGTGTTCCCACACGAGTAGCTATGAGACCAGCCACCTCCATTATATGAATGGATATACAGCACACCAGTCTATCCGCTTATTTTGATGTCCCTCTCGAGTGACCGATACTGGGATGCTTTAGGGTCTGTGTTTAAAGGTGAATCGATCTCATTATCGTGATCTCATCACGATCTGATTCTCATTGCACAAATCCAAGGACATCACAATATATATCCAAATAATATGAGAAAATACTATTAGGGATTGAGTGGCACTAAGAGGGGGGGTGAATTAGTGCAGCGATTAAGAACGATAAATTCGGCGATTTAAAATAGCTTTCGGAAACATCGTACGTTGAAAATTATGCTTCGATTAAATCCACAACGAAAGATGCTTTAGAAGTAAATTGATTCGTAAGAAGGAGATGAAAAGGTAGAGAATCAAAGTGAAGATGGTTTGCAGTAAAGTAAATTATAAGAATATAAACGTAAACCGATTTATAGTGGTTCGGTCATGCGACCTACGTCCACTCTCAATTCCTCTTCACTTGAGGCTACCGGCTTTTGCACTAGCTATCCTCCTTCCAACAGGTGAGGATCAACTCCCTTATAGCTCTCTCCTTTTGACAGGCTTAGGAGGCAACCCTTACAAGACCTCTCAACCCTCTCTAAGGCTAGATCATACTTTAGAATAAGAGGGAAGGTTTTGACACAATTTCAACAAAGTTTTTCCATCTTCTTTCTCAATTTTTGTGTGTTTGATCCATGGATGAGAACATTATTTATAGGCCTTAAGAGGATTCAAATTTGGAGCCCAAATTTGAATCACTTTTGGTTTTCCCGGTACTAGTGGTGCCACCGCCAGTCAGTGGTGGTGCCACTACCTGTTAGTGGCGGTGCCATCGCCTGTCAGTCTGACACTGATAGTGCATTGGGCGGTGCCACCGCTTGGGCTCTCGGGTACTAGGCAGTGCCACCACCCCAGCCAAGCGGTGCCACCGCCTGGGCTCTCGGGTCCTGGGTGGTGCCACCGCCCAGCCTAGGTGGTGCCACTGCCAGACACATTCCAACTCACTGGTTGGGCCTTAAACTTGGCCCAAACCAGTCCGTTATCAGGCCCAATTGGCCCCTACTTAGGTTATAGGATTAACACCTAATCCTAACCCAAATTAACATGCTAACTATGAAATTAAATATATTTCCTAAGCTATTACAAAGTATGACAAGTCGAGACTTCTTCCGGCGAACTTCCAGTGGTCTTTCGACAAACCCTCGAAAACCATTCTGCGGACTCCCGGCAAGCTCCTGGACTTCACGATAATCTTGGCGAGTTCCAACGAGCTTCTTTGGCAAGCTCTGATCTTTCTTCGCAAGCTCCATGAACTTCCAACAAACCTTTCGGTGAACTTCCAAAAACCCTTCGGCAAGCTCCCTACTCGTTCTCGGCCAGTTCCGACAGCACTCCCAATAAATCTTCGGACTTCCATTAAACTCTCGAACTCCCAATGATCTATCACACTTGTATTTCGGTACTTTGTTTCGCTTTACGTCTTTATTGTTATCGTAGTTAATCCTGCACACACACAAATAAAAACTCTACTTCGATCTAGACAGTTATTACAACGCGAATTGACATTCAGTTGCCCAACACGTCATTGGTCGACGCTTCATCCGATTCGTCGGTGCATCGTCCTCTTGCGTTTTGTTGCCCAATCGGTGGTTGACATCCGCAACCCCGATATCCTTGGCGCAACACGCTCTTCTTGGCCCGATGCCTGACGTCCGAAGCCTTTTGTCAATTGTCGATCGGACCTCCGGCTCAACATCCAATATCCTAACGTGATCACCTGGCGCAACGTCAATTCCTCCAGTGTCAACTATCTAATCCTGATCAATAATAGACCTACGTAACTCAAAACACAGTTAGACCCCAAAACATAATCAATTAGTTTCATCATCAAAATCCGAGATTCAACAATCTCCCCCTTTTTTATGATGATAACTAATTTATAACTAACAGAGTTAACCATAACTCCCCGAAGTTTAACCAAACTCCCTCTATCAATATGTCATTGATGGAAACCTTGGATTATCCCAAATCCAAGCAACATTCATCACAAATTATGAGAATCAACAATTCATCATGCAAATATATAAAATATTCAATTCAATGCATAAAGTCATCAATCTACTTCTCCCCCTATGTCATCAACAAAAAGGAGAAGTTGTATCATAGATAGTTTAAAAGATATGCAAGTTTTACAACACACTAGCTATTAATCACATCATACAACATTTAAGAATAGCTTTGCAATACAACATCCAATCATACCATTCAATCATAGCAAGTTTAAAGATATGTAAGATAACACTTGCTGTGATGGTATTCACGATCTCAAGTTTTTCTATTCACCTTTGAGAAGTGCAAGGAAATAGTATTTAAAGACATACAAGTTGCACTTTCTTTGCTTCCTTTGCGATATACATGCAATTTTGTAATTTCTTTCTTCCCTTTGGAGAAGAGCAAGCTTGCAAGTTTTGCTTTCTTTTTCAATGCGCAAGCTAGCAATTTTTCTCCCCCTTTATCATTCTCAAAAAGAAGGAAAGATGCAATGTTGTAATTGATTTCCCTTTTCATCAAAATGGCAAATGAGATATTAGAAACAAATATTGACATAAGTGTTTCTATCATCAAAATTTAAGTCATGAGTATGAATTCAACATTCAAGCCAACAAGCTAGCTATTTTGCTTTGTAATGCACATGCTAGCAATATTTTTTTCTTGTAATACACAAGCTAGCAAGCTAACTTCCCCTTTGTTTTTGTCAAAAAGAAGGGAGGATATACAAAGGTTTCTTTACATTCACTTTCAAATACATTTGCATCAAAATATACATTAGTTATCACATGATGCATACAAAGCAAAAATGTAAAGAAATCAAGTCATGAATGGTATCAATACCAAGGGATGTCATTCATGTTTCATAATTAGTCTTTTTATCAAGATCAAGATCATGATTTTAAAACAAATTCTAAACATATCATGATTCACAAATATTTTCTTTATCATCAATTTTCAATTCATGATAAAGGATATACAACCAAGAATCATGATATATAAAAAACATAGCATTCTCATAGATCAAGTCATGATTCAATTATTTATCATAAAGCAAATTTTATTTATATCAATTATTAAATTTACCACACAAGGCAAAGAAATCATGTCACTTCTAGGATATAATATCAAGACTCAAGAAGAACATGATTCATTTGAGAATGGATAGCACAAAGAGCACCTTGATTCATGCATAAGATTTTTCATCAAGATCACATTTCAAAAGAATCAAGATATCAAGTTCACGAATTCATAAAAATTCAAGTATTGAATTTTGAGAAATCAAAAGAAAAGATACATTTCATTTAAAGAGTTTTCTTTTGATAAAATAGAAGGAGCATGGTAAACGATCTTGATTTATAAAGAACTTCAAGTTATAATTTGTAAGATCATAATTTCAATAAAATATCTTTATAGAAAAATAAAATCTTTTAGAGCTTGATTCAAGTAACATCTCAAAAAGTCATGATTCCAAGAGATCAAGAGAAGAGTCATGAGTAAAAGTTTAAATTCAATTCATCAACTTCAAGCCCTTCATCAAAATTACTTTTGAGATTCATACAAGGTCATTAATGAATTCATCACTTGTCTTTCATCAAAAATAAAAAATTTCAAGAATCATATATTTCACTTTTTATGAATTGCATTTATTTCATATAAACATGCCTTTGCCCCCTTTTATGTTGAATAGAAACAAGCATGAATGTTCAAGACATAAAGGCTAAATCTTATAAAGTAAATTGTCAAGCATGATTTTAAATATTCATTTTGAAGCTATGATAAAAAGAGTAAGTCAAAGATTGAATCATCTAATGTCATGAATTCCAAAAGATATCTCAAGTTATCAACAACACAATAAAAGGATATTTCAAAAAGACATATCGATACGTGATTCATTTGTATCATTTTATTCGAATTCATGATTCATTTTTAAAATGTATCTCACATCATAAATATGAATCAAGCATTTATCAAATCTGAAATCATCCTCAAAATTATATTCAATAAATTCATACATGACAAGCATAGATTTATTGAAATTCCTATAGAAAAATCGATAAGATTGAGATAGAGAATTGCATTTTGTTTTTATATGTGATTTGCTTCTTATAACCATGCTTTTTCCCAATAAAAACAAATATCAAAATTCAAAATGAAAAGACAAATTTTGTCATAAAGATCATTGAATCACATTAAGCATGTGGCATTTTCCAAAAGATTCGATTCAAGATATTCACATGGATTCATCAAAACCGAAGACTTTAGAGATAGAAAAATTTTCAAGATCATGCATTTTCTTTTTATGATTTACATCATGTAAGCATGTCTTTGTCTATAATAAAAATGAGTATCACATTTAAGAGTGAAAAGACAAATTTATTAAAACAAATCATTAAGCATGATTCCATAACTTTTAAGTATGATAACATCCTTTTAATATTTTTATTTCATCATTATCAAGAATGATTTCATAAGGTGTGCGCAAGTCTTTTATGAAAATATGTTTCAACATTTAAAAAACGAGACATAAGTTTTGTCATAAAACCGTCAAGACCAAATACATAAAAAATGATAGCACATTTTCAATTTTTATGTAAAAGGCCATGCATTATGTTGAAAGCAAAATCATCAATATGCTTGCTACTATCTTTAATCACATTTGGTATGCAAGCATTATCATGAAACATGCCATTATCATGAAACATGCCATTATCATGATGATGCATTTTTTTGTATAACAAACAATGCATATTGTTTTGAAAACAAGATCAACATGAATTCATCATGATCATACATTTTTTTTTACATGTTTCGTTTTAGGTTGAGTATATTCAAGTGATGTTTATGAAAGTGTCAAGCATCATGTTTAGAGACAATGTAAAACATCAAGATACACATGCATGGGTTAATCCTTTTAGGTGTACAAACATTATCACAAATCATACAATCATCATTTATTTTTTTAATTTTTAAAAATTACTAGAAAGAAAAAGCATAACAAAAAAATTCCTACCAACTATATCAAGCAACTCATGAAAGGATCATGTAATTTCAAAATAAGGTGAAAGCATTTCGAGTGAGCTGCTTACCTCGTTGTCGAAAACCATCAAAGCGTAGTTTGCATCTTCATCTTTGTTGCGCGCTTTCCTCTTCTTTAATTTTGTGTACTCGTCTTTGGAGTGTTCCGGTTTCTTGCTTTCATAGCAAGAGTTGGTGTTCTTTTCATTTGTGTTCTTTAATTCTTGTTTAATGAACTTTTTAAATTTTAACGTTAAATATTCAATGTCCTCAACATTGTCCTCATCACTTGAGTCATCACTCAAGTGGCATTTTATAGTCCAAAGTGTCAAATCCTTCCTGTTCTTTGGAAGGTGGTTCATATGTTCATCATGTTCAACATGTTCCAAGAAACTCATTTCATATGTCATTAAGGATCCAATGAGTTCTTCAATAGAATAATCATTTAAATCTTTAGTTTTTGGTATAGTTGTTATTTTACGATCTCATCTTTATGGATGGGATCTTAAGATCTTGTTAGTGAGTTCAAAATTCAAAAAATATTTACTAAGACTTTTTAAGCTATTGACGACATCCGTGAAGCGGGTGTACATGTCGTCGATAGACTCACTTGGTGTCATTTGGAAGAGCTCAAAATCATGCAATAAGAGGTTTATTTTCGAGTCTTTAACTCTACTAGTTTCCTCGTGTGTGATTTCAAGTGTCTGCCAAATATCGAAAGCTGTTTCGCACATAGAAATCCCGATACTTGACGTCTGAAGCTTTTTGCCAATTGTCGACCGGACCTCCGGCTCGACATCTAATATCGTGACGTGATCACCTGGCACAACGTCAATTCCTCCAGCGTCAACTATCTAATCTTGATCGATAATAGACCTACGTAGCTCAAAACGCAGTTAGACCCCAAAACATAATCAATTAGTTTCATCATCAAAATCCGAGATTCAACAATCTCCCCCTTTTTGATGATGATAACTAATTTATGACTAACAGAGTTAACCATAACTCCCTGGAGTTTAACCAATCCCTCTATCAATATGTCATTGATGGAAACCTTGGATTATCCCAAATCCAAGCAATATCACAAATTATGAGAATCAATAATTCATCATGCAAATATATAAAATATTCAATTCGATGCATGAAGTCATCAATCTACTTCTCCCCCTATGTCATTAACAAAAAGGAGAAGTTGCATCATAGCTAGTTTAAAAGATATGCAAGTTTTACAACACACTAGCTATTAATCACATCATACAACATTTAAGCATAGCTTTGCAATACAACATCCAATCATACCATTCAATCATAGCAAGTTTAAAGATATGTAAGATAACACTTATTGTGATGGTATTCATGATCTCAAGTTTTTCTATTCACCTTTGAGAAGTACAAGGAAATAGTATTTAAAGATGTACAAGTTGCACTTTCTTTGCTTCCTTTGCGATATGCATGCAATTTTGTAATTTTTTCTTCTCTTTTGAGAAGAGCAAGCTTGCAAGTTAAGCATAGCTTTACAATACAACATCCAATCATACCATTCAATCATAGCAAGTTTAAAGATATGTAAGATAATACTTGTTATGATGGTATTCATGATCTCAAGTTTTTCTATTCACCTTTGAGAAGTGCAAGGAAATAGTATTTAAAGATGTACAAGTTGCACTTTCTTTGCTTCCTTTGCGATATGCATGCAATTTTGTAATTTCTTTCTTCTCTTTTGAGAAGAGCAAGCTTGCAAGTTTTGCTTTCTTTTTCAATGCGCTAGCTAGCAATTTTTCTCCCCTTTATCATTCTCAAAAAGAAGGAAAGATGCAATGTTGTAATTGATTTCTCTTTTCATCAAAATGGCAAATGAGATATTAGAAACAAATATTGACATAAGTGTTTCTATCATCAAAATTTAAGTCATGAGTATGAATTCAACATTCAAGCCAACAAGCTAGCTATTTTGTTTTGTGATGCACATGCTAGCAATATTTTTTTCTTGTAATACACAAGCTAGCAAGCTAACTTCCCCTTTGTTTTTGTCAAAAAGAAGGGAGGATATACAAAGGTTTCTTTACATTCACTTTCAAATACATTTGCATCAAAATATACATTAGTTATCACATGATGCATATAAAGCAAAAATGTAAAGAAATCAAGTCATGAAGGGTATCAATACCAAGGGATGTCATTCATGTTTCATAATTATTCTTTTTATCAAGATCAAGATCATGATTTTAAAACAAATTCTAAATATATCATGATTCACAAATATTTTCTTTGTCATCAATTTTCAATTCATGATAAAGGATATACAACCAAGAATCATGATATATAAAAACCATAGCATTCTCATAGATCAAGTCATGATTCAATTATTCATCATAAAGCAAATTTCATTTATATCAAATATTAAATTTACCACACAAGGCAAAGAAATCATGTCACTTCTAGGATATAATATCAAAACTCAAAAAGAACATGATTCATTTGAGAATGGATAGCACAAAGAGCACCGTGATTCATGCATAAGATTTTTCATCAAGATCACATTTCAAAAGAATCAAGATATCAAGTTCACGAATTCATAAAAATTCAAGTATTGAATTCTGAGAAATCAAAAGAAAAGATACATTTCATTTAAAGAGTTTTCTTTTGATAAAATAGAAGGAGCTTGGTAAACGATCTTGATTTATAAAGAACTTCAAGTTATAATTTGTAAGATCATAATTTCAATAAAATATCTTTATAGAAAAATAAAATCTTTTAGAGCTTGATTCAAGTAACATCTCAAAAAGTCATGATTCCAAGAGATCAAGAGAAGAGTCATGAGTAAAAGTTTAAATTCAATTCATCAACTTCAAGCCCTTCATCAAAATTACTTTTGAGATTCATACAAGGTCATTAATGAATTCATCACTTGTCTTTCATCAAAAATAAAAAATTTCAAGAATCATATATTTCACTTTTTATGAATTGCATTTATTTCATATAAACATGCCTTTGCCCCCTTTTATGTTGAATAGAAACAAGCATGAATGTTCAAGACATAAAGGCTAAATCTTATAAAGTAAATTGTCAAGCATGATTTTAAATATTCATTTTGAAGCTATGATAAAAAGAGTAAGTCAAAGATTGAATCATCTAATGTCATGAATTCCAAAAGATATCTCAAGTTATCAACAACACAATAAAAGGATATTTCAAAAGACATATCGATCGTGATTCATTTGTATCATTTTATTCGAATTCATGATTCATTTTTAAAATGTATCTCACATCATAAATATGAATCAAGCATTTATCAAATCTGAAATCATCCTCAAAATTATATTCAATAAATTCATACATGACAAGCATAGATTTATTGAAATTCCTATAGAAAAATCGATAAGATTGAGATAGAGAATTGCATTTTGTTTTTATATGTGATTTGCTTCTTATAACCATGCTTTTTCCCAATAAAAACAAATATCAAAATTCAAAATGAAAAGACAAATTTTGTCATAAAGATCATTGAATCACATTAAGCATGTGGCATTTTCCAAAAGATTCGATTCAAGATATTCACATGGATTCATCAAAACCGAAGACTTTAGAGATAGAAAAATTTTCAAGATCATGCATTTTCTTTTCATGATTTACATCATGTAAGCATGTCTTTGTCTATAATAAAAATGAGTATCACATTTAAGAGTGAAAAGACAAATTTATTAAAACAAATCATTAAGCATGATTCCATAACTTTTAAGTATGATAACATCCTTTTAATATTTTTATTTCATCATTATCAAGAATAATTTCATAAGGTGTGCACAAGTCTTTTATGAAAATATGTTTCAACATTTAAAAAATGAGACATATGTTTTGTCATAAAACCGTCAAGACCAAATACATAAAAAATGATAGCACATTTTCAATTTTTATGTAAAAGGCCATGCATTATGTTGAAAGCAAAATCATCAATATGCTTGCTACTATCTTTAATCACATTTGGTATGCAAGCATTATCATGAAACATGCCATTATCATGATGATGCATTTTTTTGTATAACAAACAATGCATATTGTTTTGAAAACAAGATCAACATGAATTCATCATGATCATACATTTTTTTTTTTACATGTTTCGTTTTAGGTTGAGTATGTTCAAGAGATGTTTATGAAAGTGTCAAGCATCATGTTTAGAGACAATGTAAAACATCAAGATACACATGCATGGGTTAATCCTTTTAGGTGTACAAACATTATCACTTTTAAATCATACAATTATTATTCATTTTTTTTAATTTTCAAAAATTACTAGAAAGAAAAAGCATAACAAAAAAATTCCTACCAACTATATCAAGCAACTCATGAAAGGATCATGTAATTTCAAAATAAGGTGAAAGCATTTCGGGTGAGCTACTTACCTCGTTGTCGAAAACCATCAAAGCGTAGTTTGCATCTTCATCTTTGTTACGCACTTTCCTCTTCTTCAATTTTGTATACTCATCTTTGGAGCGTTCCAGTTTCTTGCGTTCATAGCAAGAGTTGGTGTTCTTTTCATTTGTGTTCTTTAATTCTTGTTTAATGAACTTTTTAAATTTTAAAGTTAAATATTCAATGTCCTCAACATTGTCCTCATCACTTGAGTCATCACTTAAGTGACATTTTATAGTCCAAAGTGTCAAATCCTTCCTGTTCTTTAGAAGGTGGTTCATATGTTCATCATGTTCAACATGTTCTAAGAAACTCATTTCATATGTCATTAAGGATCCAATGAGTTCTTCAATAGAATAATCATTTAAATCTTTAGTTTTTTGTATAGTTGTTATTTTACAATCTCATCTTTATGGATGGGATCTTAAGATCTTGTTAGTGAGTTCAAAATTTAAAAAATATTTACTAAGATTTTTTAAGCTATTGACGACATCCGTGAAGCGGGTGTACATGTCGTCGATAGACTCACTTGGTGTCATTTGGAAGAGCTCAAAATCATGCAATAAGAGGTTTATTTTTGAGTCTTTAACTCTACTAGTTCCCTCGTGTGTGATTTCATGTGTCCGCCAAATATAGAAAGCTGTTTCGCACATAGAAATCTGATTGAACCCATTTTTGTCTAAAGCACAAAATAAGGCATTCATAGCCTTTGCATTTAAAGAAAAAGATTTTTTCTCTAAGTCCGACCATTCGTTCATCGATTTAGAGGAAGATTGAAAGCTGTTTTCAATAATATTCCATAAGTTTAAATCTTGAGAAATCAAGAAAATTCTCATTCGAGTTTTCCAATATGTGTAGTCCGAACCGTTAAAGAACGATGAACGAACAATCGAAAAACCCTCTTGAAGGCCATTAAGAGTCATTTCTCACGGGTGTGAATCCGAAAGAGAAATAATGAGGCTCTGATACCAATTATTAGGGATCAAGTGGTACTAAGAGGGGGGGTGAATTAGTGCAGCGATTAAGAATAATAAATTCGGTGAATTAAAACTGCTTTTGAAAACTTCGTACGTTGAAAATTATGCTTCGATTAAATCCTAAATGAAAGATGCTTTAGAAGTAAATTGATTCATAAGAAGGAGATGAAAAGGTAGAGCATCAAAGTGAAGATAGTTTGTAGTAAAGTAAATTGTAAGAATATTAGCACAAACCGATTTATAGTGGTTCGGTCATACGACCTACATCCACTCCCGATTCCTCTTCACTTGAGACCATCGGCGTTTCTACTAGCTATCCTCCTTCCAATGGGTGAGGAACAACTCCCTTATAGCTCTCTCCTTTTGACAGGCTTAGGAGATAACCCTTACAAGGCCTCTCAACCCTCTCTAAGGCTAGATCACACTTTAGAATAAGAGGGAAGGTTTTGACACAATTTCAACAAAGTTTTTCCTTCTTCTTTCTCAGTTTTTATATGTGTTTGATCCATGGATGAGAGGGGTATTTATAGGCCTTAAGAGGATTCAAATTTGGAGCTAAAATTTGAATCACTTTTGGTTTTTCCAGTGTTAGCGGTGCCACCGCCTGTCAATTTGACACTGACAGTGCATTGGGCGGTGCCACTGCCTGGGCTCTCGGGTACTAGGCGGTGCCACCGCTTGGGCTCTTGGGTCCTGGGTGGTGCCACTGCCCAGTCTGGGTGGTGCCACTGCCCAGGTGGCATGCCAGACACATTCCAGCTCACTAGTTGGGCCTTAAACTCGGCCTAAACCAATCCGTTATCAGGCCCAATTGACCCCTACTTGGGTTATGGGATTAACACATAATCCTAACCCAAATTAACATGCTAACTATGAAATTAATGACATATCCTAAGCTATTACAAAGTCTGACAAGTCAAGACTTCTTCCGGTGACCTTCCGGTGAACTTCTAGCGGTCTTCTAACGAACTCTCAGAAACCATTCTACGGACTCTCGACAAGCTCCTGGACTTCACGATGATCTTGATGAGTTCCAACGAGCTTCTTTGGCAAGCTCCGATCTTTCTTGGCAAGCTCTGTGAACTTTCGACGAACCTTCCAATGAACTTTCGAAAACCCTTCGACAAGCTCCCTACTTGTTCTCGGCCAATTCCGACCGCACTCCCAACGAATCTTCGAACTTTTGTCGAACTCTCGAACTCCCAACAATCCATCACACTTGTCTTCCGACACTTTGTTTCACTTTATGTCTTCATCGTTATTGTAGTTAATCTTACACACACACAAACAAAAACTCTATTTCGATCTAGATAGTTATTACAATGCGAATTAACATTCAGTTGCTTGGCACATCATTGGTCGGCGCTTCATCCGATTCTTCGACGCTTCGTCCTCTCTTGTGTTTTGTTGCCTAATCAGCAGTTGACCTCCGCGCCCCCGATATCCTTGGCGCAACACGCTCTTCTTGTCCCGATGCCCAACGTCCGAAGCCTTCTGTCGATTATCGACCGGGCCTCCAACTCGACATCCAATATCCTGACGTGATCACCTGGTGTAACGTTAATTCCTCTAGTGTCAACTGTCTAATCCTAATCGATAGTTGACCTGCGTAACTCAAAACGTAGTTAGACCACAAAACATAATCAATTAGTTTCATCATCAAAATCCGAGATTCAATAAATACTAATAATCATAAGCAAAGAGATTGATGCAGCGTGTTACAGGTGTCATCACTCACGTGATTGGCTTGTAGGGCACCTATAACTAGCAATCTCCCACTTGACCTAAAGCTAATCATATACGTGTCTGATCCCCATCAGACCTCTGTGACTCTCAAAGATAATCTGAGTTAATGGCTTTGTAAGTGGATCTGCAATGTTATCTTCGGATGGAACTCTTTCCATTGCTATATCTCTTTGGGCCACGATCTCTCTAATAAGCTCGAACCTCCTCAGAACACTTCTGATGATACCTAGGATCCCTTATTTGAGTAATCACCTCGTAGTTGTCACAGTATAAGGGAATCAGCTCCTCGCTGCTCGGTACGACTCCTAAATCTGTGATGAACTACTTTATCCAAACTCCCTCCTTTACTGACTCTATCATAGCAATGTACTTTGCCTTTGTGGTCAAGTCAGTAGTAGTATATTGCTTGGAACTCTTCCAGCATACTACTCCTCTATTCAAGGTGAACACATATGCTGAATTAGACTTTCTATCATCGACATTGGACTAGAAGCTCGAGTCTATGTAGCCTTCAATCCTAAGGCTACTTTCTCTATATACCAGTAAAAGATCCTTAGTACTTCTCAAGTATTTAAAGATACACTTTATTGCTTTCTAGTACTCTAAGTCTGGATCCATCTAATACTTGCTCGTGACACTCAGAGCATATGCTATATCAGGCCTGGTATATAGCATGACATATATAATAGACCCTATCGCTGAGGCATAGGATATCTATCCATGTGTGTACTTTTTTTTAAGAGTTTTTGGGGACATACTCCTAGAAAATGATAGCCTACGTCTCGTTGGTATGAAACCTCTCTTAGAATTTTTCATGCTAAACCTTTTGACAATGGTGTCTATGTACCTGGATTGGGATAAGCCAAGCATCCTCTTGGATCTATCTCTATAGATATGAATCCCCAATATGTAAGATGCTTCCCCTAAGTCCTTCATGGAGAAGTGTCTAGATGGCCAAGTCTTTATTATGGAGAGCATTCCTACATCATTCTCAATGATCACGATGTCATCTACATACAACACCAAGAAGGTGGTAGTGCTCCCACTTACCTTTCTGTACACACAAAGCTCATCTTCATTCTAACGAAGTCATAAGATTTGGTCGCCTCATCAAATCTTATGTTCCAACTTCAGGAAGCTTGCTTTAGTCCATAGATAGACCTAAGCAACCTGCACACCTTATCTAGATAGTCCTTAGACATGAATTTCTTAAACTATATCATATACACCTCCTCCTCGAGGTTACCATTGAGGAACACAATTTTCATGTCCTTCTACCATATCTCATAATTAAGGTGTGCTACAATAACCAATAGAATTTGGATAGATTTTAGTATGGCTATGGGTGAGAAGGTTTCGTCATAGTCAACATCTTGGCTTTGACGAGACCCCTTAGCCACTAGCTTTGTTTTATAGGTCTCTACCTTTCCATCTACCCTGATCTTCTTCTTGAAGATCCACTTGCAGCCAATGGGTACGATACCCTTGGGTGCATCAACTAGGTTTTAAACCTTGTTAGAGTAAATGGAATCCATCTTTGAATTCATGGCTTCTCGCCACTTCCCAAAGTCTATACTCGTAATAGGCTCCTCATAGGTCTAAGAATCAATATCCTCAACATTCTTTCCTCTGATATGTCCCATATATTTCTCAGGAGGATGGGATACTCTATCGAACCTACGTAAAGTTCAAACTTGTGTGCTAGGTACATGAACAGATTATAGCTATGGAATGATGTTTTAGCTAGGTTCTCTAACCTTGCTCAACTCTATCATACTCCCACTATCTCCACCAAGAATGTGTTCCTTCTCAAGAAATACTACTCTCTTGGCTACAAAGACTTTTTGATCCTCGGGGCGATAGAAATAATACCCACAAGTTTCCTTGAGGTATCCCATGAACTTGTATCGTTCCATTCTGAATTCCAACTTATAAAAATTGTGTCTCTTAACGTTGGCAAGGCAGCCCCAAATCTTAACAACCTTAAGATCGGGCTTCTTCCCTTTCCATATCTCATATGATGTAGGTACTACTGACTTAGTTAGAAATCTGTTCAGAAGGTAAGCTGCGGACTCTATGGTATATCCCCAGAATGAGACGGGTAGGACGGTGAAACTCATCATGGACTACACCATGTCTAACAATGTGCGATTCCTCCTTCAAATAACCATTAAGCTAGGGTGTAAAAGGAGGTGTTGTTATGACTCTAGCTAGGAGAGTCCTAATTCTGTTAGGACTCTAGCTAGTAGAGTCCTAATTCAAATTTCATTAAGGGGGCAAACATGTATATCCCAAGGGCATTTATGTAAATCTTATCTAGCCAACCCCTATTAAAGAGGTGAAGAGGCCAGCTAGGTTAGGATTAGTTTGGAGGTTGCTTCTTAGAGGAGGAGTCCTATTAGAAGTAGGAGTTGATTAGAAGTAGGGGTCTTGGGTAGGAGTCCTATTAGGAGTTGGGGTTTAGAAGCCCTATAAATAGTCATATATTCATCTTCTTTTCATCATGAATAGATCAATCCTTTTAGTAGCCTTTGAGCAGCAACTTGGAGGAAGGAACCCCTCTAGAGTTCCAAGGAACCCCTAAAGAGATCAACCCCAAGGTTAGAATCCACAAGAGTTCTAACACTTAGTATCAGAGTAGCATTCTTGGTGTCTCACTGCCCTTCCATAGCCATCCATCAGCCCTTCATAGCCGCCCAAATTAATTTCCACAATTGCTTAAAAGATCATCGCCGAATTTTACTGTCATCTCCACCACCATGGATCATCCTTTGATTTCCCCGTGAATTGCACCAGGTTCTGATTTCTTATCTTACTGCTACTGTAATTTAGTTATCCTTATTTAAAAAATCTAAAAAAATTATTCCTATATTACTGCATAAACTTTTCATAATAAAGTTTTCATCTCTACAATGAAAGATGCACTGCAGAATTCCAACCGCATAAGCACTATTTGTTTGATCTTGCTATTGTGTTTCTTCTATTCAAATCTCTACAAAATTTTTATGATGGCTTTGACACTTCCTAACAGTAGATTCCCCTTTGGTTTCATTGAAAAAATCTCAATATAAACCACTGATCTTTTACATCCAAGCTGCTATATACTTTAGACGTAAAAATCTGCTATAGTACCTTTTCGTGATCCTCAATTTTACTAAACCTTTTGCTGTCATTTTCTTCTACAAAATTTTTAACAGTATTATGTCTCTCTTATCAGTAGATTTCCTTTGAGTTTTACTTGAATCTCTATTGTGAATTGCTGGAAACAATTGCATCCTTACTACTAGAATTTTTTCTATGAAAAATCTAGTGCTACACCTATCCTTTTTCTTCTCCGTAACCTACCAAACCCTAGCCACCTTGCTGCCACCAACTAAGATGTCTTTAGGGCATCCCTCTAGCCCTAAGATGCAGCCATCATAACCTATTTTCATAACCCTAATAGCATTAAAAATTATAGCCCAAAACAATAAACCATTACAGCCGAACCCTTCTATCACCGATCTATTGTCTGAACCTTCCACCACCCCATGCCATTAACCCATCAACAAAAAAAAGACAAGGACATCTCTAATCTAGAGACATATGCTATGGCTTCTCAAGATCCAATTGATGCCAAATTTGAAATATTGGAATCTCAGATTGAATCACAGCTTAAATCACGCTAGGAGAACAAATTACGCGCTTTGTTTATAGAATTCAGAATTGGACAACCATCGAGTCTAACCAAATTTCAATGAGGAGAGAGTTCAGAGAGGCCTCTAGAGAAGGAGGGATAGCCCTCGATCATGCTTCAACCACACATGAGGGTGGACTTCCCGTGATGGGAAGGAGACCCGACGGGGTGGATTTCGCGCGCCGAACGTTACTTTCATTACTACCAAACGACGGATGATGCTATGGTAGAAATTGCTATCAACCACCTTGAAGGAGATGCTATTCAATGGTACAATTGGCTGGAATACAATCATGGGGCTCCAACGTAGAATCAATTTAAGAACACACTACTGAACCGTTTTAGACCTACGGAGTATGAAAATATCGATGGCCAACTCACAAAAATTCAACAAACCTTTACGATTCAAGAGTACCAAACTAAGTTTAAGAAGCTATCCTACCTTGCTCATGGTTGGACTAACTATCAATTGTTAAGAATATTCATCGAAGGACTCAAGCCAGAGATAAAAGGGGAGGTTAAGGCACGACAGCCCCGTACCGTGATGGCTGCGATTTCTTTCGCCCGAATACAAGAAGAACGGCTCAACCAAGATGCTAAGAGGATGAGAACCTCTCCTAGGCCCATGGCATATAAATCTCCTTCTGCTCTCAGCCATCCTTCCCTGCCAAAAAAATTGACAAGAGAAGAACTATGTGACCGATCAGCAAAGGGTCTTTGTTAGCATTACGACAAGCCGTGGAACCGTAATCATCGCTGCAAAAGGGGCCACCTCCTACTAATTGAATCTCTTGAAAATATGGAGGAGGAGTTCTAGGAGCATGTGGAAGAGGTCACGAATGAAGAACAGCAGCCGGTTGATATTACGATGCATGCCCTTGCCGGTTATGCAAACCCGCAAACGATGAAAGTGGGAGGACTTCTAAAGCAACAACCGATCACCATTCTTTTTGACACCGGGAGCACTAATAATTTTATGAACAGCAAGGTTACTGTTTAGATGGCCTTACCTATTAAGAATTACAGTAGGTTTGATGTTAAGGTTGCCAACGGATAAATTTTGAAATATCATCATAGGTGCCCGCGGGTGAAACTGTTGCTGCAAGACCAAAAGATAATTATAGATTTCTTCCTCCTCCCTCTTGATGATTATGAGGCTGTGCTTAACATCGAATGGCTGATGACATTAGGTGATATTTTTTATCATTTTTTGAAACTAATTATGAAATTTTATAGTAAAGGGAAACAAGTGATACTGCACGGGAAACATGGGGGCGACGTAACGATGATTTGCACACAACGAATGGAGAAAGTTTTGCACAAAGCATGCAGTGGCTTTTTAGATCCAAACCTACTTCCCTTGCTTGCTAAATTTTTAGATATATTTGACGAACCGCGCAGCCTACCTCCTACCCACCGGTATGATCATCGTATACTGATTCTTCCAAGCAAACCTCCAGTAAATACTCGGCTATATCGATATCCACATCTCCAAAATGATGAAATAGAAAGGATTATAAAAGAGATGCTTGAAACATAAGTTATTCGGCCAAGTTGCAACCCCTACAATTCACCGGTGCTCCTTGTATGAAAGAAGGACAAAACATGGTGAATGTGCATTGATTATCGAGCTCTCAATAGCATAACTATTAAGGACAAGTACCCTATTCCAGTAGTAGATGAATTGCTTGATGAATTAAAGGGAGCATGAGTCTTCACAAAGTTGGACCTTCAATCTAGGTATCATCAAATACGAGTGTGTGAAGAAGACATACTGAAAACCGACCTTCGAATGCACAACGGCCACTACGAATTTCTAGTAATGCCCTTTGATCTCACCAATGCTCCCTCCACCTTCCAGATCCTTATGAATAATATTTTTCATGGTTATCTTCATAAGTTTGTGCTGATTTTTTTTGACGATATCCTTATTTACAGCTCTTCTCTTGAAAGTCATTTTCAGCACTTACGACTTATTTTGATGATTTTACGAGAACATATTCTTTTTGTCAAAAAATTGAAATGCAACTTTCTTCAATAAAAGGTGGAATATCTTGGGTATATCATAACAAAGGAAGGTGCAGCGGTGGACCCCTCCAAAATTGAAGCAATGCAAAACTAGCCAACCCCAAGAAACATAAAATCGCTGCGTGGCTTTCTCGGTTTAACAGGCTACTACCGTAAGTTCATGAAAAACTATGAAAAGATCAGTGTAACCCTTACTTTCTTGCTGAAAAAATATACTTTCCAATAGTCAGACAAAGCCACCATCGCCTTCGACGAACTTAAAGTCGTAATGACGACAACGCTCATACTAGTGCCGCCCGACTTCAGCATGACTTTTATTATTGAAGTTGATGCCTTCGGAGTCAGAATTGGTACTATACTAATGCAAGATGGTCTTTCCCTCGCTTATACCAATAAGGCATTATCTCCTTTCCATCTCAAGATGACTATTTATGACAAGGAGATGCTCACGATTGTCCATGCGGTAGCCAAATAGAGACCGTACATGATCGGGCGATGTTTTCAAATCAAGACTGACCATAAAAGCCTAAAATATTTCTTGAAGCAGAAAATATCTTCCCTCGAGCAGCAAAAATGGGTAATAAAGCTTCTTGGATATGATTATGAAATAACTTACAAAAAGGGGAAAGAGAATGTTATCGCAAATGCACTTTCGCGGTTACCCGAGCAAGCTAAATTTTTAGTCATTTCACTTCCGATCAACGACTTCCTTGAGGATATTAGGAGGTAATGGAAAGATGATCTAGAGAATAGTAAGATCATAAAAAAAATTGGAGGAAGCATCAAGCTCTGTGGCACATTACAGTTGCGACTCAAAAGACTTACGCTATAAGGGACGCATTATGCTTATGCCAAATTCTACTTGCATAAAAATCATCCTTCAAGAGATGCATTCCACACCTATGGCCAGGCACTCTGGGTTCCTTAGAACCTATAAGAGAATTAAGTAAAATTTTTATTGGGTAGGGATGAAAAATATTATTGCTGAATTTGTAGCACAATGTGATGTATGTCAACAACATAAAGGTGAGATAGTGGCAAGTCTCAAAAAGTTGCAATCTCTACCCATCCCAGACTCAATATAGACTGATATATTAATGGACTTCATCGAAGGGCTTCCCTCATCACAAGGAAAAGGTATAATTTTTGTCATGGTTGACCGCCTTACAAAGTATGCTCACTTTTGTACTGTTCGTAATCCCTACACTGCTTCTAGTATTGCTCAAATCTTTATAGAGAATATTATAAAATTGCATTGGATGCTGAGATCTATTGTAAGTGATCGTGATAGGGTCTTCACAAGCAAATTTTGGATAGAATTATTCCAGATGCATGGCACTAAATTGAAAACAAGTATGGCATATCACCCACAAACCGACAACCAGACTAAAGTGGTGAATAGGTGCTTGGAGACATACCTCAAATGCTTCACTAGTGATCAGCCAAAAGAGTGGACAAAGTGGCTTTCCTGGGCTGAGTGGTGGTATAATACAACTTATCATCTATCCATAAAATGTACTCCCTATAAGGCTATGTATGGCCGACCTCCCCCTGTAATCCCAAAATATGTGTTGGGCACCTCTAAAGTAGCACAAGTAGATAGGGAACTACAAGACAGAGATAAAATGCTCAAGTTGCTAAAAGATAATTTTACTACAGCTCAAGCAAGGATGAAACAACAATATGATCAACACAAAGGCAAAAGAGAATTTTCAGTAGGAGATTGGGTCTTTCTATGACTCCAGCCGTACAAGCAAACATCAATCCAGACGAGATTATCTATGAAGCTTTCACCTCAATTCTATGGACACTACTAGATTTTGGAGTGCATCGGAGTAGTAGCAAACATATTGGACTTACACGCCAACTCTCGAATCCATCTAGTCTTCCATGTGTCATATTTGAAGCTCAAGTTGGGACAAAACGAGATAGCCCAAAGCCATCTACCAAATATGACTACCCAAGAAGAGCTCCAAACCCAACCGAGTGTCATTATTGATCGATAGATTGTGACTCGATGACGATAACCTATTGATGTTGAATCTCGGATTTTGATGATGAAACTAATTGAGTGTGATTTGTGGTCTAACTGCATGTTGAGTTACGCAGGTCTACTATCAATTAGGATTAGACAGTTGACACTAGAGGAATTGACGTTGCACCGAAGGTGATCACGTCAGGATATTGGATGTCGAGCCGGAGGTTCGGTCGACTATCGGCAAGAGGCTTCGTACATCGGGCATCGGGCCAAGAAGAGCATGTTACGCCAAGGATATCGGGATTGCGCAGGTCAATCACCGATTAGGCAACGGACCGCAAGAGAGGATGATGTGCCGAAGGAACGGACGAAGCACCGACCAATGACGTGCCGGGCAACTGAATGTCAATTCATATTGTAATAACTGTCTAGATCGAAGTAGAGTGTTTGTTGTTTGTGTGCAGGAGTAACTACGATAAGGATGAAGACGTAAAGCGAAACAAAGGGTCGAAGTCAAGTGCAATGGATCATTGGGAGTTCGAGTGTTCGATGGAAGTCTGAAGATTCGTTGGGAGTGCTGTCGGAACTGGCCGAGAACGAGTAGGGAGCTTGCCGAAGGGTTTTCGGAAGTTCGCCGGGAGGTTCGTCGGAAGTTCGCGGAGCTTGCCAAGAAAGATCGAAGCTTGCCAAAGAAGCTCGGGGGAACTCACCAAAATCATCGTGGAGTCCGAGAGCTTGCTGGGAGTCCACAGGATGGTTTCCGAGGGATCGTCGGAAGACCGCCGGAAGTTCGCCGGAAGCTCGACGGAAGAAGACTTGACTTGCGAACTTTGTAACAGCTTAGGAATGTCTTTAAGTTCGTAGTTTGCACATGAGTAGGGCAACGATTTAGAAAAAATCCTAACTAAATTCAGTGGGGGCCAACCGGGCCTCTATTGGGCCGAGTTGGGCCTTAAAACAGGGCCCATTCAGCCTTGGTTGAATGGGGGCAGTGAACCACCCGCCTGGGCGGTAGCAGCCATCATGTGGCCGGCTACTATAGCAGTGCTGGCTACTATAGTAGGCACTAAACTATCAGTAGCGGCGGTAGCACCGCTGGGTGTGTCGATCTACTAGGACCGACAAAGAAAAAACTCAAAAGATTCAAATTTTCTGCTCCAAGTTTGGGCTCCAAATTTGAATCACTTTGAGGCTTATAAATACCCCTTCTTTCTCAGCTGAAAGGAGAACCCTTTTGAGAAGTTAGAATCTTAGTTTTAAGTCTTGAAAAGTCTTATTCTTGCTAAGTGTTCACCTCATTCTTCTTGTGAAATCTTGTAAGAGTGTGAACCACTTGTAAAGGGTTGTAAGAGGGGTATTTGATCCTTTCCCTACAAAGGATTTGGTAGTGGAAGAAGGGAGCCTCATCGGAGAAGGCTTTGGAAGTGGATGTAGGTCACTTTGACCGAACCACTATACATCGCTGCGTCTTGATTGTGTGAGTGTTTAAATTTCTGTTTTATCTCTTTACTTTGCTGCAAGCCTTTACTTTACATACTCCACTTCCTTTTCATCTTCGTACGCATGCTTTAAAGTTAAAACGCAATCTTTCCAGGTTCAAACGAAACGTTGCTTTCATTGTACGAAGTTTCCGAAGCTTGTTTTAAATCACTGAAAAATCTATCGTTTTATCCATTGCACTAATTCACCCCCCCCCCTCTGCTCGATCCCTAACAATTGAATCTCAAATTTTTATGATGAAACTAATGTTAGGGATCGAGTGGTACTAAGAGGGGGGGTGAATTAGTGCAGCGGATAAAACTGAATAAAACTTAAAAACCGATTCCGGAGATTTACTTTAGAACTTGATTGAAAGAGACTTTAACTTGAAAATATTCAGGTAAGTGCAGTTTGAAGTAGGAGAAGAAATCCGATCAGTTTGCAGCTTAAGAAATTTACGATGCAGAATTTAAGTACTACACAAAGCAAGTAACGCAGCGATGTATAGTGGTTCGGTCAAATGACCACGTCCACTCTTGAAGCCTCCTCCAATGAGGCTCCCAACTTCCACTACCAAGTCTCTTGAAGGAGAAGGACCAAATACCCCTTTAGCCTTTTACAAATGGTTCCCTCTCTTACAGGATTTTTACAAGGAGAAGAAAGGAGGAGAACACTTGAGCAAATGAAAGCAGAAATTTGCTATAGCTTAGACTCAATTCTAACATGCAAAAGGTCTAACAACCACTAGAAATAAAGGAGTATTTATAGGGAAATTTTGAGATTCAAAAATCCCGCTCAAAGAGGTCTCGTCAGAAATTTGGATTGAGGCGGATTATCTTGCCTGGCAGCTGGGTGTGATACTACGCTGCAAGGTGTCGATGTCTTTGGCGGTACTACCGCTGGCATTGGCGGTACTACCGCTGCATTGGCGGTACTACCGCGACATAGGTGGTTGCAACCACCTGAGGTACCACCGCTCACTGAGGCGGTATGCAGCAAGATGTTTCGATGATCCGGTACTATAGCCCGCCAGACTCTGACGATGCATGCGTAGCATGCATGCTCAGAAGCTAGTTCGGTTTGGGCCAAAATTTTGGCCCAAACTCATCTAATTAAGGCCCAATGGGCCCCACTTTGGGTTATCTAATCTTAACCCAAAATACGTGCTAACTATGAATTTTAAAGCGTTTCCTAAGCTATTACAAAGTCCACATGACAACTTCTTTCGGGTGAGCTTCCGGTCAACTTCCGACGGTCTTCCGGCGAACCTTCGGAAACTATTCCGCGGACTCACAAAGCAAGCTCTCGGACTTCACGATGATCTTGGCGAGTTCCCCGAGCTTCTTTGGCAAGCTCCGATCTTTCTTGGTAAGCTCGTGAACTTCGACGAACCTCTAGCCAACTTCGAAAACCCTTCGGCAAGCTCCTACTCGTTCTCGGCCGGAAGAACGCTCCTAACGAATCTTCGGACTTCCGTTGAACACTGAACTCCCAACGATTCATCACACTTGTCTTGGCCCTTTGAGCTTTATGTCTTCATCCCTATCGTAGTCACTCTTGCACAAACAAACACCAAAAATTTACTTGATCTGACAAGTTATTATAGCGAATTGACATTGATTGCCGGCACATCATTGGTGCGCCGTCCGATCCTTCAAGCACATCGCCCTCTTAGCGGCTTGTTGCCCATCGGCGGTTGACCTCCGCAACCTCGATATCCATGGCGCAACTCCGCGCTTCTTGGCCCGATGCTCGACGTGCGAAGCCTCCTCGCCGATAGTCGGCCGAACCTCGCTCGACATCAATATCGACGTGATCACCTCGCAACGCCAATTCCTCTAGTAATCAATCGTCAATCGATCGAGTAGATCTGCGTAACTCAAAAGCGTAGTTAAACAATAAACCACAATCAATTAGTTTCATCATCAAAATCTGAGATTCAACAACTAATTGATTGTATTTTATTGTCTAACTGTGTTTTGAGTTACGTAGGTCTACTATCGATCAGGATTAGACAATTGGCATTTGAGGAATTGACGTTGAGCCGGAAGTGATCACGTCAAGATATTGGATGTCGAGCCGGAGGTTCGATCAACAATCAGCAGAAGGCTTCGTACACTGGGCATCGGGCCAAGAAGAGTGGAGTTGCGCTAAGGACATTGGGGTTACGGAGGTCAACTGTTGATTGGGCAACAAGCCGCAAGAGAGGATGATGCACCGAAGAATCGAACGAAGCGCTGACCAATGATGTGCCGAGCAACTAAATGTCAATTCGCGTTGTAATAATTGTCTAGATCGAAGTAAAGTTTTATTTATGTGTGTGCAGGATTAACTACGATAATCATGAAAGACATAAAGCGAAATAAAGTACCGGAAGACAAGTGTGATGGATCGGTGGGAGTTCAAGAGTTCGACAGAATTTCGAAGATTCATTGGGAGTGCTGCCGGAACTGGCCGAGAACGAGCAGGGAGCTTACCGAAGGGTTTTCGGAAGTTCGCCAGAAGGTTCATCAGAAGTTCATGGAGCTTGCCAAAGAAGCTCGTTGGAACTCGCCAAGACCATCGTGAAGTCCAGGAGCTTATCGGGAGTCAGTAGAATGGTTTCCGAGGGTTCATTGGAAGACTGCCGGAAGCTCACCGGAAGAAGTCTTGACTTGTCAAACTTTAAAATAGCTTAAGAAATGCCTTTAATTTCGTAGTTAGCATGTTAATTTAGGTTAGGATTAGGTGTTAATCCTATAACCCAAGTATGGCCCATTGGGCCTTGTTTCAAACTGGTTTGGGCCGAGTTTAAGGCCCAAACCAGTGTGTTGAAAAGAGCTGGGCGGTGGCACCACCCATTGGCCGAGAGCCTGGGTGGTGGCACCACCCATTGGGCGAGAGCCCGGGTGGTGGCACTGCCTATTAGTCGAGAGCCCGGGCGGTGCCACCGCCCAATACCGCCAGAATCCCGAAAACCAAGGTGATTTAAATTTGGGCTCCAAATTTGAATCCTCTTGAGGCCTATAAATACCCCTCTCATTCATGGTTGAAAGGGGGTCTAGAACTGAAAATGAAAAAGGGAAAACTCTTGTCAAAATCTTCCCTCTAAGCTTTAAGTGTGTTTTAGTCTAAGAGAGGGGTGAGAGGCCCTGTAAGGGTTACCTCCTAAGCCCATCAAAAGAAGAGAGCTGTAAGAGAGTTGATCCTCTCTCGTTAGAAGGAGGATAGCTAGTGGAAAAGTCAGTGGCCTCAAGTGAAGAGGAATCGGGAGTGGACGTAAGTCGTATGACCGAACCACTATAAATCAGTTTGCGTTTATCTTATTGTCATTTACATTACTGCAAACCATCTTCACTTTGATGCTCTACTTCGTTGTCTCCTTCTTACGTATTCCTTCAAGTTAAAATGCAATCAAAACGGTTTCAAATGAAACATTGCTTTCAATAGTAAGAAGTTTTCCGAACTTGTTTTAAATCGCCGAAAGTTTATCGTTCTTTATCGCTGCACTAATTCACCCCCCCCCCTCTTAGTGCCACTCGATCCCTAACAATTGGTATCAGAGTCTTGTTATTTCTCTTTTGAATTCACACCCACGAGAAATGACTCTTAATGGCTTTCAAGAGGGTTTTTCGATTGTTCGTCCACCGTTCTTTAACGGTTCGGACTACACATATTGAAAAACTCGAATGAGAGTTTTCTTGATTTCTCAAGATTTAAACTTATGGAATGTTATTGAAAACGGCTTTCAACTTTCCTCTAAACCGACGAACGAATGGTCGGACTTAGAGAAAAAATCTTTTTCTTTAAATGCAAAGGGTATGAATACCTTATTTTGTGCTTTGGACATGAACGAGTTCAATCGGATTTTTATGTGCGAAATGGCTTTTGAGATTTAGCGAACACTTGAAATCACACACTAGGGAACTAGTAGAGTCAAAGACTCGAAAGTAAACCTCTTATTGCATGATTTTGAACTTTTTTGAATGAAACCAAGCGAGACTATAGGTGACATGTATACCCATTTCACGGATGTTGTCAATAGCCTAAGAGCTCTTGGTAAATATTTTTTAGATTTTGAACTCATAAACAAGATCTTTAGATCCCTTCCAAAAAGGTGGGATCCTAAAATAACCGCAATACAAGAGGCTAAAGATTTAAATAATTTACCTATTGAAGAACTAATTGGCTCACTAATGACATATGAAATGAGCCTCCTAGAACATTTTAAACTAATTGAACACATGAACCACCTTCCAAAGAACAGGAAGGATTTAAAACTTCAGACAAATGAATACCACTTGAGTGATGACTCAAGTGATGAGGACATTGAACACATAACAATGAATGTTAACAAGTTCAATAAACAAAAATTAAAAAATATAAATGAACTTGAATGGAGAAAGATGCCAAAGGAGAAGAAGAAGACTTGCAAAGAAGAATCAAGTAAAGAAGAGGCGAATTGGGCTTTGACGGGCTTCAACTACAAGGTAAGCAACTTAACTCCCTTGAATTATTTTGAAATTACATGATGTTTTTCATGAGTGCTTAATTTAGTTAGTAGGAAATAAAAATTATTTTAAAAAATTATACTATGTTTTTCCTTCTAGAAATTTTCAAAAATTAAAAATTTATACGATGATTGCATGATAATGCTTAAAACGTCAAATCTTTTGTGAATGATAATTCTTGTACAAGAAAAATTCCATGTATGCTTTCCGTATCGATTTTCGACTTTAAACATCATGCACATCTATGTATGTTATTCTTGAAAGTGTTTTGATGATGGATGTTTGTATCATGCTTATGATTTGAAAACCTCTATATTGGATTAATGGGTCTTAATTGTTTTTATGATGAAATCATTTCTAAATATAATGATGCTTTCGATTTAAAATAAGATGCATTATTTTTTACACAAAAAAATCAATTATCATGATAATCGCATAATTCATGATAATGTTAGGGATCGAGCGGCACTAAGAGGGGGGGTGAATTAGTGCAGCGGATAAAACGATAGATTTTCAGCGATTTAAAACAAGCTTTGGAAACTTCGTACGAATGAATGCAACCTTTCGTTTGAACCCGGAAAGATTGTATTTTAACTTTAAAGCATACGTAATATGATGATAAGGACGTTGAGTAAATAAGGCAGTAAGTAAAAATGGTTTGCAGCAAAGTAAATAGCAAGAACGTAAATGCAAACCAGATTTTTATAGTGGTTCGGTCATCCGACCTATATCCACTTCTGATTCCTCTTCGCTTGAGGACACCGGCTTTCCACTAGCTTTTCTCCTTCCAATGGGCGAGGAAGAACTCCCTTGCAACACCTCTTCTTTTGATGGGCTTAGACGATAACCCTTATAAAGCTCTCACCCCTCTCTTGAACAAGAAAACACTTAAGAGTAAGAGGGAAGTTTTTGACACTATTTCAGTAGAGTTTTCCCTCAAGATTTTCACTCTTCTTGCTGCACTTTGAACCTGCAAAAGAGGAGAATTTATAGAGCTCAAGAGGATTCAAATTTGGGCTCCAAATTTAAATTTTTTGAGTTTCCCGGTGCTAGGCGGTGCTATCGCCTGTCAGAGGCGGTGCTACGCCGCACAAATGTCAGGATCGACACAAAGAAAGGGTGCTACGCTTTGCACGAGAAGCGGCAGTGCTACGCACTTTGCTACGATGGTCGGCGGTGCTACCGCTGCTACGAAGAACGACTACGATCGGCTATAGTGCCATGCTATAGTACCATGCACGTAGCATGCGTTGGTGCTGTTTGGGCCAAAAACTTTGGCCCAAACTAAGGCCCAATGGCCCCTACTTCAGGTTAAAGGATTAACCCCTAATCCTAACCTAAATTAATGTGCTAACTACGAAATTAAAGACATTCCTAAGCTATTACAAAGTTCGCAAGTCAAGTCTGCTTCCGTCGAGCTTCCGACGAACTTCCGGCGGTCTTCCGACGATCCCTCGGAAACCATCCTGCGGACTCCCAGCAAGCTCTCGAACTCCACGATGATCTTGGCGAGTTCCCCCGAGCTTCTTTGGCAAGCTCCGATCTTTCTTGGCAAGCTCCGTGAACTTCCGACGAACCTCCCGGCAAACTTCCAAAAACCCTTCGGCAAGCTCCCTACTCATTCTCGGCCAGTTCCGGCAACACTCCTAACGAATCTTCGGACTTCCGTCAAACTCTCAAACTCCCAACGATCCATCGCACTTGACTTCGGCCCTTGATTTCGCTTTACGTCTTCATCCCTTTCGTAGTTACTCCTGCACAAACAAACACCAAACACTCTACTTCGATCTAGACAGTTATTACAACGCGAATTGACATTCAATTGCCCGGTACATCATTGGTCGATGCTTCGTCCGATCCTTCGGCACATCGCCCTCTCTAGCGGCTTATTGCCCAATCAACGGTTGACCTTCGCAACCTCGATATCCATGGCGCAACTCCGCACTTCTTGGCCTGATGCCCGACGTACGAAATCTCCTGCCGATAATCGACCGAATCTCCGGCTCGACATCCAATATACTAACGTGATCACCTCCGGCGCAACGTCAATTCCTCCAGCGTCAACTGTCTAATCCTGATCGATAGTAGACCTGCGTAACTCAAAACGCAGTTAAACAACAAATCACACTCAATTAGTTTCATCATCAAAATCTGAGATTCAACAGTTAATACTTGCACACCAAATATGATTAAAAGATAGAAGCAAGCATATTAATGATTTTATTTTTACTTGAAAATTTGAACATGCTCAACTTAATTGAAACACATAAAAAGGGGGAAAGTAAAATGTATTATCATGATGAATCAAGTCTTTTGCTTAATGATAATCCATATATATATTTTTAATCATTTTTATGACAATTTTTTTTTATGACGTATCATATTTTTGGTCTTGATGACAAAACTTGTGTTTTGATTTTATACATGATACACATATATTCATGTTATGAATCTCTTGAATTATGAAAGAAATTTTGATGATGGTTTGAATGTATGAATCAAAAATCTTTGTCCTTTATTTGACACATGAAATTTCTTGATGACTAAATAATGCTTGAATGAGTTAAAAAGATCGATATCCTGAAAATAAAAGAATTATCATTGGAATTAGAATGATGATATCATGTTGAAGATCTTTTTGATGAAGTTTACCTCTCGCACTTAAACATGGATATTTGCATTGATTTAGCAAAAACTTGAACATACTTTATGAATACAATTTGCATAAAATGAAAATAATAACTATATGTGATGATTTTGGTTTTTGATATATTGCTTAGTCTTTGCATAAAAATCGGAACATGTTCACTTAGATTGAAACTCATAAAAATAGGAAAATATACTATCATGAGGATTTGAAGTTGTTATATCTTGATAACAAACTCATGTTTTGGTTTTAAAATTTGATACTCATCTTTCGAAACATGAGTACACATATATGAAACAAACAACTTAAAATGAAACACATTATCATGATAAATTGAATCTTATGTCTTGAAATAATGTGTTATATTTTTGTCTTGATGGTTTTTTATAATGAAACTTGCCTTTCATTTTTTGAATACTTATTTTGATTTGGCATAAAAAGATAAATGATGAATCCATGTATACTATGTTCATATAAGTCTCTTAAATCTCAAGAATGATTTTGATAATTTGATTATGAGTTTCGAGTTGACAAAATGAGTTTGAATGATTTTATGACTCCTCTCTTGATCTCTTGAAATCATGACTTTAAATTCTTGACTTGAGATATTTTTGTGAATCAAAATACCTTCCTCTATGATTGTTTCTTTTTATCATTTACCAAAGAGGAAACCAATTCAAATCTATGCCATTTATGAATCTCATAAACTATGTTAATGATTTTGATGATTCAAACTTGAATGAGCTTTATCACAATCCAAGTCTTGATATCTTGATATTTGATACTTGGAATTCCTATGCATGAATCAAGTGGTTTTGCACTCCAATGAATCACTTATCGACATTTACGATTGTGATATCTTTTATCCTTCAAATGTGATCTTGTTGGCTTGAAAATGGATGTTTAAAATCATGCTTGATGAGTTGTTTTATGAGATTTTGCCTTTTAAGTCTTGAACTTTCATGCTTATCTCTACTTTACATTAAAAGACAAAGGCATGTTCAAATGAAATTAATCATAAAAAGGGGAAATGTATGATTCTTGAAATTTTTTATTTTCCATGAAAGACAAGTGATAAATTCATTTATGATATTTTGTGAATCACTTGAATTTGAAATGAGATCTTAATGAAAATTCTTATGCATGAATCAAGGTGCTATTTGTGCTATCCATTCTTAAATAAATCATGTTCTTCTTGAGGCTTGATATCATATCCTAGAAATGACATGATTTCTTTGCCTTATGTGATAATTGAAAATTGATATAAAAGAAAATTTGCTTTATGATAAATCCAAGAATCATGACTTGATCTATGAGAATGATATTTTTTATGTATCATGATTCTTGATTGTATATTCTTTATCATGAATTGAAAATTGATGATGAAGAAAATATTTGTGAATCATGATTTTGATTTCTCGGAACTATATATTTAGAATTTGTTTTAAAATCATGATCTTGATCTTGATAAAAAGAATAATTATGAAGCAAGAATGACATCCCTTGGTATTGATCTTTGTTGATTTTTTAATATTGATACCCTTCATGACTTGATTTCTTTAAATTTTTGCCTTATGTGCATCATGTAATAACTAATGTATATTTTGATGCAAATGTATTTGAAAGTGAATGTAAAGAAAACTTTGTATATCCTCCCTTCTTTTTTAGAATGATAAAGGGAGAGAAAAAATTACTAGCATGGAGAAAGAAAACTTACTAGCTTGGATATCACAAGAGAAAGTGGCAAACATAGCTAACTAGAAATTGCAAAAAGACAAAACCTCCATTTCTCAAAATGAGAAGAAAGATATTGCAAAGTTATATTATTTTTTAAACTCATGAGCTTGCATGGTTAAAATGTTGTAAATTTTATAAAAATTACTAGCTCATTGCAAACAAAAAGTTAATATCTTGCAAAGGCAAAACTTACTTACAAAAGAGAAGAATTGAAAGGAAGCTAGCTTACGTATTGCAAAGTATGTTAGCTTGCTTATCATTATTGATTGCTTGCTTATCATCTTTTTTCCTCATATCATGATTTTTAACTCCCTTGAATTCATGGCTTAATATGTTGAAAATTCATGTTACAAATTTGTTATTTTGTCATGATCAAAGTATTGATGTAAAAGATTATTTGTACTCCACTTCTATTTGTCAATCTTGTAACGATTGCAATCTTGTAATCTAAAGAGAAGAAAAGTGCAAACTTGCTGTGATGAATTGCAAGAAGCAAGTGATGGATTGCTATGCTTGGACATCCTTAAAAAACTTTCTATGAATGAATATTGTAAATCTAGCTAGTGTGTTGTAAAACTTGCATATCTTTTAAACTAGCTATAATGTTACTTCTCCTTTTTGTTGATGACATAGGAGGAGAAGTAGATTGATGACTTCATGCATTGAATTGAATATTTTATATATTTGCATGATGAATTGATGATTCTCATAATTTGTGATGAATGTTGCTTAGATTTGAGATAATCCAAGTGTTCTATCAATGGCATATTAATAGGGGGAGTTTAGGTAAACTTTAGTGAGTTATGGTTAACTCCGTTAATCATCAATTAGTTGTCATCATCAAAAAGGGGAAGATTGTTGAATCTCAAATTTTGATGATGAAACTAATTGATTATGTTTTATTGTCTAACTGCATTTTGAGTTACGTAGGTCTACTATCGATCAGGATTAGATAGTTGATGCTGGAAGAATTGACATTGCACTAGAAGTGATCACGTCAGGATATTAGATGTCGAGCCGAAGGTTCGATCGACAATCGATAGAAGGCTTCGTATGTCGAGCATCGGACCAAGAAGAGTAGAGTTGCACCAAGGATATCAGGGTTACAGAGGTCAATCGCCGATTGGGCAACAAGCCGCAAGAGAGGACGATGCGCCGAAGAATCGGACGAAGCACCGACCAATGATGTGGCGGGCAACTAAATGTCAATATGCATTATAATAATTGTCTAGATCAAAGTAGAGTTTCATTTATGTGTGTTCAGGATTAACTACGATAATGATGAAGACATAAAGCCGCCCACTGGCCGAGAGCCTAGGCGGTGGCACCACCCAGTACCGCCAGAATGCCGAAAACCAAGGTGATTCAAATTTGGCCTTCAAATTTGGGTTCCAAATTTGAATCCTCTTAAGGCCTATAAATACCCCTCTCATTCATGGTTGAAAGGGGATCTAGAATTGAAAATGAAAAAGGGAAAACTCTTATCAAAATCTTCCCTCTAAGCTTTAAGTGTGTTCTAGTCCAAGAGAGGGGCGAGAGGCCTTGTAAGGGTTACCTCCTAAGCCCGTCAAAAGGAAAGAGTTGTAAGGGAGTTGATCCTCGCCCGTTGGAAGAAGGATAGCTAGTGGAAAAGCCGGTAGCCTCAAGTGAAGAGGAATCGAGAGTGGACGTAAGTCGTATGACCGAACCATTATAAATCAGTTTGCATTTATCTTATTATCATTTACATTATTGCAAACCATCTTCAGTTTGATGCTCTACTTCGTTGTCTCCTTCTTACATATTCCTTCAAGTTAAAATGCAATCAAAACGGTTTCAAACGAAACGTTGCTTTCAATAGTACGAAGTTTTCCAAACTTATTTTAAATCGCCGAAAGTTTATCGTTCTTTACCGCTGCACTAATTCAAACCCCCCCTCCCCCCTGTTAGTGTCACTCGATCCCTAACATAACCCACTATTAAAGTGCAAATACAATGGGCGAACTTACCAGTAGAAGAAGCCACTTGGGCGAACTATGATGACTTGAAGATCAAATTCCCAAAATTCATGGAGCGTCAGTCTCAAGGACAAGAATAATTTAAAGAGAGCGGGTCTGTTAGAACTCTAGCTATGAGAGTCCTAATTCTATTAGGACTCTAACTCGGAGAGTCCTAATTCAGTTTCACTAAAGGGGACAAACATGTAAATCCTAAGGGTATTCATGTAAATCCTATCTAGCCAACCCCTATTAAAGAAGTGAAGAGACCAGCTAGGTTAGGATTAGTTTAGAGGTTGCTTCTTAGAGAAGGAATCCTATTAGAAGTAGGAGTTGATTAGAAGTAGAGGTCTTAAGTAGGAGTCCTATTATGAGTTGGGGTTTAGAAGCCCTATAAATAGTCATGTATTCACCCTCTTTTCATCATGAATAGATCATCCTTTTAGCAGCCTTTGAGCAGCAACTTGGAAGAAGGAACCCCTATAGAGTTCTAAGGAGGCTGATCACCTAAAGAGATCAACCCCAAGCTCAAAATCTGCAAGGGTTCTAACAGGTGTCCATTGGGACAGAATCCCATAGTCCTTGAGAAATTGAGTGAACTCTATACTCAAGTACTCACCTTCTCGATCTGATCGAAGAGTCTTAATACTCTTTCCAATCTGAATCTCTACTTCATTCTAATACTCCCTAAATTTCTCGAAGGCTTCAGACTTATACTTCATCAAGTACACATGTCCGTACCTAGAGAAATCATCAGTGAAAGTAATGAAGTAGGAATAATCACCTACGGCCTGAGTTGATATGGGACCACATACATCACTATGTATCAATGGCTTTCTCTCCAATTCCACTAAATTGAGAATCGGTCATCTTTCCATAAAAGCATGGTTCACAAGTCATATATGACTCATAGTCAAATGGATTCAGGTATTCATCTGTCAGCAACTTTTGAATCCTTCCCTCATGGATATGACCTAGCCTACAATATCATAGGTATACACTATTCACCTTATCTCATTTCCTCCTGGACTCAGTCACACTCATGATATGTGGAGTAGTTTCTAACATAATCAAACTATTATGCAATGTTCCTCTCGTGATGATCTTATCATCCTCAATAGTTGAACAACTATTGTTCTCAAAAACTACTTTATAATCATTCAATGTCAAACATAAAATGGAAATAATATTTTTGATGATAGAGAGAACAAAATAACATGCATCTAATGCAATAGTAGCTCCACTAGAAAAATGTAGGGTGACCTCGCTAATAGCAATAACAACAACTCTTGTTTCATTGCCTATCTTGTAGGTCCATCTTGCATCTCATCAATCTCCTAGGTTTTGTCAGAACCTACAACGAATTGCAGATATGATAAACGTTATCGGTATCCAATACATGTGTTATCATATGAGTTTGACAGATAGAGACTAATCATAAATGCATATGTGGATACCGCTAGAGAGGAGGACGCTTGACCTCCTTCATCCTCTCCATGGATCTGTAGGAATTGTAGGGATATACGATCTCCCTAAGTATTATCTATCTTACATGCGTAGTTTTCAGATTTGCAGATTTATTTTACGCACTGATCTTCGTATGACGACGGAACCTTTCGTGGAAATCTAGAATTTTACTTTCTGTTCTTCTACTGTGCATGTGATGTTGCCCCCTGGATTTCCCAATAGCTAGACCTTATCTGACGGTGGCACCGCCAGACTGGGACAGTGGAACCGCCCAAGGACTAGGTTCCCAAGAGCTTGGGCAATGGTACCGCTTGTACTTGATCCTGACACATTTGACTATTATGGCATCACCCTCGAGACATTATGATCTATTCACAATTATGCCAAGTTCTCTAGATTCGACATTGTTCGATCACAACTAACACTAATAGAAGCAAATAACCATTCCGGATATTAAACCATAATCTTAAGTTTAATGGTCCTAAAAGGCTTCTCAGGTATATTCTCCAAGCTAGACTCTTTCCTAATACATGCACTTGGTACCGGCACCTAGCCTAATTCATTAACTTAAAAGCTTACTTAGGCTTCAAAGAGAGTTTTGTAACGTTTGACATAATCCACGAGGAATAGCCTCGACACCTTTTTGCTTAACGATTCACACTCAAACAATTGCGAACTAGAAACTCAGTTGGCTCTAAATCAATGTCCTAGTTAGATAACTAGAATATATTTTAATTAGTATGTTTTTTAATAGGTTCGGTAAATAAGTATATTTTAGTTCATTTTGAAGTGTAACGAATCAACTTCCACCGTATATCAAATTTTCACGATTTAATTGGTACAGGATTATAACAAGGATTTTAGTGGATTTTTTTAATGATTTTACGATTATAAGGCTTAGTTACATTTTTCATATATTATATAAACAAAATGTATTTTATTTTTTTATGATGTTAGGAAAATTAGTTATCAAATTTAACATATTTTTGTTTTTGAATGGGTTATACGAATTGAGTGTATTTTAATTTATTTTAAAGTATAATAAGTCAACTTTAGCCAAAATATCTCATATTTTCATAACATACTAAAATTCTAACCAGGATTCTCTATTGGTTTTATTTTATAGTGAATTTAGGATTTCTTTCTATGTTGAAATTAATATTTTTTTAATATTGAACAAGTGTCTTTTTATTTTATTTTCGAGTGTAACAATACCATCGTCGACCAAACTATATCAAACTTTCACAATTATGCTAGAACAAGATTACAAGGATCATACTATTTTTTTCCATTTTATGATAAAATTAGAATCTTTTTTTATCAAAATTAACATTTTCTGGATGAACAAATATATTTTAATTTATTTTCCAACATATCATATATTTTTTCAGATAAATTATGAAGAAGAGGATCGAAGATGAATGTGGAGGATGAGCTTAAGGAATATTGAATTGGTTGATTGACCCAAACATGTTCAAACAATTTATGAAAAATATTATTAAGATTAAAGTCTTAATTATAAATAAAAAAAAGACACCATCACGTAATCTGATTTTTTTTAATAAAAAAATACTTTTCGATAGAAAGTAATTATGAGAGGTTTTTCGGTAAATTACCCGTTAGTGAGAGGAAGAGTTAGATAGCAGAGAAAATATAAACGTAAATGAGTTTGAAGTTGTGAAAAACCAATGTTTACTTGCATGTTTGACTTGGCCGCCATTATTGTGGACACATGGCAGACCACAAACCGGACTATTACAATGACGAGCAGGAGCTTGAAATTTTGCCCGTCTCCCAGCATCAAAGAAATGAAACAACTACTGTTCTTCGGTTTTGGGCGGACCCTTCCACTTGAAATTGTCTGAATAGGATTTGGGCTGCAGAACGAGAACAAAAATTAGGAAGAAATGAGAGAGCACAATCTCATACAACACAGGCAGATACCACCTAACTTTCCGAAAGAATTATCTATGCAAATAGAACATTCAACAGTTTCAACAATCTTTTAAATCTTTTAAACATCAATCTGTTCGACCAATTGAATATTGCTCCAGTGAAGAATAGCAAACCTTTAAAAGAGGCGTGTGACGCTTTCTCACCTGCACAAAGAATTGAGAAAATATCACATATTTATAAAGATAAATCAAACCTAGCATATTCATTGCAAATACCCAAAGGTAATAACAACAAAGAGGAGACTTTAAATTTATGATACCTAAAGAGAAATATACATTTGCAACCTAAAAAGCTTTTGAAAGTTGCTACTTATGAAAAAAGTGTTCTCAACTTATGCTGCTGGTACAGATTAAATTTCCCCATGTATCATAGAATATTCTATTCTTCTTTATTTGAGAGTTTCAAACAGATCACTCAACCATCAATGTAATACATTTGAAATGAAGAAAAACAGCATCCAGTTATTTCCTGGTTGCTGACAATGGACTTCCCAGCCACAGCATGACTGTGGGGAATAATCAAGAAATGGGAACTAAACAAGAATCTGAGTATTACAAAAGAGGACCATGATCAAAGAGTTCTAAAGAACATATTGAATTATTGTCAAAAAACTACAAAGTCAAGAGATGCAAATATAATTTTTTTCAATCAGACTGACCCCTAGGTTTCCATATAACAACAGTATTGTTTGTACGACTATCTTCATCAATAGCTGATCGAGCAGATTCCATCCAACTATGCCATAGTGATAACAATAACTTCAAGCAAAACTTGGAGATTTCCAACCACTATTGATCAACTCAACAGATGCCAACTGATCTGACCAATTTCGGCTAATCATATAGTGAAAAAAACCAATCCCGAAAGGTCAGGTGCTAGTGTCAACCAGAAAAAATGAATCTGCAGATCTAGCCAATCCAAACAGATCCACTCCCAAAGTTCATGCTGATACTCAACACTATCCCAATGTTTCCATCCTTAGGTATGAATACAGATGGCTAAGGGCTTTGACCACCCACAGTATGATCATGGTATGTGAAGGAATAAGCTTCTGAATGCAAATCTTAAAAAATGATTGCCTGTGGCATCAATCTAGTGTAGCCTTCTGTGAAACATTTTCATACATCAGATAATTTTAAAGGAGAATGGTACACCTCAAGGCAAAATAGAATTCATTATCTCCATAAATGAAAGCCTTTTTGAAAAGGTTTGGAAATGAGCAAGGACAAATCGATTCAGAATAAAAACTAATATATAAAAACAGGAGGATAGTAAGATAATGTGTTTTAACAACTGCACTAACTCCATAATCCATACTTGTGCTATACCACCCTACTACTAAGAAAATCATACCAATATTGCCAAGCACCAGAACAACCAATTATCATTACATGGTGTTGGATTTCCATTTAACATGGTTAAGAATACTTAATCAAACCAACTTCCTTTTCATCACTATGGACAAATATCAAAGTGAAATATACAATACTATTGCTGCAGGTTATCAACTGTAACAGATAAAAAACTGAGATTGAGCGACCATACCACATAATCCCATCCATACTTCTCAGCAAATGCTTTTGCAGCTTCTTCAGTGTCAAAGGCTAAACCTGCATCACCTACATTGGCATAGGGGTCTCCAGTGGAAGTCCAGCCCATCAATGGATTCTCCCACCTGATGTATAAATGTCAGTATCAACAAGAAACTCCTCAAGTCACATTAATCCCTACTTTATGATACTAAATTATCTTTGAAGTTTGAAGATGGGCAGAGAACAAGCAAGAAAATGTGTTAACAAAAGTTAAAATAAAATCTAGGCTAGACACAATAATGAATTTAGACCCTTAGAGATCTGTAATAAACCTCAAGCCTTCTATCAACGTCAATCCAATGGCAAATCCCAATTTTTTCATAACACGTCTAATGGTTCATTACAAGTTAGTTTACTCGACAATAAGTAGAGATTTAAGTTGGCAGTCTTTCAATGTTTTGTTGCAATATACAGCAGATGAAATATTGCTAGATTCAGTACGAATCAAAAGTAAAAAACACAATGTTGACTACAAGAAGAAAGAGCTCGTACGCACCAAACGTAAACAATTATAACAGGATTGATGTCATACATCCCAATACAGATTTGATTTCTAAAACATTCATGTTGAACAATTTAGGAGACAAGGTGCTGGGTATAGGTGGGATCCTATATAACCTATGTATTGGCAACCCTAAAGAATGCTACAGAGAAAGCCAACATGGAGCATGGACAAGCCCTACTTGTGCCAGAGATAGCCATGAAAAAGATAACTTGGCATGATAGTAGTTGATAAGCCACCATAGCCTAAGTGGCTTATTGGTAGCATAGTCTAAATCCTTGGGAAAGACCAAAGTCTTCACATGCCTTCTAATTTTTTCATGGACTTGCAACATTTTACAAGCTCATTCACACTTGATGACTAAGAAATAAGATTAATAAAAATAACCATTAATGATGGAACCTTACATTTTTCATTTGCACTCATATGGTTAAGATTAAGTTACTTACATGAGGTCTACATGAAAAGACAATATATAAATTATTAAAAGAAAAAAGAAAGTATAATAAATCAGTTGAAAGATTCCCATGAAGAATTCAAGTGCTCTGCTAGTCAATGCCTTTTGTTTTTTTAGAGTAGACAATGCAGTTGAATGATACCCATCCCCATATCATCTTTTAGTTATAAACAACACAGCCAATGAATAAAGCAGTAGAGAGTCATACTTTTGGGTTGACACAAAATTGATTTTCCACTTTCCAACTTTTCCAGAACCTTGCTGAGTTGCAGTCCGAGCTGGTGAATATATCATGACCTGCATGTGCATATAAATAAGTTCTGTTTGTTCCAGAGAAAGAAACAAGAACCAAGAGACAAAGATTGAAGGAGTAATCCAAGCAGCTAACCAATGCCGACAAAACTGCAGAACATTCAGAAACTGTTCAAATCTTATATGGCTATTGTTTTATTGTCCTTAAGCTCCAATTTTCGATGCAATCCTACATTCCTATACAAAAAATACAGAAGTGTTCAGCTTTGAGTACAACGTAGGGCATGATTATCAAATATCTAAAACTGCTAAGTTGAAGCATCCCAAATGTACTGAACTAACATGAATTTGCAATCTCTCATCGCTTGTATCCAGAAAAAATAATTAACCTATTAAAGACAAGGACTTGGCTGCATAATTCATTGAAAATTCATTATATATTAAAAATTACTGGATTCCAATGTAATTTAGGGCAACTAATAGTGATAATATGTTAACTTTTCTATTTTTCTGTAGCTTCTGCAAGAATTTCTCATCACAATAATTGGTTTTGTATTACTTCTTACACCAAAACAAGCCAATAAATAGTTGTCTTCCCAAATATTTGGGTTCGCTAAATGAATATTTTCTCACCAGTGAGCCATATATAAGGCAACGTATCTAGTTAAATTAAGAGCATGCAAATATCATTTTATTGTTTCTAGAAGAAACTACAAACAAAGAATTCAATACACTTAATTTATGAGGATATGGTTGTTTATAGAAGGTGGCAAAAGATCCATGTACCTTATCCCAAATTGTTGGGACATTATGGTTTTATTGTTATTGTTGTTGATCTTCCTAATTCTCTTTATGATTTAAGGAGTATTCTATGATAATGCAACCCCTCAATGTCTCTCCTCACTTTATCCATCACTTATTCAATGAACAATATTTTCATCAAAATCACCCTCCGTTGAACCGTGAACAATATCCAGGACAGATAAAGCTTCTACTTAAAAGAATGTCTTGTTCATCCATCTTAATTTCACTCTACGCTCCATTCTTAGTTTTACTGAATTTACATTCTATATACATGATCTTGCAACAACTTAAATCTACTTAATCTAAAACCTTCTGTTTCCATGATTTGTCTCAATGATTCAGGTTTAGAAAAATTTCTGTTCAACTCTCATCAAATAGAATAATATTGCCAACAAGTAACATATACCACGAGTGTCTATCAACAATATCACTACTAAGTTTGTCCATTGCGAGAAAAAAAAATCTATCATACATATCTCCGTGCAAACATTGGTTATAATCCTAAAACTAATAGTTATTCTATCATACATATCTTCTATCACATCAATATAATTATTGTATAACCTTTTCTTTTTTAACACATAGCACAATAGATCTCTAAGAACTCAATTATAGTATCCTAGGTCAAATAAAAAGGATATGCAAATCATTCTATTTCAAATTTATATTTGTTCCATGAATTATCTCAGGATATAAATAGCTTCAATGATTGATCTTCCAGTTACAAAATCAAATTGAATATCAGAAACACATATTTTGCATCTTATTCTTCTTTCAATCGTCCTTTCACGAGGATTAGCACAAGCTGTTACAAGTTTCTTGCAACTTCCAAGGCCAACACAACAAGAAACCTCTTTCCTTTCATCCTCCTGATTGTCATCATATCCCCATCTACTTTTGCACCGTCCTCCACCTGCCTAATGGTTCAACATTACTGCGCTCCAGTAATCTACCAACACCAATAAGCTGCCCCATTTAAATCTCAAGATTCTATAAACTATGCTTTTGAATCAGAAATCTAATTAAATTAGGTTAACAACACCAATCTCAAGAGCACCGGTTCGAAATCACACAAAACGGCCTAGGACCTGCAGAAACCTCTTTCGTACTTTCTAATTTACGTAATCTCAGAACAGTTTATACAGAAAACAAACGAACGGAACAAACAAACGAAAAACCTTAATCCTCGAAGTTTCGGAATTTCTCGACAATAAATGATTTTTTCCTCGAGATCTAACTACGAATTCCACTACTTCTTGAAAGACCAACTAGGAATAAAGATCCAGTGAATTAAAAGATTAGAAAAAAGGAGGAAGATAAAAACGGATCGGCACCCGGCGCTGGAGGTGCTCTCGAGGGACGCCGGAGACTATTCCGATCTCGCCGGGCCTCAGTTCGACGAGGGCGTCCAACGCGAGCGATCTCGTTTGGGAGAGAGAAGCGGAGCGGGTGAGAGCAACGCGAGTCAAGAAAGAGAATGATCGGCGCAAACGTGCGGCCATTTCTCCCAACGCCGGACGGAGAGAGAGAGAGAGAGAGAGAGAGAGAGAGAGAGCAAAAAGAGGAGGCGAGAGGGCTCGGGCTTTCGCTGTTCGGGAACGATCCCGTTCCCTCTGTGGCCCGTCTCTCTTATGTCGGCGATGAGGGGCCCTTTTGTGCCTATTTGCTTTTCGAGCCAACTTAGTTGGACCGCGTGTTGGATCGATCCATGGTATAGACCAGTACATGTGGGTTCGGTTCTCGTGCCTTGTTCCTCGAGCGGACGTATGTCGGGCCTATTATATATGTAAGGACATTATGGTCAATATGAATAAAAAATCCAAATAATAAACCGGGGTTCAGTTCCCTGTTTTTCCGAGTTGATTGGCCAATCCATTCAGATTTAAAACTATAGGTATATTCTATATAGCTTTCATTGAAGAAATTAAAATGATAAAATTTTGAGAACAATATATTCGATGAGATTCGAGGTTTTTCTGCTTTTACTTGTTAACGCAATTTTTTCTTATTCAACGTCTTTGCAAAGTGATGAATCAACCTGGTTCGGGTACCGTAAACTCGATGTCAAGATGATAAGCAAATTCGAACGATCATCCTAAAAAACTAGATTAGAGGCATATCTAATGCTTAAATTAAAGACATTAATACGGATTAAGAGAAAGTAAGAGAGATTGATCCTTGGTCTTGTGAGTCTTAAAAAATGTCTAGCGTTGGGATTAGTATAGTTGTGCCAGCAACGTGATATCCTCGGCCAACGCATAGAGCTGATAGGACCGTAGAGAAGGTCCTGAGCTCGCGATGATGTGGTGTATACTTGTCAGATTCCTTTCGATAATAACCGCCTTCTTTATTTATTATCATTTCATCATTAATCTCCATCATTAGCAATTTGGTAACGCATCTCACTGTCAAAATGTGTTGATTCAGTTCGAATCTTTTATCATTGCTTAGCGCTAATAGGTTTTGATTAGTATGAATCATGTCCATCGTATAGTCTTCTAATTAGTCTAAATTATAATGCCAAAAACAAACCATTGAAACCCAACATAACAAAGAACAGATAATCCGAACTGGTTAGCTAATAGAGGAGTAATGATCAATAAGCTAATCTCAGCCCTGATCAAAAAGCTTGAATCCAAGTCACGGAGTAAGACCTGTTATTTTTGATGTGAAGGATGATGAGTAGAGGAACAGCTGTGCTTGACCAGATTCATAACTAATGATCAAATACAACGACCTGTCTGCAAAATGATACTAGTAATCGAAGTTCAGAAACTGTTGTAGGTTGGTGGGGTGTTGGATCATCAACAGATCAACAGAAAGCAATTCAAACATCAATTGTCTCTTTTTTTTCCCTATTTGGTTCAACATCATATCCTAGAATAGAACACTGAACCTGAAGCGATGACATGCTCAGAGACTTTTTTTCTTAATTGTTGCAGTAACAGTATAAAAATTTTTCACACCACCAAATGTACATCAAGTCCACTCCGGTCTGAACAGGGCCAAAATTTGCACCACTCGTACAAATAATTTGACATGAAAAAAGCCTGGAAAGAGTACACGGATGCAGTAGCACATGAATCAGCATGAGAGTGATGGGCAACAGTAGAAGCCAGAAGCCTAGCCAGCCAAGAGCAGAAATCACCACCGAGAACCACCAAAACAACCTAGTTAACCCTAGAAAACAATGCGGTAACCACAGCCATGGAGGGCTAAACGATCAATTTTTTGATTTCGAATGCTTCACAAACCAATCTATGACACAGTCTATGTTGGTTGAGTTCTTGCATGAGATCATGAAACAACAGACTTCTCTGTCTGTAATAGATTTCAGGCCCCTGCAATACAAGTACATACTTGGACTCAGCAGCATACACATCACAAGTTCTTTCAGCTGTCCATGTGTAATAGAAAAAATCTTAAAATTGAGGAATCTGTTGTTACTTACATTCGGTCTGTCAAAACCTGCTTTGTCAGAGCATCTGGCTTATCAATTTTATTTCCAAGAACCAGCAGTGGGATACCATTCAATGATGGCTTGCTTAAAACATCATGAAGTTCACTTTTTGAGATGGGCAAGTTATCATGGTCTGCTGCATCAACCACAAACCTGCAGAAACAAAACGAAGTTCCAATTGAAGACAGGCTCTTCCTACCATGCAACTAGACATTGGAAAGCTATTGTATCATAATGTAAATTTTGATTTCTGCTAACCTTAATGTTAAGCTCTTTTAAGGTAACTATTCTTAGACTAAATGATTAATATGGTGTTTCACAGTTCTAATGGAAGAACAAGAAATAATCTACCTGGAACATCTGAATGTCGAAGAACTAAATACAAGTAGTGTTAAGTGCAGCAGCATAAATACATGACATCAGACATGTATTTCTGCTAAACAAAATACTCTAAGGATCAAGGACAAAAATTTTAACTCACTTAACATATTTTATGAGAATGCATTATATTTCATGAGCACACTACTGTCTTAGATGCATTAAGAAGTAAAATCAAAAGCCCACGCTTGAGTGCCCATGACCACATTGAAGGTTTTGGCAGGTGACAGTCAAAGAAGAAATAGCAACATAGTGAGGATGGACAGGTAAAAACATAATGAGGATGTTCAATAATTGCCTTTAGGTGCTGCTGGATTAACTAGAGGTGTATCCAGACATGGTGGTGGCGGAGGGTGGAATGCATACTTGCATTCTGGCACCACAGTATGGATTACCAACTTGTTACAGTACCTGTTCTATGATGTTAATGGTGAGGGGCTGGTCATAGTCCTGAATGGTGGGCTTGTCTTCCAGCTATTGATTATGGATGGGAATGATGGCAACATAAATATCACTATTGCATTTCTGTAAACCGTATTATGGTTTCTGAGAAGCTCATACATGAGAATCTGATGCTCATTCATGACCTATTAATTTCATTGTTTGATGGGTGAAGTCTTTGGCATTCATAAAAAAGTGTTGGTATATTCCATCTTAACTCTTGGAGTTACAGCACCAAATAAGTCCAACAAGAGTCTAGCAGGATTTGTTATCCATGCACAAACATATTTGTGCTATTCAAAAAATGGCCCCAAATAAATGGAGTTGATAATGTTGTTTATGTTAAAAAGAAGGATTAAGAACCAAATAGAGAAGTATGAAAGTGGCAGGAAACTTGAAAAATAAGTTCTCCCAGCTTTCAGGACTCATGTATCTACCAGCAACAGCAATATTTATGAGATGAATAGATAAGAGAAGAAAAACAAGAAGATTAAAAATATTACTAAGAAAATAACATGAAGTTCATGTTAGCCTAGTTTAATGATATGAGGTTACAAAAAAGGAGCATTAACCTAGAAACTCCCACACAATACTTGGCAGGAAAAAAGATAACAAAACTGATGTTGAGGTAATAGGACAAAGAGGCACCAAAGATAATTTATGGCCCTAAAATCTATCAAAACAAAGATAATGGACAGGGTTGACAACTGGCACCTTACAGTATAGTGCTACCACCATTGGAATTAACTAGACCATTTCTTATGAACTATATTTTGGCATGGCATGACAAGGGTACCAGTATGCATCTTAAAAAACAAACAGATAAAAAGGGAATGATAGTAAGTTATATCACACTGCAAGCTAACTAATGACAAGGTTTTCTGTTCTTTCCGGAAAAAGAATAAAAAAACAAAACAGCAGCACCATTTAGCCAGATTTGCTAACAATTAAAAACTGTGGTAAACTCCACACCATCAAATGCTTACAGGAAGGTGGAGCTCATTTGTTCCATTCTACTTCAGAAACCAGAAAGATCGGACACTTGACACACATTGATTTCTCTACTGCAATTTCTTTACAAACCTATCAGAAACCAGACCTGCACACTAATGGTACACAAGTACAATGCACCAGTAATCTAACTTTTATATCTTAGTATTATAATAAAGTAAAACAATGAAAAGAGGTTACACAATTGTGTGAAGCAAATGACAGAATCGGTTCCTTAATACTGGCATTTGTACCTTCTAATTCAGCAATCTTGAAATAACCAACAAAGGTATAATAAAAAAAACCACTGAAACATAATAGTTAGTGGCTATTTTGTTGGCATATGCAATAAACAACCAGAGCAACAAGTTCAGTCTGGCAAGATCACAACTTTGCATATGCAATTATAAATATCAATTTTTTTTTAAACAAAAGGTTTGAATAAAATGAGCTAAACAAGCATCCAAGAAAGGAGAAAAGAGCATACACAATGGCAGAGACTCCACGACAATATCTCTCCCACATACTGCGAAACCTAGGCTGGCCACCAAGATCCCATAATTTTATCGTAACATTTCCCTTGGTCACCTTCCTCATGTTGAATCCTACCTATAGATCCAGCAAACCAATCAACATTAGTACTAAGAAAATGCTGGTTTATCAAAGTAAACAATCTTTCAATTAAGAGATTACTAACTGTAGGAATCATGTCCTCGCTGTATCCACCAGTCTGCAGGAGATAACAAACATAATTAAGCAAATGAATACATTAACGTGCCCTAAGAAACATGAACATGGTAAAATCGTAATCGCATCAGGAACACATACGGCAACGACATTCACAAGGGAAGTTTTCCCAGCGTTCTGAAGTCCGATCAACGACAGCTCCATCTCTTGCTTGAAGAAAAGGCTGTATTTTCAAGAAAATTACACAAACAGTACATTAGAAGTACTCTTTTTAATGCCTTGAATCGGAGGAGGCGAAAGGTCATATCACACGCGATCCCACGATCTCCCAACTCACCACTAATGCTTCTCCATATCCTCCATCAAAAATGAGATCGCATCAACCATCACAAAACCTCCATAAAAATAAAATACCATATTTTCCATAAACTAAACCGAATCTTCTCAACCCTAATACCAATCCGTTGACACTAGCCCATCAATAGCAACAAATAGTCCAAAGGCTACATCTCACACATCCCCAAAAAACAAAATCCTAATCTATCACCCTAATATTCATTTCAACAAAATCAAGAAGCACAGCAACAGAAACCAGAAGCGGGGTCTTGAGATCAAACCCTGAATCCGACACAATCAATCGACGTAGAAGGAAAGGATAAAGGATGTCACCTTCGGAGCCAATTGAGGAAAGCTTCCCACACCCCCATGGCTCGCTCCAAGGATCCACGAGGAGATCGAGGGTCGTCACACAATAAAAGGAGGGAATAGAAGTGCTTGCTTTGCTTATTTCATCGGACGTGGCCTTCTTTAAACGCGATAACATTAGTAGCAGGTTTTAATAGTGGGTATATTTTTGGTGGCCGCTTTGGGTTGTTCTTCCACGGTGGACGGTGGTGGGACCAAAGACGACCGAGTTATTTCTTGACAAGATATTACGCGTGCATTTAACTGTTATTCCCCAACCTTCTTATCTACCCGTCTCAACCACCATCATAACAGCTTTAAAACCTGGCCATAATTAATTAATTAATTATATATGATTTGTTTAGCATATTCATACATGCCGTTAAAAATTTTAAACTTTAGAATGGTTAATCCTAATTAGTTAACTATTATATGACTATTGACTTCAAATATAATTTGACATTATGATCACAAAAATTAAAATATTTTAATTATTTAAATATCTTTATAATCTGAATTATTGAATATTAATTTGATTTAATCATGCTTAGTCTAAATTTTTTGGATGGATGTTAATGATGGTGATATATATGAACAATCTTAATATTTGAGACAAAATCGTTGTCCCACTTAAGCGGATTCAGTGAACATGGGTGTTGGGGAAAGTATAATGCACTACCATATATAACATCATTTAATACTGGTCTAACTTGTTGCGTGAGTATTTGGGAATTCGAAATTATAGAAGTAGGGGTATTTAAGCCGCATATCTATGAGGGTTTTAAATTATAGAGAATAGCGTAACCATGATTGCTGGCCATTCCAAAAATAAAGCACGGCCAGTTTACTACTAAAATATGGCAGCATGATTCGTCGTGGTAATTGCCGACAGGAAAACAGATTGAGCCCTGATCTGAATACTATGGCGAAATGTGCTCTGATAAATCCCATGTCATTTTGTATCCAAGAGAACGATGATGCAATAGGTTATACCTGTCAATTATTATTTTTTAAAACTGATCCCAACAAAAAAAAAAAGGAAAACCGTAAAGGATGGAGGACGCTAAAGAAGGCTGTGGCTCTTAACTCTATCCTTGCATCTTTGGTTAATTCTATTGTGTCATGGATGAGTGTCATGCATCCGTAATGCTTTTATGAATGAATGGTTGATCGTTTATGTTTATTTGTATAACTGTTTGATATTTTTTTGAAGTGTGTGTTTTTTCTTGATTTTTGTAAGCACGGAAAGTAAAATTGCTGCACATGATCACTCATCGAACAAAGTAGAATTGGGCAAAAACAACTCCTTTTCCATGTGTTATAATTTTTTTTTTTTTTGCCAACAGCACAACCAAAATGATGATCATCTTAGCACCTTAAAACTTTCGAGTGGTACAAGATGGGATGGAGCTCTAGTATAGTGTTGGTTTTGGATATACATATTTTTTATGCAAAGTTGTGTAGGCTTATCAAGCACTTGACACTCGATTTAATGATCGTTTATGTATTTAATTGTTGTTTTTTTGTCATCTAAAGTCTTTGTTTTTCTTTGCTTTATTAGTGTTTATCGAGTTGTATGTGTGTTACCTTTAAGCGAGATGCTGAGACTTATTTGTTATTTGTTTTTTTAAATCTAATTAATTTTTTATTTTGTAGGTCTTTCAAAAGCTATACGTGATTGCTTTTAGGTTGATCCTTGTAAGAGTACCTCATTATTTAGATAACTTCATCTAAAATCTGTGGCATTTGGTATTATAGCAAGCAACCAATCCAGGCGATCAGCAAAATTTACACAGTAGCCATTACAAAACACTACGGGAATGAAGCAAGGCTATACAAGTGGGGTAGCAACCCCAAATGGCCACAGCAGGGTCGCGAGTGCAAAGTTTCTCTCAAACTATATGAGTTGCTCAGTGCGATAGTCAAACGATAATCCAAAAGTTGGCAACTATCCTCGTGTGAAGGAAGTGCAGTAATCCGAGGTGCTGGCTTCCAAGTAGCAAAAGGACTATAAAGAAAGGCTTGGAATAGTCAAAACTTATCTTGACGTCCTCAAAGCAGATCTGGAATAACTCTACTACGGTCAATGATGGGTATTCACGGTAGATAACTCGTAAAAGGAATCAAAATCTCGGATCAATCGGATGGAGTTCCAAGTCAAGTAACCAACAAAAGATTATAGAGGAGCATGCACAACACCTACAAGAAGTCATGGGGGATCTCACTGCAAGAGTTACGGTGCTCAAAAGGGAACTACACATGGGAAGGAGCAATACCCATGTTACCACGCCATAAAATTTGCCGGCATCCAAGCCACACTATTAAAGTGTTTGAGATGCCAAGGAACTAGAAACTTTTCATTCGATATGAAACGATATTTCTGAATAACAAGACCCAATTCAGAAGAGACTAAAAGTATCAATCGCGATGATATATCTAAATGGCAACACCAAGCTCTAGTGGTGCATGCGATGCAAAGAAATCCAGTAAGATCAGTGCCGGATGGATAAATTAGAGGACAAGGTGTTCGATAATAAAGCATAACATGTCACTAGGTTGTCAACATTCAAAGTCTTCTTATCACCTTTAAACGTTCATTGTGTTAAAACTTATTATAGATATTAATCAATATCATCTAATATTAATTATATTTTATTCTAATTAGTTTAGCATTTTCACATATACTTCAAAACAAGTGATTCTCATATCTAAATTCAAATTTAGCATTTATATCATTGATAATTTCATCGACACTATGATCATAAAAAATTTAAAAATATTTTAACTATGTAGATATCATTATTCAATATCAATATAAATATGAATATTATAATCCAAATTATTCAATATCAATATTATTTAATCATGCTTAGTCTATTTTTTTATGGATGTTATAATGATACTGATATATGTGACTAATCTTAATATTTGACAATATATATATATTTATATATACAGACACGATTGAGCAGCAATGTCTAATATCAATATTATTTAATCATCCTTAAAGTAGGATCAAGATCGAACACTACAATATTATGCAATTAAAATCTAAACAACAAAATCTTTTGATATAATATAATAGCAGTATGCTAATTTACGTGATCGGTTGGGGATGCATGCGTAGTTATACGTGTCTTGAACTCCACGTTCTTGCGGTTAATCCAATGCGGGAAACCACCAACAGCCTTCTCTATAAGACAACGGTTGCTTCATCCCGTGTTCCTTTCCTGTCTTTTGTGTTGACGACGCTCGCTCGCCATGCAGGCGCCTGAAGTAGACGATTACCACGGGCCACAACCAGCTCCGCCGGTGGCCGCCGAAACCGCGGCGTCATCAAGCTTCAGAAATGACGTCTACCCGCCGGTCTGTTCTCCTTCCACCCTTCGACTCCAGCCTCCGTTACCTGCACCGTGGTCCACCGGCCTCTTCGATTGTTGCGACGACGTCAGCAACTGTAAGCCATCCTACTTCGATTATTGCTGTATTCCAATGTGATATCCCTCTCTCTCTCTCTCTACTTATTGTTATTTGCGAGAACGTATGCAGGATCTCTTCTATCCTTGCTTCTTGTTACCTTCCAGAATGTATGCATGATCTCTTTCTCTCTCTCTATCGTTTCTTCTTGCTGTCTACTTTAATGTCTGCAGGACCTCTCTTTCTCTCTCTATCGACTACTTGTTATCTACGTTTGCAGGGTCTCTCTCTCTCTCTCTCTCTCTCTCTCTTTTCATCAACTTCTTGTTATCTACCATAATGTATGGATGGTCTGTTTTTCTTCTGATCTGTCAATTGTTCAGGGAGATAAATGTTCCGTACATCTCTTGCAGGCTGCGTGACTTGCTTCTGTCCATGCATCACCTTCGGTCAGATTGCGGAGATCGTCGACGGAGGATCCGTCTGTAAGTCCTTCGCCGAGAACACTGTGACACGCGCACACGCGCGCACACGCACGCGCACACACACATATATATATATATATATATATATATATATATATATATATATATATATATATATATATATATATATATATATATATATATATATATATCCTGTCTTACCGGATAGATGTGATTGGTGTGAAGCATGCGGGGCAAGCGGTGCGCTCTACGCGTTGATGTTCTGCGTCACCGGCTGCGCTTGCCTGTACTCGTGCTTCTACAGGTCGAAGATGAGAGGGCAGTTGTTCTTGGAGGAGAGCCCTTGTGCCGACTGCGCCGTCCACTGCTGCTGCGAGTCATGTGCCCTGTGCCAAGAGTACAGGGAACTCGAGATTCGTGGGTTCAACTTGCACTATGGTCAGTTCATCTTTCTTCTCCTGTTTCTTCTTCTTCTTTTTCTTCTACTGCTACTGCTACTGCTACTTCTGCTTCTTCTACTTCTACTACTACTGCTGTCTCCTTCGCAGAAGCATTATTAAATTGACATCTAATTTTGTACACATGATATCTGGATGTGGTTGACATATTACAGGGTGGTTGCATGGTAACCTGCAGGTGCAGAATGCGACCTTACCTCCCTCCGTAGAAGGTGGAATGCAGCGTTGAGACTTGGGAGTAGACCAGTTTCCTTCTTCATTATGTGACGTCCATGCGATAGGTTGATAGCTTCATTCATGAAATGTTGTGATTCTGGGTAGTGTGTATCTGAATACAGTGGCTTACATTTGTGCTTCTGCAGTTAACCCTAAGAATTACTCGACCTAAATCTGCTTATACTAAGTGTACATATTCGATATTTTTCTCTAATAACTATAATTCATCTCACATCATTTATAAATACAAAAGGTAAAAGAAAAGTATTAACATTGGAAATTGTTACAACATAATATATATTATTGGTTTCCTTCTAACAACTTAAGTCTTGGGATTTGTGATAATTTAAATTAATCATGATATTAGAGCAGGGAATAGATTGGAAACATGAATCTGCCTCTTTATTTTTCCTATTAATATTTAAATAATACTTGCACATATGCATCATACACTTAAGTTTGTTCGGTCGCTAATCCGACTTGGACTGAGAGATGTTAGAACTAATGTATAGTGGGTCTCCTAATAGTTTAAATTCTTTAAGTATGGTAACTCAATCAAAATTATTAATTAGAATTAGTGATATATTGCTCTAATATTAATGCAAAATACTAAATGTATTAATATTCAATCATTTATGTGTTCCAAGAATCATTTATATATATAACTAATTGTGAAAGATAACAAATATATTATTGGGTAATTTATTGAAAAACTCCTAGTTCACTAAGTCAAAAGGAGTTCTAACAAGTATAACTCATAACCAGCTCGATATTGGGCCTATAGAGTCACACATGTTGAATCTCAGATTTTGATAATGAAACTAATTGATTATGTTTTGTGATATAACTACGTTTTGAGTGACGCAGGTCTACTATCGATTAGGATTAGACAGTTGACGCTGGAGGACTTGAAGTTACGCCGGGTGATCACGCCAGGATATTGGATGTCGAGCCGGAGGTCCGGTCGATAATCGGCAGAAGGCTTCGGACATCGGGCATTGGGCTAAGAAGAGCAGAGTTGTACCAAGGATATTGGGGTTACGGAGGTCAACCGTCGATTGGGCAACAAAACACAAGAGAGGATGATGCACCGAAGAATCGGAAGAAGCACCGACCAATGACGTGCCGAGCAACTGAATGTCAATTCGCGTTGTAATAATTATCTAGATCGAAGTAGAGTTTTGTTTATGTGTGTGCAAGATTAACTACGATAATGATGAAGACGTAAAGTGAAACAAAGTACCAGAAGACAAGTGTGATGGATCGTTGAGAGTTCGAGAGTTCGACGGAAGCCCGAAGATTCATTAGGAGTACTGCCGGAACTGGCCGAGAACGAGTAGGGAGCTTGCCGAAGGGTTTTCGGAAGTTCACCGGAAGGTTCATCGGAAGTTCATAGAGCTTGTCAAGAAAGATCAAAGCTTGCCAAAGAAGCTCGTTGTAACTCGCCAAGATCATCGTAAAGTCCAGGAGCTTGCTGAGAGTCCGTAGAATGGTTTCCGAGGATTCATCGGAAGACTGCCGAAAATTTATCAAAAGCTCGCCGGAAGAAGTCTTGACTTGTGGACTTTGTAATAGCTTAGGAAATATCTTTAATTTCATAGTTAATACATTAATTTAGGTTAAGATTAAGTGTTAATCCTATAACCTAAGTAGGGGCCAATTGGGTCTTGTTTCGGATTGGTTTGAGCCGAGTTTAAGGCCTAACCAGTGAGTTGGAATGAGCCAGGCAGTGGCACCGTCCAGTGGCCGAGAGCCCAGGTGGTGGCACCGCCCAATAGCTGAGAGCCCGGGCAGTGGCACCACCCAGTACACTATTAGTGTCTGACACTAACAGGCGATGGCACCACCAGCACCGGAAAAAACGAAAGTGATTCAAATTTGAATCCTCTTGAGGCCTATAAATACTATTCTCATTCATGGTTGAAAGGGGGTCTAGAACTAAGAAAGAAAAAGGGAAAGCTCTTGTTAAAATCTTCCCTCTAAGCTTTGAATATGTTCTAGTCCAAGAGAGGGGTAAGAGGCCTTGTAAGGGTTACCTCCTAAGCCTGTCAAAAAGAGAGGTATTGTAAAGGAGTTCATCCTTGCTCGTTGGAAGGAGGATAGCTAGTGAAAAGCTGGTGGCCTCAAGCGAAGAGGAATCGGGAGTGGATGTAGGTCAGATGACCGAACCACTATAAAAACGGTTTGTGTTTATGTTCATACATTTATCTTTCTGCAAACCTTTACTTTGCTAAGTTCACTGCCCTTATCTTCTTACGTACGCTTTCAACGCAATCGAAATGGTTTTAATCGAAACGTTATTCTTTTCGTATGAAGTTTTCGAAACTTATTTAAAATCGCCGAAAGTTTACCGTTCTTTATCGCTGCACTAATTCATCCCCTCCCCCCCCCCCCTCTTAGTGCCGCTCGATCCCTAACAATTGGTATTAGAGCCTCGTTATTTCTCTTTCGAATTCACACCCGTGAGAAATGGCTCTTCATGGGTTTCAAGAGGGCTTTTCAATTGTTCATCCTCCGTTGTTTAATGGGTCGAACTACACCTATTGAAAACTCGAATGAGAGTTTTCTTGCTTTCAATGGATTTAGATTTGTAGAACGTTGTTGAAAATCATTTTCAACTTCCCTCTAAATCGACGAACGAATGGTCAGACTTAGAGAAAAAATCTTTTTCTTTAAATGCAAAGCCTATGAATGTCTTATTTTGCTCTTTGGACAAGAACGAGTTCAATTGGATTTCTATATGCGAAATGGCTTTTGACATTTGGCGAACACTTGAAATCACGCACGAGAAAACTAGTAGAGTCAAAGACTCGAAAGTAAATCTCTTATTGAATGATTTTGAGCTTTTTCAAATGAAACCAAGCGAGACTATCGGCGACATGTACACTCGTTTCACGGATGTCGTAAATAGTCTAAAAGATTTTGGTAAATGTTTTTCAAACTTTGAACTCACTAACAAGATCTTAAGATCCCTTACAAAAAGGTGGGATCCAAAGGTAACCAGCATACAATAAGCTAAAAATTTAAATGACTTACCTCTTGAAGAACTCATTGGGTCTTTAATGACCTATGAAATGACATTCTTGGAACACAATGAACTCGATGAACACATGAACCACCTTCCAAAGAACATGAAGGATTTGGCACTTCGGACTATAAAATGTCACTTGAGTGATGACTCAAGTGATGAGGACAATGTTGAGAACGTTGAACTTTTGACATTAAAATTTAAAAAGTTCATTAAACATGAGTTAAAGAACACAAATGAAAAGAACACCAACTCTTGCTATGAACGTAAGAAACCGGAATGCTCCAAAGACGAGTACACAAAAATGAAGAAGAATAAAGCGTGCAACAAAGATGAAGATGCAAACTATGCTTTATCGGTTTTCGACAATGAGATAAGAAACTCACCCAAGTTGTTTTTATCTTATTTTGAAATTACATGATCCTTTCATGAGTTGCTTGATATAGTTGGTAGGAATTTTTTTGTTATGCTTTTTCTTTCTAGTAATTTTTAAAAATTAAAAATATGAATGATGATTATCTTATTTGTATTAATGCTTATAGACCTAAAAGGATTAACCCATGCATGTGTATCTTGATATTTTACATTGTCTCTAAACATAATGCTTGACATTTTCATAAACATCTCCTGAACATACTCAACCTAAAATGAAACATGTAAAAAAAAAAAGTATGATCATGATGAATTCATGTTGATCTTGTTTTCAAAACAAGATGCATTGGTTGTTATAAAAAATGCATCACCATGATAGTGGCATGTTTCATAATAATGCTTGCACACCAAATGTGATTAAAGATAGTAGTAAGCATATTGATGATTTCGCTTTCAATGATTTCACTTTCAACATAATGCATGGCCTTTTACATAAAAATTGAAAATGTGTTATCATTTTTTATGTATTTGGTCTTGACGGTTTTATGACAAAACTTATGTCTCATTTTTTATAAATGTTGAAACATATTTTCATAAAAGACTTACGCACACCTTATGAAATCATTCTTGATAATGATGAAATAAAAATATTAAAAGGATGTTATCATACTTGAAAGTTATGGAATCATGCTCAATGATTTATTTTAAGAAATTTACCTTTTCACTCTTGAATGTGATACTCGTTTTTATTAAAGGCAAAGGCATACTTACATGAAGTAAATCATAAAAAGAAAATGCATGATCTTGAAATTCTTCTATCTCTAAAGTTTTCGGTTTTGATGAATCCATGTGAATCTCTTAAATCGAATCTTTTGGAAAATACCGCATACTTAATGTGATTTGACTTAATGATCATTATGACAAAATTTGCCTTTCCATCTTAAATGTTGACATTTTATTTTAAGGCAAAGACATGCTTATAAGAAGCAAATCATATGAGTAGACATTTATAAAAAGAAAATGCAATCCTCTATCTTATCGATTTTTCAATAAATCTATACTTATCATGTATGAATTTTATGAATGAGATTTTGATGATGTGTTAAATAATCCATATATATGAATCTATGAAAATAATTTTAATGATAAGTATGAAGTAGTCAAATTGAACTTGAATGATTTTTCTTTTAGTGATTCTTGAATCTTTTGGAATCATGACTTGTTCAGATATATTAAATGCTTGAATCAAGCTCTAAAAGATTTTATTTTTCTATAAAGATATTTTATTAAAATTATGATCTTGATAATTAGAACTTAAAATTTTTATAAATCAAGATCGCATACCATGATTATTTCATTTATCAAAAGAGAATTTTTCAAATGAAATATGACTTGTCTCTTGTTTCTCGGAACTATATTATTGAATTACTTTTATGAAATCATGATCTTGATAACTTGAGTTTTTATCTCTTACTCTAGACTCTCTTATGATTCTCCCATGTTATATGAAGAAAAATACAAATTATTTTCTCTTGACTTTTCGATACTCAACTTGAGAAAATATGCTTTGATGATTGAAACTTTGCATGCATTATTTTGATTTTTCTCCTACATTTTAATACTTCTTGATTGAAATATTGATGCAAACGTTTGAATATCACTTGTGATGATTGAAAATTGATATAAAAGAAATTTGCTAAATGATTGATATCTTTTGATTATGGCTTGAAAATTTTTAGCCATTGAGTCCTCCACTTCATTTTGACAATAACTAAGGGAGAGCTAGTTGGCTTGAATGTTGGCTTGAATGATGAATTCATACTCATGACTTAAATTTTGATGATAGAAACACTTATGTCAATATTTGTTTCTAATATCTCATTTGTCATTTTGATAAAAAGGGGAATCAATTACAATATTGCATGTTCCCTTCTATTTGAGAATGATAAAGGGGGAAAGAAAATTGCTAGCTTGGCATATCACAAAGAAATCAAAGTGCAAACTTGCTATCTTGCTAGCCTACAAAAGAGGAAAAGAGCTTGAATATCAAAAAATTGCTACCTTGTAATTTTACAAGAAGCTAAGGATTGCTATCTCAAAGGATGCAAATATTGCTATCTTGCCTATCTCAAGAAGAGAAAATGCAAAACTTCAAAAATTTGCATTTCTACACTTGCCATGCTTCTATGCTTGTATGTTATAATGTTTTGCTTGCATATTTAAAGTGATGAAATGCTTACACAAATTGATTGTATATCGTAAAGGAAGTAGAGAAAATGCAACTTGCACATCTTTGAATACAATTTGCTTGCACTTCTCAAAGGAGATAAGGGGAGAAAGTATTTAAAAACTTACTATGATTGAATGTTTTAAAGTGATGTATGTTGAATATCTTGATTGATAGCTAGTATGATTGTAAAATTTGTATATCCTTGAAAACTAGCTAAATGCAAGTTCTCCTTTTTGTTGATGACATAGGAGGAGAAATATATTGATTACTTCATGCATTGAATTAAATATTTTATATATTTGTCTGATGGTTTGTTAATTCTCATATTTTGTGATGAATGTTGTTTGGATTTGGGATAATCCAAGTGTTCTATCAATGGCATATTGATAGGGGGAGTTTAGTTAAACTCCGGGGAGTTATGGTTAACTCCGTTAGTCATCAATTAGTTGTCATCATCAAAAAGGGGGAGATTGTTGAATCTCGGATTTTGATGATGAAACTAATTAATTGTGTTTTGTGATCTAATTACATTTTGAGTGATGCAGGTCTACTATCGATCAGGATTAGACAGTTGACGCTGGAGGAATTGACGTTGCACCGGGTGATCACGTTAAGATATTGGATGTCGAGCCGGAGGTCCGGTCGATAATCGACAGAAGGCTTCAGACGTCAAGCATCGGGCCAAGAAGAGCAGAGTTACGCCAAGGATATCAGGGTTGCGGAGGTCAACTGTCGATTGGGCAACAAAATGCAAGATAAGACGATGCGCCGAAGAATCGGACGAAGCGCCGACCAATGATGTGCCAGACAACTGAATGTCAATTTGCGCTGTAATAATTGTCTAGATCGAAGTAGAGTTTTGTTTGTATGTGTACAGGAATAACTACGATAATGATGAAGACGTAAAGCAAAATAAAGTACTGAAAGACAAGTGTGATGGATTGTTGGGAGTTCAAGAGTTCAACGGAAGTTCGAAGATTCGTTGGGAGTGCTGTCGAAACTGGCCGAGAACGAGTAGGGAGCTTGCCGAAGGGTTTTCGGAAGTTCACCAGAAGATTCGTTGGAAGTTCATGAAGCTTGCCAAGAAAGATTAGAGCTTGCCAAAGAAGCTCATTGGAACTCACCAAGGTCATCGTAAAGTCCAGGAGCTTGCTGGGAGTCCGCAGAATGGTTTCCGAGGGTTCGTCGGAAGACCACCGAAAGTTCGCCAAAAGCTCACCGGAAGAAGTCTTGATTTGTGGACTTTGTAATAGCTTAGGAAATATCTTTAATTTCATAGTTAGTACATTAATTTGGGTTAGGATTAGGTGTTAATCCTATAACCTAAGTAGCGGCCAATTGGGCCTTGTTTCGGACTAGTTTGGGTCGAGTTTAAGGCCCAACCAGTGAGCTGGAATGAGTCGGGCAGTGGCACCGCCTAGTGGCCGAGAGCCCAGGTGGTGGCACTATCGAGTTTGGGTGGTGGCATCGCATAATGGTCAAGAGCCTGAGCGGTGGCACCGCTGGCTAGGCGGTGGCACTGCCCAGTACACTATTAGTGTCTGACACTGACAGGCGGTGGCACCGCCACTGACAAGCGATGGTACCACCAACACTGGGAAAAACGAAAGTGATTCAAATTTGGGCTCCAAATTTGAATCCTCTTGAGGCCTATAAATACCCTCTCATTCATGGTTGAAAGGGGGTCTAGAACTGAGAAAGAAAAAGGGAAAACTCTTGTCAAAATCTTCCCTCTAAGATTTTAGTATATTCTAGTCCAAGAGAGGGGTAAGAGGCCTTGTAAGGGTTACCTCCTAAGCTCGTCAAAAGGAAAGGTGTTATAAGGGAGTTCATCCTTGCCCGTTGGAAGGAGGATAGCTAGTGGAAAGCCGATGGCCTCAAGCGAAGAGGAATCGGGAGTGGATGTAGGTCGAATGATCGAACCACTATAAAAATGGTTTGCATTTATATTCATGCATTTATCTTTCTGCAAACCTTTACTTTGCTAATTTCACTGCCCTCATCTTCTTACGTATGCTTTCAACGCAATCGAAATGGTTTTAATTGAAACGTTATTCTTTTTGTATGAAGTTTCCGAAACTCATTTAAAATCGTCGAAAGTTTATCGTTCTTTATCATTGCACTAATTCACCCCCCCCCCTCCTTAGTGCTGCTCGATTCCTAACAACACATATATGGTAGGTGTTGCGATGAGTAAAGGTTCGGATATGAGATATCCGTTGGAGCCCCTATTTTATTGGATATCCATTAAGCCCATGAATTATTAGATCCTAATATGAGATCCAATAATTGCTAATCAGAGATTATTGGGTAGAGACCCACTAATCTAGGAGGCTTGGGTAATTGGATGGAGATCCAATACCCAACAGGGCAAGATCCATTAGGGTTTACAAGGGGCCTCTATAAATAGGAGGGAACCAAAGCTCCATAGGCTGGGGCTTCTTTTTGGTGGCCACCTCCTGTTCTCCTCTCCCCGGATAGGTGCATCATCGTAGTCCCCATCGTGTGGATACCGCTAGAGAGGAGGACGCTTGACCTTCTTCATCCTCTCCTACAGATCTGCAAGGATTCGGGGATATACGATCTCCCTAGGTACTTTCTTTTACACATGCAGTTTTCGCGAATTTGTTTTTGAAGCCCACTAATCTTCGTACAATGACAAAACCTTTTGTGGAAATCCAAGGTTTTTGTTTTCTGTTCTTCCGCTATACATGAGATGTCGCCCCCTCGGATTTCCCAAAAGGTACCACCACCTAGCAATTATTAACTATCGGCGGTACCACCGCCTAGGCTTTTGGGAAACTGATCCCTATGCGGTTCCACCACCTTAGCACCGCTAGATAAGGTTCAGCAATCTGGATAGGCCTTGAATCCGACCCAATCCAGTCCATTTACGGGCCCAATTGGCCCCTACCAGGGTTAATGTGATTACCTCTCAATTTTAACCCTAATTATGTGCTAACTATAAAATTTAAGATATTTTCTAAAGTAAAATAAAATCCGACAAGTCAAGGCTTCTTCCGGTAAGCTTTCGGCGAACTTTTGGCGGACTTCCGATGAACTCTCGGACATCTTTCGACGGACTCCCGGTAGGCTCCTGAACTTCACGATGATCTTGACGAGTTCCGACGAGCTCCTTTGGCAAGCTCCGATCTTTCTCGACGAGCTCCATGAACTTCTGATAAATCTTTCTGGCAAACTTTTGATGAACCCTTTAACAAGCTCCCGACTCATTCTTAGCCAATTCTAGCAGCATTCCAGATGAATTTTTGGACTCCCAGTAAAGTCTCGAACTCCCAACGATTCGATCGTACTTGACTCCGACACTTCATTTTGCTTTATGCCTTCATCGCTATCATAGTTAATCCTGCATACTTTTCTCAATATATAGATTAGATCAAATAATTTATCAATTAATATCATCATCAAAATCCAAGATTCAACACTTTTAACCGGGCGAAGACTAACTACCCTATAACCCTCTTCTCCTTTTATAGGTTTAGGAGACCTCTCTTAAATTTGACTAGGACTTAGAGCTAGAGGGGAGAATTTCTCAAGTGATTACAGTAGAATTTTTTTTCTTTTTGTTCCTAGTTAATGTATGTTTAACCAAGGATGAGAGGGGTGTTTATAGACCTCAAGGGGGATTCAAAGCCCAAATTTGAATCACCCTGGTCTTCAGAGTACTAGCAATGCCATCACCATTGTTGAGCGGTACCATCACCTAGGATTTCTATCACTGGGTAATACCACCGCTTAGGCTTTTTGTCACTAGGCGGTACCACCGCTTGGCACACTGGGTTGATAATGTATTGGGCGGTACCATCGCCCAGGCTGCCTAACACTAGGTGGTACCACCGCCCAGACTCAACCTTGGAGATTGAGCCTTTAGGCGGTTCCACCGCCCACCCTGGCGATGCCACCGTCTGACATGACACCAGGTCACTATTTGGGCCTTTCATTCGGCCCAACATAGCTTTGATTTGAGCCCAGTTGGTCCCTAATTGAGTTGGGTCAATTCTAACTCAATTACACCTTAATCCTACTTCGATCTAGATAATTATTATAAAGCTTTAATCAAATTTGTTGCCCGATATGTCATTGATCCATTAGCGCTTTGTCCAATTCTTTGATGCATCGTCCTCTCTTGCGGCTTATTGCCCAATCAATAGTTGTCCTTTGCAACTCCAATCTCCTTGGTGTAATTTCACTCTTCTTGACCCGATGTTTGAATCTCTTCTCCGAAGCCTTCTATCGATACGTCGACCGATCCTCGAACTCGATGTCCAATCTTCTGCCATGTTCTCCTCCAGCCCAATGTTGATTCTTCATGCTTCAATTGTCTAATCTTGATCAAAAGTAGTCCTGCATCACTCAAAACGTAGTTAGATCAAAAACTTTCATCATCAAATTCAAGATTCAACAGTCCAATATGCCAATTATTCTTTCGGTGAAATCTCGGTAAACTTCCAGCGATCTTCTGGCGGGCTTCCGATGAACTCTTGGTGAACTTCTGGTGAACTCTCGATAAGTTTTTGATAAACTCCTAGTGAACTCCCAACAAACTCTAAGTGTGCTTTCGGTGAACCCTTAGCGAGCTTCTATCTCATCGTCCGAACTTTCGATGTATCACCCGATCTTTGACGCTGGCATAACATTTGATTTTTTTGCTTTATGCCTTTTCTATGATCGTAGTTAATCCTGCATCACTTTTCTCAACACATGGATTAGATCAATAATTTATTAATCTATTTTATCATCAAAATTCAAGATTTAATATAGATATCACAATATATGCAACACGTAAGATAAAGTGATAATATGTCAAATAATAATAAGCAAAATGAGTGTATGTCATGTCACACGTGTCATCACTCACGTGATTAGTTTATAGGGCACTTATGACTAGCAAAGGCATAGCACCATGTATTACCTGCTTCATTCTTTAGTCGTGTACTATTACATTAACCCAAAGTCCTTCACTTTTGGCTATTTTGATAAAAAGCTTATTAACACTAGCATTACGAAGTTCTCTAGCCTCTGTCCTTCAGCCTTGTCTTAGTAATTGGAGTTTGCCTCTGCATTCTCCACCTCCTCGACCCATTTCATGATCAAGAGCTATCCCTCCATGAGAGCAAGGGATCGATGTCTCTATAAAAGTGCTGTCTCTACGGTACCATGGCGCTACCCTACCCATGGTACTACTATCCATTGCCTTGCATCTATATCCCTTTCTTCATGATCGATAGATCCCTCTCTATGACACTATGGCACTCCTTTGAGCCCTCCTTTATTCTAACTGATGCTTGGTTTTAGGTAGCTAAGCCCCTCTGGACTCATCGTCACTTCTTCACCCCTTTTCAATCACCTGCTTGAACATCTCTGTGTACTCTAAATAGTTCCCCTTGGTCGATGAAAAAATAGTCTACAACTCCCATGTATGGCCTCCACCATCCTGTCGCACGGCTTGCGTTGATTATGTTCTCTTTAGCTTCTTTGGTAGCAACATTCACTTACTCAGCCTTGTCTTTTGACTTGTCGGACTCCCTTAAGTGAATATGAACTCTGGAATAGTCTAACTCTCCAACCACTCCGATCATACTTCTGCATAATTAAGTCCCCCCTCGTAGGACTCACTAGTACTTGCATTCAAACTTCTCCCTCAGTGATATACAGCCCCCATTTGCTGATGACTAAGGCTTTTATCCGATGCAAAATTTGATACATGCATAGAAGACCTGCCTCTGTGATACCATGGCATTCACTCCTTGAATCAATGGCCCTTCTTGCGGTCATGTTGTTCACCGAAGTGGAGCTCCTAGTAGCTCCCGATCATACCCCCATATGACCTAGTCCCTCGCATGACTTGTCTTGTGAGTGTCACATTGCCTCGAACTATTTCACCACGATCCACTATACCATATTGCCTCCGAGTGACATCTTCTTGCATTTTGATTATTATGGGATAAACTCGAACTATGATCTCTCCATGTGTGCCCTTTGTCAGGGCCTCTGCCACCTTTGACTATGTTCGCTCCTTTGGCAATCGACATTCGTCTACCTGCTCTCGAGTCATACCCAAATGAAGCATAGCTCTAGGACAATCCATCACCTAGTAGCTCTTGAAGTCCATCGACTTCGTTGAAATTAGTGCACCATTGTCTGGATTCTGGGTCTCTACTCTCACCAACACAATCTCCGCTGCACACTACTTCCCTCGTGGCGACTCAAATGATAACACTATAGCATATTCTTTAAGAGTACACGCCTTCGCATCCTCTTGCCCTTTGCCAAGGCCTTTTGACCCCAACTTTACCTCTGCAAGTTGCATCGTCTTAATTCCTCCATCAAATATTTCATCGAGATAAGATACATGTGCCTCAAAGCTCCCTTCATCTTTGGCACCATGCAAGATGAGTCTACTCCGTCAGAATAAGGGACCCATGAAACGACATGATACTGCTCTTGCTTCTACAAGAGTTCATGTCCTTGACTTCTATCTAAGAAAAGCTTTATGCCTCCGCGCCATGTTCTATCTTCTATACTAACTCCCTTCATACAGCTTGGATACTTCACCAAGTTACACCCAAGTTACTCCACTCATCGATTTGCATTGAGTTGATGGTGGCCCTCGTACCCACCATTCTAGCCCTCCATCGAGTCCAATCTCCATATCGGCTCTAAGTGTGTCTTCATTTTGTGTTGCCTTGGGTCGCTCCCCCACTTGATCTCGCTATACGTCTACCAATGCATTATCTCTTGCGAGATCATACGATAACTCCTCGTCGCTCACTCGGTCCGTTGAGCTTTGTGGAGTTATTGTCTTGAAGTACTCCTCAACATGTTCAGTCCATTGTACATGATTCTCTCTCCAGAGAGCCGAGACTTATCCCTCCTGAATATCTGTACCATTAGAGCAACTTCTCTCTTTATATCCTTCCCTCTAGAAGTTTCGGAGACTACCATCCCCTTGGACTACTCCGCCTTGCTGAATAAACTATGCATTGTTTTGCTCTCGCAAATGCACTTGCTAGATTATGACTCTTCACCAATACAGCTCCTACTGCACCCCTCAAGGTTTAGCATCATGTTGAACCTACTGCACACTTCAACCTCCTACGGACATTTCCTTCCCATGTCGAAGAGAAAGTTTCAATGCTCTATGGTGCCGAGTTTCGATCACCTTGGGATGGCCATGAGCAATCCATCGTCCACATATAAGCCCTTGTATGAGTACTGAATTCTTTGAGTTAGCAATTCCTCTCACCTTTATGAGCTTTGCATAACTCTTTCGATCACTGAGCAACTCATCCCACATTGCACGGTCTCATCTTTTACTAAGTGCCTCACTTGCCTTGAGCACCGTCAAGTCTAGTTGCTAACGTCGAGCCATTACTCGAACTCAACCATCCCAAACTTTGTGTGCTACATATTCTTCCTAGCTTGTTTGTCCTCATGGTTGGTCATTCCTCTGAATGTCATTCTTGGATGCTCGCTCATCTGAGAGACTCCTTTTCCTATATCTCCATGTTCGTTTCTCTCAAATGGTCACGTGTGTCGGTTGCCCTCAACACAGCCCCGCTAAATCCCCCACATTTACATACCAAGTGTTTCTATGTATACTTGTCCCGCTCTAATACCATCTGTCACGAACTTAGTTAGTTTTACCTAAGTCGTGTGGCAACCTTGTGTGTCCCTCCATAAAGATCAATCTCCCCGAAACCTCCTATGGTCCCTTAGGACCTACAAAAAAGAATACGGGTTAGAGAAAGCACTTCACTAGGGATCCACAAGTAAATATTTTAGCAAATACTTTATTGGCGATGCAAATTACAATCATGGACTTCACAAGCTCAGAATAATTGTACAACAAAGGGTCCAAAATGATTCACTACAGACTGAAATCTTCTACAAGTGTCCACATGACACAACCTTTATTTATAAGCCTAAAACGTTTGCCAAACCTAACTAAAATGGGATTGTTAAATCTTTGGTCAGCCTTCTACATATTATACAAAGCATGAATAGACCAAAAGATATGGACATACATAAGCATTATATCGAACACCTCATTTATAGTTTTATCCATGATAGCAAGGCGAAGCGCGACCACCTCCTCCGCCTCCGCCTCCCTTGTCACCAACACTGGGGTCCAGGTCAACGGCAACAAGAGTGAGGCAGGTGCCAGAGGTCAAGGAATTCTACCACTCCCTTAAGCAGCAAGACTCTAAGAGGGAGTCGTACGGCGAAGTGTAGGAGGCACCTCTTGTCGCTTTATTCGTCTCCGACGCACATAACATAATCAACGAGATTGAGAACCACTCCATGCATCTTCAAGTCGTAAGTCTCATTGCCCTTTCTCCTTGCATGGCGCTAGCCTCATGTGACAAGACTCTAGGAGGGAGTCCTATAACGAAGTGTAGGAGGTGCCATCCGCCGCTGCATCCGTCTCCAACATGCGCGACATGATCAGCAAGATCGAGAATCGCTCCGCACACCTCACCGTAAGTCTCATTCCCCTTTCTCTTCGAGCCACTAAAGTCACTAGTGGTTTATCACCAATGAAATTATTTTTTTACCCTTATCATTTATATCAAAATTGATAATATGAGAAAAATTAAGATTAAATATTTTACTTTCGTAAGTATATGAATCCTAAATAACTACAAGAGGTAATGTGTAATTACACACAGTTGATGCGACTGTAACCTTGTTCGTGGTCTAATCATATTAAAAAAGTCTTAAAATAAGCTATAATCACTACAAAGGATGTATGAGTTGGGCCGAATTAGAACTAATTATAAGTCGATTTAAAACTCAATTAAACAACTTAATAAAGTAGTTTTATGGGGTAGCAAGGCCCATTCGCCAGGCCACGGTCATCAGTCCCTCCCTCAGCTCCTAAAACCTTGGAAACAGTACCAAAGCCCACTTGAAGAACCCCTAAACTCTCCCTTGTCCATGGCGGAATTCGCCGATGGCTGATGCGGGAGGACGAAGAATCAGTCGGCTATCAAGAGGCTTATTTCATTGCAGTGGAAGGATTGTAGTCGAAAATATGTTTCATAGCAACGGAACCAAAGACAGAGGTAACATGTAACAATATCTGAGAAACAAGTATATAAACATGCAAAAGATTTTGCAAAACCAAGCTGGACATCCCATGCAACTAGAAAGTATAGTCATCCGATTCATCAGCTCGCCGAGCCTCTGGTTCTTCTCCACCTACGGTTCGCTTGCTGCTCATGTTGGCCCTCTGAACCAGGCGAACTAGTGCTTGCACAACTTCTGACATGGGTGGTCGGAACTCGGGCTCGGGCTGCGACAGAAACAAAAGTCGAACGAACTCATTAAAGTTCAAACAAAATCAGGATGAGTGATGAACATATCCAAGTGCAGCAAACAGCTACACTGCAGCTTTGCTACACTGCATATATGTCAAGTTTTGCCTTGGCAAAATGAATCAAACAAAGTATTCTTTGTGATGCATGGTTTTACCTGCACGCAGAGAGCTATCACGTCAGCGAATCGAGAAAGCGATTTTGCAGGGTATAGCCCCTTGAGGTCAGGATCGACCATCCTGTCTAGTGCATTGATGTCATGGAGCTGAGGTGTAGCCCATCGAACCAATGACTGCTCAGATCTTGGTCTTGAGCTGCAAGGAGTTTTGCCACAACAAACCAGAGCATCAGCATCAAACAACAAAACCAACTGATTTCAGCTGCACCACATGGATAATATATCACCCAAGGCAAGAAAAGAAAATTCCTTAAAGGATTGTGTATATTGAATGCGAATAAGTAGACTGGCAAGATGCCTTTCAGTTGAGTCTCAAAGGCAGAGCAAGGTTAATCAAAGTTTGGAATCACAGAAATTTGGTGCTTGGATTCTGTTTGTGAATCAAGTTATAGCAAATATAGAGTTACCTGTCGAAAGGCTTCCGCCCAGTCAAAAGTTCTAGCATGACAACACCAAAGTTGAAGACATCACTCTTCAAAGTATACTGGCCAGACATGGCAACTTCAGGTGGACTATATCCAGATGCCATATTCTGTTCTGATGCCTTCAGAGAAAAATTAAGGAAAATTAAGGAACTTAAGGAAATTTATATGGCAAAGACTAATCCAAGCATGTTGATAAAAATAACTGCTTGTAGCAAGAATCCTATGTAAATATCAGTACTACTGAGTACTGCCTATAAACAACTGTAGAAAATTATCATCTAGAGGATGTGAATCCATCACTTAAGCTCTATTAAACATGCATATGAACACAGGACATGGACACAACACAATAAACATGCTGATATGGCAGATGTAACAAAAGGACAGGGCACCGGATTGACAGTCAATGGCCAATCAATAGTCATGATGTGTAGATATGCACAGGGCTGCAGTTTTTATATAAAACTAAAATGAAGTATAACAACTGTTCATATAAGAAGCACCATTCACAAAAGCATTTGATGCACGTACAGATGTATATAAACAGATATATATAACACAAAACTAAGGAGTAAGCCTAAAGTCCAAATACATATATATTGTCAATATCAACATGTACTAAGGCCTTAGATTCATGATTTAAGCAAACATATATAATCCTAATATCTCTTTGAACTGTTGGACACAGGTCAAGAGGTGTCTGGTCAGGGTCAGTTTCTTACACACTTGTGACAAGAATTTTGAACTGTGCTTCATGGATTGAGCCACTCAGCCATTAGCAGCTCTTGATATCTTTTCCTACTAAATCTTGGGTCTAGAATTTCAGTACAATTTGTCTAGGCTGATTCCTGCATTGTTCTATGTTCATCTCAGAGAAAATAATGTTAGCTACTAATCCACTTTGTTGAGCTGTTTGACTTGTGGCAAGTTTAAATATTTCTCAGCCATGGATCTCAAAATGTTGTTACGACTACTTACAGTTAACTTCTAAAGACTGATCTTATGAAATCCTCAATATGAACAGTGACCCCACCACACTTCTCACTAGAAAAACAGGAATGAGGCAAAAAGATAAGAAACAAAATACTACATCAGCACTTACTCATGGCTATAACATATCCATAAGACCAGACCTATTAAATGGACAACTGGTTCAGCCCTTGTTTGACATCATCTACACAGCTTTCAAACTCTAGCCCCCTAATCCGTGATCTATGCATAAAATACCATCACGACTATCATCTCATATCTGTGATCTATGCTTTCTTCCATCAGTCAGATATAATAAGTCCATATAGCTGTTAGCCTCACATTCTTCTTTTAACACCTAAGTTATACACCTGAACTTAAACCTATATGGCTAGTGCTGCAATTAAGCTTCTTAACCAATAGATCCTATGTCATCAACAGCTTAGTCAGTCTCCCCATTAGTCATATCCCATACAGCAACAGCACATGCTGCCACAATTTTAAGCTTATCATCTGTTCCCGCAAGGTAGCCAGTTACATGCTATACGATTCTCTGAATCCCCACTGTCAGAGGGAAACTAACTTTCTGACATACCTCTGAAACTTGAGAAGTCAAAAGGAACAGTATCCATCAGTTATTCGTCTTCATTCTTAAGTAACTTGCTTAATATACTGACTTTCTCCCCTACTTTTCCATATTCTTTCACTTCATTCACATCCTCCTATAAAGCAGGTCTTAAATGTCAATGATTACCAGAAGGGCACAAAGTATACAGTATTATTTAATTGATATTGTGAATGAAATAACAATGGCAAATAACAGAGATTAGCTTAAGTGACCATAGAAAACAAGAAACTGATTTTTCCTCAGGAAATTGCTAAACGTTCCCTGGTAAAATGCAGATAATTCTAAAGATATAATGTTCTTATCAACGACATATATTTACTGCTAAAACCTTGTAGAAAAACTAATTCAAAGTAGACATATATGACATAAAGCTTTACCTGAAATTCTGCATCAGGAACAAGGCTCTCGAACCCACAATCTGAAATGTGTGGGTTGAGCTCCATGTCTAACAATATATTGGATGACTTAAAATTCTTGTGGATAAGAGACGGTGAGCAAACTTCATGCAGATACCTGCAAGTAACATTTAACAACATGATTGATTTGAAGTAAAAAAGGGGAACAGATACCTCAACCATGGAATTCTATCACATCTTTTACAACTCATAGATAATATTCATGAATTAGTACATATATAGTTTGTAATATTCATGATTTTTTGCATAACACATTATTATTCGGTTTATTGAAAATAATATATTTTTTCACTAGAAATCATGTCATTTGTTACCTAAATGGGGTTTTGGTAACTATGACAATTTTTATATATGATGTGAAAGGTCACTGACAAGTTTGTGTAACGAGGCATCTAGGACTCAATCACCCAACCACAAGATAAATGGTAACATGACTGATCATTCATGCAGTAGTTTATCCGTTGGTTTAAAAAAAAAAAGTTGAGATAGAAGAACCTCGTCGCAAAAAGGAGAACATGTGTAACATGATACTGCTAATGGGTACCAGAGAGCATCAGAAATGTATAACTAATGCTTCCAATTCAAATCCTCAACTTAACATAACATACTTCAATATGAATACTCAATTAAACTAATATCTGGTTGTGAGAAACTTAACACTCTTTAAGATGAAAAAATGACTGTCAACCATTAAGTTTGTCATAGCCATTGAAATCTTCTGCAATAAGACAGCTTTCTGTAGAAACAGCAAACTTGTCCAATTTCATGGCTGAATTTCTCCACAAGATATTACTAGCTTTGAACAAGATCCATGTGTTGATCATGTAAGGCAATGTTAAGTCCTAAAAAATTTGGACAGACAAGATGGTCCAAACATGTACTTGAATAGTTCAGGAAGGTCAAAAACACCATACAAGAGATAAATACAATACTGTAAAGATTGTGAGTCAGAATAATGATTCGGTAAGTCTAATGATGAGATATGAGATCATTGATTTTGTTGATGGAAAACATCTGTGTCAACACGAAAATTCTCAGAGAATATTTCTAGCCAGCCTGAAAAGCAAGATTAGAAGTAACTTCTTGATCAAATGGCATATATGCTTTTGCCAACCACAGAAACAAAAAAAAAATCAGGTTTAACAGAAAGACCAAAAAAAAAAAACGAAGAACATAGTTTCACTTACTCTAATGCTCGTGCTGTACCAAGGGCTATTTTGACACGAGCATTCCAGCTCAATGACTTGCTGTATTCATCTGAGAGGTGAAGCAGATCATGCAGCGAGCCATTCTTGTAAAATTCATATACCAGTAGATGCTGCCCGTGTTCAGAACAATAACCTACCAGTTCACACAAATTTGGGTGATGCAGACGTGAGATATTTGAAACCAGTTCAATGAAGCAATCCGGTAATTGATTGGGTAGAGCTGAAGAATTTATCTTCTTCACAGCCATAATCTACAAACAAATAGTATTTATCTTCAGTTCCTAAATTCCTGAAAGAAACTACTATTATACAGAATTTCAAAGAGAAGAAAACATTAATGAAGAGAGAGCTGTGAAGTACATGTTTATTTATGGACATAAGGGGCAGCAATATCTCCAAGAACTATTTTTCAGTTACATCGTCGATAAAATTTGTCTCATGAACATATTGAAAAAAAGAAAGGATATTCCTATGGAAACTCAATAGAAGCTTGTAACTAGGTAAACGAGTATTTTACAAGAACATAACAACCAGTACTACTGCAGTAGAAAAATTAAAGTGCTTTCTTGTGCATGATGATTCATGAGCTCTATTGTCGTAATAGAAGTGCATTAACTTACTAATATGAAAATTCATGAGCTATTATTAGACATGCCATCTATATTTATTATTGATGATGAACGTGCTAGAAAGTGAAAGAATTAGTTGGTTGTTTGTGTTTTAGATAATTATTTTTGAAATTTATGCTAATTGGTTTTGATTCGTCAATATAGTTGACATGGTTGTTCCATCAGTTTTGCAGCCATCCTGCAGAACTTGATGCTGCTTCTAGTGATAATAGATACTCCCCATTAATATGATTCATTTTTAATGATAAAATATCTCCAATGTTTCATCTCCCAAGTTTTCTCTTTTTCCAAGAGAAACAGACACCTCACATGAAATATGCCATTCAAACCTAAATAACAAAGATGCTTGGTTGAGAAAGAAAAGATAAAAATGAATCAAGAACAATGTAAGGATAGAAACGCTCTCATTTGAAGTAAATATTACCTTTCCATCACTAAATTGTGCCTTGTAAACACGACCAAAAGAGCCTTCACCTACAATATTATCTATGCTGAAGCTATCTGTGGCAATCTGCAAATCTGCTACTGAATAAACAGCTGCCTTTATTGGTGTTGTGTTAGCCTTCTTCACAATAGGCTTGTTTGAGAAATCATCTTCATCAAATGATTTATGCCTCTCAATAGGTGGAGGTTTAAGGCTTATAGGAGCAGGTGGTGGCAATATTGCTGTATGAGATGTAGAGGATGCCTGGATTGTCTTCATCTCTATAAAAGATTGTTCAACAATAAGCAAAAAAATAATAGAGTATGAACCAGAAATCCAATTACCTAATAACAGTGAAAAGAATAGCTAATGTTCATTTCACATGGAAAGTATCTTAAAATTTGTCTAGTACAAATCTAAAACTAAAGACCAACAGGCACAAATGAAAAGCCAAAGACTGAAATCAGCTTATGATGTTTTGAATGTCACTGAGTCTACTATGATTAGATATTTGCCATGAGTTATCTATTTAAGAATTTAACCTACAACATGTTTCCAACACTTGTCTAACTCATCAAATTTTATGGTCCAAAGTCTTGATATGAATCCTAATAGACAACAAGTAAGAAAAGCTTTCGTCAAACATTTAACCAAAATGCATTGATATTCTTTTAAACTGCACATTTTTCCTACACAAGTAATTCTAATAGGGAACCTCTTAAGTCAACATTTCTCCCAAAAAACCAGCCATATTCTGATACAGTGAGACAAGCAAATAGTCCTGATGAATGGTGGCTTGTACCAGGTCAGCAGCCTTAATTACATAGGGCCTAAATAAATGGTGCCCAATACCATCACAAAAAGTTCTTGGAGAATTGGTGCCTCTGCACCTTTATATTTCAATTCTACCTTCTTTAGTAAGTCAAATGGGATGAAAGGCATTTATGATTTCATCATGCCTCCAGATCAAGTGACCCCATGATAGTTACCTGAGTTGTATGCATGTTAAGAGTTTATGTGGAAAGAAAAGTGGCTACCTTGTTACTTGTACTTAGCAGCCTTTCCTTTTTACCAGCTATTAAAAGGATTGATGAACTTTGAAAAAGAACGTGCTCCAATGAAGTGAAAAAGAAAGATCTAGTTGGCAATTTATCTTTTGGAGGTTATAACATTGACAGGTTCCAAATGTGTATTATCAAATGTTTTCTATAGGTTTAACCAGCATGTAAAGGGAATTGTATGCTTTATATCAGTGGCTAACTTATGCAATAGAACTTTACACAACTAGAAATCAACCATCTAAATCAATTGCTGTAGCCTAACAATAGATGAGTTTTAATTTCATTGACAGAAAACTTAAAGCACTACAAACATGACTAATCAAGAACGGCATGCAACAAACCATAAACATAACACCTCAAATAAAAGGAAAAAACCTAAGCTATATAGCTTTAAAATTATTATTCTTGTTCAAAAGTAGAGTTTTTAGTCATTATAACATAAAATCTAAAAAATGAAATAAAAAAAATACATTAGATAAATATCTATTACAGATCTCTAATAAATTATAAGGCCCAGCTGAGTAGTCACTCAGCTAAAGAACTTTCGGGCCTTGTATGTTCAGAGAAGTTAATAAGTTTGTACATGTTAATGCTTCGCTAAAAGTATGTGAAGATACATTCACTCAGAATAAGTAGGCAAATATTTGGTCCAATTCCAAGTCATGATACAACATTACACATAGGAATACTACAACCTGTGCAACATATTGGTATTACAGAGTCAGAAATTAATCCAAAATGTCCTTTGTTCAACATTTGAAAAAAAACAAAAAAAATCACTCCCTCACATCCTTGTTGCAAGTGGTTGCATGAGATCTGCCAAAAATTCTCTCTTAGTTAATTGCTGCAGCTAAACTGAACCAAGAAACAGATGCCAATGATGAAGTGGATGGCATGGGACAGCAGATCTCGTGCCCTCAAGTGGGAAATGCAAATTAAAGGCAGCAGTTGATTGAAGAGAGGCTGGCAGATCACGTGCTTCATGTGCATAATGAATAAAATAAAATAAAATAATCCAAAAAATATGCATTTATATGCATCCAATTACCTTTAGCATCATTGGAAGCAAGAGGGGCAAAAGGCGGATCTTTTTCAAAAATTTCTTCCTTTGAATGCTTTTGTGATTTCCTCCTCATCAAGAAAAATGTAAGTATTCCTCCTATGACCAAAACAGATATGATGATTCCCGCTATAACCCCAGCACCTATACCAGAGTTATTTCCGCCACCAGATGATTTGTTACTTCCACCAGAATGTTGGCCTGGGTTGCTTTTTCGACCTGGTGGAGGAGGCCTATAAGGTGGTGGTGGAGGTGCTGGCGTTGAGCTCCATGAGTTACCATCAGTACTGCAAATAAGATATGTACATGAGGCTTTTATACAGAAATTTACATGGTTATTAGGTCATCATTTATGCCAACAAAACATTGAGCACTCACCGAAGATTATTAATCTTTTTCAACTGATCAGGAATCCATCCTGTAAAATGGTTATTTGCCACATTCCTAAAAGCAAGAATGTGTAAAAAGTGTACAATATGCAAACTGTTTCTATTATAGAGGGACATTTCTGTGTATGCAAACTTACAAATCTTGTAGGGGAAGATTGGCAAGGATGTCTATGTGGCCAGTAAATTGGTTGTTCTCCAAATATCTGCATAATGTAAATGGATGTTAACATGAGTACCCCTTTTATGAAAACATGTTAGAAATAAATATATTCAACATACAAGGTTGTCAAACTTGATAGGTTGCTGAAGCTCTGTGGAAGATTACCAGTAAGTTGATTAAAGGACAGGTCCCTGCAGTAAGAAGAACTTAATCTTTAACTTGGATATTCACTTGGATAATGTCATCAGAGGAAACATCAGTGCAACATCAATCGCCTATCAGTTTCTAGCAGGAATATCTGCTGGTGAAATGAACAAATTAGCAAAACCAATCAACCTTCTAGAAATTATCATTTACCATTTTCAATAATTTTCCAGAACATGAAATTTAGCTCAAGCTCTGCAAATGAATTTAAGAATGTGGCATGGTACACCAAATGCAAGCTTTAATATTCAGAAATAGTTGTTCCAGAAAAAAAAAATTCTGGCAAACCAAAAGGTTGATGATTGGACAGGTGTTTTTTATGAAAGAAGTGGTAAATGAGCAAACAATGAGTAAAACATGGCCAAGAAAGTACAAGTTGTACTTACATTGTTGTGAGATTAGTAAGGCCTCCAAACATTTCGGTCAGATTTCCTTGTAGTTGATTATGAGCAAGATTTCTACATCAATCCGAAATTGGTTTAGTTTGAAAGCATCTAATAATCAGTAATGGGATTGAAAGGCCACTTACAGATATTTAAGTGTCACCATCAGGGAGATTGAATAAGGTAGGTTTCCGGAAAATTGGTTACCACCAAGGTTTCTGCACATGTTATCCTTATAAAATAGTCACAAGAAACCAAGAAAACAGTTGATGCTATCCACATTCATGGTAACTTACAGACTCTGGAGGTTTGGAGGAAGATTATAAGGTAACTGGCCTCCGCTTCCAAGATTATTATTGCTCATGTCACTGTGTCAATACCAAGAAATTAAATTCCAAATTCTAAATACATATACACAGTGAAGAGTTATCCAACTCACAGTTCTGCAAGTGAAGTCATGGTTTGCAAATTATAGCCTAGTGTTCCAGAGAGTCCCAACCCAGACAATTTGCTGATATAGTCCAAAAGGGAAACATATATCAGATAAAGAAGCAAGTAGCAACATCTCCAAACATCAATTCCAGTTTGATGAAACCTCACATTGCTGTAACGGCCGATCCAGTGCATGTAACACCCAGCCATGATTGCCCACAGGGATCACCACCATTTGCAATCCAGCCGGTTAGCTGAGATGGTGAATTCAGGCTGGTAAACAGGACATTGAGAGTTGAAACTGCAAATGGAACATTACAACAAAAAAATTTAGTACTCAACTTAGCAAATCCTGAATCTCATACTATGCCACTCATTACATACAGTAAGAACCAATGCTTTCAAGATAAGAGCAAAAAAAATTTAAGCAGAAGTATTGGCAATTTCAATTAGCTCATTGCAACTTTTATTTAAAAGAGAGTGACGCAGTTGCAATTGGACGGTTTTCATTTACATTTCTCATGGTTGCAGGCCAAAACACCAGGAACATCTAGCAAAGGGTAAAATTCGCCTGCAAAGCAGAAGCACTCCTGTCTCCGAAACCCACAAACAAGAAATCAAGGCATCTCCCCTTGTCTGGAAACGTATCTTCTCTCTTTTTTCCGTCAAAGGTTAGATCATCCTTCAAATCCAACCAAAATCTACATATATAGTTCTAGCATTTACCACCCACCATAAACCAAAAGGTACCCAAATCTTTGATCCCAAAATCCAGCAAAGAAGGCAACAACGAGGATCAAGAACACGACTTTTCGCCTTTTAGACAACGCCCACATAAAAAAAGAACCAAGATTCAGCATCAACATGTCAATGCGGCGATCCTCTCTATCTTTCCATTCAAATCTAACCGTAAATCCGACTCGAAAGAGATTCCACCCAAAAGAAAAGGAGAAGAAAAGAAGCTCCCTTTTTCTTTCAAGAAAAAGAAAGGAAAAAGCTGCGGAGGATCTGAAACCACTCACCGTCATTCTGGTCCGTGGCGCCACCGACACCTCCCGGATTGCCGACCAAAATGCAGGCCAAGACAACCCCAATCGCCAGCGTCTCTCTCCCTTTCGCCTTCGCCATTCTCCCCCCTCAGCACCAAGGATTCCAGGAACAAACAAGCCCCCGTCTCTCCCCCTCTACTTTCTCCTGTGGCTACGCCATACAACAATAATAATGCCAATAATTCGACTATTTCTGCTATATAGTATTATTCACCGAAAAGACGAAGGAAGGGAAGCAAGCTGGCACGACGAGGGAGAAGAATCCAAAAGCCAAGAATTTATAGATGATAAAGAGGGCAATCATCACATTCCAAGCTCGATCTCGATGATCGAGGCGGGTAGATGCTCGATCACGGTAAGAAATGATTACTGTTCTGTTACTGTGCTCTGAGAAGAGGGCTTTAAGCTGATGCTGCAGTAGGACCAACCAGAGAACGGGGACTGAAAGCGACAGAGCTGGGCACCGATCGGTGACCGGACTCATGTCGGTGGGCGGATCGGCACCGTCGGATCCCGACGGTGCTAATCTTGATGGTGATTAATCCGATCCGAATTATCATATGATTGACTTAAACGCTAAGAATGCGTCAAAAAAATTATTAAGATAGTTATGAGATTAGAATATTTAGGAAGACATCGATGGCATGTCTTGCAAGATAGCATGACTGAGAGAATCCATCATGAGCTGTTGCATAATTGGTCTCCTCCCGCTACTCAACATTCCATTTCTCTTCGAGCAAGCAACTAATGTTTTTATTTTGTAATATTGCATATATATATATATATATATATATATATATATATATATATATATATATATAAAATCTCCCAAAATAAGGGATTTTTATATTCATCTCTTAATTTTTAAGTTCGACATATATATAATCATTTTTAACATAATCAATATTTTCAATCAATCGGGGATAGATATATAAAATTCAATCAATCATATTTATCGTATCGAAAGAATATTGTTTATAATATTTTTATTCTTTGAATTCATCCTTTTTAAATAGGAAACTTTATGATTTTATATGTTAAACTCTTGTTTTCGTATCATATCAAAACTCATACTAACTTAAATGAAGGCACTAGTCTTATGAGTGATGATAGAATTACGAAGAATTCTGCTTAATTGAGGGAATCATCTTCAAAAACATCATACCACGTTAAAGATTCAATTGCCAAGTGTGATAAAAATGAGTCAAGCCCGATAATTGATCATTTTCGACACAAATATCTTCAAAATATAAAAAAATTATTTACATGTAATTATGTTAGCTATGGTAAGTAAATTATCAATTTTATAATATACATATATAATTATTTCAAAAATTATATTATGATAATGAAAATATTAAGGATATTTTATGCATATTATTCAACTAAAAGTAGTTCCAAAGGATTTCCTACATGGATGTTTAACATGTGTCGAGAATCTTATTATAAAAAAGGAATATACATGTTGTGTTAAAATTTATAATGAAAAATATGATATTTTAAAATTTTTCAATATGTATGTTTATAAGTACAAATCCATTTATTATAAATCTCCCCAGTCTAACAACAATTTTGAAACCAAAAAAAAAAACATCTCTCCAACATGCAACTGTGATTGTATTTGGAACCTCCTCAATTAAATAGTAGTTTTGAGAACCAAAACCCAGTATAAATAACAACAGGAAATTGATCAAGAATAGCTTGAACAAGCTTATAGTTGTGCTTCAAGCAATTAGGAAGAGTTGTTGATTTCTTGGAGGCATTTAATTGCTCCAAATCTTTACTTTCGTCCATTTAATGCAGCTGCTGAACTCACAGACACGGATATAAACTGGTCCTAGAATAAATTAAAATCGTTAAATACTGTAGTAGCATTATTAATTACCAAGAAAAGTTCGTCTGAATGTATACAAACTGTTCGACGTTGGATCAGTTGGTCAACACTGCAGCAGTCTTAAAGAACTGCTAACCGCGTACGACATGAATTGTTCATCGATTGACTGATGTACGAGCAACAACAACAATCAACAGTAGTCTAATTTGCGTTCAAGAGTGTAATAACGCTGCTGACTGGATAGCTAATGATCCGAAAACCTACATGGCAAGCTTGCAAGTCCAAGTGATTCGGACAAGCATTTGTGATTGTAATTTGAAGTAATAGTTTGAAACAAAGTCAACGTTTAGAAGTCCGCATGGAACCCCACCTGCATAGCTGGTGCGCAACATGTGTCGGTGGCGTTACGTGGTGAGAAGACCTCCGTGAGGTTCGTGGCGGTGGCCGATCCCTCCCGTTGACGGCGAGGGGCGAGGCGAAGCTTCCATGACACCCCATCACGGCGGTGGCCGCCCGGCTCATGGACAACGCACACCTCTCTGTCACACAGTTCGCATGTGGTTTTTGACCTTCATTTCCCACTGATATCAATCACTGTTAAAGAATATACCAAAAACATGATCGAAAAATTAGAAATATAAAAAGAAACCCAAATACCAAGGATGATTTTTTTAAAAACAAATTGATAATAAATAAATGAACCTGAAGACCCTTGGTTACTATTTGATTCATATTATCCGGTGATTTTGCCTCTGTTTGTAGAGCTGAAACAACAGTCCAAGGTTTTAATCAAATTAAAATCTTAAACCACCTTTAATTGTAATCTTAATCAAGTTCAAACTCGTATGTGAACATTCTATTAACAATTAGTTTTGGGAGATTGATATATAGTTTTGGCTATTGATGTGGGAGAAAACAAACCTCCATCATCGAGGGAGCTCAACTCTATGAAGGGGACATTTTCCAAAGGCAAGCGGACAATATTTCTCTCCTTGTTTTTACTAAATTATTTATTTTATTTTTTCTCTCATCATATAAAATTCTAATTTGAATGGTAAAGGAGAATTGGGCTGCACATACTTTTAATATTTTCTTCAATTTTATATAAATGTTCTTTTCAAAAAATTATTATAATCATAGATGTAACAATACATTAACCAACTCGGATATCTCAACAGAAACATATGAATATTTTTCTTACTTCAACGAATCAGGTCAATTATATCAGTCACTTAATAAGGTAAAATTTTAAAAATATATTTAATTATAGAACCATAGAAGGGGTCCTTTTTATAGGGAGTGGTCCTGAGGGTATTAGCTAAATGGAGAATATTCTTCACTTGTATTCGTGATGATGACGATAAGTTTGGATAATGTGTGACTGCCTTGGTTGAATAAACTCCCCAGGTCAAGACCTGTTTAATTGAAAATATTAATATCAGGTTTCAAATTGAATGATACAATTCACTACTTAAAACTGTCATGTCCCAAGTACTAGGGGTGTGTTACATGGACATGGACATTGACATGGACAGCTTTCGCGTCAGAAACCTCCATGGGGTGAAATATTAATTAGGATGTATTGGATTTAACTTGGGAGGCAATACCAATCAGGCCTAAAATCGCATGAAATATATTAGAAATAATCTTGAAGCAAACTTCATCAAGTCCAATCCTGAAGGTATGCAAGATCCTATGATGGAAGATGCTGTCAGGTAAAGTAACTAGGACATGGATTGGGTTGCAAGTAATTGTAATGGAAGGGAACTATGAGAGCCATGAAATGACAGTCACCAACTCATTTGAAGAGGATGCGTTGGGGTCATGTGAAGTTGTAGGATGACTACGGGCACTGTTGGTTAACTCACATCTCACCCTTTCATTCGCTCGGAAACTATGAAGTATTAGCACGCAGTGACGCAGCTTTCGTCTGTATGCGAAGAACATATTCCTGAGTTGGTAGGAAGCATCAACTACTCCAACTAATTGCTGTAGCTTTCCATCATTGTCATACATAATTATGGAGTACTGGTGGCCCTTCCTGATGCATCTTTCTTGAGAACAGGCCACATGCTTTTCTTTAATAGCCCGATCTTATTATATGCATCTCTTTGAACCTGAAAACACCAAATGTAACAAGCACTTTAGTCATTTGATATAAACAATAAAGATGGACCTACTTATAGAATTTAAAATCTCATTTAATAAGTTTTTAATACCTAAGATATCGACATAGTTGAACTCTTATATGATAAATTTTAAAGATATTAGCACATTCAAGGTCCTTACTATCTTTAAAATTTATCATATAAGAGTTCAACTATGTCGATAGCAATATGTTAAGATCAAATATCGTCTTTTCGGCTAACCATTTGAACCAAAAAAGAAAAAACACCTTAGTTTTTCTACTATTAATTTAGTGATGATTAAAAATATTTTTTTTTATGGCCAGGAGGGATATTTCATTGTGAAAAGCAGTCAAATTGATTCATATACAACATTGGCTTCTGTCAGGCTTACAAGATATGGAATTTGTTTAGCACATACACATACCCATGCATTGAATGACACGATGAATTCTGACGAGTCATGCACATCTTGAGTTGACCCAATGACATGAATATAGTTACAGGAAAAATAGACATGGGCCTAACAAAGCACGAGTTCATGACGATAGTTGACAATTTGATATTCATGATGACCAACCCGCAGAAGTTTGCAAGTTGGTCTGCACCTGACTACATTCTCTTACCCAAAGAGAAACAAAACAATGAGTTGCACAATTTGATAGACACGGGCCTAACAAAGCATGAGTTCATGACGATAGTTGACAATTTGATATTCATGATGACCAACCCGCAGAAGTTTGCAAGTTGGTCTGCACCTGACTACATTCTCTTACCCAAAGAGAAACAAAACAATGAGTTGCACAATTTCACATGGTCAACAGAGGGTTATGACAAGAGGAGACCTATAACCAACACATGGAGAATCATATACGCCTAAAATTGTCATATATGCAACTTCTATGCCATTTCTATGGCCCATCTGCTCAGAACACAAAAAAGGAAGTAGCTGAACTACATGGGGCCTTTGAAGTGGCTTCAAAGCTTCTACCCAGGGAAACCAGCTTGAAGTGATTCTGAAGCTATAAAAGAAATGGCAGCTGAGATTTGTCACAAAAAGAAAAATGCTTATTATTATTGAATGTTAGAGCCACCTAAAATGATATGACAGGTTGTGCGAGACCATGTCAGCACAAACCAATCCATGCAAGTGTCAGTGATTAGATGGTCTCACAGTTCCTTTCAGTAAGGTGGCAAGTCACACGACAGCAACCGACTCCCACCTATATTTGTCGTTTGCTTGAACATTAAACATTTACTTCATGGTTCACAATTCAAGCAAGGTGTTGGAAGAACATAAGTAATTAGGTAGAGGTAGATAGCACAGATGCCACATGTTGTCCTCTGCCAAACATTATGTTTAGAATCAACAAGGGTGCTGTTCAAGTACAAAGTTCCTAAAAATCTTTTGGCTAATCAGAAAATACCATGAAGTTGTGAGAAAAGAAATCCTTACTAGTATGGACCTGTTAGGGTTCCTGACCATAGGATAATTGTCAACAGCCTGACTACATAGAAAGAATCAAATCCCTCCGTCCAATGCTTAGCATCAATCAGCATATAATTTGAAAGCAACTACAGTAACATCCAAGTTTCCATAAACAATTTGACTATGTGAATGGCTTTGCTGACCTGCTGATAAGCGAAGCCTGCCACCATTACCAGTATTACCTCACTAAAGAACCATAGTTTCCTTCTTTAGCCTTATGATTTCCTTGAAGAAATATTCAACAGCAGAACACAGCCTATGCCAGAATAAACAAAGAGACAGTCAATAATCAACCATATTAAGGCATACGACAAGCAAGATGCTTACCAACCACTGTTTCGACAGCATCTTCCTGGCCTGCAACATACAGGAAGGAAGCAACTGATGAAAATATATCAAAGGCTATTGAAGATTAATCATGAAACAAATCTGTCATAATAAAGTTTCAAGTAATTGCCACATAATCAAGAGATGCTCAACTAAATGAGGTCCAGAACAAGAGATTTTTATATGTGACGTTCAGTTCCAGAACCAACATCCATGCTTAGAGGTACATCATGAATAAAATATTCTGTATATACAAGTCACTTATTAATGTGCATCACATTCTTCATATACAATAAGTTTCATGAAGCTTTGGCGTCCTCTGGCCTTTTGATATGTGATAGGTCAGCATCCCCACTGCCACGCTCAGATCCTGAGCTCCTATGGCTATCGTCAGCAGCCACTACAGCAGTAATTGTGTCTTGCTTACTCCCACATAAACGTACTGTGCTGTTAGAAGTGCCAGTCAGTGGAAATCCAGTCATACTTGGATTTGCATGGGGATTGGCATTGCCTCCAGGAGGTAGTCCGGTATGCATGCTTTGTACACCATTGGCAGCCCCAGGTCGAAAGATCATTTGGCCTGGGAATACCATTCCTTGGGATTGGTGGTGTAGCTGCTGCTCTTGCATGTGTTGTGGGTTATACTGTAAGGGAGTTCGCGGGGAGAACATAGGTGCCTGATGCATGTAATGACCTGCCTGTGGTATTGAGCCATGCGGCATCATCTGTTAAAAAAATACCAGTTAATGAAATGGAAACAATGAGCAGATAATGGTAAACTACTAAAGTTTCTAGAAAATGGTACCAAACTGACCTGAGGACGAACGGCAGGTGCATTGGGTTGGACATCTGCAATTGCAGCTAGGTACAACAGATTCTTTTGAAGCTGGGCTTGATACCTGATTTAGAACTTGAACAGTGATAGTGGAATTTATCTCCATAGAATATAGATTGAAGGAAAAAAAAAATGCATTTGTCTCTGATCCAAAGAATAAAAAATTCTATATATTGATAATCATATTTGTAATATCAACACTAACATGTACTACATAATTTTAAAAAAAAAACATGTACTACATAATTAAACACTGGGAAGATTGACACCTAGGTCATGAAAAATCAGCATCATTATAAGAAGGGAAAGAGAGAAGGCATCATAAGATCAAACTTTTGACCGTGCAAGATTATGATACGGGGGTGATATGGAATGAATTTTGAGAGAAAAGTCGAGAGTCTAATGGTATTTGCTGGAATAAGTTCTTTCGAACAGAAAAAAAACAATCTCACGAAAATACTTTAACACAATCGTAAAATAATTCACCACCAGGTTTAAAATCACATAGAAATACAGAAAATTTCACCACTCCAGGAAAATTAAACGAGGATACAGAACTGAACAAAAAAACTCACCACTCAATGAGGCATCCAAGAGATAGATACAGAGTTTTAAGAGAACTCCTAGAGAGCTTCTGCCAATATCTTCAGTTTCTAAAACACCAAAATAAATAGTAGTGCATGAAATAACCCTTCATGCATAGGGAATTTCGAGATTAAATGTTTTGCAACTGTTAACTAACTCCATTAATGCGTTTCTTAGTTATGAAGAAAGAATGCATTGAAACAGCTTTAACTTAGTGTAAAGAATATGCTCATGAACTGTCATATTTGAATGGGCTGAGTTAAAGACTTTGATGCAACATTGTGGACTGAAAATATACCATAGCATCAGCAAGGTCAACATGAGCAAATTGTAGCAAATTAGGCACTCCCATGCCATTATCCCGTGGTTAAAAAAGACTTGTCCTCAAGTCCTTATTTGTTTCAACAATATAATCATGATAAGGATTTAAATCAATCACATTAAATGTTGGAGACACTCCATGATCTTCAGGTAGCTTGATCTCACAAGCATTCTGCTCAATTCTCTTAAGCACCTTGAATGGACCATCAGCCTTTGGTTTCAATTTTCCAAATTTGTCTAGTGGAAACCTCTCCTTTCTTAGATGAATCTAGACCAAATCACTTGCATTAAACTCCACATGTTTTCTGTGTTTGTTGGCAACTTGCCTATACCTCTCATTTTGCTTCTCTATGGTTGCTTTAACATCCACATGCAGTTTCTTTATCTACCTAGCTCTCTTATCAGCATCTCCACTAAATTACTTAGTTGTTGCATGAGGAACCAAATCCAAAGGACCAATAGGATTAGCACCATAAACAACCTCAAAAGGACTCTTACCAGTGCTATAATGCAAGGAACGATTGTAGGCAAACTCAATTTATGGAAGAATGAGATCTCATTGCTTGATGTTCTTGCCAACATAACTTCTAAGCAAGTTTTTCCAAGCTTCTGTTCGTTACCTCAGTTTGCCCATCGATTTGTGGGTGATGTGAGCTGCTGAAATTCAAAGAAGTACCTAGCTTCCTCCAAAGAGTTCTCCAAAAATGACTAAGAAACTTTGAATCTCGATCAGACACTATAGTTCTTGGAACACCATGCAATCTCACAATCTCCTTAAAATACAAATCAACGATATAAAATGCATCATTTGATTTATTGCAGGGGACGAAGTGAGACATTTTTGAAAATCTATCGACAACAACCATGATAGAATCCTTGTTCCTTTGAGTTCTTGGCAGTCCCAAAACGAAATCAAGACTCACTCCCTCCCATGGAGCATTAGGCAACTGAAGTGGAGTGTACAAACTAGAATTTTAACTTCTCATTTTTGCCAAATGGCATACTCGGCATTGCTTTACAAGTCTCTCTATATCTCTGAACATCTTGGGCCAATACAAATTTGATTGAACAAGAGCTAACGACTTGTCCTTGCCGAAATGTCCACCCAAAACACCACCATGAGCTTCAGCTAGAATTACTTATCTTAATAAACAAAATGGAACACACAAGGCATTAGCTCGAAAAAAAAAATCATCAAGGATAGAAAATTATTGAAAGGAACCTGATTTGCAATTCTGCCATATTGAGCCGAAATCCACGTCATTCTCATAAAGATCTTTGAATGTCTCAAATCCAACCACTTTAACTTCCATTGTTGATAATAAAGAATGTTTTCTGCTCAACGCATCAGCAACTACATTTTGAACACTAGATTTATGCTTGATTGTAAAATTATAAGATTGCAAGAACTCCACCCAAGCTGCATGCCTCTTGTTTAGCTTGTGCTGGTGATTAATGAACTTTAATGCCTCATGATTAGAATATAGGACAAACGGCTTAGCAAGAAGATATTGACTCAAATGAGATAAAGCTCGATAAATGGCATAGAACTCCTTATCATAGGTAGAATATCTCCTTCTTGGATCATTTAACTTCTCACTAAAAAAGACAATGGGCTTTCCGTCTTGACTCAAAACAGCACCAATTCCCACATTAAAGACATCACATTCAACCTCAATACCTTGTCAAAATTAGGTAGCACTAAAATAGGAGCCAGTCACCTTTCTTTTCAATAGTTCAAATGCATCATTAGCCTCACTAGTCCATTTGAATTTATCACCTTTCAAGCATTCAGTGATTGGAGCAACAATAGAGCTGAAACCCTTGATGAATCTTCTATAAAAGGAAGTTAAGCCATGGAAACTCCTCACATCATGCAATGAAGCAGGTGTTGACCAATTAAGAATAACCTCTACCTTACTTTGATCCATCATGATTCCATCTTTTGAAATAATATACCCCAAAAACACAACAGTAGTTGTAAAGAAATCACACTTCTTTAGATTAGCATAAAGTTTTTGTTGTCTCAAAATAAGAAAGATCTCTTTGAGATGATTTATATGCTCCTTTTCACTCTTGTTGTATACTAATATGTCATCAAAATAAACTACAACAAAAGTCCCAATGCATGACTTAAGTATATGATTCATGAATCTCATAAAAATACTACGAGCATTAGATAATCCAAATGGCATAACCAACCATTCATATAAACCTTCTCTGATTTTAAATGTTGTTTTCTACTCATCTTCAGGCCTCATTCTTATTTGGTGATAGCCACTCTTCAAATCAATTTTAGAGAAAATAAAAACACCACACAATTGATCAAGTAAATCATCTAACCTAGGAATGGGAAAATGATAATCAATTGTGATTTTGTTGATGGTGCGGCTATCCACACACATTCTCCAAGAATCATCCTTCTTCGGCACCAATAAGGCTGGAACCGCACAAGGACTCATGCTCTCCTGAATCAATCCCTTTTCCACCAATTCATTTACTTGCCTTTGAAGTTCTTCATACTCCTTCAGACTCATTCTGTAGGTTGCCTTATTAGGTAAAATAGTCCCCGGAATAAGATCAATATGATGCTGAATATCTCTTATAGGAGGAAGGCCATGTGGAATCTCTTCTGGTACAACATCTTGAAACTCCTCCAGGATTGATTTCATGATTGCCCATGTCTTCTTGTATTGTTCATTTTCCTCTACAACTAATAAAGCCAAAACATGATTACCTCTTTCTAATTCACTCTTGCATACGCCATGGGACATGAAAGCGCTAACTTCCTTCTTTAGTGTACTGATTTCAGGAGGTTGCAATGGAGCTAAAATAATCTTCTTTTCATTTACATTAAAAGAATATGTATGTTTATAGTCATCATACAACACCCTCCTATCATAATGCCAAGGTCTACCCAATAATAAATGACAAGCATCTATAGGAGCAACATCACACCATACTTCATCTTTGTAATACTTGCCAATGAAAAACGGAACTAAACATCTTTTAGTTACCTTGATATCATTTCCTTTTTGCAACCAACATAATTGATAAGGATGTGGATGAGGGATTGTGTCTAACTTCAACTTCTGCACCATCTCCAAAGATACCACAATCTCAAAGCTGCCACTATCGATAATCACCAAGCACACCTTGCCATGAGAAATGCATTTAGTGTGAAACACGTTCTTTCTCACCCAACTTTCATCCTTAGCCACACAGGACACTTGTAAGCTACGTTGCAGCATAATAGACAAACCATGATCAATATAAGTAACCTCTTCCTCATCATCATTATATTTTGGTTTATCATCGGCTTTATTTTCTTGTTCATCACTATGATCTTCAACCAAAGTAATAATCCTCCTATTTGGACAATCTGAAGCAATATGCCCAAAACCATGGTATTTGAAGCATTTTCGACCACTTGGGGTAGGCGAATTAGATGTTTGTTTGCTGCTAGCAGATCCTTCACCCTTGTCTTGCACCTTAGATACCACCTTGCTCTGGACAATAGACTTGGAACTTCCAACTTTTGTATAGCCTTCTTTTGACCCGTACCGAGAACTCTTTTCAAACTTCTGTTGCCTTTCAACTTTTAAAGCCAACTTACTCACATCATTTAAAGACCAATATGGCTACAGTTAAACCACTTTAGCAATCTCATATTTCAGACCTCCTAAGTATCTTGCAATAGTTTGCTCTTTTGGTTCCACAAGCTCTCCTTTTAACATAAGATTATCGATCTCTGTTGTGTACTCCTTCACACTAAGATCTTTTTGCTTGATATCATTGATTTTGATAACGATCTCTTGCCTATAATTGTCAGGTAAGTATTTTCTCTTCAACTCCCTTTTCATTTTCTCTCATGTCACGATCTTACTCTTCCCCTCACGTTCTCTTTGCTTCTTCAGATGTTCCCACCAAAATGATGCATTTTGTCTGAGTTTAAGCGCCACAAGTTTTACCTTCTTTTGTTCTGGTGATTCATGAAAATCGAAAATTCTTTCCATTGTATTAAGCCAATCAATAAAGCAGTGGTTTAAAAAGGCGCTCGAGCGCTCGCCTAAGCGCTCGGCGGCGCAGGTTCGGCGGTGAGGCGAGCGCTGATTGGCTTCAAGCGCGCGCGCTTCAAAGAGGCATCGCTGGGCGCCGCCGAGCCAGTGTCGGCGCCGGCAAGCGCACAGGTTAAGCAGGCGATCGAACCAGATTTTTACATCTGGTTTGGTCTAATGTATTTAGTTGGTTGATTGAACCAACTAAATCACCGATAACGACCTCAATCGATTTTCCTAACCTAAACCTCGCGATTAGCCTAGGAAATTTTGTCGTTGCCTGCTTTGCGCGCTCGCCGCTCATCGCCGCTTTCGCCATCGCTGCGCCATCGCCGCTGCCGCTGTTGCGCCGCGCCGCCGCTTCTTGCCTCGCTGCCGCAGCTGCGCTTGCCGCCGCCGCCGCACCCGCTTTCCATTTGCCATTTCGCCGCATTGTTGTCGCCGCCTCGCTTCCCACCGCCGGCAGTGCTCGGTCTTCTCCTTTCCTTCGCCTTGAGCTCGACAAGATTATCTTGTTAAGTGTTAAAGATATCGTTAATAAATTTTTTTATTTATTAAATAATAATATATTAATTTATTTTTAATACTGTTAATTTTTATTTATTTGAAATTATTGTTAGGTTTCAGGATAAATGGCAAGTGTTCAGAGCAACTCAATTAATTCTACGATAACATCAAAAAAAGATCTTATGGAAGTATAATTATTTAAAGGATCCGAAAGATCCTAATGCAGTGACCTGTATGTTCTGCGACAAGACTACTAAAAGTGGTATTTTTCGTGCAAAACAACATCTAGTAGGAAATTTCAAGAATATAACAGCTTGCAAAAAGTGTCCACCTGAGGTTAAAGAAGAGTTGCTGAGTTATATGAATGAAAAGAAGATAACAAAGAATGAATCTTACGGGAATTTACCAGAAGATGATGTTGAATATCTCAGGGACGAAGAAGAAGATTATTCTTTGAGTATTAACCAAAGTGGGAAAAAAGTATCTGACAGAAAAGGAAAAGAAGTTGTGAGTACTAAGAAGGCTAAAAAAGGACCGATGGATCTGTATATGTTTCAAGGATCACAGAAGCAACAAGGGCAAGTAGGAGGCTCAAAATTTAGACAAACAAATATAAGTGATGCTTATGATAAAGAAATAAGAGGAAGAACAATTCAAAGACATTGCTCGCTTCTTCTATCAAGCTGGTCTTTCTCTTAGTACTACTCGTTTAGACAGTTTTAAGGAAATGATTGAAGCAATTGGAAGATATAGTGCAGGATTAAAACCTCCAAGTTATTATGAGATACGAGTTCCATTATTGCAAAAAGAGTTGAATTATACAAACGACTTACTAAAGGGTCATAAAGAATCATGAGCAACACATGGTTGTTCTATTATGTCATATGCTTGGACTAATAGGAGACGCAGGAGTATAATTAATTTTATGGTTAATTGTTCTTTAGGGACTATGTTTGTGAAGTCAATAAATGCTTCCATCTTTTGTAAAATCTGAAGATAAGATATATGATTTACTTGACAAGTTTGTGGAAGAAATTGAAGAACAAAATATCGTTCAAGTCACAACCGACAATGGAAGCAACTATGTATTAGCTGACAATATTCATCTTTTGAATTTTTAAATTTTTAATTATTTTATCTTTAATTAAATGTATTAAACTCGTAAGTCTTATCATTTTTGTTATCTTTTGTCTCAGGTAAATTACTTGAATAAAAAAGACAACACTTATATTGGACTCCATGTGCGGTACATTGTATTGATTTATGTTGGAGGATATTGGAAAGATCCCATACATCAAGAAAACTTTAGAAAGGGCAATTTTTATTGTTGGATTTCTTTATAATCATACTGGGGCTTTGAATATGATAAGAGAATTCACAAGCAACAAAGAATTAGTGAGATATGGTGTCACCCGATTTGCTACTTCATTCTTGACATTACAGAGTGTGCATCATCAAAAACATAATCTGAGAATCATGTTTACTTCTGAGAAATGGGTGACAAGCAAATGGGCAAAAGAAACAAAAGGCAAGAGGGCTACTGATATCATCTTAATGCCATCTTTTTGGAATCATGTGATTTATATATTAAAGGTAATGGGCCCTCTTGTTCGAATCCTTCGATTGGTGGATAATGAAAATAAACATGCAATGGGATATATTTATGAGGCTATGGATAGAGCAAAGGAGACGATTAAAAGGTCTTTTAATGAAAATAAAGAAAAATATGAGAAAAATTTTACAATCATTGACGAAAGATGGAATTGTCAACTTCATCGTCCCATACATGCAGTAGGATATTATTTGAACCCTGAATTCTTTTATACGATTAAATCTGTTGGGTTTGATGCAGAAGTTTTGAATGGGTTATATCAATGTGTTATAAGATTAGTTCCAAGCGTTGAGGTGCAAGATAAGATTATTCGTGAATTATCTCTGTATAAAAATGCCGAAGGTCTTTTTGGAATTGCAATGACAGTTCAATCTAGGACAACATCTCCAGGTATTAATAATTTGAGATAATTAATTTTCATTGATAGTATGTTATTATGTTATTGCTAATAATAATATAAATTTTGCAACTGAATGGTAGAGTTTATTGGAAATTCTACCCGAACTTACAAAGAATTGCTATCAAATTTGCTTATCAAAACTTAGTTTGTACTTAGTTTGACATGTAGTGCTTGGGTTGTGAAAGCGAAACTAGAGCGTCTTTGAGCGTAAGAATCAATAAATATTTTTGTTTCAATTAATTTATTTATTTAGATAGATATATTAATAAATTTTAAATTATATGACATATGATTCACTCAAAGAGAAGGAACATTGGAACATCAGCGATTACATGATCTTATTTACATAAAGTATAATCAAGCTTTAAAGGCTCGTCATAATTTGCGAAATACAATTGATCCAATCTCATTACAAGATATTAATGATTCAAATGAGTGGTTGGTGGGAGAAATGGGTGCCAACTTGCAAGATGCCAAAGACGAGCTTGTATTTGAAAATGATAGATTGACATGGGGAGATGTTACAAGAGCTTCAGGTGTTGGAGAATTACAAACATATACAAGACAGATGACAAAGAGAAAAATGAGTGCAAAAGCATCAAGCTCGACTCTTGCTATTATTGAAGACATTGAGAATGAAACATATTTTGATGAAGAGGTAGGACAAGATGAAGAGGATGAATTCAATGAAGATAATTTATATGAAAATGACGATAATATTGATGATGATGAATGACTTTGATGTAAAATTTTATTTTTTTGATTTTTAAAACTTTTTAGTAATGTGACATTATGAGTTTGTACCTTATATTTTCTTCATTTAATAGCATATTTTTATTTAAATAATTATATTTTTTTAATTATATTTATAAATTTTTATATTTTAGCACCTCGTTAAGCTCGGACTAACACCTAGCGCCTCGAGCGATTTTAGACCTTGGCGCCTAACGCTTTTTAAATCACTGCAATAAAGTCATCAACATTAATTTTACCTTCAAACTTTAGAATATCCAATCTTGGGTTGTATTTGTTTTGTCAATCGTCTTTGACTGCATGCCTTACCCGAAATCTTCTCGACTTCCATGAGTGAGGAGGTGTATCATCATCAGAAGTAAATTGTTGGACATCATTTTCACGCTGGTCGTTTCTACTTCGAAGTTCTTTGATGATTTCATTTTTTTCTTGCAGACTATTTAGCAATCTTCGTAGTTGTAGCCTCAATGATTCAACATCATCTTCGTGGCCGCTACCTTCATCAACAACATCTTTTTCATTCCGCCTTGCCATGAACTTTAACCTTCAACTCTGATACCAAACTGATACGAGGGTGATACGGAATGGATTTTGAGAGAAAAATCGAGAATATAATGGTATTTGCTGGAATAAGTTCTTTCGGACAGAAAAAAAAAAACCAATCTCACAAAAATACTTTCACATAATCATAAATAGTTCACCGCCAGATTTAAAATCACATAGGGATACAGAAAATTTCACCACCCTAGAAAACTTAAACGAGGATACAGAACTGAATAAAAAAACTCATCACTCAAGGAGATATCCAAGAGATACAGAGTTTTGAGAGAACTCCCAGAGAGCTTCTACCAATATCTTCAGTTTCTAAACCCCTCTAACCCTAAAACACCAAAATAAATAATAGTGCATGAAACCATGGTATGCAGTTTCGACCTGTGCCGCCCGATGCAGGCGATACGTACCGGTCCGATAGGATACCGATACGCGGACTACCCTCTACCGGGCGGAACGCATAATATCTCCCGTATCGGTCGATACGGAGATATATCGGGCGGTAACGGTCGAAATTTCGACTGTTACCGCCGACACAATCCCGCATTAACTGGTCGAAATCGACCATTACCGATTAGTAATGCTGATCTCAATGGCACAAATCGTACCGTTGGAGCTCTTTCTCATGTCTTTTTAAACACCTCTTTCCCTCTATTTCACTCCATTTCATTCTCCTACTCTTTTTCACAATCTCAAACTCTTCTAAACTTTACAAAATATCGATTTGTGAATTGAATTGAAGCTAATTTGGGAAGATTAAGAGGAAGAACTTTCTAATCAAGAGGTATGTATTCTCTTTCTTTAATTAGAGAGTAATTAAGATATTTAAAATTATAATTAGTGTGTTTAGTATTGATTAATTTGAAATTAGAAGCTTATTAGGTCAAATATTTATATTTCATGCATATTAAATATTGAAAGATATTTATAATGGTAAAATAGGTTTAATTAGGTTTTATTAAAGTTATTTAATGCTGTGATTAGTCATTTTAGTGATGATTTAATCAAAATTTGATCGATTTTAGGTCAATTTAATGTCTTTAATACATATTAGGGTATTTAACATGTTTATAGTGTTGAAAGAGAAGTAATTAGTTGGCAATTAACTATTAATCATGTAATTAGTGTATCTAATGATGATTTCATCATAATTTAAACTATATTGGATTAAAATTACGTATGTAATGCTTCTTTTATGTGTTTCACATATTTATGATGGTAAAATAGGTTTAATTAGGTTTTATTAAAGTTATTTAATGCTGTGATTAGTGATTTTTTATCGATATATGATCAATTCAATATATTTATTTGATTTAAATTTGATAGAAGCATGACATCAAAGGCGAAGTGAACATGATGATGACGCTTGGTCTCATGCCAAAAAGTTAGATGGGAACCGTCACCATTGGCAATGTATTTATTGTGATTACATTGGCAAGGGTGAATGAATAACTCGGGTGAAGATGCATTTGGCCGGCGGGTATCCGGACATTGTAAAATGCAAGAAGGTTCCGACGGAGATTCATAAATTTTTTAAAAGCAAGCTACAACAAGCAAAGGAAGATACATTAAAAAAAAGGCAAGAGTTGAAGAAGAATATAGGAGGGCTACACAAGAACCAGTTTATGATCAGTATGAGGGTTGCGGCGATGAAGCCGATCTGAATCTCACAATTGGGATTCGTGTATCATTGAAACATCAATATATGGTCGATGAAGCAATAAGGCATCGACGACCTGACTCACAATTGGAGCACGACAGTGGTAGTGGAATCCAGAGGTCGACTAGCATGAGGCACCCAACTGCTCCTCCTAAGTTAGGCCGAACTAGTTAGCATGAGGCATAGTGGACTCCGTGGTTTTATGAGAGGTCTTAACAGGAGGTCTGCACCAGATATTATTAATATTGATCTGCAAGCCTATCCCCCATAAACAGCGAAACAGACACGGATTGATGGTGCATACACAAAGGAAAAGAAGCAAGATATTAGGAAGGCAATTTCAAAATGGTTCAACTTCCATAGCATTCTAGCCAACACAGCCTAAGGTCCATATTATCAAAACATGATCTCTTCTATTCAAAAGTCTGGCTTGGGTATCTAACCTCCAACACCGAAGGAGATTTACGGCGTGTACTTCGATGAGGAGGTGGCAGAACTGAAAGATTGGATCAAATCCTCCAAGAGGCAATGGGACGAATATGAGGTGACACTGATGTGTGATAGTTGGACAGGAACAACAAGAATGAGTATCATCAACTTTCTTGTTTATTGCAACAGAAGAGTGGTTTTTCATAAGTCAATTAATGCTTCTGAAAAATCCAAGATGCAAACTATATTGAGAGTTTGATGGACACTATAGTAGAGGAGATCGGACCACATTATGTTGTCAAATAAGAAACAATAGAGCAAATTTCAAGAAAGCGGTTTCTAATTAATGAAAAAAGAAAAACATTGTTTTGGACTCCGTATGTGCATTTCATCGCATAGATCTAATCTTGAAGGATATTGGTGAGTCGGATGCGGATCAAGAATTGTATAGCTCGAGCACAATCAATTATAAAGTTTATATATAATCATCATTGGGTCCACGCTTTAATGCAAAAGTATGTAAGCGGTGAGATACTCGAGCACTGGAGTCACTCGGTTTGCTACCAATTATATTGCGCATAAAGTCATTACAACAAAAAGACATGGTTTCAAGGCAATGGTCACCACAAGAGTGGTCCGATTCAGATATTCGAGATTAAGCGATGGAAAGAAAATAGAAAAGTCCATTCTTTCCTCTAGATTTTGGGACACCACGGTAGAAATCATAAAAGGTGTGGAACCACTTTTATGTTATTCTCCGAAAGGTTGATATGGACAAGCGTCCACAGATGCCGTATTTGAAATATATACTGATTCAAGCAAGAGATGAGGTCAGGAAAGCATTCAAGGATGATTTTAAAGCTGACCAATATATACGGATCATTGATCGTCGGACCGCAGTTTATATGAATCAGGATATCCATAATGCAGGTAAATTCATATTCAAAATAAATTAATTTATTATTTTTTATATAATAAAAAATCATACTAACAAAATTATGTCTTGCAGCGTATTATCTAAACCCGGCAATTCAATATTGGTATACTCTCGGAACACAACATGATTTACTAACAAAGACTACGAAATGTTATATATCGGCTCTTGCAAACACTACCGATGCAGCTGATGCTCTTATGGAGGGTCGATTATTTCGAGAAACAGTTGGTTCATTCTCCGATGTTGTAGTAGTATCGTGTCGTTACACTATGGATCCTGGTGAGGAAAAGTTACATATATTGATTATCAATTATCAATTATATTTAATGTTAATTATTTATTATGCTAATAAAATCTTATTTATATTTTTTGCAGTCGAGTGGTGGCTACAATTTGGAGGGGATGCACCACATTTAAGGAAGGTTGTCGTTCGTGTACTTTCACAGGCATTTACAACATCCGGCGGATTGTGAACGAATGGTCAACATTTGCATTGATTCACATGAAGATCCGCAACAAACTCTCGTATGTTATAGGTTGCCAGAGAAATTAGTATATGTCCATTATAACATGCGACTAAAGTTACGATGTGCTGAGCTGGATAAGGAGTCAGAGGAACCAGATATTGATCCCATTGACCTCCAATTCTACAACGAAGATTCAGAGTCGATGTTAGATTGGGTTGAAGCAGCAAAGAACCAAGAGGATCCTCTACTTGATGAGGCGGGAGATTCTCAGTGTCCTTCACGTTTTATCACCGAGGCAATAGAAGAAGAAGCACAACATCAACATGTGACAAGTCCCCCTCGATCACAACATGACATGAGTTCATTGAGTCAAATTGCTCGAGGAACTACAGACACCCAACAATCACAGTCATCCGCCCAACGTGCAAAGACAAAGGGGAAGGCAGTAGCATCAGTCGCATCGTTGGAAAGAATCGAGTCAAGTGGCGAGACACCTTCACAATCGTAGTCAGCAACTCGCTCGGTCCAGAGACATGACAGCAACACGAACAGTAGTGCCTCGACGAATGATGGCGGCGATGCTCAGCAATCGTTGATCTCGTCTACACAACTTGAGGGTGGTGCATGGACTGAGGAGCAATATTTTACACATGCCACCCAAGATTCAGATCATGGAACTCGACAAGGTTCTCATCAAGTTTATGCACGGAAGGGGAAGGGGAAGGGGAAGGGAAGGGAAGGGGAAACCAGTGGATGAATTTGAGCAGATGCCATGCAACAGAGGCATCACAAAAAGAGATGGGAATGTTATAAATAGACAACTGCAGAAGCGAAGTTCATTAATCAACTTACTGAGCACATTCTGCCAACTTTCCCAAGTTCTGATTTTCCAAGATTGCCAAAATAAGCTGCTTGTTCTCATCCAAGTACTGCATCAAAGAAAAATCAACAAATTGTGAAAACAGAGTAAGCTGAGATAAGTAAATGCTAGAACAGCAGCAGGCTAAAATCACAGCAAACAACTAAAGTTGCAATTCAGCATTCAAACATGCAAGGTAAAATGCCAGAAAAACTAGCTTTTGATGACAAACATAAAGTAATAAGATTTGAGGCAGAGCCACAAAAATAAGAACATGACTGTTACACACATCAGAGAATGTTGGATGCCAAAACCAAAAGGAAGACTGGTTTATTTTGGATCAAGGACAACTATGTTTACCAAACACTATCAAGCAATGCCATATCTTCCATCATAGCAAGCTTCATCATGTAAGTTTGATATAACACAAATATAAGTTAGATTCGCTGGGATCAGGACTGCAGCATAAGAACATAAGCTTGATGAGTCTTCACATTAGAACTGGGAAAATTGATTGTCTGAGCAGTCTAAGGTCTGGGAAAATGCTGGATTTCCATTAGGTAACAAAATGTTTGAGACAAAATTTTGATTTCACAATCCTAAGAGATGGAAAGTTCAAGGACAATAACTACAGATGTTAACATTTTAAAATGATCCTAATGAATTTATTGAGTAAAAACCAAACAGGATGAGAGAGAAAATGAAAGAAATTTTTCAAAGCACTAGAATTTAGAGTGACAACTTAGCCTTTTGTCAACAGTACAAGCATCACAACATTTTTATCATATTCAATATCAGAAGGTTCAATCCATAGAAAAAAACTTTCTGTAAGAACAATATCAAAACACTTTGAACTTGGTATCAGAGGATAACACTAGAGTCAGATAACCCCAGTGACTTCAAAGATTGTCCTAGCCAAACGTACTAAAGTTTCATTAATCCTAATAAAATACTGCCATAAGGTAGAACTGTACCTTATGGCAAAAAGAAAGATGATGTCAGTAACATAGAAGAATTTGCCCTCCTGTCACAGCTAAGCCTTGAGTAAACTGGTATTTAAGTAAGACCATTTACCTTGGTGGATTGGTCTTCACTAAATACAATATTCTTCAGTCTAGCACAAAGCTGCATATCACAATCCAAATTAGACATAAATGTACAAACACAAATGGTCTGTACAGGCATGGGGGGAAGTCACAGAAATTGCATGTTTAAATTGTGCTTCTTCCTTCAGCAAAACAAGTCCGAAGTTCCCAAAGCAAGTCCAATCACAGGGACCATAATAATTTACAAATTTGAACCAAGCACACAACAATTTTAGTTAGGCCATGCAAAAAAGAACAAAGATCAAGATGCACAAAATTCAAGATTTAGGAGAATCTCTGCTTGTTAAGTAAATAAGGTAAAACTATAATAGTTTTAGGACTACTGCATCCTCAACAATCAATAGGAATATGTTCCTCTGACAGTGTATTCTTCAGAAAAAAATAACTCAACACAAAATATGAATATGTCAAGTGAATAGAAGTGGGGAGAGGAGAAGAGAATTGGATCTAGAAAAACAGAGTCTCTCGGTGGGAATATAATCAAATCTCTACAAAAGCTGTTTTTGCTTCTCCCCAAAATTGGAGATACTTATAGACAAGTGGAGAGAAATGGATCATCCATATATTTTGTTTCCTTAGTCGCCCAATTTTCTTCTCTTCCATTCATTTAAAAGATCAAACAAGAGACAAGTTTGTAATTTTCCCTTGTGTCCAACCGGAGCAACAGAAAGTAAAATTTCTCATCTTTCTATTCTCCTCTCTCATTCCCCTTCTCTTCTCTCAATTTACCATCCAAGCAGAGCCTTCAACCCAAAATGACATGTTTCCAAGTAAACTGATCAAACCCCAGGATAGCCCGCAGATTGACCGTCATGAATAGTGACATCAAAGAAAAAAAAAGAAAATCAATGGGAGCGGCAAAAGGATACCTTTTGAATCTGTTCGGTTGTGATGTTGGCGACAGGGACTGTGGACACGGGGGTCGGCGGATGCGTCGGCTGCTGCATGCTTCCCAGTTCGCCTCTGATTCAAGCTCTCCCTCTCCCTCTCCCTCTAATTAAGGAGGACCGGGTTGTAGCTTTCTTTATAGATTTAGGGTTTACATGAACTAGCGGCAGAAAAGGAAAAGGGTCGGGTGGTTGCGGTTGGGGTTTTGAAGAAGGTAAGGCTAAAGTAGAATCTTTTTCCCTTTACGAGCGTCTCACTGACCAAAAATTTAATATGGCTGAATCGAGCTTTTTTTTGTTTTTATTCCCTCCATTTGCTGCTTGCCAGATCAAATGGCACATATGTAAAAAAAAAAAATGTATTTATCCGAAGGTAGAGTTTATTTTAAATATCTTTGATTTCTTGTCGGTGTTTATTTATCCCGGATTTTGAGTCTCAAATTTCTGCCATTCAACATAAATTGGGTGGATGGCAGGCAATTCACCTATTTATCTCAGACTGACAGAATCACTTTAAGTATGTTGCATTGATCGCCAACTTTATCTGAGGTTCATTTTCATTGGCCGGCTTTGTGGAGCTCTCTATTTCCATTCCCCGTATGACTTATTTTTTGTCGAAAACTGCTCCATCTCCATCTTCTAACCTCTCAGTGCATTGCTAGTATTGGAATCGTCGAAGCTAAACCTTGTATTTTTTGTAGCGATCGAACGGGTAGTCTCTTGCATATTTTCTAGAACTGTTCCTTTCCTCGACGAGTTTTGTCCTTGTTGAAAAGCAATCTCGACATCTCTTTCTATTCCCAAAGTTCTTGGGTTGATGGCAATTGGCTCCTAGAAGGCCAAAATTTGGATAAGCGGGGATCGAAGACAATGAGGATTGTTATAAGAATGTATGTCTTTCGCTTTTTCTTTTTGGCTGGTTTGGAAGGTCAGAAATGATACTACCTTACCTTCGATGGCAGCAGGAAGACTTCTCCTCATTCTATTCTTTGCAAGACTATTGCTTGGGTTAGCTTCTTGATGAATCCTATCATCATCGGGATGGGAAAAAGTAGGGGGTGTTTGCTTTCCGATAAGAACTGATATCGGTGCTTGTTCATGTGCAGGCAACGACCGTAGAGATGGATGGGGACAATCACCTTTTGAAGTTACTGACGATCAAAGAGATGCGCTGCCTTACACACAGCATTACGAAGGTCCACGATGAGACGGGTGATAAAAGCTATCGTTGATATTATCTTGAAGATTAAAGAGTCTCCATGGAAGCTTCTTAACATGACTCCCATGTATTTTTGACATGCTTACTTCCTTCTCTGCTTTTACAATCTCTCTCATCTTTCGTTGTCGTGTGCAAAGTATGCCTACACAATCAGATTCATCTTTTTTTCCTTTTTAGATGGACCATTAGCCTAATCTGCTATCTTTTTTTTTTCTTTTTTCTTTTTTGTTTGTTTGCATGCTGATGCTATGAACACTGGTTGCACCACACTTCTGAATTAATAGACTTTCATTTGTTTTAGGGAGAAAAAAAAAATTATGTTCGTAGATAACCCTTGTAGACACAGTTATAAAGCTCGGATTAGACCAACTGATCAGACCGAACCTTCCGGTTCAGCAATTAGGCTATTTGAGCATTAGAACGATTGTAAGATCCTCAAGTTTTTATTTATCATTAAAGATATTTAAATCTTTTAAGTCATTTTATTATAAGGATAAAGGAAAGGAAACCCTATTATATTCTTTATTCTTCTTTCATCTATTTGTTTTGTCCTTATCATGCGGCTCTTTGGTTATATCATTATAATTATTTTTATAATATTATCAATACTTTTGATATTTTCAACATAATATAATTATATTATATTTTAAAAACTCATTATAAAAGAATTGTAATGAAAAGAGGGTGATCCATCCCCTCTGTTTTTTCTGGCCAAAGCCTCAGCCTATCTACAAATTTTTGTGCAAGCCAAGAATTCTAAAGTGAGGGAGGGAGACATAGTGGTGTCAGTTCAGTGGAAGAAATCAGCTGACAGCTGGAACGCGATTAATTGTGATGATTGCTGTGATTGTGATCGGGAGGAAGGAATTGGACTTACATTTAAATATGATTCTGGCTTTTGCTGTCTCTCTGAGTGCAAGTTCTTATCCCGAAGGAGCATTCTGTACAGTGAGGCAATGACGATTAGTGATGGACTTTTTGGTGGCAATTCAGAAAGTCTTGTAATGGATTCAAAGAACATGCCATGGATCATTCTCCTTCTCAATATTTGGAGAAGCATTTTGTGGCTTTTAGATCAGTTTGTTCCTGTTTCTATCAACCACGTTTTTAAGAAAGGTAACAAAATTGCTGGAAATTTATATAAAAATAATTACTGGGATTATTTAAATGATACTTATAGTCCAACTTTTATATGATAAAAAATTTGAACATAAACGAGGAGTCTCAACCCAAGGAGTTGGTTTCTCCTCTAATAAGACATGTTTTTATTTTCAGTTTTAAAACATCACTTATTTTCCCAGTATTAGCAATTAAAGTAATTTGGTAGCTCAGAACGTAGGAGTGCAGAACTGGGATGAGATCTCTTGAAGCCCAAAGAATCGAGAGAGAGAGACAGAGAGAGAGAGAGAAGGATTTATCAGCAGTCTGAAAGGGCACAATTGACTGGAAGATGTTACAGTATGGGATGAGATCTCTTGAAGCCCAAAGAATCAAGAGAGAGAGAGAGAAAGATTTATCAGCAGTTTGAAACGACACAGTTGACTTGAAGATGTTATAGTATATTCTCACAGCACAAAGCAAAGGTGCAAACAAATTGGCTGCTTGGCCTTTCAAAGAGCCACTAGGCGTCAGCCTCCACCTGATGAAATCTCTTCATTGTTTAGATCGAGACCTTTTAGTCAACTTTTAGTTTCAACCTACCATTCGCAGCACATGACTCGTCCTAAGCAAAGAATTGTTTGACTAACCACCGTCAAAATATATATATATATATATACCAGAAAACTTGATTGTTATTCATGTGTCAACCCTACGGTTAGAATAAATTAAAACAGTCATTCATATGTCAATCCTATGGTTAGAATAAATTAAAACATATTAAAAGTAAGTGTCCACCAAGTGGCTTCAAAATTATAATTTAATTTTTAATAAACTCCAACAACCAAATTTTTTTATCTTAATGTCATTGCCCTCAAGCTAATGATACATATACAAATTTACATGATCAATGATTATATCCAAATTGTTGGCATCTTGAATACATATTCTTTTTCTTGTCATTGTATATTGATTCAATTATTGTTTTCTTTCTTCTACCAATTTATGTCATACTTCCAGAGACAATACAATGTGATCATGTTCTCATCTTATCTAATATTATTTGCTTCTTGTAGAAAATATTTTATTATTGTAAGTCTTCTTATAAGTGTCAGTTCTATAATAATCTTCACAAAAGGAATATTAATTATCATTTCTATGCCCAATAGCCATCATGACAACATGAAATTCTCAAGATATTAAAATGTATACATGAACTTCTTTCTCTAAATTTAATATAAATATCTTAAAGGATGTCTTTAGTATAAGTATGAGGAAAGACTTTGTAGTAACAATCCTTGTCTTTTGTCTTAACAAGTTGATCCTTGACGATATTTGTTAAAGTTAATTTTAAATTATTGACTATTTCATGACGGATGTCGAATTATTCAATAAGCTTCCTCTAGTCATTTTAATTATAAAGATAATAGATAAGCCACAAACATTCTTTAGTAATAATTTTATATTTTCTGATGCATTTCTTGTTAGCACTATATAATGATAGCTAGGGAAATGTATAGAAGCCTATTTCTCTTTCTCTATTTGAGATTATTTTTTTAATAATTTTTTTCTCAACTTTAGCATGCATTTATTAAACTTGTGCATAGTATGAGATCTAGCAACAGCCCAAAATAGTTTTATAACCTCTTTATCTCATATATCACTTACAAGATTTTCATATAGATAAACCATGTATAACTATAATATGCTATTAGGAAGATCTCTCTCACAACTAAAATAATTTTTAGATTTTTATTAATGATAATAATTAAATTTTCATATCCCATAATTTATATTCTCAATTGATGTAAGAACCATTCTTATCCCTACACCCAATCTCCATCATAACAAATATAATTGAAAACAATATATTATAATCAACAATAGTTGCAATCTTCATCAAAGCATCAAAATATTTGATTGATAGATATGTAGCACTGATACTAAAATACGTCATATATATAATTTGAAACTACTAAGGTAAGCTATGAAAGTCTAAAATATTTTTTGAAAATGATCTTATGACGAAACTGTCTTTTGAACATGAGTCTTACGGTCGTACAATTTTAACTCCCTTATCAATATATTTATATTAGTATATGATTGGTCAAAGTTATCACGAAACCCATTAAATGTAATCTCTCATGCAATATAAGTATGAAACAGTAACTATAAGCTTTTTTTTAATATCAACAATAATCATCTTTGGAGGTTAACTAACATTCATTATAACTTGATCTTTGATTTAATCTGCAATAGAAGAACTATTGTATTCCTTATGATTCCTATTCAATCTTGATAAATTACAGTAATGCTCTTTATGAAATTTGATAATTTAAAAATTATCAGTTCCACCACGAGCTACTATCATCATTGGTAATCGAAAACTTTATATTTTACTTTTATCTTATAATTTCTAGTTGCAACATATTTAATCTCAAAATTTTTTTGAATGACATTATCTTTCAAAGCTTTTTGAAGTTCAATCATATCTCAAAACACATCCACAAAGACATTTTAAGTTATAAAATAATATATATAATAAAATAATTTAATATTATTCAAATATCATAATTGACTAGAAAATAGAACATTGTATAAACAATTATCATTTTCAGCAAACGGAAATTATGTGGTTAATGACACACTATCATCTTGGTTATAACCGTATTTAACAAGTACTTGTTCAATATTATAATATATATCCTCACTTAAAATAACTCATTGACTAACAACATCTAATATATCCTAAATATTAGGATTTCTTCACTCATCAACCTCTTTTTATAATTTTTTTTCAATTAATTCATTTTCAAAGACATCACTACTATCACATCTTCATCTTTTTATCATAATAAGATGAGTAATTCAAGTCTATGAAATGAGTTCCAAAACTTGAATTATTTGATAAATAATTTTATGCAAACATATTATCTCACCTAATATCTATATCTATCAATACCATCAAAAACTGAAAAATGCTTCATTGAAAATAAAACATCACTACAATGATATCATTAGAATTAAAAATAATTTTTTAAATCAATGAACCAATATAATAATAAAATGGGTTATAATACATTGACTTTCATAAAAGTATAGCATCAAATAGATATTTTTTGAAAGACACTAATATACTTAAATTATGTTTTTTTTTTTTTTGTCTTCTTGATTGAAGAAGAAAAAGGGAAAAGATGAATAAGAAAAAAACACAAAAGAGAAGTTTTCTGATCATTTATCGAGACAAGCATTCATGAGAACAACTTATCAATTACTTTGTAGGTTTTTTTAGCAAAGTTAAAATATTAAATTAATAGTAAATCATCTCAACTTGAATTGATTAATAAAGTTTTATTGAATCGACGACTCAAAAAGAGACAGTGACTTACCCATTCTGGGATGCTACGTAGAAAAAAAACCTGCAATTAATTTTTTTTTTTTATAAATTCGTCCCATACAATGCCATAGCAGAAAACATCTGAGCAATGTTGACAGCGACATCAGCAATGGTAATCAGCAGAGGATTAGGGATCCAACTGGGTTCCAGCTGCAGTCACAGCATGCAGTGCCAAAGGATGTGCAGCATGATATCGATTCCTCCTCGATGATTCTGGCCATCACCAGAGGAGTGGGAATCCAACTGGGTTCCAGCTGCAGTCACAGCATCCGGTCCCAAGGAATGCAGCATGATGTCAACTCCCTCTCATCGATTCAGATGCTCCGCAGCAAAAGTTGACTGACGCTGTCATTGTCACTGCCATCTTTCCACTCTAGCACTGCACCGGGCAGCAATGGTTATATCCACAACCGAGGAGCCTCATGTGCGTCCGAAAGGCCAAATACATGAACTTGGAGTCCAGGTGCTGGCGTGTCGAATCTTCTCGGGGGCGCAAGCGCTCGGCAATGGAGGGGCAAATACGTCAACAGGGCATGGGTGTTTATTTGTGCTGTGTTGTTATCAGGAGCCAACTTGCAGCACCGAAGAGCTGTGTACGCCCTGCAGCTGACCAAGCTGTCTCCTCTCCTGTCCCTTTCCTCTTGGGTTTTACTCCAGATTTGGTGCATGCATCTGCTCTTCTAGCCTCTCGCCCCTGCTCTCACCTTCCATGTTTTCTGCATCTGCTTGTTTTTAAGCCTCTGGTTTCGCCTTCAATATTTTCACTCCGGTCCTGCACGAGGCTGTTGGCATTGTCACAGTAAAGTGATGATTGGAACTGCAATCCAAAAATGAAGGGAGTGCTATTTGTTTTTCTCTAGTATTATTTTTTAAATCGTGTTAACAAAATCGATGAGATAGTATTTAATCTCAGTCTTTCAGATTCATTCCAAAGAGAGTAAATCTATGCAAGGTTTACAAAAGGAAAATTTTTCATGGAGTTAAATGCTTATCAACTAATGATGGGCAAATGATGTGTACTATATAATATCAAGAAACAAGAGTTCATTCTCCTCATATTTTTCAGGATTAATTATTATAAATTATTTATTATAATTAGTCATCAATTTTAATCTTTATATTTTTAAAAATTACATTGGAATCTTTATCAGAGATCTCTATATAGAATAAAAAAACAATTTTATAAAATTTAAAATAAAAAATTAATTAATTTTTTACTTTTATGAATATAGAGTCTGAACGTAAGTTTTGAGAGTATAAAAATCAAAATACTAAGATAACTAATTACAAAGATAGTTTATAATTAATCTTATTTTTCATGGATAAAATATATACAATAGTGAGAATCAATAATAAATCTCATAAATGCTGTACATTAATTTTAACTTCCTAACTAAAGCATCTAACGAGGTTGAATTTACTCTCATATTAATTAGAGATAAAAAAGAGATTTAAAAAAAATATTTTATGATATAAAGTGTTTGTAATAATGATAATTAGTGATAAATCTCATCAAGAATATTTATTGTGAATCTAAAAAAATTTAAGTCTATCATATTTAGTCTCACGTTAATTGTGATTCATGAGAGATCGTTTCTCTCCCATGAGTAGATTTTGAGATTCATCCCACGATGATAATTTCTCGTGAATCAAAGACTTAGATATAAACTTCATTAAGCTTCATCAAGACAAATGACTGTTGCCACACTTACACTATTGTCAAAAGCTATGACTTATCCATAATTAGCCCAAACCTTTATCATGGCAACATGGCCACCTCGACCGTATCCACATGCGTCCTTCTCCCCCACGCTCCCACTGCGACCAAACCACCATTAAACTTTCCCTGTTGCAATTACTTTTATCGTGTCCCTACTCTTCACCAAAATGGTATAAATGCCGCCCGCCCACCACCTCCCCCCCCCCCCCCCTCCCCGTCTTTCTCCAGGAGGGAGACTTAACCTTGAGAAGAAAAGAATCCATAAAGGAGGAGTCTTGAAGCGGTTGTGGCGAGATGTGTGGAGGAGCGATCATCTCCGACCTCATACCGGCCACGGCGGTGCGGCGGGTGACGGCGGAGCACCTGTGGCCGGGCGGGAGGAGGAGGAGGGGGAAGCAGCAGAGAAGGGAGCTCGAGGAGGACTTCGAGGCCGACTTCCTGGAGTTCGATGATGAGTCGGGGGAGGACGAGTTCGAGGACGAGGAGGAGGTCGATGTCAATTCCTCTGGTTTCGGATCGAATTCCTCCTTTTCTCGAGGTAAGTACAAGAAATTAGTTTTAAAAAATTTTTTGTTTTGACTTCAAAGGTTACTTTTTTCCCCCTTTAGAATAGCACCGCCTCTTCCCTAAATCAGCTTTCCTTCTATGGATTACTAAGAAATAGGTTTATAGCTCTTTCTTTTGTTCGTTTTTTGGTACTTCAGCTTTGACACTAAAAATGGGATTTCTTTTCTCACCCAGATGACTTTTTCTGCTTAGTTTTAGTTTTATTTTTGCCAACTTTTTACTAGTTCCAATGAAATTTGTTGTTTTTTCTTTTGCTTCATTCTTCTTTCATCCATTAATTCCCAAGTCAGATCTTTCCTTCGGAAAATCTTGTTGTTCAAAATTCCATTCATTTCTAGGTAGACCTTGGTTGTTCGGAGGTACCAGAATAACATAAGGTAATGAAATTATATTAGTAACCGATTCTGGCTGTGGCTCCAAACATAGTTTTGGCATAACTGTTGTTTCAAGAAGTGATTAAGAAACAAATTGATGTTGATTTCAAGACTTTGAAGTAGAATTTTGGTCCAAGAAACAGGAATCTTGAATTTGAGAGCCACAATTTGACTGGAATTTCACCTGCAGATGCTTGGATCAGCAGGAATATTTATATGATTTTGTACAGGCACCTCATGATGCGTTAGGTTTTACAATCTGATAAGAAAGTAAAAAAAGAAAAGTTTACGCCATAGTCACTTCTGTTCACTAATTTGATAAATTTCTGATTGATGAGTTTTAATGTCTGTGCTGAGCAGTGACCAGTTGCTTCCAAATCCCTACCTTCTCTTTTCGTATGGATATTGGGAGTGTGAAAACGTTTAGGTTTACCTCTTGTTCTACTTTGTATTGCAGAGGTCTCAACCACTCTAAGATCAAGAGGTTTTGGTGGACCTGCATGCAACTCAGGCAAAAGGAAGAGAAAGAGTCAATTCCGCGGAATCCGCCAGCGCCCATGGGGCAGATGGGCAGCTGAAATCAGAGATCCCTGTAAAGGGGTTCGTGTTTGGCTCGGGACATTCGACTCTGCTGAACAGGCTGCAAGAGCTTATGATGCTGAGGCTCGTAGGATTCGTGGCCAAAAAGCCAAAGTGAACTTCCCTGCAGGATCAAACTCAAAATCAGGTGCTAAAAAACGCGTACCGAAACCTACTGCTCCAAGAACTCACACATCAAGCATGTCAGAAAAGCTTGAGTGCAAGCATTCTGACCATCCGAATGACCAAGATTGCGTGTTCTATTCTGCTATGGGCTTCTTGGAGGAGGAACCGACCAAGCCTGACTATTTTTACCCCTTTCCAAACGAAGGACCTTCTGCACCTAGTGAAGGCCTGGATTTCCATTCTGCCGAGGAAAGTGAGTCCTTTAGTCATCCAGAATTCATATGGGAACATGAAGACAAAACCCCTGAGATCAAGTTAGTTGATGTTCCCACTGCTATTGAAGGAAATGATACTGGGTTGCTGGGAGATGATGGTCATCAGGAGAATTTGAAAAATGGTTGTGGACCGGAATCCTCTGCGGAAGAGACAACGGCAATCAAATTGTCTAAGAACTTATATGCTTTCGACTCGTACATGAATTTTCTGCAGTTTCCTTACACCGAGGGGAGTTCCCATGTGTCGCTCGATTGCCTGTTTGGTGGTGAACTGGCTCAGGATGATTTCAGGTCTGTCAACCTGTGGAGCTTCGATGACCTGCCCATGGAGGGCAGTGTCTACTGAGAGACTTCGGCCGTCACTACTGGTGTTGTGTAAATAGGGAGAAAAAAAAAAGCATTCCAAAGGTGACACACGTTTTCTTTGGCCATGTTGGCTTGCAAGTATCTCCTTGTTCGGAGAACAAATTGGTTCTTTCCCTTAAATTTAGTTTCCTATCTCATGAACCAATTAGAGAAGCATATGGAGGGTCAGAATTGTTTGAATGCCATCATGAATCAAAGTGTGTTTGGTTTGCAGAATAATGTCCAGGAACAACAGCTTTTCGTTTCTGCTTTGTGGACTCTTGTGTTTACCAGTGTTGACTGTTTCTGTATGTGATGTGAGCTAATGGTTTTAAGACATGCTGCTGAACCTGGTTTGCTCGTGCTTTATTTTCGTTGTTTTCTCAAGATTGGAATTGATGTGAAGCCAAAAGGATGCGAATATATCATGTATCGTCCACAATGATAGTTGACTAATTCAATTAGTGGTTGACAATGATCACTATCTTCTGTTCTTGCTTTGTTGATGGAAATTCTAAACCAAAATCGTGTTGTAGGTGGATATTCCAGTTCTGTTTTTGTGTTCAATTAGCCTGTAATGGTCTTGTTGTTTCTGGATACATGTCCTTCAGGCAACATGCTAACTTTTGTTCATGGAGAACATGACATGACTCAATGAATGATGTTTACCAAAACCATGAGGCAAAATGGTGGGTGGCAATTCTTTGTAAGTGGTTTTCGGAATGGCTTGATGTGTTGGATTGCTTTGTACAAGGCAAGTTGCAATTATATACTTACGAAAGGTATGTGCCTACTCCAGTAAATTGACCCATTAATTTTTGAGTTAGTGTTGCTTCAGAATGCTTAACAGGAAGAGACCAAGTCATCCAAGACATGTTTTAGTTTCTCTCTTCTTGACTTTATTCAGGTCTTACTTGGTATTCACCTTCTCCCTTTTGGAGGCTTCTGAGGTTGAATTTATCCGTATTTTGCTTTTTCTTTTTATCTGCTATGTCAATCCTTTAAATAAGTGGAAACCGGGAAAGGTTCGCATCTAGTTTTACACTTGCACTTCATGTCGCATTCAACAGCACAAGAACCTTTTTCTTCTACAACTAGATGAATAATGCTAAACCACCTCGATCACTGTTTTGAGTGATGTTGAACAAATCTAAAGGTAGGTTTGCACTGTCAGTAGTTGAGACTAGATTGTGCTTGGTGTGTTTAATCTTCGGAAGACACCTGCAGTGCTTTGGGTAGTTAAAATTTCTTCACCAAAAGGATGATATGAGTTTATGCTTAACAAATGATCTCAAAGAATTCAATACATCTTAACGGGGGTTATCACGATACACTTTGAATGAGTTTCATGAGAAAGTATCTACTTTTGGTTACCTCACTAACTTCGTTAATCAAGTGTGCATTTGGGTTTGTTTGGTACGACGACCGCTCTCAACACAAGCGCAATGCCATGTCATGGGCTGGAGTCCACGGCCTCCGGCTCGGTCCATGTGCATATCAGGACTCAATGCCCGATCTGAACCGGTTCGGTGCGAACCGGACGGGTAAACCACGACGTTAGCGTTGTGCACCAAGAGATAAGCAGCGTCGCGTCGGTTCGGTGCGAACCGGCCTCCGGCTTCGCTTGGCGAGATAGAAGCTTCGGGTTTCCGGTGTTAGATAATGACGTTATTTAATTAGATAAGATATATTAAAAATATGATTGGATTCTGATTATGGTTATTGATTAATAGAAAGGAAGTCCAATTAAAATAGGATTCCTTAGGGGATGCCCTTGGAAGGAACTCCCCTAATAACTTATCCTAGACCCTCTACTCTTGCCTATAAATAGACAGGACCTCAGGGAACTTAAGCGTGAGAAGCAACACAGAAGCATCTAAGAGTTGCATAAAGATTAGCAACACAGATGCATCTAGGAGTTGCATAAAAAAAAAATATTTCACAGATATAGATTGAGAGATTACAGTCTCCCTCTCAATCTCCCTGAGCCATCAATTATAGTGGTCCTGTGAAAGGATAGGAAGAGAGGAGGAGTCTAGTTCTCCTTGCAGATTGGCGCAGGCGTTGGATCTAAGGAAGGTATTCAAATCTTTCCTCCTTTCTTTGCGGATGACATTAAAAGTACACATCGTAAAAACAGATCTATTGTTCTTTAATTTCAATCCTAGCATTAAAGTTTTTTCATATTACAGAAGCATGATTAAAGATTTTTATGCTTACAATTCATATCAGAGCCTAGGTTCTTGAAATCAAAACTTTAGATCTGTTGTTTTGTTTTTTTTAAGATGTTTGATCTGAATTTTGCCAAATCTGTATTCCTATCGATTTTGGTTTATTGTCGTGGTTTATCGTCTGCTTGTCGGCGATATTAAGGAAACAACGACGATCCGCCGACTCTTGCACGTCTGCGTCGCAGTAAGGGCCATCGACGATCAGATCGGTAGCGACCATGGGGTCGTAGATCGGTCGCATGATGAGGGCGGCAAACGGCGGCAGCCAGCACTGCAGACGGCGCTTGCAAGCAGCCCGTGCACGGGTAGAGGCCGACCGCCAGACGCAGCGTCGCCGCACGGCGGCAGCTTCGCCGTCGCATAGGCAAAGCCGCGCCAAGAGGTGACCTCGCGCGCGGCAAGGCGCGCGCAGCGTGGCAAAGCGCGCGCAGGCGGTGACTCACGCGGGCAGAGGCGCGCTAGCGACGCGCGCGCGCCTAAGCGGTGACGGCAGCGGCAGAGCCGCCAGACGCTGCGAGCGCCGCCATGGCGCGCGCAGTGAGCAAGACAAGACGCACGCCACCGCGTGACCGGCATCGGCGAGAGCAGAGGCAGTTTGCGCAAGCAATGAGCGAATCGCCGGCGATAGCCTCGTCGCAAGAAAGACCGCCCACGCGGCGGCAAATGCAACCATTGGCGCGTTTCGGATGGCGATCAAGCGCGACGCGAGCGGCCGTTTAAGCTTAAGAATCGCAAGTGCAGCGCGCGAAAGGCGGCTTCGGCAGCAGCTGCAAGAGCGACACAGGGAAGAAAGGCAGTTTGGAAAAATTACAGTTTTGCCCTTGAGTTAGGGTTTTTGCCAAATTATAGTTTTGCCCTTCTGTATTTTATTAATACTTTTAGTATTTTGACAGTTTTACCCTCTATTAATATGAAAAATTACAGTTTAATCCTACCAATATATTTACAGTTTTATCTTTATGAAATTGAGAAGTTTTTGATTTATATTCTCAATTATTAAAATTGATCAAAAATAATTAAATTTGATCATGATTATATTTTGAATTTGATTTTGATCAAATTTAGAAAGGATTAAATTTTGATCAATATTTGATTTTGATCGACTAGTTTAATTGGGCTAATAGTTAACCCAATTATGGGCTTACCCAATTAAATAAGATTGATTAGCATAATAGTTCTTTTATAATTTTCTCATATGAATTATTGATTATATTTTATAAATAAAATCTAATTATTATTCTTGGATATTTATTTAGTTATTCATATGTATTTATTTGAAATTATGAAATGACAGTTATCTTTCACATAAAAGTTTTCATGATTTATGTGTTATCATGATTATAGTTATAAGTTTTCTTTATGCTGATAAATATATATGAGTTATTGATTGCAAGTTGTAAATAATATTCAATTATTGTTCTTGGATATTTGTTTGATTATTCATATGTATATATTTGAAATTATGAAATGACAGTTATCTTTCACATAAAGGTTTTTCATGATTTATGTGTTATCATGATTATAGTTATCATATGAATTTTATTTATGCTCATGAATATTCAATAATCATTATGGTTGTTGTTGTATTATTGAATTGTTTAGCATAAATTAAATTAAAAAAATTTAGTGAATATTATTTGTAATTTATCTTCCTAAGTTTTATCTGACTAGTAGCTGCCAAAGTGGCCTGAGATGATAAGCTTATGAGATATGAATTACAATAAAAGTTTTATCATTTATAGGATATTTTAGATTGTATTTTATATTTATGTATTGGTCTTGCAGCCACCAAAGTGACCTAGACCAATAATTTATAAAATACATTATGGAATTGATCCTAAATAATATTAAAGAAATTTGATAAATATTATTTATAATTTATTTTCCTAAGTTTTATCTGATCAGTAGCTGCCAAAGTAGCCTGGGATGATAGGCTTATGGGATATGAATTACAATAAAGTCTTATCATAGGACATTTTAGATTATATTTTATATTTTAGTATTGGTCTTGCAGTCACCAAAGTGACCTAGACCAATAATCTATAAAATACATTATGGGATTGGTCCTAAATGACATTAAAGAAAAATAATATTCACAATGGCACACATAATTAGGAGATTTAGATAATCCCAAAGAAGAATCTATTTTGAATAATTATGTGATGGGGTAGGATGATACTATTTTGGATATCCTTGCTGTTTAGTGTTTTATACCCAAAGGTATTAACACTATTCCACAAGGATGGTATCAGTCCTCCATAAATGATTATATGTATGAACAATAGATATGTCAATATTAAAAGTAAAATATTGATAATATCAATAGTTCAACATAAAACTCAAAGCATTGATGTTATATTATTACAGTGGTACTTCCTTCATTGCATTTTTATAAATGTCCCTATATTTTCAGAATAAATGGCTTGAGCATATATAAGTTATATTGAATGAGTGAGACCTTAATCAGATTACTTGAAGGAACACAGACTTATTTACTGAAAGTTCTGTGGAATAAATAATTAAGGTTACTAATCAGGAAAGGTCTGAAAAACTCAATTTGATGGTACTTAGACTTTAGTACAGTAGCGCATGAGAATATTTAAGGATCAATATAAATTTTCTGATAAGTCATGATTTGATACCTCAATAAAAGAACTGACTAAAAATGAAAATATTTGAGGAATTAAAGATTACCTCCTCAATATAATTGACAAAGTTGTAAGCCAAGACTTAGAATATTTGAGTTCTACTCAAGGAGTGGATAACAATAAAATAAAGATGAAGCATAAGCTACCTGAGTTTATAATTACTATATAAACTCATAAAGGAATTTCTTCATAATAAAGCGTTACTTGTGTAACAATGAAAGTTATATGAAGAAGAATTATAAGATTTGATTTGAAATGAAAAGTTATGTGGTTCAAATCAAATATTATAGAAATTATTTTTCTAATACTTGATGGATTAATTTGATGCTTCAATGTATGTTACCAATAATAGAGATTTATTTTAATATTTAAAAGAAAAAAAGGAATAAAAATTAAAGGAGATTGAAATATTCATCATTACATGGAATCATCTTAAAGTGAGGCGATAGCAGTTTGTATTTATTGCCTACGCCTAAAGATGATTTATTTGATGAATCTTGAGGATTTATGTTATATTCTTATAATTCTGGGAATTTGGATTCTTTGCCTAGAATTGTTAGAATATTGTTTCTCCTTTGATAATTGTGAACTCAATATGATTCAATAAAAGTTAACTTTTGGATTCTGTATAATGGTCTATACAGAATTAACATGAATCTTGAGTTTACAATGATCCTATAATTAAATATTAAAATAAAATAAAAGTTCATAAACTCATTGAGATTATGCTTTCATCTGCGAGTCATTCTATATTTTCGTCTTATTAAAGAGAGGCATTTTATCACCATATAGATAACCTATTGAGATATGATTTTATATATATCTAATTCATGTAAAGTCTCAGGCCATTGACACTTTTAAAATGTGCATAAAAGAGGTCGAGAGACAATTAGATAGAAAAGTTAAAATCATCATATCTGATAGGGGTGATGGATTTTATGACATTCATGATGGATCCAATTATCATTCTAGTTCTTTTACTAGAATCCTGGAAAATCAAGGTATTCAGTATAATTTACCAGATGTGTCGTAGCAAAACATAATTGCTGAAAGGTATAATCGTACATTTATAAATATGATTAGGAGCATGATGTATTATCCTTTTATACCCAAATTCATGTGAGAAGAAGCTCTAAGGACAACTATGTATATCTTAAATGAGGTTTCTGGGAAACCTAACTTAAGATATTTACATATTTTTGGATTGTCCTGTAGAGATAAAGATCTTCAACTCACATAAAAGAAAATTAAAGTTAATAACTATTTTTGAATATTTTGTTATTTATTCAGAAAAATTTAAAAAAGGGTATATGTCTTATTGCTCTAATTATAGTACGATGATGGTTAAATCTGGTAATATAAGGTTCCTATAAAATAGCGAATCAGTAGGAGTAAAAATCTCGAAATTTAATTTTGGTATAAAGGAGATACATGTTGATACTCCTTTATTATTCGAGAGATTGTTGTTACTCAAATTATTAAATAATTTGATAAAGGTGAACAACAAAATAACATTACCAAACTCCCACATTATATTGATATTGCTAATAATGATCTTATAGAATAACCACAATTGACAGCCTTGAAATTTTTTCAATGGGAAAGAAATCCTGTCATTTATGATTGTGTGGTATATCTATAAGAATTATATTTTGATATAGGAATCAGAATAGATCCCTTATTGTTTTCATAGGTCATGAAAGGTAACGATTCTGAAAAGCAATATGATACAATATAAGTAGAGTTAAAATCAATAACCAGAATAGTGTCTGATGAATTCATCGAATTATCTAATAATTGTAAAAGAGTTTGTTATATAAATATGACTCAAAGGACAATGTCGAACGATATAATGGTCAGACTTTTAGTTTTTATATGGTTATAGATTTTACTCATAAAGAATGTATCAATTATAACGAGACATACAGTTATTAAAAAAATTCGTTAAGAATCATCATGACATTAGTGACTCATTATGAGTTTGAGTTACATCATAATGATATGAAAACAAATTTTTTATTAAGGATATAGTTTTCCATAAGTTATTCTGAATGACTTGCAGAGAAAATGAAAGAAATATAAATTTAGCATGCAAATTTAGGAATCTATTTATGATCTTAAACAAGTTTCTAGACAATGATATAAATAAAGTTTGTTAATATCATTGATTTCTTCATATTTAAGAAAAAATACTGTTAATCGGTATTTATATCTGAAGATCAGTGGGAGCAAGTTTATTATATTGATCATATATATGTGGATAATATTTTGCATTGCCAATAGTGACTTGGTTTATTATACTAAACCAAGAAATTATCACTAAGAATTTAAGACGGTTGATATGAATAAGACATCTTATATTATTAGTATTGAGATACTCAGGGATATATCTCAATGATTATTAAGACTGTCTCAGAAAGGATATATTAATCGAGTCTTGAGATGATATACAACTTTGTTCAACAAATCATAAAAGTAAAATTTTAGTCAAAATTGAGTGCTTTAAAATGACTTGAAAAGAATCAGATAAAGGAAATATTCTTTATATATGCGCAGTTGAAAGTCTATGCTTAAGCCTATGTCAGAACACATATCAGTTTTTTTTTTACAGTTAGAATACTGGGTAGATATTTGAGTTATCCAGAAGTAAAAAATATTAAAGGATTGCAAAGAAAAGTAAAAAGATATCTGGAAAGGACGAAGGATTATATGCTCACATGTATGAAATTATATCAGCTTGAAATGATGGTGTTTTTCAAATGCTGATTTTATAAATTGCCTCAATAATAGGAAGTCCACCTTATGGTTAAGATCTATATCAATTAGAGAGGCAATTTATTATAAAAGTTGATTTTGTGGTATGCTTTGAGGCCACTAATCAAACTTTATAACTGTGAAATTTTATCTCAGGACTTGGTGTGGTCAGACTCAATTGTCAAGTCGCTGAAGATATTTTGTGATATCGCAGTAGTTTTCTTCTCTAAGAATGATAAGTACTATTGCATTTCTATGCATTATGGTAGAAAATACTTGATGGTTAGAGAAGACGAGTCCAGAAACATCTAATGTCAATTAATTACTTGAGTTCCACTGTATTGATTGCTGATCCATTTACTTTGGACTTACAGCCTAAGGTGTTTTGAAAGAACATGTTTTTATGATTGGGTTTGTGAGCAACCCATAAAGGATATGGTGATGCATATTTGAGTGGACATTGTAATTGACATTTTTACTTACGTACTTAAAGTTATTTGTTTCTGCTATCATGTTCACAGTTATGTATGTACATATTATGATTGAATGTGATAACAGGATTGTCTTGACAAGATAAATTACAGGGGTCATTATGGACTGTATTAGGAAAGACTAATAGTGTTGTAGTACATAGAAGGAAGTGTGGCATTGATGACATACAACCGCTATGATTCGCATTACTAGTCAGACTTAATGTAGTATTATTATATTCATTGGATTTATTAGCCTATTTTTAAATTCGCGCGCGTATAAATAGTTTTCAAAAATTTCAGAATCCAATTATGCAAAATTATTTTCAAATAAATTTTGTTTATTTATTTTTATTTTGAATATCTTTTGTATCTTATCAATTAATGGGCCGTGGGAGAATGTTAGATAATGTGGCCCTATTTAATTATATAAGATATATTAAAGATATGATTGAATTCTGATTATGGTTATTGGCTAATAGAAAGGAAGTTCAATTAAAGTAGGATTCCTTAGGGGATGCCCTTGATGGAAGGAACTCCCCTAATAACTTATCCTAGACCCTCTACTCTCGCCTATAAATAACTTATCCTAGACCTCAGGGGACTTAAGCGTGAGAAGCAACACAGAAACATTTAAGAGTTGCATAAAAATTAGTAACACAGATGCATCTAGGAGTTGCATAAAAATTAGCAACATAGATGCATCTAGGAGTTGCATAAAAGAAAAATATTTCACAGACATAGATTGAGATCTAGGAGTTGCATAAAAATTAGCAACACAGATGCATCTAGGAGTTGCATAAAAGAAAAATATTTAACAGACATAGATTAATCTTCCTGAATCATTAATTACAGTGGTCTTGTGAAAGGATAGGAAGAGAGGAGAGTTCTCCTTGCAAATTGGTGTAGACATTTGGATCTAAAGAAGGTATTCAGATTTTTCTTTCTTTTATTTCAATTCTAGTAAAAATATTAAAGTTCTTTGATTTTAATTCTAACATTATTAAAGTTTTTTCGCATTACATGATTAAAGATTTTTATGCTTACCGGAGTGGAGAGCGAAGGGGCGCGAACGAGGCCACGGCGACCCGGGTGCTTTCGCCGAAGGAGGAGGACATACAGATGATGCTTTCCACCGCCGTCCATCTCGGCGCCAGGAACTGCGACTTCCAGATGGAGCGCTACGTCTACAAGCGGAGATCCGATGGTGATCCCCCCAACCCCTTCCTTTTTTTTACTTATTTGTTTCTCCCGCTGCCTGATCCGTGCTTGCTTCCGTACGATCATGCTATCGAGTCCGGCTCCAATTTTTCGGCTTTTAGGTCGTGAGGAGATTTACGGGTAGTAGAGCTCCACGAGTGCTTGTTGTTTGGTTTGCGATCTCGACATGGCATGTTAGTGACAACGAACTCCAGAGAAGAAATCGTTTTGTGTTCGAGTGGTGATTTTGTATGCTTTCTTTCGGAATGACGGTTACTGACCGCTGTAGAAGCTTGTGACTGTTGTCGACCTTGTGCGGAAGATAAATAGTTTTCCTTGGTCGGGTAGGAGACTTTGGTGTGGCATATCAAAGTCGGAGTTTTTATCGTTTAAGGACCGAAGTAGGCTTATGATGTAGCTGAAGTCGTCCATGAGCTGTGTGCTGGGTTTTGCTATAAATTGTGACTGTCCCTCATGTAGATGCCACTAAGATTTTGGCTACACAAAATATTCCTCACCGAGCTATCATTAATATAAGTGCTGGTTGAAGGGGGAAAAAAAGGAAAATGGGAACAAGAGTGACACAGTGAGCTGAGAATCACATATAAGAGCAGATTATTATTCCTAACGGATGTGAATGGCATAGGAGTCGTCATAAGCAATGCAAAAAAATGAATAATAGACATGGACCTTGATATGTTTTATCAAAATAACTAAATGAAACAAAAGTGCATGGCAGGCTTTAGAGTCTTTTCTACCATTAGCAGCAGTGGTTCTTGTTGTCAGCATGGTTTACCAATTTGTTCTACTTAGAATATTGTATCATTGTAATTGTTATTGGACATCAAAACCCAATACTCTGATTGTTCTCAGTGGGGTACAGTTGTAGAAGCAAAAACATACTGGTTATTCAACATCTACTATCAAGAGCTTAGAAAAATCATAATTAGCATTTGACTGGAATAAACATTCAGGGGTTTGAACCGCGTATCTTGTCCAGCTGACTGATGCCTTGCTTTCAAGTTAATGATATGGTTTTCATTAGTCGAATTATCAGAGAATATTTGATCTTTTCTGTAGTCATTTGCCACTTACGTATGTAATGCTGGTAAGCACTATGTAAATGTACAGCATTTAAAGCATACATCCACAAATCAGTAATCCTATTCTATTACTACCAATTTTAATACTTCGCAACTTAACTGATTTTGATTTGCAGTAATTGTGAATTAACTGAAGCAAGAACCAACCTGATTAAGCACTAAAACTAATCAAAACTAATTAATGAACTTACTGAAAGGCATTCAAATCTTAGAGATGACTATAGTTTGATTGACATTATATTTCATCTGTGTACCATCACTTGATTGCTTGTATATGATCAGTTTGTATCAAAAAAATATATCATGTTCCCTTTGTTAGTAATCCAAAACATTTAAACACTTACATTTCTGTTTCCTAGTATTTGTTTTTTTGCATCCCAATTATTGTTTTTTTTTTGTTTTAATTTTCGGTGTAGCAACTTATCTTTCATGGAACCCGTCAACCCTTACCTGCCAGTTTCTCAACAATGCATTTATTTAACTGTTCAGGTGTACATATCATCAACCTTGGTAAAACTTCGGAGAAGCTTTGGCTAGCAGCTAGGGTCATAGTTGCCATTGAGAACCCTCAGGATATTATTGTCCAATCTGCATGACCATATGGCCAGAGGGCTGTTTTGAAGTTTGCACAGTACACTGGTGCTTATCCTACTGCAGGAAGGCATACACCTGGAACCTTTACCAATCAGCTTCAGACATCCTTTAGTGAGCCTCGTCTTTTGATCCTTACTGATCCTAGAACTGACCACCAGGTAAGCAAATCAGTATACAAAATAGAAATTTTGTATTTGGATGGATAGGTTTGTTAAAGAATGTCCAATCCATTTACCATCAGCCAATCAAGGAGTCTGCTCTTGGTAACATTCCAACAATCGCCTTCTGTGACACTGACTCTCCAATGCGTTATGTTGATATCGGAATTCCTTCAAACAATAAAGGAAAGCTCAGCATTGGTTGCCTCTTTTGGTTGTTGGCAAGGATGGTGCTGCAGATGCGTGGCACTATTCCTCTCGGGCGTAAATGGGAAGTCATGGTAAGTTTACAAAGACTGCTCACTTTCCAGTTATTATTTTTTGTTCATAGCAAGCCATGTGTCGATGGATGCACCTTTGCTTAGGATTAAAGAAATCTTAATGACAACTTCTACCAAGAGTTTATTTGTATCCTCTTAATTGCTCAACAGGTGTGCCAAAGCACAAATCTTGTGGACTTGCAAGTAATTTCCTTCAAAATTCTATATGCCTTTTGGTGTAAGCGTTAAATATCTGCTGATGGGTTCCTGTGGATTCCAATCCATCAAACACGGATGGTTCATCAAACCACTGTGATAATTTTTCATCTTTGTTCTCTCTCTCATTGAGAAACAACAGTTTATCTTTAAAAGTTAGATTGTTGATCTTTTCTCTGTCTGCAAAGTTGAGGAAGATTCATCATCAGTCTTTTTTGAAGTATTCTTTAATTACCTTTATTTTCTAACCAAGCAATGTTACTGCAGGTTGATCTGTTTTTCTATAGAGATCCTGAGGAGGTCAAGGAACAGGAGGAAGAAGAGGCTCCAGTTGCACCTGATTATGGTGCAATGGTACCAAATGATCAATGGACTACTGAACAGTGGATGCCCTATGGTGGAGCTGTATCTGCTGTACAGCCTCCAGTTACTGGGGTTGAGTCGACTGCTGGTCAAGGTTAGTCTCACTGACCACATGATGATATGCATCCTTTTTAAAAGCACCACCACTCTCCATATAATGATATCTGTACAATATAGTTTTTATTTGCCTCTGGTATGCTCTGATGAAATCTTTAGGTTAGTGTTGCTGACCCAGTTTCGTCTACTCCCTCTAACAAGTCATAGGCAAATGATACTATAGGCATTACCAATTTTGTCTTCTAATGTCCTCTCTCATCACCTTTTATGTGTGATGATCTACCATTAATCATCGGTTGGATAAGGGTATAAGAATTCCAGGATCAGATCAACATGTTGGACAAATATCCACATCTCAAGTTTTCTGCAATAAATAGAACTAAATTTGGTTTACCCTGCTTGGTTTAATGAAAAATCGTTGTTGTTGACATATGAAAATGTAAAGAAACAGAATGAAGGTCATGTGATTTTACAACCTCTAGATATGATTATATTATGATTCAACCAATCAGATATTTTTTATTAATAGCCTTATTACTCCGAGGTTAGAATTTGTCTCCTTGTCATCACATTTTTATGGTGATTAAATCTCGACTTGTTAGCCCGTGGAACACAGCTCTTAAATTGGATTGATTTCTGGTAGTTGGATGTCACTGAAAGTTCGTCTTTATAATTCTTGCAATTATGTCCAATATAGGATAGTTTCAATATCAGAACTAACATCAATTTTTAAGATCACAGTTTTGCAAATTATATACTCACAAGGAACTAATCACGTGTTGGTCCATTGCTCGAAGGATTGGATCCAACATATTTATGTCTTTCCTATCAACAGCTCCTGTGGGGTGCGGAGGGATGGGATGCGGTTGCTGCTCCACCTGTTGTTGCTGGTGCTGTTGCTCCAGGCGTTCCACCTCCTGCTGCTGCTGCTGCTGCTGCTCCCTCAGGCTGGGAGTAAAATGAATGTATCGAGTAGTTCCATGTGAGAATTTAATTTTTGTTTAGGCATCACATTGAGCGTCTCTCTCTTATTTTTTTTTGTTTACCGATCACGGACTTAATTGATTTTGCCTAAGCCGTGCGGCACCATTGCATGTCACCGCAAAGGTCAACCTTTCCGAAATCTCGTACGATCCCTTAGGACCTGCAAAAGAGAAGACGGGATAACGAAAGTGCTTCACACGGGATCCACAAGTCATCTTTTTCAGCAAACACTTTATAGCTATAAAGTAAATTTTAACCATGGACATCACAAGCTCAGAACGATTGCACAATAAAGGTATAAAATTGGTCCACTACAGATTGAAATCTAGTAAAGTATTCACATGACATAAATTTTTTGTACAAGCCGACAATGGTTGCCAAACTCACTCAAATATGGGCATTTCACGTTTGGCGATCCCTTTATAAGCTTTACAAGTTGGAACAAACTAAAAAGGGACACGGACATGCATAAGCATTACACCGAACAAGTCATTTACAAAATGTCCATGACATTCTCCCCCACTTATTCATTCGACGTCCTCGTCGAAGCCTTTGCTGACGTTGCAACTTTTTTTCTTTGTTGGATCTTCGATCTTCTGCTGCGATGCGCCCCTTGGCTCCCAATTGTTCTCCGTTTATTGTTGTTGAGTCGTCGAACTTTAATCCGCCATGTTGCTTCAACTCGTCAATGACTCTTACTCTGGTGTGGGGTTGGTAGAGTTGTGCTGATCCTTGCTGGTTCTTGCGGATTCATCTGATGAAGAGAAAAGACCATCTTTGATATGTGACAGTCTTCAAATTCTTCTTGTCTCTCGAACTGGATAGATGCTTATTGGAGCTTTAACGAGCATCATCTCGCAACCTTTAAAGTTCTCAGGTCCTTCCTCCGTAAAATTTGCCCATCGAATCTTCTTCCACTTAGTTGTCTTGTCCAAGTAGGTTCACAACACTTCCGCTTTCGATTGACATTCAGTTGGGTAATGAAGCGGACAATCTACTTCCAGTAGCACTGATCATTATTGGTGAGGACTTGACAACTATTGTCTTTCATTAGTCTCTTCGAAGGGTCTTCAAATTTGTGCAGAGCTCCTCTGCTAGATAACTAAGAGAGCTGGGGTATTCGGTTTCGCCCATTCTCTTGGAAGTTGAGAAGGTAAAGGTTACTTGACTTCACCCGCCTCCTCGAGATTGTACTTCGTGCGTCAAGCTGGTTACTAGACTTCGTCTGCTCTTAACTTCCGAAGCATTTGAAGTATTTGCAATCCTTGCGCTGAGTCAGCTACTATGATTCGCCTTCTCATTGCCATTAAACTTCTGGAATGCAAGAAATTATCACTCCAACTTGGAGTAAGTCTCCGATAGATTTGGTCGCCTTTGGGATTGTATCGCCTTCTCCATCATTTCTATCGTCGACTTCTCTAAGTAGCAAAGGTACAGCACCGCGTACTGCCTGCTACAATCCTTGGTCATGCACTCTTGCATCGACCCGAAGTCATTCACTCACGGCTATCTTGATGAAAAGTCTATTGACATCGGTCTTACGAAGTTCTCTGGCCTTTGCCCTTGGCCTTTGTCCTTGGTACCTTGTGCATTCTCTTCCACGGCTCATATCACAACCAAGCGTTCTTCCTCTATGAGAGCAAGGGATCGATGACTCCCCGGAAGTTCCGCCTCTGCGATACCATGGCACTGCATTGCCCATGGCACTATTATCCGTTGTCTCACATCTGCGTCCCTTCTTCACGATCGGTAGATCCGCCTCTACGGCACTCCTCTGAGTCCACCTTCAATCTAACCGATGATTGATCTTAGGTAGCTGAGTCCCTCTGGACTCGTCATTGCTTCCTCGCCCTATTTCGACCACCTACTTCAACACCTCTGTGTTCTCAAGTAGTTTCACTTGGTCGATGGAAAGACAGACTACAACTCCCATGTATGGCCTCCGCTATCATGTTGTAGGGTTTGCACCGCTTCTGTTCTCCTTAGCTTCATTGGTCGCAATGTTCGCCTACTCGACCTTGTCCTCTGACTTGCCGGGCTCCTTTAAGCGAATGTGAGCTCTGAAGTAGTTCAACTCTTTAACCACTCCGATCATACCTCTGCATGATCCAGGCCCCCCATAGGACTCCCTAGTACTTGCATCTGAACTTCTTCCTCGATAGTACACAGCCCCCATAAGCTGATGTCTGAGGCTTCCATTCAATGTAACATTCAATGCACGTACGGAAGACCCGCCTCTGCGGTATCATAATATTCATTGCTTGAATCCATAGCTCTTCTTGCTGTCGTGTTGTTCACCGAAGTGGAGCTCCCAGTCGCGCTCCCAATCATACCTCTGCATGATCTAGTCTCCCCATGGGACTCACTGTGTATGTTGACTTGCCACGAACCATTCCACCACGATCCGCTGTATCATGTCGTCGCCTGGTGACATCTCCTTGCATTTTAATCCCTGTGGTATGAACTCGAACTGCGATATCTCTATGTGTGGACTCCGCCAACACATCGCAGGGCCTATACTACCTTCGATTCTGTTCGCTCCTTTGGCAATCGACCTTCGTCTACTCACTCTCGGGTCACGCTCGGACGAAGCCTAGCTCTCGGACAGTCCATCGCTTAGCAGCTCCTCTGAAGTCCCCTGACTTCGCTGAAATTGGTGCACCATTGTCTGGATCCTCGGACTTTGCCCCTACCAGCATAATCTCCACTGCACACCGCTTTCCTCATGGCAACTCAAATAGCAACACTATGACATATTCTTCAAGAGTAACTACCTCTGCGTCCTCTTGCCCTGTGCCAAGGCCTTCTAACACTTACTTTGCCTCGCAAACTGTGTCGCCTTAGTTCCTTCGTCAAATGCTTCACCGAGATCAGGTGCATGTGCCTTGAAGCTCCCTTCGTCTTTGGCACCATGCACGATGAGTCTACTCCATCAGAATAAAGAACCCATGGAACGATATGATCCTACTCATGTCTCTGCAAGAGTCAATGTCCTTGACCTCTGTCTAAGGAAAGCTCCAAGCCTCCGCTCCATGTTCTATCTTCTAGGCCAACTCCCTTCATGCGGCTTGGGTACATCACCAAGTTACCCACGAGTTGCTCCGCTTCTCGATTTGCATTACGTTAATGGTGGCCCTCGCGCCCACTATTCCACGGGTCAGTCCTCTATTGAGTCCGATCACCCTATCGGCTCCAAGTGTTCCTTCACTCTGTGTTGCCTTGGGTCGCTGCCCCACTTGATCTCGTTATGCGTCCACCAACGCATTGCCTCTTGCGAGATCATGCGACAACTCCTCGTCGCTCGCTCGATCCATTAAGCTTTGTCTTGAGGTACTTCTCAACCGGTGTAGTTCATTGCACATGATTCTCTCTCTAAAGAATCGGGACTTATCCCTCCTGGATATCTGCGTCGTTAGAGCAACTTCTCTCTTCACATCCTTCCCTTTGGAAGTTTTAGAGATCACCATCCCCCTGGACTACTCCGCATTTGCTGAACAACCTATGCCCAATTCTGCCTCCGCAAATGCACTTGCTAGATTGCGACACTTCGCCAATACAGCTCGCACTGCACCCCTCTGGGTCTAGCAACATGCTGAACCTGCTGCACACTTCAGCCTCTTACGAAAGTATCCTGCACATGCCGAAGAGAAAGTTTCAATGCTCCATGGTGTCGACCTTCGACCGCCTTGGGATGGCCACGAACAATCCATCGTCCGCATGCAAGGCCTTGCATAAGTATCGAATTCTTTGAGTTTGCAACTCCCCTCACCTTTGTGAGCTTTGCACAACTCTTTCGATCGTTGAACAACTCACTCTACCTTGCACAGTCTCATCCTTTGCCAAGCACTTCGCTTGCCTCGAGCACCGTCAAGTTTGGGTGCTAACGTCGAGCCACTGCTCGAACTCAGCCATCTCGACCTTTGTGCGCTACGTAATTCTTCTTAGCTTGTTGTCCTCGTGGTGCCTCTTGCGCGAAGGGTTGGCCATTCTTCTAAATGTCATTCTCGGATGCTCGTTTCTTTGAGCGACTCCTTCCCCTACAACTCCAGGTCTGTTTCCCAAACGATTGCGCATGTTGGCTGCCCTCAACGCAACCCCGTTAGGTCCCCCACGTTTGCATGCTAAGTGTTTCTAAGTGAGCTTGTCCCGCTCTGATACCATCCATCACGGACTTAGCTGGTTTTGCTTAAGCCGTGTGGCACCATTGCATGTCACCGCAAAGGTCAGCCTCCCCGAAATCTCCTACGATCCCTTAGGACCTGCAAAAGAGAAGACGGGACAGCGAAAGCACTTCACACGGGATCCACAAGCCACCATTTTCAGCAAACACTTTATAGCCAAAGCAAATTCCAACTATAGATATCACAAGCTCAGAACAGTTGCACAACAAAGGTATAAGATTGGTCCACTACAAACCAAAATCTAGTACAAGTGTCCACATGACATAAACTTGTACAAGCCGACAATGATTGCCAAACTCACTGAAATGTGAGCATTTCATCTTTGACGATCCCTTTACAAGCTTTACAAGTTGGAACAAACTAAAAAGGGACACGAACATATATAAACATTACACCGAATAAGTCATTTACAAAATATCCGTGACAGTTTGGCCATTCATTGTTATCTTTTGCCTATTTATCTTGAAACATTTCAACAAATTTGATGCAGTTCCCTCTTTCTTATCTTCTTTTTCTCAGGGGTCTGCGCTCATTAAGTTTATATTGTGAATTATTTATCTTTTAAGAATATTGAATTCAGCAAATACAAGTTGCTTTTTTCTAATGGTTATTTATATGGAATATAACGTGTTTGCTAATTACATGCATATATCTTGCAGTAAAGGTATATCGTGCTGCAATGGCCAGAATAATAATAAGAAGAAGACTTCTGCAAGTGGAAGGACCATGGCGGAGGACCATGGCGGTGAACTAGTCTGCAGGTTCCGTGGTGGCGGCGTCGTAATCGTCAACTCCTCGTTCCACAGCCGGACCACGCTTTCGTTTGATGCCATTAAGTCCTGAAAATTGGTTCCATCGCCCCGTGTCCTTCTTTCGCCTTCGCAAGCCCACTGCCTCCATCGTTTCGTCGTCGACATGGCCGGTATCGCCTACACCGTGAACCTCCCCTTCGGCCTTGCGTTGTCCTCCTCCACCTGCCATCTTGACGGGGCTGGACAGGCGGAAGGCGATGGAGTTGCAGCCGGCTCCACCACCTGGGAGCGGCGACCCTGATGCGCCTGAGGTCGAGGGCGGCAGCAATTACTGCGAACCACGCCCACAGTAGGCTGATGAGGGAGGTGGACTAGCGAATCGCTGCCATGGCCTGCAGCGATGCTTCCACCAGGTCCATACCGGCGATACAGGATGGCCGATATGGATGGTGTGCCTCAAATTTAAGGATGAAGGTGGACAAATGTAGGCTGTTAGATATATTTAAAAAATTATATTACAATCTATATAGTTATATCGAAGAAGGTAAAAGATCTCATTTTATTTATTCTAATGTTATCGTTGTGAAGCATAAAAATGATGGATAAAAAAATAATTTTAATATATTATTTATATTTTTGGTGATGATGATCGATGAGAGTTTGAGATCGTGAGTGACTATTATAGATAAGGAAGGAGAGCGATAATAAGAAATGAGGCAAAGGAAAGGAAAAGGGCAATACAGATGTCGACGCTTGATATTTGCATTGATGTCGATGTAGGTACCAAGCGACCTTTTTATTGTTTTATATTTGTATCGGTATTGCTCGATAATTACATTGATATGCATCTATATTAGTATCGACATCTATAGATGTAGAGCGGGTCTTTTGTCGCCTATATCTTTATTGGTATTGACATAGTTGTCAAGTGATACCGATGTAGATGTAGATACAAAGATATTTGTCTCAATCTTTTCCTTCTCTCTCTTTATTTTATCTTTTATTATCTTTTTTTTTCTCATCCATAATAGTTAACTGTGGCCTTCGATAGTATTATTGTTTGTCATGTTAATGCATATATCAATAAAATCATTAACATTAGAATAAATGATAGGTAATATTTAATGAGCCCGCACTAATAACTGATGTGAGAAGTACCAGAAGTGATAAGCTATATAAATATCATCGCAAAAAGAAGCAGCAGCAGCCCAAGCCTCCTCCTTATTCCACCGCGCTGGTGGTTGCACTGCTTCTGGGCACGAGTAGTCCACCGACAACTCATGGTCTGCTGGCTTAGCCACGGTCCCCGAGCTCCCCTCCCGCCTCCATCTTCCCCTCGCTGCCGCCTTTTGTGCGCGAACAGTGAGGCCGCCGCCCGTATCTCCTCCTTGCTCAGCTTCTCGGCCGCAGGTATGTCGGGCGGCTGGTCGGGGAAGTTGAAGGCCGAGCCGGGGTCGCGGAGGCAGTATACGGCGGCGTCGTAAGCCCTGGCAGCCTGCTCGGCGGTAGGGTAGGAGCCGAGCCACAGCCTCTCCCGGCTGTTGGGGAACCGCACCTCCGCCACCCAGGAGCCCCACTTGCCCATCGTCACCCGCTTGTATCTCGTCGTCATCGACGATGGCGACTTCGTCAGTGTCAAAGTATATTAACATGACACTTGAAATAATGGACTTTATTAACTTGATGATTATATTATTAATTTTTTCATCTTATGAACACCTTTTGAAGGTCTATACACTCAAAGAGACAACAGAATTATAATAGGAACAGTGTTAATAAGAGCAATACGAAAAACTATAAAGTAAAAAAAAATAGTTTTATGCTATAAGACAAATAGCTTATGCTAATGCAAATTCTAATATTCTATATACAACAAGCCAAATAATCATAGTTTTAAGAAAATCTTAACAACTATAATGACTTATCCATTAACAGAAACAACTATAATATGTCCAAAAACACTTAATTATTTCATGAGAACCGTCAATGTCTCTGTGGCGATTATCTCGTTTGGCAAATTGACAAAGCCAATAAATTCATTATTTTAACCTCTTTTTAGTTGAATAGAAAAAAACTTGTACATCACAAACCAATTATAAAAAAAAGAATAAGATATTTATAAGTGAATACCAGTTGGAATAAAATTCACGATCAAATGAAATAAATCGATTTCATCGACCAAATATTTCAGCCTTATACTTTATATTACGTGCATGAAATAATTGATCTACATTGAACATGAAGCACAATAAACCTACCTCCGGTGTCTTCTGCTTTGTGTTAAAACTTAAGAATGCCTACCATGATGAATTATTTTTTAAAATACATAATACCTTAAACTTAATTTTTTTAATGAAAATAATTTTAATTAATTTTTGATAACTTTAAAACTCAATTTATAACTAGTTGATAAATATTTTTGGTCATTAATGATCACAGAACAAAATATTACCATCGTAAAAATGTTCTTGAATAGCCATTTGACACGTGGAGCATACAAAGTGTCTTATGGGATTCACAGTGCAGGTATAAAAAAATTAAAAGGTCGATTATCATATTAGATCAATAAAAATTAGACAATAAAAATAATCATTGATATCAAGAGCTTTGAGTATTTTATTTTTTAATTAGAATAAAAAAATTATAAGATAGTTGCCAGACTAGTAATATTTTTTTTTTGGACCTGAGTGAAAAATAGTTAAGGAATTATAAAGAAAAAATTTGTATTCCTAAAATGAGGATATTATGATAAATATATGGAGTTAGAAAAATAAATAGTTTTATCAGTAATACAAAAGGATGTAACTTTAGTGAAAGATAACATAAGGAAAGATTATTATAGATAGATAGAGACATAAGAAGATTTTATTAGAAACAAAAAAAAAAATAAAAAATAAATATTTTTAGTTAAGTAATAATATTAATAAATGGATGAGCTGTAGTTTGATGATCAGAATCGGTTCGTTAAATGCCAAACATGTTAACCAAACTGATGCAATTTGGGCGTAGTTCAAACAGCAAAATTAGCCCACAAAATGCGCCGTTGGCATCTCGATCGGACGGCAAGGACTCATTGTATCTCCCTATAAATAGCCAATCTGTAGGGTTCGAGGGCGGGCGGCATTGTTGACGATGACGACGCGCTTCAGGAAGAACCGGAAGAAGCGGGGGCACGTGAGCGCCGGGCACGGGCGCATCGGTAAGCACCGGAAGCACCCGGGCGGCCGCGGTAACGCCGGCGGCATGCACCACCACCGTATCCTCTTCGACAAGTACCATCCCGGATACTTCGGCAAGGTCGGCATGCGCTACTTCCACCGCCTTCGCAACAATTTCTACTGCCCCGCCGTCAACGTCGACCGCCTCTTGTCCCTCGTCCCCGAAGCTGTCGCGAACGCCGCTGCCAAGGACGGCGCGACCGCCCCCTTGATCGACGTTACCCAGTTTGGGTACTTTAAGGTGCTCGGCAAGGGGATGCTGCCGCCGGACCGGCCCGTCGTGGTGAAGGCCAAGCTCGTTTCCAAGATCGCCGAGAAAAAGATCAAGGCCGCCGGTGGCGCCGTCGTGCTCACCGCCTGATCCGCGTGATCTGACGGTCGTATCGTACTCTTCTCGTTATTTCCAAGCGATTTTTTCCTTCCTAATCTGCTCCAACTTAATACTTGGATTCTAGATCTGGAAGTGTAGTGTAGTGTTTATGTTGAGCTCGATGTGTTCGATCTTTTGTCGTTGAAGGTGGTGCTTGGTCTATGATTCACATATAGGCAAATGCAGTTGGTAACGCCATTGCTGTTGGTTAGGGTTCTACTCATGTTTGATTGGAGCATCTGTTTCTGGTTCATAATTATTGGTCTTCATAAATGAATTAACCTAAATATACACTGATATGCAATCTTACGACTCTACATAGTAGCATGGTCACTCTATGTATGTCTATTCCTTTTTACATGCTTATTATATCTCCATAGTTATATGAATGATTAATGCGTTGAATCTTTCGATGTTCATGTACACATTCATATGCTTTTACTGTTGAAAGCTGATGTATTACAAAAACTTTAGGATTTAATGTGTAGCTTCTGTCTATGTATGCAGTTGCTAGTAATATAGTGGAGTTTGTGGACTTTATTTTACCGTATGAAGAATGACAATAAATCAAAAATAAATAAGGTCGCTTATATGACTTTGGTCTGACCTGATGTGAATTCATTTCCATTCTAATGTCATTGTAGGATTGATATGCTGTAGTGCTGATTTTTTAATTAGCAGAAGTTGGTCTATTAGGAGTTTAGTATCGAAAAGATACCACTAAATACTACTGTGACTATTGCATTGGCTAGTGAATGGGTAGTTTACTCAGGTTGACATAAGACAATCTCTCTATAAATAGAGTTGATGTGTGCATTGACTATATCCCACATCGATACTAGTCCGATTCAAACATCATCATATAATTGACATGCTGTAAGCTGAGTGTTTAATCAGCTAAAGTTGGTCTAGAGTCCATTATTGGAAAAATGACCATTAAACATTGCAATGACTACCAAAGATTATGTTGAGTTTGATATGTTCATGAATTCAGGTTGATGCTTTTACCATTGAAGGCTGATGTATAATTAAAAAATTAGCTTTTAATCTGTAGCTTCTGTCTCTCTTTGCAGTAGCTAATATCATATGAAGAATGTTAGATGGTGAAAATTAGTGAAAGATAAATTAGGTTGGCAGCAATATGCTACCTCATATGAATTTGTTCTGAACTGATGGGAATTCGTTCCCAGTCTAACGTCATTGTATTACTTATATGCTGTAATGCTGAGTGTTTGATTAGCTGAAGTTGGTCCATTAAGAGTTCATTATAAAAAAGATGACAAGAAACAGTACTATGACTACTGAAGATTGCTTTAGCTTGTAAATGGTAGTTCCCTAAGGTCGCTCCTATACTATCTGGATCAGATGAGCATTTTACGAATAATGGAAACAACATCTCAGTAGAACTGTAGTAAGATTTGTCCTTTTTTTAATCAGCTACTCAATATTGGATGTGTGCCCCCTTTTTGTTAAAATTTGATGTGTGCCAACTCAAGCACATGCAAAGAATACTTGGGACTATATTCTATTTGGTTGACATCAATGGTAGTTGCTATATTCTATTTGTTCTACCAGCTTAACAATGATTAATACTGTTGATGATTGTTTATGGTTGATTTTTGAGTGTATTCCTTGCCATCTTTTCCCCTCCTTTTGTTTTGCTGGAATGTAAGTGTATTCCACAAGGCCTCTTAGATTCCTACTCTTTATTTGTGACCACTAAGATGGTTTTTTCTGGGTTTACCAACTGTTGATTGAGGTTTTATCTTGTTCATTAATTCCCAAGGCTTAAATAGGTTGGGAAGATGAGTCTTCCAGGTAATTACTTCAACTCATGCTTCCCTTGTTGACCGATCACATCATAAAAAGCTTTTCAGTAGTTACTCTCAATAATTAGAGAGGTTATCAATGAACTCAATCAACAGTTCATCTCTTTCTTTCATATTATATATGGATGTTCATAAAAGCATAGTTATCATAACCGGATTGGATGGGATGGTTGGATAGGAAAAATTGGGAACCATTAATAGATCTGATTTATTTATGGGGTCGGTTGTGTTAAAAAAATTGGTATGAACCGATTGATCTGGTCGGTTTTTAGATGTCGCACATGAATCCAACTCATTCAGTTTTGTAGATTTAGTTAAGATTATTTTTTAAAAATGATATTTATATCAATTTTGAAATCACGATTAACATGAAAAAGAAAATAAATGCGTCAGTCAGTCTTGTTAGTAAAGATTTTAATAATATATTACAAAGTTTTGAATTCGAATTTTATTTTTATTATTTATCCTTTTCGAAAATATTAAAAAGAAACTGACCTATCCCACGTGATTGTTTGTTTTTTATTTTATTTTATTGGGCTTTCTTCCTCTGACCGAATGGACTCTTTGGGTGTAATTATCAAATCACGTTTTGATGAATAAGAAAATGCCCATTTTGATATATAAGAAATTCATATATATATATATATTTAGATACTATTCAATTGATTTTGATATCTAAAAAAATATTCAACACGTAAGACAAACTATTTCCTTTGTCTCGTTGAATAATTCATCTTGTGCCTCACAAAGATATTAATGTATGTTGTTTAATCCACATTACAATTTATGTCTATAATATTTGATTAACATTATCATTTTTATGAATATTTTTTTTTCTTTTTTTAGATGGTTTTATTTTTTATTAATCTCAATATTTAGTTTTTTACTACATAATTTTAAATTATTTTATATATTTTAAAATTTTTTTAATTAACTATAGGGACCCAGTGGTTTTGACTAGTGGCCCAATGATCCCAGACTCGGTCGGACCTTTCTCCGGATAGCTGTGCATGAAAGAGATTTAATCCTTTTTTTTTCAGATTAATCAATTTAGAGCATAGATAATAAAGGGTAGGTCAGATGTCACGCAGGGTGGGGAAGCATATGCACAGCAGGGTAGCTCATTGGGTGGTGTTGGCGGGGCTTATTTGAAATTTATTCTAAGAATGCATTGAATATGCTAAACGTACACAATTGAATAGGATTAAATGATCACAACTCCCACAGTACTTAAATGTAAAAACCCCCTTAACATTTGTAATTTTTGAAAGGATTATTACTTGGCTATTGTAATTATCATTTGAGTAGCACATTTGGCATTTATATCCTTTAAATTTTCTTTATGAATGTCAGATCATTAAGGACGCTTTATGTAGTTAATTTTTTTAAAACTTGCTTTAATCTTATTTTTTAGATCATGAATTCTAAATATGCATACATTTCTTTCATTTCTTTCATTTTTATCATAATCTAAACGAAACATATTGTTAACATTAATTCGTTATCTAAACCATCTCCAATTTATCATTTGTTTTCATTAATTTATTTTCTCTTATAATCTCAATTACTTTCTCTATATGCCTTTCATCACACCTAACCAACGGCCACTATAACTGTTCGCCTTCTCCGTTGTCCTCTCTTAAATTTCTCCTTTATTCTAGGCTATATAAAATACCTTGTGCCCACTGAGGTGAGAGAGAGAGAGAGAGAGAGAGAGAGAGAGAGAGAGAGAGAGAGAGAATGGGGTTTAGCATGGTGTGGGTGATCGATCTGTTGATCCACCTCGTCTACAGGGCCGCCGGTCTCCGCCCCCACAATGTCGCCCTCGATGACGACACCACCGTGCACTGCTGGATCTCGTCATCCCTCCTTCTCCCTTCCTCCGCTATCAGATCGAAGGAAAAGAAGGCAAAGCCCCTGCTCCTTCTGATCCACGGCTTCGGGCCACGGGGCACGTGGCAGTGGAGCAGGCAGGTCTGGCCCCTCGCCGCCCGCTTCGACCTCGTCGTGCCGGACCTCCTGTTCTTCGGCGGATCCACCACTCGGTCCCCGATCCGGTCCGAGGCCTTCCAGGCCGCCGCCATCGCCCGTCTCCTCGACGTGCTCGGCATCGGGCCCCCGCACCGGGCGAGCGTGTCGGTGGCCGGGACTAGCTACGGGGGGTTCGTGGCGTACCATGTAGCGCGGGCGTTGGGGCCGGAGTGGGTGGAGCGCGTGGTGATCGCCAGCTCCGACGTGCTGAAGGGGCCGGACGATGACCGCGCGCTGCTGGAGCGGGCCGGCGGGGCGCGCAGCATCGATGAGCTGCTCCTCCCTCGAACCACCGCTGACCTCAGGAGGCTTGCCCGCCTCGCCGTCTACCGCCTGCCTCGGTTCGTGCCTGAGTTCATCTTCAGGGACATGCTGCGGGTAAATGTCCATATATATCTCTTTTATATATATATATATATATATATATATATATATATATATATATATATAGAGAGAGAGAGAGAGAGAGAGAGAGAGAGAGAGAGAGAGAGAGAGAGAGAGAGAGAGAGAGAGAGAGAGGTTTATTTTCCTTAAAAAATATACTCGTATTTTAGTTCATTTTCAACCCATATCGCCCATTTTAATTTTTCTCGATCATATCCTTAATTCAGAAAGTACCAAAATTACCCCCTACCCCTCCAGCTCGTCCGTCAATTGGAAATTAAAAGAAAAAGGAGGAGGAGAAGAAGGGAAAAGGGTACATGATAAGGGAAGTAGAGGAATGGACGAGAGGACAGGCGGCGGGGAAGGTGGGGGAGAGAGGTGTCAGTTGCGATGACGACGACAATGGTGGAGGAGTAGAGGAGCGATCGTTTGGGTAGTTTTTTAAATTAAAAAAAATTAATTTAAGAAAAATTAAAATGAATGAGTATGGTTTGAGAAATATTCAAATTTTAAATATTTTTTTAAAATAAACCATGTATACATAATCTAATTTTTTATCCTTTTGGAGATATCTGTTTTATATCCACATTTTTGCGTGACTTAAGTCACGAAAATTATGTGGTTGACGGGCAAAAATTGTGGGGTCCGGTTGTCGCAAGTCAGCCGAGCGAGACGACCGACCGATGGATGGGGCGTATTCGAATGGTCGTAGCTGTGGGTCCCACGGGCGTTGCTGGCCACTGGAAGGCCCTCTTCCTGTCCTTTGTCGAGCCGTGCCCGCGACGAGCCTCCTCCGTGGATCCCACAGATGCCATGTTGTCTCGTGGGACAATGGCAGGTCACCGCTGCCATGACCTGGCGGCGAAAGAAATTACCCGAGCGTCGACTGCAATCGGTACACACATTACAACTTGAATTCCGTATGTTATTTATTATATGCACGGGTATATAATCAAACACAAGTCTGGAGTCAGAGGAGTTGGCGGTCTGCTGATAGCAATCAATCTTTTTCTGTAACGTGGAATTCCTTAAGAGTATCTTCTGCTGCTAAGACCGTGGCTGCTAAGATCGTAGCATGTGATTAATTTATCTTTTTTTTTTTTTTTCATTTCCTGAAGCCATGTTGTATTCGGATACGTTTTCCACTGTGAGTTTTGCACTCATGGAACAGAAGAATTCTACTACCTCAAGGGAGACCTAGGATTTTGTTATCATTCCTGACAACAAGAGGATACATTTAGAATTTGCAGTTGCGTATTGAGACTAAAACAATCATCATCATTATTATTATCGTTATCATTATTTTACTTTCTGAAGAGGTATCTTCATTTTGAATATTAGGAGATACATATTTTGGAGCAAGAGGTATCTTCATTTTGAATATTAGGAGATACATATTTTGGAGCAAGAGAGTGATTAATTATTTTTATATATTCTTTCTGAACTCTGTTTAAGTTGATGTGTTTACATAAATTTTTTTGTTTTGCTTTCCATGTCTTTTTCAGCTCATAAAACAGAGCTCATTCAAAGGTTTTAAATTAGACAATTATTAACATCTGCTCACAATGACAATGTTCGATCTTGTCCATCTTATGTTCACTGATATTTGATGTCATTTTGACTTGCCTGTCACCAAAATTTGAATATTAGGAATTTAATTGGACATAACTTTCTCTGATTTGTCAATGCGTTTATATTCTTCAGTCCATTTTTAGAAAAAAAAAGGGACAATACTTATTGTTGATGAATTTTTACACCGTGGCCTCGGAGTCAGCACGGCTTGGTCCGACTTCGAATGTACAAGTTTACCTTTGCAGATGTTCAGGTAGTGGAAACGAATATTGAGCCAGGTTGAGCTAGAGACTCACCTTCTGAAAGTAACTTCCTCCCTTGGCGGTCGATTTGTCACACGCCCCTCAAATTCATGTACATAGGTCAGGGTTGGGAGGGGGATTTCTCGATTCGACCCATCTGTAGTTTAAATTAGCGTAATGTATGAGAGAATTGAGTGTTCGAAGTGCCTCCTCTTTGATGTTAGTCAGGAAGTTGGCTTTTATACTTACGAACAAAAGTCGATCGTACATGGTCTGTTAATGACCATCGACTCCTCGGGCGGTTGACTTTTCGTGTGGACGCCGATCGACCTGTACAGATCAATATTGTGCGATGCCATCCCAAGCTTTCCAGAGCGGCTTCGTACCATGCGACGCATCTGGTATAGCCTCGATTAGTGCAGGGATAGGTGGTTGTTTCATCCGAGCACGAAGTGTCATGTCGATGCAGCACGCCATATCAACCCTAAGGCTCTGCATAGGCACTGACGTAGCTGCTGACTGTTACCTCGGGGGTGGTGCCAGGATATGCCTTATCATTCTCTCCCCCCACCAAAGAGGCATGCCTCGGGTTCCTCGCTGAGGAGCTTGGGGCATGGCTTGGTGCCTTTCATTGGTTGGGTTGGTTGTCATGCTAGAATTGTTGGTTCAGTCATTGGTTGATCGAGAGATTCTATTTGGGAGCTGGATTGGTTCAGGCATTGGATTGGTCGAGATGTTACTCGAACATTGGACTAGCCGCGAGTCGTGGCTTAGGCATCGGACTGGCCACGGGGTATGGCTCAGGCATTGGGTAGGGCTTGTTACGTGAGGCACTCAATTCGGGCACAGGTTTGATTGGTTTGTCGAGGCATCGTTTGAGCAGTGACTACCCGAGGTGCGCGACTCGAGCAAAGACTGAGCTGTTGAATCTCGGATTTTGATGATGAAACTAATTGATTATGTTTTTGACCTAACTACGTTTTGAGTCATGCAGGTCTACTTTTGATCAGGATTAGTAATTGAAGCAGGAAGAATCAATGTTGGGCCAGAGGAAAACATGTTGGAAGATTGGACGTCGAGCGAAGGATCGATCGACGTATCGGTAGAAGGCTTCGGACAAAGGATTCAAGCATCGGGCTAAGAAGAGTGGAGTTGTGCTAGGAAGATCGAAGTTGCAAAGAACAACTATCGATTGGGCAATAGGCCACAAGAGAGGATGATAAGCCGAAGAACCGGACGAAGCGTCGATGGACCAATGACGTGCCCGATGACAAATTGATTCGCTTTGTAATAATAATTATCTAGATCGAAGTAGAATTAGGTTGGAATTGGGCTAATTGGGTTAGGGTCAACTAGGCCCATACCTAGATAGGTTTGGGCCAGGCTCAAGGCCTAAACAAGTTGCTGAACCTTGTCTAGCTATGGAACCGCCTAGGGCTCGGTCTCCTAGAAGTCTGAGCGGTGGTACTGCCCAAGGTTAATAGTCGAGACCCTATCCGGCGAGGCGGTGGTACCGCCTAGTGTCAGTCTGGGCGGTGGTATCGCCAGACTAGAGCCATGGTATCGCCCTGTGTCAATGCACTTGGCGGTGGTATCGTCCAACATAAGCGGTGCTACCACCAGCACCCTAAAAATCGGGATGATTCAAATTTGGACTCTAAATTTGAATCCACTTAGGGTCTATAAATACCCTAGCTATTATTGCTTGGGATAGTAAGAATTGAGCAGAAAAAAAGAGTCGAAACTCTATTGAAACCCTTGTAATAACATAATGTCCCTCCTCCTTAAACATAGAAGTGTACTCTAAGGGAGAGCGAGGGAAATCTTATAAGAGAGGGCTGTAAAAGGGAGATTAGTCTTTGCCCTTTGAAGGAAGAGTACTAGTGGTAGTCTGTGGCCTTAAGTGAAGAGGAATCGAGAGTGGACATAGGTCGGATGACCGAACTACTATAAAAATTGGTTTGTATTTACTTCTTGTATTTTATCCTTACTGTAAACCTGTTTGTATTGCTGCTCTACTTCCTCACTACTTTCTCACAATCGCATTCAAGTTAAACATGTTTCTGATACAACTTTTATCGAAACGATTCTTTTCGTATGAAATTATCCAAAATCATCAAATTTGTCATTTTTAATCGCTGCACTAATTTACCCCCCACCCCTCTCTCTCTTTTATTATGCAGAACTGATCCTAACATGAGTCTGTTGCCCGAGGTGCTCAACTCGGGCAAAGACTAGGCTTGTTGCCCGAGGTAGTCAACTCAGGCGCTAGCTTGATTGGTTCGTCGAGGCATCACTCGAGTGATGGCTGCCCGAGGTGCATGACTCGAGCAAAGATTGGGCCTATTGCCCGAGGTATTCAACTCGAGCAAAGACTGAGGCTATTGCTCGAGGTAGTCAACTCGAGCAAAAGATTGGGCCTGTTGCCCGAGGTAGTCAACTCAGGCATAGGGTTGACTGGTCCGTTGAGGCATCGCTCGAGCGGTGATTGGCCGAGGTGCATGACTCGGGTAAAGACTGGGCCTATTACCCGAGGTGCATGACTCGGGCAAAGACCGGGCCTGTTGCCCAAGGTAGTCAACTCGGGCACAGGGTTGACTGGTTCGTTGAGGCATCGCTTGAGCGGTGACTAGCTGAGGTGCATGACTCGGGTAAAGACTAGGCCTGTTACCCAAGGTGCATGACTCGAACAAAGACTGGGCCTATTGCTTGAGGTGCACGACTTAGGCAAAGACTGGGCCTGTTGCTCGAGGTACTCAACTCAGGCAAAGACCAGGCTTGTTGCCCGAGGTAGTCAACTCGGCCGTAGGCTTGATTGGTCCATCGAGGCATTACTCAAGCGATGACTAGCCGAGGTGCATGACTTGGGCAAAGACTGAGCCTATTGCTCAAGGTACTTAACTCGGGCACATGCTTGACTGGTCCACCGAGGCATCGCTCGAGTGGTGACTGGTCGAGGTGCACGAATCGAGTAAAGACTCGGCCTATTATTGAGGTAGTCAACTCGGGCAAAGACTGGGCTTATTGCTCGAGGTATTCAACTTGGGCAAAGACTGAGACTGTTGCCTGAGGTAGTCAACTCAGGCAAAGATTGAGCCTATTGCCCGAGGTAGTCAACTTGGGTGCAAGCTTGACTGGTCCATCGAGGAATCGCTCGAGTGGTGACTGGCTGAGGTGCATAACTCAGGCAAAAATTGAGATTGTTGCCCAAGGTGCACGACTCAAGCAAAGACTGGGCCTATTGCCCAAGGTGCACGACTCAGGCAAAGATTGAGACTATTGCCCGAGGTGGTCAACTCAGGCACAGGCTTGGTTGGTTTTGGTCGAGATGCCCCTTGGAAGGGGATCAAAGATCTTATGTGGCGCACCATTGGTTTTGGTGGAAGATTGCTGATGTTCCGTGAGTTTTGGTGGGAAACTTTAGATATCACGAGCGTTTCGGCAGGAGATTTCTGACATCACACGTGTTTCACTAGGAGGTCTCCGACGACATGTGCGTTTTGGCGAGAACTTGGGGCTAACGAGCCTGGTGAGGCATGCCAAATGTTGCCATCATTTCCACCTTAGGGAGCCCAAACGTCACCTTGTGGCGCTGGGCTTTCTCTTTATAAACCCCTTCCTGTGCATGGGCGAGGTATTGTCTAGCATTTGCATCCTTATTTCATGTCTCAGACCATTCTTTTCTGGCCCTTAGCCTTGAGGTTGGAATGTCTTCATCTTCCTCATCTTCTACAAGTCGATCTCTTCCCGAGGTTAATGAGTCGACCTCGGGGCATTCTAGGATAGAAGTTGTTAGTTCGTCCTCGGGTGGCGAGCCCCCAGTGGACTCGAAGGCCTTCGCGGCTCTTCAAGTAATGAGGTCGTGGCATGATGTTGACTCAGTGGTGATTGAGGAACTCCTAGGTCCGATTCAGGATCGGTATAGCATCTCGAGGGACTACAAACTTCACGCCCCTTGTCCTGGTCAACGCCCTTATGATTCATTCCCCAGTGGGTTCGGGATGACCACGGATGCTCTTAAGGTGGGACTGAGGTTCCCCTTGCACCCAGTCATTGTGGAGTGCCTTTGGTGGTGGGGGATCTTAGCATCCCAGATGGTGCCGAACTTGTGGCGCTACCTGGTGGCCTTTCTAGGGGAGCGCCAGGGTGCAAGGATTGAGCCAACTCGGACACTCTTCTTAGCATGTTTCCGTCTATACAAAGGGTGGGGCGGGTATTACTTAACTGCCCGAGGTGGCTTCAAGATCAGTGGCGTGCCTTCCAACAACAAGGGGTAGAAAACGCGCCACTTCTTCATGAGTTATAGCCAGGGATGGGGGTTTTGCGTTAGGTGGACCTCTCGAGCCGTTAACAATGTTCCCCCATTCCTCTCCCACGATGAGGCCAAGCATGTGGAGCATCTGAGGGAGATCCTGTCATCCTCTTGGGCAATTAGGGATATGACCAAGGAATGGCTGGTCGACGTGGGACTCAACCCAGCCCCTAGGGGTATGGTCGGACCTATGCCTTTTCGAGTGTTTTATTTTTCATATGCGTTGCTAATCAACTCATCATTGGCAGAAATGGTGAACCTCTAATCGATGAGGGACTTATGCCATATCCAGCCAGGCCTGCTCCAAGGGCAAGCCCTTTCGGGCCCTCAGCATGGTGGACCTGCTGGAAGAGGAGTCGGGGGCACCCTATGGCTCATGTTGGTCGACTCTCAGGGTTGACAGTCGAATTTGGGCAGACGGATCGACGGCTCAAGAATTTTCCCAAGGTGTGCTTCACCCGGCTCTAGCGAAGCAGTTATATTGCTCACCGTCCGTGGTACTGATGGACTGGGCGGCAAAGTTTCTTGTCTGGGTAAGTATCATATTTTTGTTGTTGACCCAAAATTATTGACCGGCATACCAATTCTAATGTTCTCGTTCATGCAAAATCATCACTACACGATGGTGTTGATCGACTGCATCTACGATGCAGGCAGAGTAATCGAGCGCCTGGGCGAAATGAACTCTGACCTACATCAGGAGGTTGAGGAGCTGAACGACAAGCCTGGCCTGGAGGCTATTGCGATGGCCAAGTAGCGAGCGATGGATCTGAAGGTTGAGGTCGAGCGACTTAAAGCCGAGCTTGGAGACTCACAGCGCCATCTAAAGGAGAGTCGGGGACGAATTCGAGGACTGGACGATGAGCTACTGACCCTCTCTCACAATGTCAAAGCTGCCCAGTTGACCACCTGAGCTGCAGAGGAGGTGCTGAACGAAGAATGCCGAGGGGCCAAGGAAAAGGCGAGGGAGGCCATCGCTGCTTATAAGAAGTCCTCGTGGTTTGAGCTTGGTTTGCAAAGGTCAGGTCAAGTGACATATGAGTTCGGGTATCATGTAGCTCTTGCCCGCTTTCATGCAAAGTATCTAGACCTCGAGGTGGAGACTGATCGTTTTGTCGACCTCCCCGAGGACCGAAACATGGAGATGCTTGATGACGTTCCTTTTGATGACAGTCCCATGGTTCCCCCAAGTTAAAGGGGAAGTGTTTTTTTTTTTGCTTCAGTCGAGCCAGATTTCAAATTGGAAGGCCGAACCAACTCCCTAATGCAAAGCATGTTTTCCATTCTAATGCTCTTGTAGTACCTAAGGGTAAAATTTTTTTGGGTTCGAAACATTCCATGTCCTCGGCAACGGGGTTCCCTCCATGGTCTCGAGGTGGTAAGTGCCATCTTGGACCACGTCGTCGACCTGATAAGGTCCCTCCCAGCTCGGGGCCAGCTTTACCCTAGCTCAGGTCGGATCACTTACGTCGGCCTTATGTAGGACGAGGTCCCTAACCTTGATTTGGTGTGGGCAAACCCTGCGATTATAGAGTCGGACCATGGCCTTCTTATATGCCAGGATGTAGAGTTGTGCTTCGGCCCTTCGTTCATTGAGGAAGTCGAGGTTGGCACGGAGTCCTTCCGAAGTGTCTTCTTTGAAGTTTTCGACGCATAGCATCGGGAACACCATCTCGGGTGAGAGTACTACTTCGGTCCTTTATGCTAAGCTGAACGATGACTCTCCTGAAGCCATCTTGGGTGTTGTTCGGGATGCCCACAAGACGCTCAGGAGCTCATCAACCCACGCATCATGAGCCTCGACCACTCTTTTCTTTAAACTTTTGAGAATCGCTTGGTTGGTGACTTCAGCCAACCTGTTGGTCTGAGGATGTGTGACCGAGCTGAACTTTTGTAGTATCTCGTAAGATTGACAGTATGCTTTAAATTTCATGTTGTTGAACTGGGTCCCGTTGTCAGTGACGAAGGCCCTCGGGATCTCGAAATTGTTGATGATATTTTTCCAAACGAACCCCTCGACCTGCTTCTCTGTGATGGATGCTAACGGTTCAGCCTCGACCAACTTGGTGAAGTAGTCGACCCTGACTATGAGAAACCTGTGATATCCCGAAGCAGGAGGAAAAGGTCCGAGGAGGTCCATCCCCCACTGGGCGAAGGGATAGGCCACGTCCGTCGGGGTAAGGGGGACCACGGGCTGGTGCTGTATTCGGGCATGCTTCTTGCATTGTCGGCATCGTTGCACATAGGATAAGGCATCTCGGTGCATCATCGACTAGTAGTACCCCTACCTAAGAATCTTAAAGGCCAGGGTTTGACCTCTGATGTGCTCCCTGCAAATATCTTCGTGGACCTCAGCGAGGATCGTCTCATTTTTGGGCGATGCCAAGCAACGAAGGAGAGGTTGAGAGAAGGCTCTTTGGTATAGTTTGTAATTGATTTCACTGTACCATGCCTGAGTTTGTCTGAGTCGACAAGTCACAGTTGGATCATTGGGTAGTGTCCCCTCTTTCTTATAATGGAGGATCTCCTCCATCCAATTTGGTGTGGCCTTAGCCATGGCGACATCTATGGTTGACACTATCAGAGCCAAGAGGACCTTGATCTTCGAGGGGAGTTCTTCTGAGTCATGGGTGGATGCCAGCTTGGCCAAGGCATCAGTTTGGGCATTCTGGGTGCAAGGTATCTCCGTAATTGAAAGGCGATTAAAATGGCCAGTAAGCCATCTTGCTTCGGCTAGGTATTGTGCCATGGTTGGATCTCGGGCTTCATATTCCCTGTTGATATGGCCTACTACTAGCTATGAGTCGCTGAAGGCTTCCAAGTCCTGCACGTGCATATCCAGGGTGAGGCGTAGCTTAGACAATAACGCTTTGTACTCGGCTTCATTGTTGGTGGCATTAAACTTGAATCAGAGCACGTGCTCATATGCTTCTCCATCTGGGCTTCGGAGGATGAGCCCTGTTCTAGCTCCCTCCGAGGTTGCGGATCGGTCCACGTACAAGGACCAAGGTCACCTGGTGTGTTCCTGTTTAGCAGATTGCTCATTTGGGGTTAACTCGGAGATGAAGTCGGTTAGTACCTAAGCTTTCATGGCTACTCTAGGGGCATACTGGATGTCGAACTCTCCTAGCTCAACCGACCATTTGAGCATCCGACCCGACGTGTCGAACTTGGAGAGAACCTGTTGTAAGGGCTGGTTATAGATTACTTTTATTGTGTGGGCTTAGAAGTATGGTCGTATCTTACTGGCTGTCTTTATTAGTGCCAATGCCAACTTTTTGATCAGAGGGTATCGCTCTTCGGGTCCAACGGGGACGTGGCTGGTCTAGTAGATGACTTATTACGATGTTGAACCCTCCGAACCAGCACCAAGTTGACTGCTTGCCCGGAGGCCACTAGGTAAAGGCTGAGGGTTTTGCCCGAGTTAGGCAAGGTGAGCCTAGGTAGTTGGGCAAGGTGCGTCTTCAGTCTTCTGAAGGCTTCTTCACATTTCGGGGTCCACATGAGGCCATCGGTATGTCGTAGAGCATGGAAGAAAGGGAGGCACTTGTTTATCGAGCGTGAAAGGAATTTGCTGAGTGCTGCCAATTTTCCAATGAGGCGTTGTACTTCTCTAATCGAGCGTGGGGGCTGCATTTCTATTATTGCTCGAACTTTCTCTAGGTTGGCATTTATCCCTCTCTGATGGATGATGTACCCATGGAATCTACCCGAGTGGACCCCAAAGGCACACTTCGTGGGATTTAGGCACATGTTATACCTCTTGAGAGTTCGGAAGGTCTCAGCTAGGTTGGTCAGATGCATGTTCGCCGTCTTGCTTTTGACGATCATGTCATCGACGTATACTTCCATGTTCCTCCTGAGCTGTTGCTTGAACATCTTATTGATCATTCTCTGGTAGGTTGCGTCGACGTTCTTTAGGCCGAAAGGCATTACTTCGTAGCAAAAAACTCCGTCGGTGACAAAAGTAATGTGTTCTCGATCTTGTGGCGCCATTCGGATTTGGTTGTAGCCTGAGAATGTGTCCATAAAAGTAAGAACATGTCCCGCGGTGGCATCTACCAACTGGTCTATCCTCGGGAGCGGGTAACAGTCTTTGGGGCATGCCCAATTGAGATTGGTGTAGTCAACACACATCCTCCAATTTTCATTGTGTTTTTTAACGAGGACTACATTTGATAGCCACTAAGGATACTTTACCTCGATTACAAATCTGGCATCGATCAAGCGGTCTACCTCTTTACTGATTGCCTTTTGTTGTTCGAGGGTGAACTTCCTCGATCTTTGCTTCACAGGGCACGCTTTAGGGTGGATGTTAAGATGTGCTGCGCGACTTCGGGGTCGACCCTGAGCATGTCTTTTGGGGACCACACGAATACGTCAGCATTTTTTATCAGAAAGTCGATGAGTTGAATCTGATCCGCTTCGGGGAGCGTCGTTCCGCCTTAACGACTTTGTCAGGGTGGCTTTTTTCTAGGGGGACCTCGATCAACTGCTTCGTTGGCTCCGGGTGAGGCAGTGCCTTAGTGATAGCTCGGGGGTTTGGGGAGATTGGTCTGGTCTTGGCTTCTTCGGCAGGGTAACCATCATTAAGTAGCATCATTTGGATTCCCCAGGATCACTTTTGACCACTCTGACCCCCATCGAAGTCGGGAACTTCATGGCTCGGTGGTAGATGGAGATAACTGCTTTCAATTTATTGACGATTGGTCGGTTGAGGATGACATTGTACGTGGAAGGTAGGTCGACCACCATGAAGGTGGCGATCACCATCTTGGTCGTCAGTTGTTCCCTGAGGGTAATGGGGAGGGAATTGGTTCCCAGCAGAGAGATGGAGTTCCCCATAAATCCTATGAGTGCTAAGGCCATTGGGGAGAGATCTCCTTCCACCAGGCCGAGCTTCTTGAAAACGTTGAAGTATAGCATGTCGGCCAAAATTTCGGTGTCGACTATTACCCTTTTCACCTAGGTGTTGTCAATACAGATTGAGACGACTAAGGTATCGTCATGATCTGGGAATTCAGCTTCACTTGCTCCGAAGGTGATCTCGGACCCTAGTTCTGACCTCGAGCACTTTTTAACCATGCTACAGGCTTAGGCCTTTCGTCCCGATGCATTGTTGCCTCCAAAAGTCGGCCCACCGATGATGACGTCGATTTGCTTCTCGATTGGGCCATTAGGACGTGGAGACACTTCTCTTGGCTTCAGGTAGTGCCCGAGATGCCCACTTCGGATTAACTCCTTAATTTGGTTTTGGTGGTCCCGACTTTCCTTGGTATTGTGACCATAGTCCCGATGAAACTTGCAATATTTAGATCGATCCTTGTGAGTGGTTTTCAATGGGTTTGGTTCTCGCAGTAGCCCCTTCCCCATGATCTGGAGAAAGATTTCAGTGCAAGAAGTGTTCAATGGTAGAGGAGGGGGCCTTGGGAGCGATGGCTTGGGCCGGTTGGGCCTTCTTCGAGGTTGCGTTGTAGACTGTCCCAAGGATGTTCCCCGGGTTGGCTCCACGCGTAGCCTCTTATGGTCCTCCCACTTTCCTGCCATTAGTGTCTTAGTGGTGATGTACTGATTCGTGCACTGGAGCATTTCCGGGATCGTTGCGAGTGGCCTTTCGATCAATGACCAGAAAAACCTTGAGGGTCATAGGCCCATAAAAAACACTTGCATGATCAGGGAGGGGTGAGCATCTGGGACTCCTTGGATTTCAAAGGCGAAGCGAGTGATGAACTGAGAAAGTGATTCACCATCACCCTAGGACAACGCAAGGAGCATGGCCATGGAAGGCTTGGGCTGCATGCTGGCTAAGAAGTTTTATTTGAACTCCTTTGCGAGTTGGTCGAAGGACATGACCGAGGCTAGCCACAGTCGGCTGAACCACGATTGTGCTAGTCCCCTGAGGGTAGTTGGGAATGCTCGGCACATCACGGCATCGGAAGTACTGTAGAGGGCCATTTGGGCTCGGAATGCGGTGACATGCTCTATTGGGTCGGAACCACCATCGTATGTCTCAAGTGTTGGAAGTCAGATGTTGAGGGGTACGGACTTATCTTAGATTTCTCGAATGAAGGGGGATCCTCCCGAACTCTCCCCGGTCTTGCCCCGTGATTTGTGAAACTCACGCTGGAACACATCCAGGCGCCAGTTCACCAGAGACAATTGGGCCCTGAAGGAATCACCGGTCGAGTTCGACAACAGGGTATTCGGCTTAGGCAATGGCAACACGACCAGGCGAAACACAGGGGTGCTTTGCTTGGGGACCATCCTCGGATACTCTGCTCGATCCTTAATCTCATCACATTTGATAGCCACTAAGGATACTTTACCTCGATTACAAATCCGGCGTCGATCAAGCAGTCTACCTCTTTGCTAATTGCCTTTTGTCGTTCTAGGGCGAACTTCATTGGTCTTTACTTCACAGGGCACGCTTTAGGGTGGATGTTAAGATGTGCTGTGCGACTTCGGGGTCAACCCCGAGCATGTCTTTTGGGGACCACACGAATACGTTGGCATTTTTTATCAGAAAGTCGATGAGCTGAATCTGATCCACTTTGGGGAGCACCGTTCTGACATTAACGACTTTGTCGTGGTGGCTTTTTTCCAGGGAGACCTCGATCAACTGCTCTATTGGCTTCGGGTGAGGCAGTGCCTTAGTGATAGCTCGGGGGTTTGGGGAGGTTGGTCTGGTCTTAGCTTCTTCGGTAGGGTAACCGTCGTCAAGTAGCATCGTCTGGATCCCCAGGATCACTTCTGACCACTTTGACCCCCATCGAAGTCGGGAACTTCATGGCCCGGTGGTAGATGGAGACAACTGCTTTCAATTTATTATGGATTGGTCGGCCGAGGATGACATTGTACGTGGAAGGTAGGTTGACCACCATGAAGGTGGCGATCACCATCTTGGTCGTCAGTTGTTCCCTGAGGGTAATGGGGAGGGAAGTGGTTCCCAGCAGAGAGATGGAGTTCCCCATAAATCCTATGAGTGTTGAGGCCATTAGGGAGAGATCTCTTTCCACCTAGCCGAGCTTCTTGAAAACATCGAAGTACAGCACGTCAGCCAAAATTTCAGTGTCGACCATCACCCTTTTCACCTAGGTGTTGTCAATACAGATCGAGATGACTAAGGCATTGTCATGATCTGGGAATTCGGCTTCACTTGCTCCGAAGGTGATCTCGGACCCTAGTTCTAACCTCGGGCACTTTTTGACCATGCTACAGGCTTAGGCCTTTCATCCCGATGCATTGTTGCCTCCAAAAGCTGGCCCACTGATGATGACGTCAATTTGCTTCTCGACTGGGCCATTAGAACGTGGAGGCACTTCTCTTGGCTTTAGGTAGCACCCGAGATGCCCACTTCGGATCAGCTCCTTGATTTGGTTCTGGAGGTCTCGACATTCCTTGGTATCGTGACCATAGTCCCGATGAAACTTGCAATATTTAGACCGATCCTTGTGAGTGGTTTTCAATGGGTTTGGTTCTCGCAGTAGCCCCTTCCCCATGATCTGGAGAAAGATTTCAGTGCAAGAAGTGTTCAATGGTAGAGGAGTGGGCCTTCGGAGTGATGGCTCGGGCCGGTCAGGCCTTCTTCGAGGTTGCGTTGCAGACTGCCCCAAGGATGTTCCCCAGGTTGGCTCCACGCACGGCCTCTTATGGTCCTCCCACTTTCCTGCCATTAGTGTCTTAGTGGTGATGTACTGATTCGCACACTGGAGCATTTCCAAGATCGTTGCAGGTAGCCTTTCGATCAATGACCAGAAAAACCTTGAGGGTTGTAGGCCCATAAAAACATTTGCATGATCAGGGAGGGGTGAGCATCTGGGACTCCTTGGATTTCAAAGGCGAACCGAGTGACGAACTGAGAAAGTGATTCACCATCACCCTAGGACAACGCGAGGAGCATGGCCATAGAAGGCTTGGGCTGCATGTTGGCTAAGAAGTTTTGCTCGAACTCCTTTCCGAGTTGTTCGAAGGACAAGACCGAGGCTAGCCACAGTTGGCTGAACCATGACTGTGCTGGTCCCTTGAGGGTAGTTGGGAATGCTCGGCACATCATGGCATCGAAAGTACCGTAGAGGGCCATTTGGGCTCGGAATGCAGTGACATGCTCTGTTGGGTTGGAACCACCATTGTACGTCTCAAGTGTTAGAAGTTAGAAGTTGAGGGGTACAGACTTGTCTTAGATTTCTCGAATGAGGGGGGATCCTCCCGAACTCTCCCCGGTCTCACCTCGCGATTTGTGAAACTCACGCTGGAACTCATCCAAGCGCCAGTTCACAAGAGACAACTGGGCCCTGAAGGAATCGTCGGTCGAGTCCGACGACAGGGTATTCGACTTAGGCAATGGCAACACTACCGGGCGAAACACAGGGGCACTTTGCTTGGGGACCATCTTCGGATCCTCTACTCGATCCTTAATCTCGTCATGGCTCGGGGCTTGCTATGATGGGTCGACCAGAGGCTCATTGGGCGACCCTAGAGGGAGCGTTGGCGTGGCAAGCAGCAGGGGAGCCGCTTGTTGCATGAGCTACGAGATGACTGTCTGCATCATTCCTATTAAGTCCTACACCTACTTGGTGAGGTTAAGGAACGCCTCTGGCAAAACGACTAACAGTCCCGAGTGTTTCCTGGGGGGAGGAACCTAGGGTCATTGAACAAACGCTAGTAGCGATCCGACATCTGAATCGTTGGAACTTCATTCCCATGGGCAGTGAATGATTGTCCCCCGAGCCCGAAGGTGAGTTGGGCTGTCGATAGTTCTTTGCCCTGACGAGCTCCTAGGTTGGTTAATCATCGTTGGGCGTTCCTGTGACATCAGGCATTCCTTCTAGCACCAAAATGTTGGTGAACCTTTACACCGTGGTCATAGAATCAGCACTGCTTGGTCCGGCTCCGGATGTGTAAGTTTGCCCTGGCAAATATTTGGGTAGTGGAAACGAATGTTGGGCCGGGTTGAGTTGGAGACTCACCTTCTGAAAGCAACTTCCTCCCTTGGCAGTCGGTTTGTCACACGCCCCTTAGATTCCCGCACACAGGCCGGGGTCGAGAGGGGGATTTCCCGACTCGACCCCTCCGAAGTTTAAATTAGTGTAATGTATGACAGAATTGAGCGTTTGAAGTACCTCCCCCTAGACGTTGGTCAGGGGGTTGGCTTTTATACTTGCAAACGAAGGTTGGTCGTACATGGTCTGTTAATGACCGTCGACTCCTCAAGCGACTGGTTTATCCCTTTCGTGTGGGCACCAACTGACCTGTACGGATCGGCGTCGTGTGACGCTATCCCGAGCTTTCTAGAGTAGCTTCGTACCATGCGACGCATCTGGTATGACCTCGAACAGTGCGGGTACAGGTGGTTGTCCCATCCGAGCCTGAAGTATCGTATCGACGCAACGCACCATATCAGCCTTGAGGCTTTACATAGGCGTTGACGTGGCTGCTAACTATTGCCTTGGGGGTGGTGCCAGAATATACCCTATCACTTATGTTTTATTTAAATTTTTTTGGGAAAGTTGCTTAGTATCATCATCATCTTATCCCATTTCGATTTTTTCGTTGAAGTCACTATTCTTTGACTTTCTACCTAATTCAGATTTTTTTTTTTTCTGAAAATTTGGGAACTTCTGCAAGTTCTTTCTAAAGAGCAATGCACAAATGCAAGAGCACCAAGCTTGTCTGTCCACAAATGCTTTTCACGCTATTAGAAAAGAAGAACACAAGGCACAAGTTATGCCAAACACCACCTGAATAACATATAACTCGCATAAGATTTAAACAGAGACCTACTGTTTCGATATTCTTATTAAATTTCTAATCATTGTAATTGCATCTAAGAACTTTGGTAGATGAGCTACAACCTGATTTATATATCCTTAACAGAATCTATTTAGCGATAACCTGGATGAGAAGCTGGAGCTTATCAAGGGAGTCACCATAGCCAACAAAGATGATTTCCACCTCACTCCTCTTCCCCAGGTGATAAATATTACCATTTCCTTGCACGGACTCATCTCATCAGTTAAGTTTCAAGTTATTCTAATTCCTGTTCTTACAGCAAGTTCTGATCATCTGGGGAGAGCATGATCAGATCTTCCCTGTGGCCAAGGCGATCGAGCTGCAAAAGTGAGTGACTGCCTGTTGCCTTCAAGGTAATCATCCCTGTTGATGGCTTGGTGATGTGAGTTAAATATGAATCAGATGAACAAATGCAGGCGTTTGGGAGAGAACGCGAGGTTGGAAGTATTGCAGAACACTGGCCACCTGCCTCAAATGGAGGACGCCAACAGGTTTAATAAGCTTCTCTTCAGCTTCTTATTAGGTGCCTCACAGCCATCACTCTCCAACCGTGTTCGATATTAGCTTCTGTTTCCTGTACTGTTCATGAAAAATATTCTTCAGGTTAGCACCGAGTTCTATCTAATGTTGCGTGTTGCAAAATAAGCTAGTGCTGCAAAGGAAGCAATCTTGGGACTGTGAGAGAAGATTGTTATTGATGTTATTGGCATTTCGTATGATCCCGTTGATATACATGATTTTTATATGTCATAAGTTTGTCGGTGAATTATAGATTACCTTTTATAGTTCTAAATATGAAATAAATACTCATATTTATCTTAATGTCATCACGTTGATTAGTGCAGCGGTCAAAAACGTTGATTTATGTGATTTTAAAAAACTTTGTACGTTGAAAATAATTCATTCAATAAAAGCGATATCAATTGTGCTTAAGCTTAAAGAGACTCGTTAGTGAATAATCGTAGTGATGAAAAGTATGGAATCGAAATTATAAGGAGCAAAATAAAAAAGAATAGAACACACCAGATTTTTATAATAGTTCGATCGTCCGACCTACATCCACTCTCGATTCCTCGTTCATCGAGTACATCGGTTTCCACTATTGATCTTTTTTTAATGACAAAGATCAATCACCTCTTACAGTACTCTTTACAATCTGCTTACTCTCATTATACAAGCTTCTAACACTTAGACTCGGAGGAGGTGAACTCATAATGTTTACAATTAATTTCACTATAGTCTTAATTCTTTTTGTTCACTTCTCTATGTTTAGTAAGCTAAAAAGTAAGAGGTATTTATACGCCTCAATTGATTTAAAAAATGGAGCCAAAAAAGGTCTCATCCCGAGTTTCCAGGGTACTAGTGGTACCACCACCAATTGATCTTGACACTGGACGATACCACCACCTAGTCTGACGGTACTACCACCAAACAAAGTCTTAGCTACTGGAACTAGGAGATACTACTACCCAGTTTGACAGTACCATTGCTTGGTAGTTAATAACTTCCTGGTGGTACTACTTGGCAGTTAATAATTGCCTAGCGATACCGCCCAAACACTTAGGAGACTGAGCCCCGAGTAGTTCCACTACCAAACAGGGTTCAGCAATACTATTTGGGCCATGAGTCTAGCCCAAACCAGTCCAATTACGGGCCTAGTTGGCCCCTAACAGAGTTAGTGAGATTATCTCCTAAACCTAACTCTAATTATATGCTAACTATGATATTTAAGGTATATACTAAACAAAACAAGTCCGGTAGGTCAAAATTTCTTTCGACGAGCTTTCGGCGAACTTCTAACAAACTCTTGGCAAATTCCAGTAACACTCCCAACGAACTTTCGGACTCTCGAAGAACTCTCAGACTCCCAACGTATCGTTTGATCTTGACTCCGACGCTTCGCTTTGCTTTATGCCTTGATCACTATTGTAGTTAATCCTGCAAACTTTTCTCAATATATAGATTAGATCAAATAACTTATTAATTGATTTCATCATCAAAATCCGAGATTCAATAATCTCCCCCTTTTTGATGATGACAACCAATTGATGACGAAGTTAACCTTAACTCCCCCTATTTATATGTTATACTTAAGAAAAGACATTCTTGAATTCAAAGCCTTTGAATTCAAGCACAAATCGATAAGTTACATACATTTCAACTTATCAATATGCACAACATGATACTAAGCGTGATTTTTCATCTCAAAATATGATATCACGTATTTATCATAATATCAAAATGATGTCAAAGCATGACAATCATTTTTAAGTCCAATATCAAATGATGATAGACAATCATCATTTCAAAGCATGATGCCAACTTTAAATATGAAATTTATCATGATTCAAACTTCAAATTTGATACCAAATGATAATTCATCATATTGAGGCATGATACCAATTTCAAGTAGCATGTTAAGCATGATAAGATCTATATCAAATCATAATGATAAACATTTATCATTTCGATTACTAAATCAAGCATGATGGTGAGCATGATAAAAATTTATCATTTGAAGTATGAAACTTTTTCAAGTATCTATGCTATATTTCAAGCATTTATGATGTGTTTCGAGCATTCATGATACATTCAAATATTTATGATATGTTTAAAATATTTATGATATATTTCAAGCATTTACGATATATACGATACATTTTATGCTTTTACGATACAAACGATACATTTTATGCATTTATGATGCAAAGCATATTTCAAGTAATTATAATACCAAGCATGATACATCTCAAGATTTTTACGATGCCAAGCATGATATATTTCACTTTTTCATCAATTTACCACTTTCTCCCCCTTTGTCATCAACAAAAAGGAAATAAGCAATTGAGCTATCGATAATCTATGAATAATACAAGGAAATCCATTCGAGCTATTGAAAATTTATTTCATCAAGAGCTAAAGAACTCATGATATAGAAAGATGTGAATGAAATCTGTATTTCTATCAAATAAAATTCATGAAGTAGAAGGGGAAGAAATCATTCAAGCTATCAAAAATTTATTAAACTCCTTTTTTGCATCAAGATCTCATGGCATAAAAAAAATGTGAATAAAGAGAAAGAAGTCCATGAATCATATATGGAAAGCAATCCGTTCAAGCTAATGGAAATTTAGTTCATCAAGAGCTAAAGTGTATCATTTCATGACATAAAATCCATGAATGTTCTTTTATCAAATAAAATCTATCAATGATATTTTTATCAAATAAAATTCATGAACAACATTCTAATTAAGTAAAGTCCATGAATAAAACTCGTGAATGTCATTTATATAAAATAAAATTCATGAACACTATGTTTATCAAATAACCTCCATTCATAATCATGGCTAAAATTTGCACAAGCATGAAATCCGTGAGTAAAAATTCGTGAATGAGGGAAGGGTTATAAGAGTATCAAAATTCATCAAGGGTATCATGAAATAAACTCGATACCAATATAAGATGATACGAAATAAATTCGATAGAAGGCTCCACTTACAAAAAATCAAAAAAGTTTGAAAAAGGCATACAACAAACTCATGTATTCAGACAATTTAGCATGCCTAATTATGTTATAATGAAATCAAATTGTTCTTCATTTAAAGGTTTTGTAAAAATATTGGTTAATTGATGTTTCATATTAATAAACTCTAAGGTTACATCATGATTATTAACGTGATCTCATATGAAGTGATGCCTAATGTCAATATGTTTAGTTCTAGAGTGTTGAATAGGATTTTTTGTTAAACATATTGCACTTGTGTTATCATATTTTATGAAAATATTCTTTAAGTGAAATCCGTAATCTGCTACTATATATCCGACTTCGGCCGTAGATAATACAACCAAGTTTTATTTCTTGGAAGACCAAGAGACAAGTGCATGACTTAAGAATTGACATATTCTAGATGTGTTTTTTCTATCAATTCTACATCCAGCAAAATTGGCAACAGTATAAGCAATTAATTCAAAGTTTTCAGGTATTGTATACCATAATCCTAGATCAGGGGTTCCTTTAAGATATCTAAGAATTTTTTTAATGACTTTAAAATGAGATAGCTTAGGGTTAGATTGAAATCTAGCATAAAGTCCTACACTAAACATAATGTCTGGTCTAGGTGCGGTGAGGTATAGTAAACTACCTATCATACCCCTATAAGTTTTTTTATTAAAATTTTCTCCACTTTCGTCCATATCTAATTTAGTGGAGGTACTCATTGGTGTATTGATAGGCTTTGAACTATCCATATTAAACTATTTTAGTAATTTTAATATATATTTGGTTTGACTAAGAAAAATATCATCACTAAGTTATTTGATTGTAAGCCTAAGAAGAAGGTTAGTTCATTCATTAAGCTCATTTCAAACTTTTGGCTCATACTTTTGACAAATGATTCATATAAGGATTCATTTATAAAATCAAAAATAATATCGTCAACATAAATTTGAACTACAAGAAAATTATTTTTAAAATTTTTAATAAACAATATAATATCGACCTTGCCTTTAGAGAAATTATTTTAAATAAAAAAAGCTATATCTTTCATACCAAGCCCTTGGGACTTGTTTTAATCCATAGAGAGTTTTGATTTGCTTAAACACATGATTAGGAAAAATAGAGTTCTCAAATCCGGGAGGTTGTTCAATGTAAACTTCTTCAGAAATAAAATCATTTAAAAAAATACTTTTGACATCCATTTGAAATAACTTAAAATTATTATTACTAGCATAGGCAAGGAGCATCCTTATGACTTCTAATCTTACCACAGGAGCGAAGGTTTCTTTATAATCGATACATTCTTCTTGGTTGAAACATTTGGTCATTAATCTAGCCTTTTTTCTAACCATGATACTATATTCAACTTGCTTATTTCTAAAGACCCATTTAGTATCAATCACTAAATGGTCACTAGGTCTAGGAACAAGCTTCCACGCCTCATTTCTCTTAAATTGATTTAACTCTTCTTGCATTGTGATAACCCATGAATCATCTTTTAAGGTCTCGTCAATGCATTTAGGTTCAATTTGAGAATGAAAAGCGGTGTTGGCACAAAAATTTTTAAAAGAAAAATAAGTTTGAACACCTTTTAATGTGTCTCATATTATTAGCTCCTTAGGATGAGCATCTACATACTTCCATTCCTTAGGTAAAAATGTTTCAGAAGAAGATGCATCCAAGTTGCTAGTGGGAGGAGAGGTTTTATTCAAATTTAAAGCATTAAAATCAAGATCATCATCAAAATTATTTTTCTTAAATTTGAAAACTTCAATAAAGACAGCATGAATAGATTCTTCTATTACCAAAGTTCTTTTATTAAAGACATGAAAGGCTTTAGAAATAGAAGAATAACTAAGAAAAATACCTTTATCGGATTTTACATCAAACTTTTCAAAAGCATCTTTTTCATTCAAGATAAAACATTTACAACCAAAAATTTTAAAATATAAAATATTAGATTTTTTTATTTCATAATTCATAAGAAGTTTTAGAAAGTAATGGTCTTACTAGAACCCTATTCATAGCATATCGAATTAACAGCTTCGGCCTAAAAATATTTGGGTAGGCTATGTTCGTTCAACATGATTCTTGTTATTTCTTGTAAACTCCTATTCTTTCTTTCTACTACATTTTATTAAATATTTTTTGGATTAGAGAAATTATGGTTGTATCCATTTAATTTACAAAAGTTTTGGAAATTATGGTTTTAAAATTCACCACTGTGATCACTATGAATCGATGAAATCATAAAGCATTTTTCATTTTGAACAAGTTTACAAAACTTCAAAAAACACTTAAAGCAATCACTTTTGTGTGCCAAAAAGTATGTCCAAGTATATCTACTATAATCGTCTACAATTACAAAGGCGTATTTGCTACCTCATAGGCTTGTTGTATCAATTGGTCCGAACAAATCCATATGGATCAATTGCAATGGTTTAGAGGTGCTTATTTAATTCTTTGATTTGAAGCTATCTTTTATTTGTTTTCCTAGTTGATATGCATTACACACTTTATCTTTGATAAACTTAATGTTAGGAATACCTCTTACAAGTTCTCTAGATGAGATTTGAGTGATTAGTTTCATGCTAGTATGACCTAATCTCTTATGCCAAAGCCAAGTTTTATCATTTAAAACCGAAAAGCACATTTCATTGCAAAGATCATTAATTCAATAGTGTATATATTATTGTATTTTATGGCAATCATAGATGTATTTTTGTGTGTTTTTCAATAATGCATACATTGGATTCAAATATAATAATATATCATTTATCACACAGTTGACTAATGCTCAAAAGATTATGCTTGAAGCCATCTACTAACAATATATCTTCAATTAAAAACTTTGATTTGTTACCTATGGTTCTTTTGCCAATGATTTTACCCTTATTATTATCTCCGAATGTGACATACCCTTCATCTTGGCTAGTGAGCTTAGAGAATTGAGTTGGATCTGTGGTCATGTGCCTTAAGCATCCACACTAAAAATCGAAATTAATTTGTGTGGACTATATTTCTTAAATGAATATTTATGAATAAAATGTCTAAGTTTACAATAAAAGTTGCATTTGGTGTGGGGTGATTCATGCAAGGTAGGGCTTTTAACAAAGACAGTTGGCTTTTGGTGAGTCACATTCATAAAGCCGATTCCATTTTTTTTATGAACGTGATCGTTATTGGCAAGGATCATATTCAAAGACTTGCTATAAATCTTAAACTTTTTTAGAATTTCTTTGAGTAGCAAGTTTTCCTTCTTAAGTGACTAAGTGTTCACACTTAATGTATGGAGGCGATAAAGCATTGTCATGCTTAAGTTTTTCAAATTCACTATTAAAAAAGACATGCTCCTTTTTTCAAGAATTGTACTTTTTGCTAATTAATCTACATTCATCGAATAAATCATGAAAAACACTCAAAAGTTCATCGAAAGATAAAATTTTCATCTAATAAACTATTTATCTCATTACCAATTGCCATTAGCGCGTAGTTAGCGATCTCCTTCTTGCTTTGGTCTTCGTCTTCGGAAGCGCTCGAATCATCCCACGTTGCTTTGAGTGCCTTCTTCTTCTTTGATTGTTTCTTCTTCACTTAGGACATTCACTTTTGAAGTGTCTTGGCTTCTTGTATTCATAGCATATAACTTGTTCTTTCTTGAGTTCAATTTTATTTTTAGAGTTATTTTTAGATTTGTTTCTTCTTATAAATTTTTTGAGCTTTCTTGTTAAGAGTGCCAAGTCATCATCATTGTCCTCACTACTTAAACTTTCTTTTAAGTGGTCTTTATAAGTTCTTAGTGTCATATCCTTTATGTTCTTTGGAAGGTTGTTCTTAAGCTCATCATAAGCATTGTAAGTCATCTCATAGGTCATTAAAAACCCGATAAGTTCTTCGAGTAGGAAATTATTTAAATCCTTGACCTCATAAATGGTTATTAATTTATGATCCCAACTCTTTGGAAGGGATCTTAATATTTTATTAATAAGTTCAAAGTTAGAAAAACTTTTACTAAGAGCTTTTAGACCATTGACAATATCCGTAAACCAGGTGTACATGTCTCTAATGGTCATACTTAGTTTCATCTGAAACAATTCATAACTATGAACTAAAAGATTTATTTTAGACTCATTTACTCTGCTAGTGCCTTTATGTGTAATTTTGAGTATGTGCCAAATATCAAAAATCATTTCATAAATAGAAACTCAATTGAACTCATTTTTATCTAAAGCATAAAACAAGGCATTCATAACCTTGACATTTAAAGAGAAAGTCTTCTTCTCCACATTAGAAGAGAAGACTTTTGAAAACTATTTTTGATAATGTTCCATAACTCAAAATCCATAGAAATTAAAAAAATCCTCATCCTAGTTTTTCAATATGTGTAATCCATCCCATTGAATATGGGTGGACGTGTGATTGAATGACCCTCTTGGTTGCTAGCAAATACCATCTCTCTTGGGTTTTAAACCAAAATGAGAATGACCTCACTCTAATACCAATTGTTAGAATAAAAAATAGCACTAAGAGAGGGGATGAATTAATGCAACGATTAAAAATATTGATTTATGCGATTTCGGAAGACTTCGTACGTTGAAAATAATTCGTTCAATAAAAATGATAGTGATTGTTTTTATGCTTAAAGAGACTCGTAAGTGAATAATGGTAGTGATGAAAAGATAGAATCAAAATTGTAAGAAGCAAAACAGAAAAGAACATAACACATTGGATTTTTACAGTGGTTCCGTCGTTCAACATACATCCACTCCTGATTCCTCATTTGTCGAGGTCATCGGCTTCCACTATTGATTTTTCTTTAAGGGCAAAGATTAATCATCCCTTACAGTACTCTTTACAAGCTGCTCACTTTTCTTATACAAGCTTCTAATACTTAGACTCGGAGGAGGTGAACTCATAATGTTTACAATCAATTTCACTATAGTCTTAATTCTTTTTATTTACTTCTTTGTGTTGAGTAAGCTGAAAAGTAAAGGGTATTTATTAGCCTCAATTGGCTTCAAAAATAAAGCTAAAAAAAGTCTTATCTTCAGTTTCCGAGGTATTGACGGTACTACCGTTAGTTGACCTTGACACTGGGTGGTACTATCGCCAAATAGAGCCCTGGCTACTAGAACTAGGCAGTACTACCACCTGGTAGTTAATAACTACCTAGCAGTACCACCGCCCAAATACTTGGGAGACTGAGCCTTGGGCGGTTCTACCGCCCCAGTCTAGCGATGCCACTATCAAACAAGGTTTAGTAACACTATTTGTGCCATGACTCCGACTCAAACCAGTCCAATTACGAGCCCAGTTGACCTCTAATAGAGTTAGTGCGATTACCTCCCAAACCTAACTCTAATTACGTGCTAACTATGACATTTAAGACATATACTAAAGAAAACAAGTTCGGTAGGTCAAAATTTCTTCCAACGAACTTCCGGTAGACTTTGAACTCTCAGCAATCTTTTAGCGGACTCCCGACAAGCTCCTGGATTTCACGATGATCTACTTGGTGAGTTCCGACAAGCTTCTTTGATAAGCTCTGATCTTCTTGGCGAGCTCCGGTGAATTTTCAGCATTCACTTCAACAAGTTCCTGACGAACTCTCGATAAATTCCGATAATACTCCCAACGAACTTTCGGACTCCCGACGAACTCTCGGACTCCCAACGTATCACTCGATCTTGACTCCGGTACTTCATTTTGTTTTATGTCTTGGCCACTATCATAGTTAATCATGCATACTCAACGTATAAATTATATCAAATAACTTATCAATCGATTTATACTTCAATTCAAATCTTTATCGTGCTGCAAGAGCAACAAAGAAGTCTAGTACAATCTAAACTATACAAAAGGGAGGCCAAGCTGACCTTTATAACTCAAGACTATGTTTTCTATCTTGTTTTCTATTTTATTAGTATTTATATAATATTTCGTATTTGAATCATAGATGCTGCGTCCAACTCCATCAACTGAGCAAGTCTGGACCATAATATCCATCCGTCCGATTGGATGCCCCGTTTATCGGACTAAAGAACGGTATCCACTCCGGTCCTATCGCCCACCCGTATGTCTCGCTTCCTCGGTTCCGAACGAACCGGAAAGATGGCTCCTACGTCCCCTCCGTCCAGCGCCGAGGCTCGGCAGGCCGCTGCCGGACCATCCACCGGCCTCCTCTCCTCCGCCTTCCGCCACCTCCCCTTCTTCTTTCCTCTGCCCCCACCGAAGCCCTCCGCCCTGGATCACACGGCCACGGACCACGTCGAGGGTCCCCATTCCTCCCTCCTCTCCGCCGCCGAGCGCTGCGTCAAGGCGTTGACCGCTGCCCTCTCCCAACAACGCTTTCTCAAGCCCCTCTTGTCCGTCCACTCCGACCTCCAGAGCTTCTGCTAGGTTAGGGGACAACAAAAGTCGCCCCTTTTCTCTATGCTTCGGTCATTTGATGAATCTGAGAAGCGGTAGTGTCATGGACATCAATTTTTGTCATTCCTGAGATTTGCGTGAGATTATGACAAGAGGATAACAGCAGCATTTGTTATTGTATTTATCATTTCCTTAAACGTTAGTGCTTTGTGATTAGTTGATGTGAAATAGAAGATTCTTGTAAAACAGCGAACTTTGTGCCTACATTATCCTGATATTGCTTGCAGATGCGTCGCAAAGGGCCTAGGATTGCGACTTTGCCATCTGCACATAGCTTTGCGGCTATTTTGCCAGGGGACTCGGTAGCTGGGCTGTTGGTGGCCAATGGCATCACCAACTTCTTGAACATATACAACACTCTGCTGATAGTAAGGCTTGTGCTAACGTGGTTCCCCAACTCACCTCCGGCCATTGTCAGCCCTCTCAGGTAAATTGCTGCTGAAAGGCTAATCTCTTTTGGACCTTGGATGGATGGTTTAGTATTGTGACTTGCAGATAAGGCTAGACTTGCGTAAATGGTCACCTGACAACAATTGTTAGCTTAGTTGAATCAAGTGCGATGAAATATTTTAACTTTGACTTATAGTGAAGTAATTCTCTGCAATTATAGGTTTTGGTTAAACTTTCTAATTATTACACTAATGAAGTTTGATGGTAACTTTTTGTAATGTATCAGGTACGCATGATTTTGGTTGGGTACTGAAGTATTAAGAATTATTGGGTGAATGGTTTTGATATTATAAACATATATATTTCATGGAATGAGATAAGAAACCAGATTTTAGCTGCTCTCCAATGTTTTAGCTGCATTTAGTCTATTTCAACTCAAAGAATAAATGCCAATTTTATGAGCATAAGCAAGTATTTTTGAACCAATTTAAATTGGTTATGATAAGTTTATACTGTATTGTAATATGCACACATATTAGTAATCTTTGGAGCATGCACGGTGTCTCCATTACTCCTTTGCCACTCTTCCATATTTTCTTTTGCATCACTGGAATCTGCTAACCAACATTAGGCACTCCTTTTAAATGATCAAAATCAGAAGATGAATCATCTGTCTTTGATTCTGAATCAAGTGCATACTAAATTGTGCAAGTCACACTTTTTCTACCTTGTAAACACCATCATTTTAGTGTGAGAGGGTTAAATAGCTTCTTATGATTCTCATGAAAATCATGTAACCTATTTTGATCAAGTTATCAACCAAAAACTTGTTGGAGTCAATTTATTGACTGGGACATCATGCAAAGGAAAGTGTTGCTAAAAACAATGGAACTTTCTCCAATCTTTGTTTCTCAAGAGTACTTCATAGAATAAGTAATTCTGTTCAAACTTTAAGCCCACGTCTATCTATGAGTCTCAAATGTTTAAGAGGAGGACAAATACTGGAGAATACTCTACATTCTGTAAAGAGTTTAATCGCACACAGGAAGTATGAGAGCATCAGCACAGGCAGAAGCAAGTATGCTTCGTGGATGTAACCAAGCATGTTTGAACCTAGTCCTAGAGTGTCCTTGTTTGAACCTCAGTTATATGTTTACTGTCCTTTAAGCCAAGTTTTTGTGTCATAGTTGAATAACTTTGCTATTTTTAGTCTTGGTGTTTAGAAATCTTGTTCATGGAAAACTTCAATTTCAGTTCAAGAAAATAAAACAAGAGCCATCTTCACTAAAAGTCAGTGTTTGTGCTAGAAACATGAAATGCTTTTCCTGTCTTATAACGAAGACAGATAACAAAGGAAGCAAGTTGGTGTCCGTCCGGGTTGGTAGGTAGCTATATAAGTGCCTCTCTCAGCAGTTGACATGTAATTATAGTTTTAGTATGTTCAATTAAGATAATTTATTTGGTATTAGTCTTAATACTGCTTAAGGGAAATTATAGTTGTGTTGTTGCTTAGGATAGCTTCATGAACTTCTGCTTCCATTTCTAAGGTTTTCTGTTTAACTTCAGCACTTTATGTGACCCCTATCTCAATATATTCCGTGGGATTATCCTATCACTTTGTCACGGACTTAGCTGGTCTTGCCTAAACCGTGCGGCACCGTGCGTGTCAAAGGTCCTCCCAAATCTCTTACAATCCTTAGGACCTGCAGAAAGCGCTTCACACGGGATCCGCAAGCCGCTTTTTAGCAAACACTTTATAGATGCACATTCCAACCATGGATATTACAAGCTCGAAAATTTGCACAACAAAGGTATAAAATTGGTCCACTCTGATGAATTCTAGTACAAGTATGCACTCGCTTAAACATTATGTACAAGCCTACAATGGCTACCAAACTCGCTCAAATAGGGCATTTTGCCTTTGACAAGCCCTTTACAAGCTTATAAATTACAACCAACCAAAAGGGACACGAACAAGAACAAGCATTACACCGAACAAGCCGTTTACAATTTTGTCCATGACATTCTCCCCCACTTATTCCTTCGACGTCCTCGTCGAAGCCTTTTGCTAACGCTGCAACTTCTTTTCTTTGTTGGATCTTGATCTTCGCGCTCCTCGCCGCGATCGCCTCTTAGCTCCCATTTGTTCTCCGGTTGTTGTTGTTGAGTCGTCGAACTTTAATCCGCCATGTCGCTCAACTTGCCAATGACTCTCTCGACTTTGGTGTGGGGTTGGCGAGTTGTCCGATCCTGCGGCTCTTTAATTCATCTGATGAAGGTAAAGACCATCATTGATATCGCCAATCTTCAAATTCTTCTTGTCTCTTGAAGCTCGATAGATGCTTGTTGGAGCTTTAACGAGCATCGCTCGTAACCTTTGAAATTTTCGTGTCCTTCCTCCGCAAAATTTGCCCATCGAATCTTCTTCCACTTAGTTGTCTTGAAGGGTCTTCAAATCAGTGCGAGCTCCTCTGTTTGGATAACTAAGAGAGTGGGTACTCTTGGTTTCACCCATTCTCTTGGGAATTGAAGGCAAAGGTTATTTGACTTCGCCCGCCTCCTCGAGGTTGTACTCGTTGTCAAGTGGTTACTAGACTTTGCTCTTAGCTCACACTTCAAGCACTTGAAGTGTTTGCGCAATCCTGTCTTTGAGTCGCCATCATGATTCACCTTTCATTGCCATTGAACTTCGGAATGCAAGAAGTTATACCCAACTTGGAGTAAGGATAGATTTAGTCGCCTTTGGGATTGTACCGCCTTCTCCATCATTTTCGCCGACTTTCCGAGTAGTAAAGGTACAAAGACCGCATCGCTCGCTTCGATCCTTGGTCATGCACTCTTGCATCGACCAACACGGCTATCTTGATGGAAAGTCTGCTTGACATTGGTCTTACGAAGTTCTCTGGCCATCGCCTTCACCTTGTCTTGGTACATGGAGTTTAACAAAGCATTCTCCTCCCACGCGGCCCATATCACGACCAAGTGCTCTCCTCTAAGAGAGCAAGGGATTGATGACTCCGGAAGTCCGCCTCGGCCATTTCATGACATCATCGCGACGCCATGGCACTACTATCCGTTGTCTCAGATCTGCATCCCTTCTTCATGATCGGTAGATCGCCTCTGTATGCATTGTGACACTCCTCTGAGTTCACCTTCAATCTAACCGATGATTGATCTTGGGTAGCTGAGTCCCTCTTGGACTCATCATTGCTTCATCGCCATATTTCGACCACCTACTTCAACACCTATGTGTTCCTGGCGATTTGGAAAGACAGACTACAACTCCCATGTATGGCCATCGCCACTCATCGTATGTTGCAGACTTGCACCATTTCTGTTCTCCTTAGCTTCATCGGGTCGCAATGTTGCACTCGGCCTTGTCCTCGACTTAGGGCTCCTTGCGAATGTGAGCTCAAGTAGTTCCACTCTTCAAGAGCTCGATCATACCTCTGCATGATCGAGGTCCCCACCATGGGACTCTCTGGTACTTGCATCTGAACTTCTTCCTCGATAGTGCACAGCCCCCATAAGCTGATGACCAAGGCTTCCATTCAATGCAACATTCGGTGCATGCACGGAAGACCCGCCTCTGCAATGGGTACCATGGCATTCACCGCTTGAATCCATAGCTCTTCTTTGTCGTCATGTTGTTCACCGACGTGGAGCTCCTAATTGTGCTCGGTGGCCATACTTCCATATACCATGTCCTCACGGGATACAGTGTGTCGCTTGCCACGAACCATTCCACCACGATCGCCGCATCATGTCGCGCTGGTGACATCTCTCGCATTCGATCCCCGTGGTATGAACTCAATGCGATATCTCCATGTGTGGACTCGCCAACACATCGCAGGCCTTGCTTCGATTCTGTTTCGCTTCTTTTGCAATCGACCTTCTCTACCCACTCTCGGGTCACACTGCAAGCCTAGCTCTTGATCCATCGCCTAGCAGCTCCTCAAGTCCCTCGATTTGAAATAGATGCACCATTGTCGGATCGGGACTTTGCCCTACCAAAGACAATCTCGCCACTTCGCTTTCCTTATGGCAACTCGAATGACAACACTGGTGGCATATTCTTCAAGAGTAATCGCTCTGATCCTCTTGCCCTGTCGAGACCTTTTGACACCAACTTTGCCTCAAGAAATCGTGTCGCCTTAGAATCTCCACCAAATGCTTCATCGAGATAAGGTCATGTGCCTCAAAGCTCCTTTGTCTTTGGCACCATGCAAGATAGTCGGCTCCATCCGAATATGAAACCCATGGAACGACATGATCCGATTCCCGCTCTGCAAGAGTCCATGTCCTTGACCTCTATCTAGGAAAGCTCCAAGCCTCCGCTCCATATTCCATCTTCTAAACCACTCCTTCATGCAGCTTGGGTACTTCACCAAGTTACCCCAAGTTGCTTTGCTTCTCGATTTGATTGCGTTGATGGTGGCCCTGCGCCCACCATTCCACAGGTCACCTTTGTTGAGACCGATCTCACTATCGGCTCTAAGTGTGCCATCACTTTGTGTTGCCCTGGGTTGCTCCCCACTTAATCTCGCTTATGCATCCACCAACGATCACCACTATGAGATCACGCGACAACTCCTCGTCGCTCACTCGATCCATCGAGCTTTGTCTTGAGGTACTCCTCAACTGGTGCAGTTCATTGCACATAATTCTCCCTCTAGAGAACCAGGACTTATCCCTCCTGGATATCTACCCCGTCGGAGCAACTTCTCTCTTCGATCCTTCCTTAGGAAGTTTTGGAGACCACTATCCTTGACTACTTCGCCTTTTGAACAAATTGTTTCGCCATTGCAAATGCACTTGCTAGATTGTGACACTTCACCAATACACCAGATCTGCACCCCTCTAGGTCTCAGCAACATGTCTTGAACTCGCTCGCAGACACTTCAAGATCTTACGAAAGTATCCCGCACATGTCGAAGAGAAAGTTTCAATGCTCCATGGCGCCGACCTTCGTCGCCTTGGGATGGCTACTGATAGTCCATCGTCCGCATGCAAGCCCTGCGATAAGTATCGAATTCCTTGAGTTTGCAACTCCTCACCTCGTGAGCTTTGCACAACTCTTTCGATCATTGAACGAGCCCACTCCGTCTTGCACGGTCTCATCCTTTGCCAAGCACTCCGCTTGCTTTGAGCACCGTCAAGTTTGGGTGCCACTGTCGAGCCATCGCTTCAAACTCACCATCCCGACCTTTGTGCGCTCGTAATTCTTCTTAGCTTGTTGTCCTCGTGGTGCCTCGCTAGGTCCCCACGATGCATGCTAAGTGTTTCTAAGTGGGCTTGTCCCGCTGATACCAATCATCACGGAATTAAGCCGTGCGGCTTGCCGATGCGTATCACCAAAAGGTCACTCGGCCTCCCGAAATCTCTTACAATCCCTTAGGACCTACGAAGAGAAGCGGATGAGAAAGCGCTTCACACGGATCAAGTGCTCTTTTAGCAAACACTTTATAGCCAATGCACATTCCAACCATGGATATTACAAGCTCAGAACAGTTGCACAACAAAGGTATAAAATTGGTCCACTACAGATCGAATTCTAGTACAAGTATGCACTCGACGCAAACATTATGTACAAGCCTACAATGGCTACCAAACTCGCTCAAATAGGGCATTTTGCCTTTGACAAGCCCTTTACAAGCTTACAAATTACAACCAACCAAAAGGGACACGGACAAGCACAAGCATTACACCGAACAAGCAGTTTACAATTTTGTCCGTGACAACTTGGTGGAACGCTTGATCTTTCGCCCATCCTGGCCTTCGTTGTTCTCGACGCCTTTACTAGCACTGCTGCTGCTCTTCCAGCTGAACTTCCAGCCACTCAAACAGCTCGGCGGAATGCTTGCTCCACTCAACTCCTGTCTTTTAGTCTTACTACTACACAGAAGTGGATGAGAAGGGTAAATAGTGGTAGATCCAAGAACCTGGATGATGCTTGTTAGGCCATGATCTAGGGTTCAATGTTCTCGCAAGAGTATTGGTTGGGTATCCATTCTTTGCATCCTTTCTTTATTAGTAACATTATATCACATGGTTTGTCTGTATCATGTCATATTTTGCTTCCCTTTTGGATACTCAAGTCTTGCATTTTTGCTTGGTCTCGAAGCTGAAGAACCAACTTCAAAGTGAGATATGGGTGTCAGGAACTCGACCCAAATCATGGGATCAAAACTGGTGGCACTTATGGTATGATCGATGATCCGATCTGATTACACTCCATGATAGTTTTCTTTCTTGCTCCTGCGATTGTTGTGATCAGAGTATCGGCTTCTCTTTTACTGATGTCTTTGGTTATTTGATAATCATACGATTGTTTTCTTTCTTGCTTGCTTTTGCAATGGTTGCAATTGAGTGTCGACTTCTCTTTTACTGATGTCTGGTTATTTGATAATCATACAATGTGAAATTTGTATAGCAACTAGATTTCATTGGAACAAAACCTTGATGTTTTTTCCAACAATTATGTGTTGACCACAAACAATCCCCTTTCTCCTTGGGAGAGACTAGCAGTATATTGACTAACTCCTCTTTCTTCAGTGGAAGTGTAGAGTTGTAAGCTACTGCCCTTGGAAGAGCTCATAGTTCACACCAGTCAGGAAACCGACACATGAACATGTTCACTGCCCCGTATCGGTAGATCAGCTACAACGTGAAGAGAGCTCTTCCGTGCGAGACACGAGACAAATGTGTCCCGTGGCCTCTTTTTATAGGTTGAGTACGATAATAAAGATAAAAAATAAAAAAAAAAGATTAGATTAAATCTTTTTTTTTTTTGGTGTGTGTGTTTCTCCAAGAACATAATGTTTCAGATTTCACTTGAAATTTTTCATAATGGTAGTCTTCTCTCTTTGAAGATAAATTTTCTTAAGATATTTTTTATTATTCAGGAGCATGTGAAGATAAATCAAGTTAAACTCAGAGCAGTCAATGTTTTTACTAAATCACTTGGATTTTTTTTTTTTTGCTATCTATCAACCTCTTGGCATGATGGATGAAATAAGTTAAGTTTAAGAGAAGATATTGAACATAAATTTAATTTGGTTAAAAATGGTCTTGCATAAACACCTTGGATAAAAGAAATTTTGGAAGTAGATAAAATCCTATTGAAAGATACCATAATTCCTCAAAAGTTAATAAAATCGTTAATATGAAAAAAAATAACATTTAGAAAGTTAAGGGAATCATAGTTTTTCATTTACGCATGTACTTTTATCTAGGCTAACTACATATTATCTTTTGTAGTTAGACCTCTTTAGGATATCAGTTTCTAGATTTAAAAAATTTATATTGAAATCTATATAGTTCTGAAAGTGAAATAATTAATCTATTTATCATAACGTTGTCAGTTTTACTAATTGAAGATGTAGCACATGACAATTACACTTTCTTTGTTATGTAGAAATGACGAACAATAACACTGCTAGGGTCATGGGTGACTATTGTGGTTATGATCGACAAAAACAATGTAGTGATCGATAAGAACAATATGAGGTTGTCCTTAGAGATGAGTCGGGTGGAGTCTTTGAGGTAGTGCTAAGGGGTTTCTATGACTTCTTATGGGTGGAGGAGGAGAGAGAAAGATGACAAGAAGTGAGGCAAAAAGAGATGAGAAAGAAGACGGTGTAAATGTCGACGCTATGCAACATCTTTTTCACACATACAAAAAATTTAATTCATGATGAATTAAGAACTTGGTTGAAGTGTTATTCACCTTGTATGAAAACTTTCATTTTCCATTTGATTGTTCCTCGTAGATTAGACCATAAAATATTGTTAGTCCTGCAGTTTGCATCCAAATAAATTCTCCATGCAAGTAGTGTCTTTTTATGTTATTTGGATTTATAATAATTCATTAATTTTTATCATGGCTTAAAATATCAATAAGATCGAGATGGCTTAAAATACCAAATCAGTGTTTAAAAATCTCAGTGTTTTCACTTCTATGAAGAATGTTGACTTTGTAGTAGAATCCATCAATTGTGTGATATCGTAGTTCCTAGTGGTTGTATTTATCCTCACTCTTGAAGCAACAAGAATGGTGTAACATATATTGAAATCAATAATATTCTTTTAATGACAATGATTCCTTGTCCAAGCAAGTTTATGCAAATATTTCAATCCTATTTAGGATCAAATAAATAAAAGTGATTTAAAAAACGCTAAGTGCCAAAAGATATCAATGTCTTAAAATGCATAAGGTACTTGCTAAAGTAAATTTAGATGTTTTGAAATATTAAAATATAAAAATATAATATAATTGATATATAATTATATAAATAAATAATAATATTAAATTTAAAAGATCTAAAGTACTATGTCACATTATTCATATTCTAATAATAAAAATATCAAAAGACTCAAAATAATAATATTTTATATCAAATTCAATCATTATCATAATCAACATCATCATTCTCAAACATAATAGTAGATTTTCTCCTCAAAATAATAATGTTTTGTCTTCCTCTTGACTATCTTTATCAAAATAGATTTTCTCCTCTTTGATAATAGTAGAAGATAGAACTTGAAGCTTTTGCACTCATTTTTGCTTTTGTTAACTAATTTATTTATAGTTGTAATTCTCCTACACTTGAGTCTCTTATCACATCTTTGCATATCAAGTAATCATATTCAAATACAAGCTCATCTTTAGTATCTTACAAGTTCACATTTATTTCTTTACTAACCACTCATTTGAATCATCAATGTCTTGTAATGAGATTCAATCGATGCTATTTCACAAATCATAATGAGCCTTCAATGCTTGAGTGTATTTTATATGAATCAAATCATATAATCATTGATATTCTAACTAATTTCTTCTTTTTGTATGAATCTTCATGTCATATAATTTAAAAATATATTAATACATTTATCTAAAAAAGAATAGATTAATTGAAACAAAAATATTCTGTGATCCTTGTATGCTTAAAGATATTCTTATTTCGCTTATAACTCAATACTATAAGTTAAACTAAGAATTTTGATAGCTAATTGTTTCAAGTTGAGGATGAAATTTTCAAATAGACTCCACTGTTCAGTTAAAAATTTTACTTTATTACTAACAATAACATACTATACATAAAATTAATTATATAAATTTATAAATACCTAGGGATGCAGTTGTCCTAGATTAAACTATCATTGGAATTTTAAAAAGACCATCAGCATTCTTATATAATGATAATTCATGTACAATCTTATTTTGCACCTAAAGGCTTAGAGCCAATTTTATAATGCACTTATATAACTTATCTACAACTTTTACATTAAACTCAATGAAGGTGTTTTTATAAAAAAAAAATTTAGGTTTAAACAATATCTTACTGCATGTAATGGATGATGAACTTGACAATTCTATCTTTCATCAATGATTGTAAATATATTCTTATATATATTTTTTTATTTCTATCGAAAGACTTTTAAATCTTCTCTTTTGCTCTACCCATATCTTTATAAATATATCTTATTACAGGCTTCTTTTCATTATATGCCAATCAAATCACTCGAACAAGAGGGTCCTTACCTTTAATATATAAACTATAAGAATCCAAAAAGATGGTATTAAGATAATATCATTAGCCCTCTTGTCTTTTGCTTCTTTTGCCCATTTGTTTTTCACTCATTTCTCTAAGATAAACATGTTTCTTATATTATGTTTTTGACAATATTCAACCTATAATGTCAAGAAGGAAATACAAATCGGGTGATATCATATTTCACAAATTCTTTTATTGTCTATGAATTCTCTCATCATATTTAAAGCTCTCTTTTGATTATAGAGAAATCCAACGATAAAGATTGCACTTTCTAAAATCTTCTTAATATTAAAAATCATTTCAGTATCTTTCAATATTTAATTAATATAATATATCATACATTGAGTCCAATATAAGTATTATCTTTTTGCTTCAAGTAATTTTCCCAAGACAAAAGATAACAAAATTAATAAGACTTATGAATCATATAATTCTTTATTTAAATTAAAGATATAAAATAATTAAAAAATTTAAAAAATTAAAAGATAAATTTTACCAACTAACTCATAGTTGCTTCTATTATTTATTTTGACTTGGATGACATTTTATCCACTAACTTTTTTCACAAACTTATCTAAGTAACTCGTATATCTTCTCTTTATATTTCATAAAAGATGATATATGTATGAACTTCATAAACATTCCTAAAGAATAGTTAATCATAAAGTTAATTATACTCATAAGTCTCTTGTCGATCCAAGCATTTAATATAACAGAGCAATCATATTTTACTCATAATTCTTTGTAATCCTTTAATAAGTCATTTATATAATTTAACTTTTTTATTAGTAATGAAACTCGTAACTCATAATAACTTAGAGGTTTCAATCCCCCTGCCATATCTTCTACTAGCTTCAATCATCTCTTTAAAATTATGTAAATAATAAGTACTAAGGGGAAGACTAGCTTGATAGAATAAAAGAGCAATGTGTTGAATTATTTTTCCCCTTATTTTCTTTTTACAAGCATTATTTATATTTGTTTGTCTGTTACTCCTATTTACCCTTGTTGCTTCTATAATTCTTGATTTTTTTCCCCTTATTTTCTTCTCACAAGTATTATTTATATATTTTTTATCTTTTACTCCTACTTGTCTTGCTTCTATCTTGATACATATATAAGTCCATCGATCGTTTTTTATTCTTTTTAACAATCATGATTTTTTTTTGTCATATACTTTTTTTTTATTTGGATTGATACTTTGTGAATAGTCTTTTTTTTTAATGTTTAATATTATCCTTGGATAAAATCCCATAAGATATATTCTTTTATATACTTTTTCCAATCATATAGGCCATCAACTCTTCTTTTACATTAAGTGGATTTTTTTGCTTGTTGATGCATTCTTGAAGTTTCCTACTTAAAGTTGCTTTGCATAAAAATATCACTTAAAGTAATTTTATCATAAAAGATGCAAGTAACTACATAGAGGTCTTTAGGATCATTTAAATAATTATATTTTAAAGCATGATTCTTTCTTGATGTTTTGAATTGTTGTCAACTTAATAGTAGATTATCTATTATTAATAATAGTTAAAGGGAAAAAAAAGAGTTATATACTATTAAAAGGAGAGGGTAGTGACAATGGAGGAAGCTGTGGATGGCAATAGCGATAGTGGCTTTTATGGATAGCAACATCATGTGTCCATTAATGATAAAGAAAGCGTTGATCCTATGTGTCGACACAGAAGCAACAATAGAGGAAGTATCGACGACGGAGGTAATAGCTACACTAGAGTTTATGGATTGAGGTCGCACACAAGGTTGCTTCGTTTGAACTAAACATTCACCCGAGGTCTCCAATGCCTCGATTCAAGCGAGCGCATATGCGATGCTTCATTGAAGCACATCGCCTGGCCGAGGCCTGAGGCGCTCGGGACTCCTCTTGCCTCACCTGAGCGCCTAGGCGAACACCCAAGCACTTATTTAAACCCATGACAAGAACAATAAATCATCTTCTTCCAATTACAAAATTCATATCTTGAATCCAGAAGAAAAACTTATACTTTCCAATGATTATGTTAAAAAATACAAGTATAATGTTTGTCTTGGTAAAACCAAAATTTCAACACCATTTCATGTAACAATATGTATCAGTATTGTGAAGGTTTAAGAGACAAGATCAGAGACAACATTCGGCACCTTCTGGGCAGTTACAGGAAGAATTAGCTAAATTGCCTGGATGAACTGAATAATGAGCCTGATTGATGGTCCCAATAGAGAATAAAATTGCTGGAGCATCTGGGACACTATTTGAGTGGGTGACGAGCTTTTCAACAGCAAACATGGCCCATCATCCTGCTGCTTCATCATCTATGAGGGCATGGAACCATATGTCATGAAGAAGCAAGAGGAGAACCACTTCTAGACAAAAATCTAATGATACAAAAGCAACAATATAACAAAACATCTTTCAGTCATATAAATTCCTGCTTGTGTGGGATTAACCACTCTGGACACCTTACCTTGTTTCCCCTTTCACACCAAAGATACTGAGGGAGCTACCATGATATATTTGTCAGTTTATAAATTTAATAGATACCAACGGCAAAGTTCGTGTCATGCTCGCAAATCTAGTTCCATGCCCTTCGCGCAATATTTTTCAGTAATCACCAAGAGTCAACCACTATGCAGAGGAACAATGTGACGGAACATGCATGTATATACTTCAAAAGCATTATCTACATGATATCAAAGTTCATCCAATTTGTCAGCTTCAGATCACACAGCTGTAAAAGATCTAATCAGATGGATTACCCTTGTCATCATCAACTTGGAAGTTCAAGTTGCCAAGAGTCAACCACTATGCAGAGGAACAATGCGGCGGAACATGCATGTATATACTTCAAAAGCATTATCTACATGATATCAAAGTTCATCCAATTTGTCAGCTTCAGATCACGCAGCTGTAAAAGATCTAATCAGATGGATTACCCTTGTCATCATCAACTTGGAAGTTCAAGTTGCCCTCCTTTATCTCAGGAACATACTGATCCAAAAACAACTGGATTGTTCTCCAGTATCTATCTCCACCAGAGAACCATGTATCCATATGCATGCCATTTGGAAATTCTACAAATCTGCAATCCCAGTTATTTTCTACAGTTTTAGAATACAGCATCTGCATGTGTGAAGGGGGAACCAACTCATCTTGCAAACCAGATAGAAATAGAATCGGCCGCTTAATCTGCATCACAGAACAGAACAAGTAAATTCTGCAAGAGCCATGTATTAGAACAAGCACCTAGGAAAAAAATGGAAGTCCAATTTTTAAACATGAAAATATATGATCCAAAGAAGAAACTTTTTCTTGAAGGTGATGGAAACTATGGAGAGCTCTGGAATTGTTATAGATGATCACCAGGTTCCTGATTTAGAAGGATGGTTCATGTTCAGGAGGTCCTATAAATTTGATCTGAGAGATGTTGAACACTGGTGTCGTGATGCAGGACAACTCACAGCCAAGTCTTAGGTGCATCACATGATGTGTAAGGGTCTTGCTAGTTCAGTGTGTTTAAGTCTAAGATTATATCAACTTGTGTTCAGCTCAAATTTTCCTTTACTCGGGTAGATATTCATCCAATTATTGAGTTGTCATAAATATGTTGAGATTCATTGTCAGGGATATTCTCGCGAAGGTGTCTTATTGTGCAGTTTTTTAATTAGGACAATTTCTATTGAGAGTTCTTTATTAAGATTAGTCCTTAGGCTATGATTCTTATCTATTTGTAATATGTTTTGGATTAGATTAGAATTTGATATTTTTTTTAAGTTAGCTTAGGCCTTAAGTAACCTCTATAAGCATCAGTCTGAAGTCTTGTATGCATGTTAATAAGATTATCCTTCAAATGATGAGTTTTGTTTAGGTTAGTTATTTCTTGCTGTATTTCTGTTCTCATTTCTTCCCTAACAACTTCCTATTCATCTGCTCGCTGAGATGCTGATCATGGTCTTGTGTAGAAAAATAAAGCCTCGATTGCTGATCATGGCCGGATTTACCAATCCAACAGTCAAATGGGACGTGGATCAGAAGATTTCATCTGGTTCAGTTTGATGATATGGGTTGTACTATACAGTAAGCACACCATGCCAGGTTTTCTAGACAGGTACCATACTGTACCAGACGATAAGATCACCATCCACTGCCAGTACCTTTTTCCTAATGTCCAACAGTTGTCACAACTTCGTTTTTTCCCCACTTTTTTTCCTTATTCTCTCGTCACAACTTTCTTTGTTTTTTTTTCCTTTTTTCCCTTATTCTCTCTCTCTCTCTCTCTCTCTCTCTCTCTCTCGCACTCTCACTCTCCTCCTCCTCATCCTCCAACCTGTTGTGTCATTGCAGCTGCCTCCTTCCTATTGTGTTCCCAACTACTTCAATGCCTCCTGTTCTTCCTCTTCTTCTCCACCACCTCCTCCTGTTTTTTCACTCCTCCCCTCCCTCTCTCTAGAATTGACACCACCCATATCAAAGGTTGATATGTGAACCATACTAGCTAGTACCATATAGGTCTGGCCACTAGCAAGTATTCGTACAAGAAAGAGATTTTAATCCATGATTGTTTTATTAAGAGTCATAGAAAGCTCATATTACTCTCTTTCTAATGGCAAAAGAACGTTTTTGCCAATATTAACAAAGTTCAACAAAGACTAGTTTGGTATGGCTCTGTTCTTAATCTAGTGTCCATGGAGCTGCATGCTGTTGCAAATTATGTTAACTCAAATGGTAACTTATTACAAATAACCAGTAAAATACAAATCATGAGATAATGGCAGTGTTATATCCGACACAGATAATCTCAATCGTTTCCAATTGATTACATCTTACTAACACATGAACATGTCGGTATGGATATCAATGCAGCAAACCACAGGTTCATATCTCGCAATAAGTAATATACACTACACTTCTAAACATATCATGGCTGTCAAATAGTGATTAAAGAGTTGCATCGAAATACTGGTCGGTCCACTTGAGTTTAGATTTACTATTACTCCATTAGAAACATACAATTATTTCACAACATACCTCCCAAATTATGGTCCGGACAAGATGAAGCAGTTTCTATCAGCTAATTGATTCCACATAAGGAGATAATGTGGTGAAAATACCAAATGGAAATGGGTAAATTTGTGTATCAAGACCCTTGCGATATTACTTGCATTGCATCTGAAGGTTTACAAGAAGTAACACTTGGTTCTTATCTTCCAAATGGTACATTTTCTTTTATGAAAAATGAAATGGATATAATTCTTTCATATGACTGATTTCCTGTTGCCAAAATCTGCACTTTCTCAGTTTCTTTATCTACTTCAATCTAAACTGGTTTTGAAGAATGAACTGTTATTCTAACATATTGATAAACTACAATTTTAAAGAAACAAAAAAAAAAAATCTGTTATGATCAACTAAGACATTGCAAAATGCAAGTTACATTCAAAACTAAATTAACATTCCAGGTATTAATAAATTATGATCACTAACTCTTAAGGACACATCACAAAAAGCAAGTTACATATAAATTAAATTGACATCCCAGATATTAAGAAAAACTCTTATTGCTGTTTTAATGCATAAAGCAATTTACATTTTCATATGGAAAGAAAAGGTAATCAGTTCAAGCTGATATAAGATGTTAACAAGTCTGCAATATGAATGGAATTTCTGAATGCTTAATCTACTATAGACACTCCCAGTGAAAGTGACAGTTTAAAACAAGATCCATGAGCTAGCTCAGCAGAGTTTCCCAAGGATATGGATACTTACCTTGCCGATGATATCAATAGTTCTCCACGGTGAGCGTACAATACAATTAAGAATCTTTGGACCTTTTGATCCACTGCCACTAATAAACCATCTTAGGAAAGGAAACATAATGCCAGCCATGTCCAAGATAGAGGTGAAAGTATTCTCCAATATAAGAGAAGAAACCTGGAACGAGCATTAAATATTCAGACCACTATCATCGAAAGCATACAATTTGCAAAACTACCAATAAATTCCATCAGAATATTTTCACTGAAAAAACTATTTACAGACCATGTGCAAGCAATGAAGAGCTAAAAGGCATCTTAATGTGGTATTAGCGTACTACATTTAGCATAAAACCATTCCAAACTTGACAGCAACAATAACAAAATAAATGTTGAATAAGTCATCAATCTAGTCAAATACTACAGGATACATCATTAAGAATCTTTTTTTTTTTCTTCTCAATGATCAACGAAAGTTGGTCTTGCAAATCCTGTGTTATTAGATAAAGGTTCAAAAGAAAAACAGGACTGTTAGTGTTAAAATGCCCCAGCGTATTGTCATGAACAGTCATCGCACACCCGCAACATCTTCACTCAATGAACCATTTATCGCTTTTGCATGTTTGTATAGATGCTTGGCAGCATGTTTTGCCTTGATTTTGTGTGTTTTTGCTGGAAAAATGCAAGCTAGAACAGTTTGTAGCACTGCAGTACGATCGCTCATCACGTCGAGCAAAACTATCTCAAAATGGCTTCGTTTTTGCGTGCCACGACCTGTTTTCTACAGACCGCAGTCGCGCACGAAATGTCAACCATCTCAGACCCCTGGAACCCCCCGGGTGGCACAGGGGTGGATGGGGCTTTGGGGTAGTGTTGGGCGTTGATCAGTATACACAAGTTCGCACGTTAACTTGACGAGAACTTGCCATCGTGCTCGACACCTAATGAACAATCGTTTGTGGACTTGCGACTGTTTGTTTTGCTTTCTAAAGTTCTTGTTTTATCCTTCCTCTCTTTTCTCTCTTGCACTCAAAATGTTTGTTGAATTGCTTGTAAAGCTTTCCTCTTCGCGAGACGTCAAGACTTATCCGCAGCTCGCTTTCGAACTAATCAACTTGCTCTTTTTACAAGTCCTACGAGACCTGAGCGAGGTTGCAAATTGACTGACACTTTGCGAACGCATATTGCAAGGGAGCGTCATGACTTAGGCAATGCCAGCTAAATCCGAGAAGTTAGCGCAAGGGTGCTTCACAACTTAAGCAACTCCAGTTAAGTCCGTGACTTTGCTGCAAGGGTATCTTACGACTTAAGTAATTTCAACTAAGTCCGTGACAATATGTCAAAATCCAGATGCTATATGAGCAATACAACCAAGGCAAGGAGACATTTCCAAGTAAGAAAACTTACCTTATATTCTATACATTTAAAACTCATACAAGCAAAAAAAGCAAACTAGACATCGAAAAAGAAAAAGAGAAGATTTTAGGCATAACAGACAACGACAGTGACAACAAATCTAAAGGTAATTGTTGAACAATCATTCAAGAAGAACAATGACTTGATACTGCAGTTCAATATTACAACAATAGCATCTAAAGGCAACAACTACATAGCTTGCAGAAACAAATAGCTGGTTTTAAATAGATAACTTATCAGGATTATTTTTTACAAGCACTGCTCCAACTGCACCTCCTAAAGATCTCCCAAAGACAACTATTCTTGATGTGTCAATATCTTTTCTCTGTGTTAGATGATCTAATGCTGCCTAATAAGAAATAGAACTCAGCTATCATAAATAATCCAATAACATGAGAAAACAAAACACACATCAACAAACCTGAGAATCCATGATAATGCCATGCTGTGATGGGTGACCATCACTTTCTCCATACCTGTTGTATCATGCATAAATTTTTCATGGTTACATAAACACAAACATAAATGGCATAAGCTGTATTAACTGCCAAACTTCAGATAGCAACAATCAAGACACTAGTAAATCATAGGGCAAAAGAATACCCTCTGTATGAAAGCATGAATACATTGCATTGCAGCCTCTGCATCATTATCCGGACAAATTCAAGACGGTGAGCAATATCTAAGCAACTTGGTTAAGGCCTCCAATAATTGCAAAATCCAACAACAACTGAATGACAAGATATATCTTCTTAGAGATGAAAATTTTCAGGATACTGCCAGCATTTTCTTGGAAGAAGAGTATTGTTGGACCTGCAGAACAAGGATATGATAATCACAAAAGGGGAAGAGGTAATTGAAGTGCAAAAAGAATATATATGTCTTCTTGTTACACTGATTGAACTGCTGAGGGAAAAAAATTCAACAGGTTATTAACCTATTCATGAAGCCAAAACAAAAAACCTATACTGAATAGTGCTCGAGTACAAGTTACTGGAGTACCTCCACATAGCAGGCGAAGTTTACACAGTGAGGATCCAACTAAGCTATCCCAAAAAAGCAGCAATCCTATCCATCATTCTAGGTAAGTCATAGAGATTATCCCAGTAATCATTACCAGGGAAAAGTCAAAATTGCAATCAAATGAAACTTGTTTGTATCGTAACTCATAAAAAAATAATATTTCACTCTCGAACTATGAGGCTAGTTAGTCAGAATCAAGAAAGACCATAATTTCTTGCATATAACTATCCCACGAAGCTTCACCTATAACACCTAATTTCTCAACCACAGCATAAGATGGCAGAGTCTCTAATGGATTAATCTTTCAATATCTACATCTCTGATATCTAATTAGTTGTTCTTTATATTTTGTTGTCTTCTGGATGCATATCAGATCTTTCTCCAGCCATTTCAAGTAAAATTCTTCAATCAAGTGCTGATGCACAATGCTCAAGATAAATTTCATTCAGGTTTCCTGAAATACTTCCTGAGGCGATCTCCACACCATTCCAGTCCTTTGTCTTCATTTTCATTCACTATCAAACTTTTTTCTCTTAAACCAATACCTGGATAACTTGTTGTGATTGCAGAAACCATTTTAATTTATCATAAAACAATCTATGGTACAACAACTGATGTTCTTACAGCAGGTAATTATTAATGAAATCCTACATATATATGCTACTCCAGTTGGATAACTAACATGTTAACTGTTTATCATGTTAACATGTTAAAATGAAACCATTTTAACTGTTTATCATGGTACAACAACTGATGTTCTCCTTTATCATGTTAACTGTTTTAACACCAACAAACAAAAATTAAGTTTTTGATAAGATAATTCAACCATTGTTACGAAAATTCAACATAACTGCAACGGTAATGTAAAAGAAAGTCATTCATTGCAACTCAAGATCATGGAAGTGATGGGACACAATTCAAATATATAGCAAAAAAGTATTGTGTGAATTTGAAGAAGGCAATAAGCTTCATGCCCTCGTCAACAATAGTTGGACACTGGAATGGAGAGAAAGAACAACGGTTCGTCACCAGATTCGGATATTAGTTAACAGAAAGCATAAACTATATCATAACTACAACCTAAATATAGGTTAAACCCGAGAACAGCATGTGTAATACCCTGATCTTAACTTGCAAGACGCTGAACTACAAAAGAAAATGACCGAAGACCTAAAAGAAAGCAAGGGACGAATACTAATAAAAGTTATTCTCTTTTTTTTCTCCTAATTAAGATCAAGCACACAAGGAGGCTCGGCGATCACAAGGAAAAATAGAAGAAATGAAGCAGGCACCTCCAAGGAACCTTACTACATCTAGATCCGTCCGCCTAACAGTACCAAACCATAATTTTTTTTCGTTTCCTCAGAGATAAAAAGTAAATTTCAGCATTGTTGAAGAGAAATCGTGCAATTCAAAAGGGGATCCACCGGTGTCCCAAGAAAAGAACAACAACGATCCTGATAGATATCTGTAGAGAGATCAAGAAGGTTCCGGCACCTACCTGGCTTCGGAGGGGAGTGCTTGATGAACCAGGAGTGGAGGCGGACGCCGTCCGAGGTCCGGAGAAAGACGTCCTCGTAGTCAAGCCGGAGTCGGGCTGGGGTAAAGGGGTAGGCACGGGCGAGCCCGGGGACCACCGGGACGTACACCAGCCGCTCCTGGAACGCCACCAGCGCCACCATCCCCACCACCGCCACGCCCCCCGCCCCGTAAACCAGCGCCTTCAGGAACGAAACCATCGTTGCCTCCGGGGAATTGCGTCGAACGGGTGGCCGGCAACAAGGACCGAGGTCCCAGGTCCGAACACTGTCGTCGGGGATGGCGACACGTGCGGGGCGTCCACTTTTACGGGAGTGTTGCTCCGTCGCAAGCACACGCGAGCCTCTCTTTTGACGTCTCACCTTGCGCCACGTCCTCTCACCTCTTCTTTCCCCCGATGAACTTCACCGGTCGAAGGCGACGCAGGGAAACAGGGTCATTCTTCGATAGCAAATGGTGGGCTCATGCATCGACCCAACGAAACGGTTCAACTACTCCTGTCTCCTGTTTTTGACTCGTTCAGGACAAATGAGCTGCGCCTGTCTCTCCTTGCCAGTAATCTTTCGTCACGTCAGTGAAAGAGGTGTCATGTGGTCTCGTGTTCCTATGGAGCTTGCCTGTCTGGGACGAGGCAGTAAACAAGGTCGGTTCACAAATGCAACCGACGGGCCCACGGATTGACCCACCGGAAAGGTCGAGTCTCTCCAATTCGATGTTGAATTTGAACGACAAATTCTGCCTCGAGCAGGACAGGTGATCCGCACCCATTCCTCCTAAAAGTCTGACCCAGGGTCATGGCCTCTAAAACATCTGCTCCATCTAGATCATGCTTTGTCTTTTATTCTAATTAGTTTAGAAACTATCGTGGTGCAGGATTTCGAAGATCTATATTTCTGGTCTCGGACAACTTATCCCAACTGTCTTCGATCTTCTCATGTGGAAGTTCAGATGAATTGTTGCAAGTAATATATGTAACCGTTTCTTATTAATTATTATTAAATTTTATTAATTTTAGAAATTATAACCGTTCTCACTAAATTCATCATTCATTTCTTCATTTATTATAATTTAATTATTTCGATTTTTCATTAACCGTTATTATTAAATTTCTATTCATTATCATTAAATTTTTAATGATGGTCCAAACGTTACAAAACTTGAATTAATTCTTTAACGTTATGAATTTGATGGTAATGAATGTTCTTGATGGGAGAACATCTATATAAAGAGAAGTTTTGGTCCCTTAGCTCTATCTCTCAAGAAAGACTTCAGGGATTTCCTACACCATCTAAAGTGAGAGTTTTGAGTCGAGAAGAACCAAAATACCAAGAGAAACCGCTGTAGAAGTTTCTCGACAACAATGGCTGGAGGTACGCAATTTTGTTTCCGCATTCAATTTCATCGTGTTTCTATTATAGTGACTAAGAAACACATTGTATTCTTCAGTTTTTTCTTACATTTGGTATCAGAGCCTAAATTAACCTCTGCCTTGATATGAAAAAAAAAAGGTTTTTATACCATGAATGTGCCTTGATTTAGGTTTCTCTTATGAAACTTTTAATGTATTCGATATTGAAGATCATGAAGACATAAGATTTTCAATAATTTTAATGAAATAAAACATTCATTATAGTTAAAATTGCTCATATGTTATATGAATATTTAGTCATATTGATTTATGTGAGCGAATTTTATTCAAGAAAAATGTCTAGTGATGTATATAATCTTAATTAATTAGGGACTAGCCACAGCATCCTTAATTGATTAAAATTATATATAAAGTTAAAATTAGGATCACATAAGGAATTAGACATAAAATTATGATTGATTATATTTAATATAATAATTGTTATCCCACAGGATCTTTTATTATATTTATATAATTAATCAGGATAAAATATCAGATTATTTTTATAATTTACCCACAGGGATTATGAATTGGTATATAATTTGATAGTTTTATTATAAAGATTAATTGAATCTATTTGAATTAAAAATTTAGCCCACAGGCAATTTTTATGTCATGAGATTCAAATTTTTGGCATGTTTCACATTGATAAAGCATGCAATTTAGACTATTAAGCCTCAAATTTTTTTTGACATAAGCATTTTGGATTTTATGGAGTTTCTCAAAATATCAATTTCTCTGATATTCGATGTGACATTCCTGAACTTAGGGGTGATAACTATAAGATTTGGAAAGAAAGGATTCTCCTCCATCTAGGGTGGATGGACATTGATTATGCTATTAGGAAAGACGAACCACCTATAGTCACTAATACTAGTACTTCAACTGAGGTTGCACTATATGAGCGATGGGAGCGATCCAATCGGCTCAGCGTGATGTTTATCAAAACTAAAATAACTGCTGGTATACGTGGTTCTGTTGACCAGCATGAGAATGTCCGAGACTTGCTACATGCTATCGACGAGCAATTCGTCACTTCAGAAAAGGCATTAGCAAGTACCCTAATAATGAAATTCTCATCCCTTAGACTCACCAACGTAAAAGGTGTGCGTGAGCATATAATGCAAATGCGGGATATTGCTGCTCAACTTAAGAAACTCGAGGTTGATATGTCAGAATCTTTCCTGGTGCACTATATTCTGAACACCCTTCCATATCAATATGGGCCTTTTAAGATTTCATATAATACACATAAAGATAAATGGTCAATTAATGAATTAATGACCATGTGTGTTCAAGAAGAAGAAAGGCTAGTGATGGAGCTGGGTGAGAGTGTATTAGTGGTAACCACTCACAAGAAGAATAAAACTGACAAAAATCAAGCCAATCAGCAGGGAAAAGGTAAAATATCACCCCAAGCTGATATCAACTGGTGTTGAACAACCAATCATTGAGATTCCACAAGTTGTTGATAATATTCTAATAGATCAACCAGTTCAGGAATTACAACAAACCCCTGAACAATTAGTTGAACCACAAGTTCCTCGAGGAAACATTGGTACAACATTAAGAAGATCTACTAGAAATAAAAGATCAGCAATTCCTAGTGACTATGTTGTATATCTACAAGAATCTGACTATAATATTTGTTATGGGTATTAAATGTGACGTGACCCCGGCCCCTGCAGTTCCCGTCACGGTGACGTCTCGGCCCCCTCTGCGGTGCCGTGGCGAGGTTGACCGACAGACGTCCTCTCCCTCTGCTCTTCCCCAGTTCCGCAGGAGGTTGAAGCACGGCATCAGCCTGCGGAGCCAAGCTCGTACACCACCCTCAGACACAACCAGAAACCCATCACTCGCCCGATCTATATAAGCCACCGAAGAGACGACGCTAGGGGGACTTTTCCCACGATGTTGAAGGGAGGCTATCTTCTCTGAACCCTTCGATTGGGAGAAGGAGGGGGGGCATCGAGAAGGAGGAAAAAAGAGCACTCAGAAGGAGAAGGGGAGAGCTGGGAAGAAGAACAGGAGAGGAGAAAAAGGAGGAGAAGGAGAAGAATGAGGAGGGGAAGAAACTCTTAGCCACTCTCTCCATCATTTGCATAGCAGCAGCCCAGCGAGCTCCCATCGCTGCATGGCAACGACCGAGCTCCCATCGCAGAGGGGAGCAGCATCGACCTCGAGACATCGGCAACCAAAGGATCTTTTTCTCTCGCTTTCTCTACCTCTCTCTCTCTATGAAACACTCTACTCACCCCCATCCGACACTGACTTAAGCATCAGAGGGGTCGGGACGGAACCCCCGACCCAACCTATGTGCAGGAACCGAGGGGCATGCAGCGAGTTGGCCACCAGATGTAGGCCGAGATCCCGACCGGGCGGAGGATCAACTTCACCCGACCGAGATCCCGGACGGGCGGAGGATCACGACCGACCCGAGATCCCGACGTCGGCCCCGCTCGAGATTGATGAGGCGACCCCTGCGCATTCGGACCCGAACCCAGCCGCGACGGCCCCGAGGCCACGGCACAAAGTTGTTTCCCATAACAATATTGGAGCTGAAAATGATCCTGAAACATTTTCATAAGCCATGAGTTGCAAAGAGTCAGATTTATGGTACAATGCTATGAAGGAAGAGATAAATTCCATGAAGAGCAATGAAGTCTGGGATCTTGTAGAGTTGCCTAATGAAGCAAAGGCTATTGGCTGCAAATGGGTCTTTAAGACCAAGAAAGATTCATTAGGTAATATTTATAGACACAAGGCAAGACTTGTTGCAAAGGGATTTACTCAAAAAGAAGGAATCGATTATACGGAGACATTTTCTCCAGTATCTAAGAAAGATTCTCTTCGTATCATTTTAGCATTAGTTGCTCATTTTGACCTTGAGTTACAACAAATGGATGTGAAAACTACATTTCTTAATGGAGATCTAGAGGAGAAAGTTTATATGATATAACCTGAAGGTTTCTCCTCTAGTGTTGGTGAGCAATTGGTTTGTAAGCTTAAGAAATCTATATACGGTTTGAAACAAGCCTCCCGCCAATGGTATTTTAAATTCCATAGAGTGATTTCATCATTTGGATTTGTTGAAAATCCCATGGATCAATGTATATATCAGAAGGTCAGTGGGAGTAAAATATGTTTTCTTGTTTTATACATAGATGATATTTTGCTTGCAACCAATGATAAGGGTTTGCTTCATGAGGTGAAACAATTCCTTTCTAAAAACTTTGATATGAAGGATATGGGTGAAGCATCCTATGTCATTGGCATTAAGATCCATAGAGATAGACCTCGAGGTATTTTAGGTCTATCACAAGAAACCTATATCAATAAGCTTTTAGAGAGATTTCGGATGAAGGATTGTTCACCAAGTGTTGCTCCTATTGTAAACGGTGATAGGTTCAATTTGAACCAATGCCCGAAGAACAACCTTGAGAGGGAATCAATGAAAAACATCCCATATGCTTCTATCGTTGGAAGTCTTATGTATGCCCAGGTTTATACTAGACCTGATATTGCATTTGCTGTGGGGATGCTAGGTCGATATCAGAGTAATCCAGGTATAGATCACTGGAGAGCTGCAAAGAAAGTGATGAGGTATCTTCAAGGAACCAAAGATTATATGCTTATGTATAGACATACAGACAATTTGGATGTGATTGGCTACTCAGATACAGACTTCGTCGGTTGTCTTGATTCTCATAAATCAACATCAGGATACATTTTTATGATGGCTGGTGGAGCTATTTCTTGGAGAAGTGTTAAGCAAACCTTGACTGCTACTTCTACCATGGAAGCTGAGTTTGTCTCCTGTTTTGAGGCTACTTCGCATGGTGTATGGCTTAAGAGTTTCATTTCATGGCTTAGAATTATGGATTCTATTTCTAGGCTATTAAGAATTTTCTGTGATAATTCAACTGCTGTCTTTATGGCTAAGAACAATAAAAGTGGAAGTCGAAGTAAACACATCGATATTAAGTATTTAGCCATAAGAGAACGTGTAAAAGAAAAGAAAGTGGTCATTGAGCATATTAGCACTGAATTGATGATTGCTGATCCTTTGACTAAAGGCATGCCACCTCTGAAATTCAAGGATCATGTAAAGAAAATGGGACTTGGTTCCACTTTGTAATTGTATTGAAACTCTTATATACATTCTGATATTTTCTTATTCATGTGCACATTAATTTGAGAAAATATAATTTTGTTGGACCAAGAATAAACATAACGTTTATTCATTAAGTAATATTACCACATTAAGATTGATTCTTAAGAAACTAAATACATCGTGATACATGGATGATAATACTCGTTCTTAGAGGACTTATCGCTATGATTCATGTATTTGTTTCTTAAGAAAAATGTTCGATAAGATTAATTCAAGTTATTAAGTTAAAAGTATGGACCAAGTGGGAGAATGTAACCGTTTCTTATTAATTATCATTGAATTTTATTGATTTTAGAAATTGTAACCGTTCTCATTAAGTTCATCATTCATTTCTCCATTTATTATAATTTAATTATTTCGGTTTTTCATTAATCGTTATTATTAAATTTCTATTCATTATCATTAAATTTTTAATGATGGTCCAAACGTTACAAAACTTAAATTAATTCTTTAACGTTATGAATTTGGTAGTAATGAATGTTCTTGATGGGAGAACATCTATATAAAGAGAAGTTTTGGTCCCTTGGCTCTATCTCTCAAGAAAGACTTCAGGAATTTTCTACACCATCTAAAGTGAGAGTTCTGAGTCAAGAAGAACCAAAATACCAAGAGAAACCGCCGTAGAAGTTTCTCGACAACAATGGCTGGAGGTACGCAATTTTGTTTCCGCATTCAGTTTCATCGTGTTTCTATTATAGCGACTAAGAAACACATTGTATTCTTCAGTTTTTTCTTACAATATATATGTTATATAATAAAGATAAAATTTAAATTTAAAATTTTATAATAGATTGTCAACATCTTTATGAATTGGACTAGCTGACACTTTCTTATCAGTAATTTTTCTTATATAAGTTAATATAAATTATTATAAGTAAAACATCATTAACCTAGACATGCATTATTATTTTATTCTATTCCTTTTGAGAGTAAGAGTGTTAAAGCAACAGGTGTGATTTTGACAAATAAAATTTTAAAAAAATATTTAAGATAAATAATATTAAAAGATAAAATTAAAAAAATAAAGGCACATAAATATTCTTTTAAAACAAGTTCTCAAAGGAATTAGTCAAATTTTTTATCTCAAAATTCAACCGGTATTATCCGTCTTGTGAACATGATTGTGTAGTGATTTAATTTAATCTGTTCAACGAATCAAATAATAAGATAAAATTAAATATAATTTTTAAAAATAAAAAAGTGGAATTTATATTCATCTTTAAATATGTGAACTGGGAATGTCTAGGAAAAATGATCAAAATGTGCTTTGGAAGGGTATTGTTGCAAAGAATATATCCTTTTATTAGGTGTGGTTATTATAACTATCCTAATTAATTAATTAAAATTTTCTGAGATTGAAAAGAACTCCAACAAAGACTGTGACAGCAATCTAATTAGATGAAGATTCAACATCAACAACATGAATGATGGTTGGTGCAGAGTTCTACTTCCTTTAAGGTAGGTATAGAACATGATGGACCTGGGAAAGGGCTTTGTTGGATAACTTTTTCTGCAGGTGGTACTGAATCCTACAATCTCAAGCTATCTGCGGACAGAAGAACATGGGTCTATGTTGTCTCTCTCTGATTGTTTGAGGTTGAAACATTGTAGCAGAGCTTTTTTTGCAGTTGGTACCGAGTTCCACCTTCCTCTGGTAGCTGTAGACATGCTAGCTGTGGATAGAACTTGGATCTCAGTTGTCTCTATTTTGTTGTATCAGATTAGACTTTGTAACAGAGCTTTTTCTGTCGTTGGTACTGAGTGACACTGTAAGTGAGCTCCTTTACAACTTGCTGTGGAGAGTGACTGTCGCATGCACTGCAGAAGAGTGGCCACCACATGTACCGAAGCAACCATGTCCTTTCTTCTGCTTATCAAGATCTTGGTTGCTTACCCATTAATGAAGCAATCGTCAACTTAATACTATGGAGCCCATCCGGTCTAATATGTTTATCCTAACGTCTTCGCGTTTGAAGTTAAGAAGAAATTTACTTTAGGGTGAATTTTAGGCCGAACCCATAAGATAGATGCTACAAACTTGTAGTTGTAGAAGTAGAAATAGTAACATCAGAGATAATATTATTTTCATAATATAGAGAATCAAAAATAATTTACCAGTACCATTAATATGAACCAGAGGAGTTTGACTTTCTACTTCCATCAGGATGGTTCTTGCAAAATTTGTGTCGAGGATACATTGTCCTTCCGATATTTAAGTTAATTTTAAGGAAAAAAAATATAAATAGTTTGAAAGTTCTAAATATAAAATATACTTATAGATGGCCTCCTTTTATAGTACTCATTGTATAATTATCATAGGTTATAGAATATTAAATATATTAATAAAAATTTCTCTAGATATATGTATGTATATATGTATGTATGTATGTATGTATATATATATATATATATGTATAACCTTAGTTGAATTTATGTTATTCCAAGAATAGGTACTTGGAGAATAAGATGAAAATACAGGAAAGGAATTATTAAAAACTAAAGATTGATCATTTTATAAACATCTTATTTACCTTAAGGTTTTTGTATAAAGTTTGGAGGAAAATTACTATGTGTGTTCTAAAATTTTCCCTGGTATTTTTTTTAAAAATTAATTTGTTTGGATTTTATGTAAGAAAATATAAAAGGAGTTTTGGACTCAATTTGGATTAACTAAAGTAAATTCTCTTTCTGAAATTTTATTATTCTATTGTAGTAAGCAATTTTTTTGTGGACGTAGGCAAAAGAAATTAAACTATATAAATCCTTTTGTCAATTATTTATTAATTTATATTTTAGTACTAATTTTTTATTTTAATTTTAGTATCAAAGAAATTGAAATGACTGAGTGTGGACATCAGTATATGCATCATGTCAATACCACTTGGTGGTCATATGTATCTTGTTCTGGTTGGACATGCAAGCCCTTGATGTGATGAAAAATGATAGATTGCACTTAATTCCTACAAAGTTGAGGTGAAACATTTCCTTGCTAGACAAGGTTATGAGTTATAGAAGCAAGATCATGAACAAATGAAACAAAAGGCTTGTAGTTTGATGTGTTGGGATCTTTTTTACACAATAGCTAGCTTTTATTTAATCACTAGGGCCAGGCCATACAAGACATAGCTTTGGTACCTTTGTACTTGGCGAGACTTCGACTTTAGTTTAGGAGTTATTGTGAAAGCTAGCTTAGCATTTACCTAAGTTCACAGTGGTAGAAAGGCAAGCGGATGCTTAATTTTGTTGGTATCTTATGATAGTTATTGTAATATCGATTCAAGTTCGTATAAGAGCATCTCGTATATAATTTAATATAATAAATAAATACCATTTGTGAAAAGTTCTTGGAATCTTTCGTGGTTGTTGAGAATTGGAAGAGCCCCTTAAAAGAAAAATATAACAAAATCTTTCTTCTCCAAACAGACCATATTAATACTACATATATATATATATATTCATGATCATGATTTCGAAATCGATGATTTTAGTTTCGGAATTGACAGTTTCAGTTTTTTAAAATCAGGAATTAATAATTCTAGTTCCGATTTTGGTTAGAATCATATATTTTTTATCTTTCTAATTAAAATTTTTAAAATATATAAAAAAATATTTTTAAAAATAATAAAAATAAAATTATGGAAGTGACGATTTCAATTTTTAAAACCCAAGTACTAGAATCGAAATTTTTCGGGCTAATTCTGATTCAATTCTAGTTTGATTCTGATTCGAAATTAATTATGCTTAAACTTGCATATGCACATGCGCATATATATATATATATATATATATATATATATATATATATATATATATATATATATATATATATATATCTATCAGCTAAGCTTACTTTGATTCTCACATTTGTTGTGTTGTATTAAGAATTTGAAACCTATATGTATCACCAATTTTTACTTGATCTAACCATGAAAAATATGCATGTCAATGGCCTGAAATTACTTATGCTCAATCTAGAAATTGATTTAATAGCCATGATTTTTTTTTTTGAATTTAAAAGGAGAATGTATTGATCGTTTAACTGCACATATAATGCAATAATTACTGAAATATCAACATAAAATCCTTTTTATGTTGATATTATGCATATATAAGGAAGGAAATAAATGTCACAAACTTTAGAATTATCTACATGGAATGGGAACAGTTAAAGTTGAATTATGATACTACTTGACTTGCTCAAAGGCGTACAAATTGAATCATATGTGGAGCTTGTTCAACTACTGTTCATGATTCATCCAAGTTGATGTAGTACACATCTTATTAGTTAACTTGTCTCCATCAGTACCTACACATCTTCTTCATCAAGCCACGACCGATGGACCACTTAGGTCTAGAGAACATGATACAACCCATTTGCATATTAAATGTATAGATTAGGGTTGCATATCATGTTATAGAATAATTCACTGACAAAGTTTCCAAGTGATGGGAAATTTTTAATTGGTTTCTTATCTTATTTTGTACAAATGACATCCACATATGAAGAGTTTACTTGAATTGTGGTCGTTAAGCGAAAAAAAAAAAGGATTGACTTGTAAGATGGATAGAGTTGAGATGAGAGGATTCTTGATTTTATAGCAAAAAAAAGAAGGAAAGAAAAAGATATACAAATGGAGTTTTATTATATTTTTTATTAATTTATCTTTGTTTTGAAGATCATTCAATTCAAGATAAGGAGAATCATCTCCAATATCATTGTATATTTTTATTTTTATTTTCATGTTATCATTCTTTTGTAACACTCGGACGAGTAATATATTGTGATGTAGTCGATAGGTCACATATTTGAATTCGAACAAAAAAAAAATCTAAATCATAATGAAGGAATTTAGTTTTAAAAGTCATTAATGTATATTCTAATAAGCCAAAGTCGTCATTCTTTGAGGAGTTCTACGAGAATAACTATTCCCATGCTATGGAAGATGGAGTGGAGTGATCCTGTGCAGATAGAGCACAGGAACCCTACGAGGGACCATGGAACTAGCCTGTAGTGTACCTTTGTCCCCTTGCATGTCTCATCAAAAGCAATTCCACTCAAATTAGTCATTCTTTCCTTCTTTATCATCATCTTCACCCTTACAATTTAGTCATGATCTCATGAGTGTGGTGCAGAAAATTAACTTCAGCCTTTTCCTATACCCCACCACGTAATGGTAAACACTCAACTTATATCCTTTTCCCTTTTTTACTTTTCTTGCTCCCTTATCTTAATTTTGATGATTATAACTAAAGTATACTTATTTTGTTAATATCCTTCCGTAGATATGTTCTTAACCGTATATATAGGGAGGAGATTCGATTGACTAATTGGATGGCTAATCATGCTCAGAAAGATAAAAATAATAGTATTTTGGAAACAGAATTACTTAGCTCTATAAATTTATCGTACCTGTTCATTCCGATGCAAGGGGTGATTTTTGTATTCATTTAGATTAGCAATACTTATTTATGCCTTAGTGTGTATATTTTAATAAATATTTATTTTAATAAAGAAAAAAATGAGTTGGACGGAGATTTAATAGTGTAACACAATTTACTGGATTGAATACATACATATTAAGAGTTTTATGATGGTATACGCAGCTCAATGCCCGTGACAACTTTGAGCTTGCACTGTGTATGAAGCACGTGTCAAGGTAGAAGCACGAAGCTGTTCCTGTGCCTGCGCGGTTCCCATGAACACGTGACAAGCATGCAAAATCTAAGGAGATAATAGAGAGAATCTAAGTCACCGACCGCAGTGATCTACCAATTAAACTATGGGATGAATACATGGATCCAATTAGTTTACTTGTCGGGTGGAACATGAAAGCAAGGGCCGTTTGTGGGTGAGTTCCACTGGGGGGTCTCGAGCATGAAAACCCAGGCGAGCAGTGGGCATGAGTCATCGGCCAAATGCTACGTGTGGTTGCTCTGGGGCAAGACGTTCGAGTGAGAGTAATACCGATGATATAGCACCAGTCTTGGGTAATTAGCCAAGGGCATGATTACATTGGATGATTGTAGTTTATTGGTGGAACGGAGGGCGCAGAGAGAGCGAGAGAGAGGCGGCTAAGTGTATGGCGTTGGAAGTGGAGAAAGAATTGTTTATATCTTTACTGTTTTGAAGGATAAAGGAAGGTTGATAACGAGGCACATGCTTTTGTATATTTGGCAACTGAAAGCTTTACAGCATCCAGAGAGAGAGAGAGAGAGAGGCAGAAGGAGAAACGGGCATCAGGAAAGGGGACATGTTCCCTTCCTGAAGGTTATGCTCTTGACCCGATGACTTTGTTGTGACTTTTTTTCCTTCTTTTGATCATTCAGCCTCGACTCAGATGCCTTCATGACTGGAGGTGTCGCTTGTCAGCTGAAATTGTTTGATTTCTAAGGGCCTGTTCTTGATTCTGTTTGTGTACTGCTTTTTGGCGTTGGGATGTTTTGGGGAAGAGGTTTGTTTTGTAGCGGATATTTCAAAAGACTTTAGTTTTTATATGTATTTTTGTTTCATTGTAGAAAGGAGGAGATTGGTTTTCTGAAACCTGTTGGATTTGGGGTTGCATGTTATTAGCAGGTGATTGTGGTGGGTATATTTTGGTCTTATGGTGTTTGTTCTTTGGGAATCATTGATTACTTGGATTCTTGTTCTTTTCTTGTCAGTAGGAGATTATTTTTCTGAGACCTGTTGGGTTTAGGGGTGCATGTCATTAGGTTGTGGGTTCTTGGATGAGAGGTGATGTGGTTGGTATTTTTTGTTCGTCTGATGGTGTTTGTTCATTTGGAGTAGTTGACTTGGTTTCTTGTTCTTCTCTTGTTAGATGAAGACTGTTTCTTCTGAAATCTGAAACCTGAAACCTGTTGGGTTTGAGGGTGCATGCAATTTGGTTGTTCCTGCTTGGATGAGAGGTGATGTGGTTAGTATTTTCTGGTCTTCTGACAGTGTTTGTTCATTTGGGAATTTTGATTAGTAGGTTGCTTGTTCTTCTCTTGTTAGATGGAGAAGATTTCTTCTGAAACGTGTTAGGTTTAGGAGTGCATGCCATTAGGTTGTGGGTTCTTGGACGAGAGGTGATTCGTGGGAAATCTTTTTGGTCTTCTTATGCTGTTTGTTCTTTCAGAAGTGCCGATTGCTAAATTTCTTTTTCTTTCTTGTCAGAAGGAGATTATTTTTCTGACGCCTGTTTGGTTTGAGAGTGCATTCCATTAGGTTGTGGATTCTTGAATGGAAGTTGATGTGGTTGGTATTCTTTTCGGTCTTATGTCGATATTTTTTCTTCTTAAATTGTTGATTACTTGGTTTCTTGTTCCTCTCTTTTCAAAATGAGTTTATCCCTTCTGAAACCTGTTTAGTTTGGGGGTACACGCCATTCATTCGTGGGTTCATGGTTGAGAGGTGATATATTGGTGTTCTTTTGGTCTTCTTATGGTGTTTGTTCTTTTGGGAATGTTGGTTGCTTGGTTTCTTGTTCTTTTCTTGTTGGAAGGAGATTAATTTTGTGAAACGTGTTGGGTTTGGAGCTGCATACGATTAGTTCGCTGGTTCTTGGATGAGAGGTGATGTGGTTGGTATTCTTTTGGTCATATGATGATGTTTGTTGTTTTAGGATCATTGATTGCATCGTTTCTTGTTCATTTTGTGTCGATAGGAGAATATTTCTTCTGAAACCTGTTGGTTTTGAGACGCATGCCATTAAATTATGGGTTCTTGGAAGAGAGGTGATAAGTTAGTATTCTTTTGGGCTTGTTATGGTGTTTGTTATTTGAAATCATTGATGACTTGGTTTCTTCTTCTTTTCTTGTTGAAAGTGAATATTTCTTCTGAAACCCGTTAGGTTTTGGGAGTGCATGCTATTAGATTGTAGATTCTTGGATGAGAGGAAATGAGTTAGAAATCTTTTGGTCTTTTGATGGCGTTTGTTCTTTATGGAGTTGTTGATTACTTGTTTACTTGGCATTACTTTTGTGATCTATTGATGAGGAAAATTATACAATTTTGTTATATGGATATGACATGATATTTTCTTTTCTTTGTCGCTTAGTTTTGTGCTGTGGCTTACATATTTTGAAGGCACACTTTTTCAGATGCTTGAATTGCATATATAGGCAGATTATCCATTTTATTGTAGCTGATTGATACTGTAGAGGATACAACTCATGATTACGATCACCTTTTTAGTGATCAAGACCCTTCCACCTGTGAAGAAAAAATTGTCTGTAAATGGACATAGGCATGCCAAGTTCATGGGCAAAGTGGGAGAAATAGATGCATTTAGTACTCATTCCCTCTTTTTGGGTGGACAAACTGTTCACCAAGATGTGAGTAAACTACACTATATTGATTTTCCAAATACTTAGGGCTCTAAAACTCATCCTTTTGAAGACTGTTGAATCTGGAGAACAGCAAGCCTTTCTTCCTACCAAGAGAATCTCATCTATGTTAAATGCTTGCTCTTCTTCTGTTTATTCCTTTTATGTTTGACTGACATGAAGAGATTTGGGTTCTTGCTTTTGAATCTCGACGAATGATATTCTTTAGAATGAACAAGTGAAGTTGACTGTAGTGGCAGATCAGTTGATTTTTGTACATTTATTGCTTTGCCAAAAAATGAGAATCTCTGGCTTTCATGTAATCGTGAAGTGGAAAGATTAGGAATCTAAAAGTTCTTTATTCTCTGTTTTTTTTATTTTTGACAGTTTTGTTTGTGTTTAAGTGACCTCAGATTGATTAAGAAATGCATATATTTTTTGTATGCTGCAAGTGAAAGGAGGTAGTATATATGAATGCATCTATCTTCATCTCGAAATGGCATGGAACCATTTTGACCAATGATGGAAGAAGAACACTGCATTTTGATGAATCTTAAGGTGAAAAAATAAAGCTGAAGAAGATTTTGATCTTTATAGTTTTATTATAAAGCTGAAAAAAATAAAGCTGAACACCACACTTTATAGTTTTATTTTGTTACTAGATGGATTTTTCTAATTGTTTGTAAAAAGTATAAGTATCTATGGAGTGGGGTGACTTTGAATCTAGAAGATTGTGCAACATATTTAGTTGACATTCAAACAAGTTCTTTTTTCAATCCTTCTTTTTGTTTTTTGAATGTGGGATGGGGTTGGGAAAGTTGTTTAAGCAACCATAGATTTATCAAATAATGAACAAATATCTTGTATGACTAATGTGCAGCAAATGACGGACAGTGTTACCATCTTAGAACCATTATAATCATTGTTCAGATGTCATCATAAAATAGTGTGCCCTTGGAACTTAAGTTTCTATTTTTACAATGGTCCTAACTGCACACTTGTCACTTTTCTGGTAGATGATCATGCATGGGCCAGGTCCATGCATTAAGTGCATGTCATTAAAATTCATAACTATTTGCTATGGAGGCTGTGATTTTGATTGATCAAGGGCTATGCTGGAGAATATTACACTGTTTTTCTTTTTCTGGCAGATGATGTTTGCTGCTAGATAATCTGAGAAAACTAATCAAGATCCATGGATATGTCAAAAGATACTTGTTTTTGGAAATTATAATGGACTTATTTGACATCCTCTAGTGATTGTTTTGAGATGCTTAATGCTTTTCTAATTCGAACATGTTAAAGATCCTTGTACATGTTGGTTCTTTCGTTTAATGGAGATATTGTACATTTTACTTAGCAATAATATTGTAGAAATGGATTAATGTGTAATTTACCTTGCTAGATCATCAACTAACCAGATTATAGTATTTCTTTAAACATAATGCACATAAATGTAGGAACGGCTTTTCTACCTTCTAATATAGTACTATTTGGGGTTCGTTTTGAAACATATTTGAAATGTGCATTGATAGCCCAATGCACATTTTAAATGTGAATTAGTGTTTGATAAATTTTTTTAAATCGTTGGCTTGGATGCTGCATTACAAATGCTCAAATGCTGATTCTACGTTAGGGTAGCATTATCATTTGAACATTTGTGGGATGTCAATAATTTTTTAAAATTTTCCAAAGTACCCTAAGACATTCTTAAAATCACAAGATTATCTCTGTATAATAGAAACCCAACCCTCATTTTCCTCTCCCCTTCTCTTGATTTGTGTCATCGTTTACTCCTCTCACTTATTCGTCATGCCACTTGCTCCATTGGGCGCTTGCTCCACCAAGTCCAAGATTTACTTCCAAAAGTTGATTACAAAAGATCTAGCAATTTTATTTATTTATTTTAATTTTTTTCATTCATTTATATAATTTTATTTATTTATTTATTATATATCTCGACCATAAATTTTTTTTGAAAGATTACATAAATTTATTTATTTATATATTTATTAATTTAAATAAGATATATTCACTTTTGAGTAAATATTAAAAATGTTAGAAGGGTAAATTTGTCACATAATATTCACTGGACTTTTGAAATATAATCTTACCAAACAACACTCACATTTAAAAGACAACGTTAATCTATTGTTTATCAAGCACTCAAAACATTCCATAACTGGACATTCACTCAAGCTTCTTTCTCCAAATGTACATTAAGATGTTCCCAAACCTATCCTTAGTTGTCACCTATTTATTTAATAACTTGGTAACTAGAAAACTTGTATATATGCTGCATATTTTTTATAAGTTTTTTTCTATTGGTATCTACTGCTGCTTATGCGAAGATGTAAAGACTTGTTCCCTAGGTGTAAGAATGTCAGCAATAAGTACATTTAGTTAATTGTGTCTAAAGCTACCTCAATATGACTAGGTGAATGAGCTTTTAATGTTAATTATAAAGAAGTTGGTAAGAGCTTGATGACATTTACCAAAGGGTACACACTAAATTTAGATGTTACTACTACAAAACATGCACATGATGGAATTAGAATTTACTGCCACAAACTAGGAGAAAACTATTATAATATTTCACATGGTATGTAGTTCAAGAACACATTTCAAAGTTCTTCATAACAGTTTGTGCTGGACATGGAAGCTGACCTCTGTCCTTAAGAGGAAGCATTCTATGGAATTGTATAAAGGTCTTTGGTGCTTGAACCATCCCTTAGATAATTTAGATTGATATATGGGAATGAATATGTTTTTCTCATGTATTGTCAAGTTGCTTTCTCCAGCAGTTTGATGCACATGATGAATGGCGTGAGGGCATGTCTTTCATAGTTTCTAGTAGATATTAAAATGTGAGAACCAAATATAGAATTAGATGAATCATGTCCTTTTGAACATTCAACTTGGTAGAAAGAAAATGCTATCTATGACCATCGAGATTTCTCATATTTGAGATGCTTGTAGTCACTAAAGTATTTTTAGAGCTCCTAAATAAATATAAGAGGCTTTGCTCTAGCCATTGGACATTCTTATGCATGGGATATTCTTGAAGTTATAGATTCTGAAGCTATTAAAGAATATTGTAATTGAAGTAAAATTCTTAATTGTGCTTATTCATGGGATTGTTAGGTATGGACAACCTAAAATGCTTCATTTTCTAAAAGTTTGGAATAAACTTAAAATACCAAAGGTCCATAAAGGTTTCAAGAAAAGCAACTCTTCTATATTACAAAACTATCTTTCTCAACCTGCTTCAAAAATTTTTCCTAACACTTGTAAAATGAAGGTTTTGGCAATTTATGTAGTGGTGATTAATGAAGTGCTGATCATATCCGCTTCAGCTATATGTCGATGGATATAATTGAGGAAGTAAACTACGTTTAGAATGACTTGATATCTGAGGTATATTGGTCAATTTGGTGGAAAATATGGTATGCTTTTCATCCAAAATCTGATAGAAGAAAATTATTGGCATGGATTGAGTGTTGATCCTTTTGGATGCTTGCCAGGGTAGCCAACATGAAATATGAATAAAATTATTGACGGTTTCTGTAGATACTAACATCTCACTGCCTGTATGCTACTGTATGATCTGGCTTAGCTTTTGGGCTTAGATTGCCACCTACATTCTTGTATCAGATATTCACAAATTGCTAGTGGTTTTCTTTTTTATTATTTTTATGTTCTCAGAGTGTAGAATTAACTCAACTTCAATCCTTTTTCCGTGTTAAACTTAATTTACACTTCAACCTATAAATATCAACCTTTTTTCTAACATGTGCAGCTATGCCAAGATGTGATGGAGTGCATGGTGATCATGTTGTTCATGCAATCTACCATAAATACAGATTTGATGGAAAACATGACTTTACGTGAACTTAAAGTCAATTTGAAAAGCTGGGTGCATTACATGGTTTTCGACGTGTACATAATGGTTATTGTTGTTTAAATATAATGAAAGCAGTGCATTATGGACGCTTGTCATTGACATGATAATGGAGTATAATAACTCCACAAGTCATGTATAAACTTTATGCAACAAATTATTATTGTTATGCTTTCTTCTTTTATCCTTAAAATTGCTATGAGATAATTTTGAGAATTATTTACATGGTATATGTTTTGCTTTCAGGTGCTCCCATCTCTCTTTCAGCACATCGATATTGATTATTGTTATTAGTGAATGTTAGCTAGGTCTTATAACTAGAAAGAGATTGTACTTGCTCCGGACTTGGTTATCTATGGAATTGAGATATGCATCGTGATGCAAATTCATCTGAAATGCAAGACATTGGCATTAAAAGTTCGCAGAATAGTTCACTCTATTCAACATCTACCTGTGAGTTCGATCCTACTTGTTGGAATTCTAGTAGTGCAATTACTCCACAGTCTTCTTGTTCCAAGAACTTGAATATGAACATGGATTTCTTGGCGAAAGATGGCAACCAAGTAAAGCAATTAAGCCATCCAATATCTGACCATGATTCATCAACTCAGTCGACTGGTCAATCCCATCAAGAAGCATCAGGAATGAGTGAAGACAATGTTCATGAGCAACATATTTCAGTAAACTCTGGTATAAATTAAAATAATTTGAAGTGATTTTTTTACCATTAAAACTTGCTATTTTGGGTAGTGTGAAAATCATATTAGCAACATCAATTTAAGTTTGCTTTCCTTTGAGTTAATATTTTTATTTTGTTGCTCCATTATGTTACTTTAGAAAATCTTATTTGTTATGCCTTTCAAGGGATTTTCTTAAATGACCATGTTGTTCTATAATTTATATTGAGCATTGAACTTGATGATTGTCTAATTTGTCAAAATAATCTAGAGGAAAAAAAACCTTTTCTTTGTGAAATGAGCTTGACCTTCTACGTTGCCAATGATTCATATGCTTATTCTGCCAGATTGAGTAGTTGCCTGATGGGTTCACTTTCATATCTTTCCTGATGCAAATGTTGACTCAGTTGCTAATGGTTCCTCTAGTCCACTATGCACATTCAGAGTCTAGATAGGGAGCTTGATAGTTGCCATTGACAGAGGTCTACTTGAGCTCTATAATGTTTTTGTGATTCAAAAGTGCTTCCCAACAGGTTTAACTGACCATAACTTTTACCAAATTTTAATATTGTTTTAATTATTGAATGTCTTATTTTCTTACTATAAGATTCTCTTCTCCAGTTGGTATGCGTCTGTTTTATACACTTGAAAGAAAGCAAAATGTTAACTGTAAACAGCTGAAAATTCCTGTGAAGTCAAAATTATCAAATGCAATATGATGCAGTATAATTCTTGGAAAACTGGTGTAGGAGGCATGTATATTATTACTATTTTCTTATAAGTTCGTTCTTGGATTTTGGTTGATTTTGTTATTAATTTGTTTCTTCTTTTTATCAAAGTGGTAGAACTTTATGGGATAAAGTCTGGATTTTACTACTTTTTCTTTATTATCATAAAAGAATTAGACAAGGTGAAGTCCATGAATATCCTACACATACTTTTGCATACTCATAGATGCCAATGGTGTGAACTATAATATACCACATAAACTTCAGTTGGGCCACACTAGAGGTTGCTGCTGGACACTAAAATAGAAGGCTATTTTCTAGTTATTGACAATGATTTTTATAGTGTCTATGTTACGTTGTTTTATAAAAAGGGAGCAAAGCTAGTGAAGAAGATCCTCCAATGCAAAGTCTAGAGAGAGTTAATGCTTAATATACATAGACATAACTCTATAAATAGAAGACTATTTTCATAACTTGAATTTTGATTACACAGGATGGAAATGAACAACCTTCCTGTTTCTCATTTTGAATGCATGTGTATATAACTATAAAAATAGATATATTTGCAATCTTGATGAGAGAGTTCTTTTTTCTTGATATGAATGCTTTTCAGATAGACACGTTGCTATTTAACCTTCTAACATAGTTGTCCTTCATTAGGTGTTGGTAATACATATGAGAATTTGGTTGATGGTCATATGAAGCCCATTTTATCTCTGGAAACTTCAGAAACTGCATTTTCACTTCCAAAACTGGATTATAGCCAGTCTTTTGTAAGTTCCTATTCATAGTCTCGGAGCTCATGGTGCAATATGCTACTTCAAACACTTTGTAATTGCATGTTTATTTGATCAATATGCTTCTGAGAAGTCTTCTTTCTTGTGCAGGCTCATGTGCCTTACCCTTGTGCTGACCCATACTTTGGTGGTATCCTTGCGTTGTGCGGACCACATGCTATGGTAAATTCACCAATGGTATTTTTAGTAGCATATTTGTTAATGTCTTGTGACCTCTTATCTGCATTGCAGTTGAACATTCATGTGATTGCTCAACCATTTTGAAAGCAACCCTTAACTGTTTGGTTCATACCTGTTTCTGTATGCATTCAAAAGGGACTGTTGCTGTTTTAGCTAAAGTATTGGAATTTTGATAAAGAAATAAAATAAAGTGAAAGAAAAACAAGAGATAAATTAAAAACTATTGCACATTTTTTGTGGAGAATTTGTACCTTGTGGAGAATTTGTACCTATGTAGTAGAAATTTAGTAGCTACAAGTTGAGACTATTATTGTGCATAGAATTCCTACATCTTCCTGTGATGTATATTAAAATGCTTTTTGTATTTCCTAGTTATTTCTCATAATTATATCATGTTTGGTTGCTAATTGAGGTTTTTTGTGGCATGGATTACACAAGTTTAATCCTGAAATGAAGGAATCATTGAAGTTGATATCTGCCCTCCATTACAATATATATTTTGTCTTGGTATGCTTAATTGTGGTTATTTTTTTTAAATTTTTTTATTTTTTCTATTAATTGTTTATCTTTTTTTTTTCTTTCTATTATACAATGGTTATGTTAACTGGCTTATATATTTGATAAAAGGTCTTATGTAGTTCAATATTCCTACAAATTTCTGAAATTTTTTGTTTCTTCTAAATTGTCCTGCATTTCTATTATCTTTTTGACTATATGTTCTTATGATTTTATTTATTTTTTGTTTTACTGTTAATTTTAGAAAGTCTATATTTCTTTATTATCTCCATGTTTCATTTACTTAAAAGGAATCGTTTTTTCTTTTGACTGTTTTAAATAGTATCTCCAAATGTTACTTATATGCTTTTTTGTTATCCGAAAATATTAAAATGTTATCAATGTAAAAAGCAAATAAAGTTTCTGAACTTATTAAATATTTTATACTTGCAGGAATATTCTTAATTTAAAAAATATGATTGTCCATTCATATAGAGCTAAAAGTATATACTAAATGATTGTCCATTCATGCATTCTTATTTGCCTACATTCACTTTTTAAATCAAAATCTTAAAATATTTTAGCTCCACTTCTCATGTTTAATAGGTCTTAGGTATATATCATTTATTGCGTTGTCATTCAATATTTTTATAATTTATTATCATTTTAACATTTTAGCTTTTTATTTCTAAGTGATTTCTTGCTATAAAAGTTATAAGTTATTATCATTTTAACTTTTCCACATTTTATTTCTGAGTGATTTCTCACCATAAAAAGTTGGTGATCTATGTCAACCTTTTATGGTGAGAAATCACTCAGAAATAAAAGATGAAAAAAGAGAATGATAATAAATTATAAAAAGTTAAATGATAAAATATTTAGCAAAGCTACTATAATGCAAAGGTACTGATTATACATACATAATGCCTATTATACATACCTGATACCTAACAAAGATAGTATGATGATACATAAAAGGCTGATGATGCATACCTAATACATGACAAGATACTATGATCCAAAGGACAAATAAAGCCGAAATATTTTGTGAATTTGATTTAGAAAAGGATTTTGCTAAGTAGAAATGGAAGATGGTGCAGAATCGATGACATTTAGTACAACACTTTTATGACTATAGGAATGAATGGTCATGCTTTTTATTAAAAAATATACCTGCAGAATTTTAATGAAAAGATGGATAAAATATTTAATAAATTCATAAATCTTATTTGTGTTTAAATGTTCATTTAAATGTCAATGACATTTAAATGTTTAGAAGGACTAGATTATATAGTCAAAAAGACAATAGAAACGTTGGACAATTTAGAAAGATATAGAAAACTTGTAGAAGTCAGTCAACATAACCCTTGTATAATAAATTTTAAAAAATCAAGATAAAAGTACTTTAATTTAGAAGATAAAAAATTAATAAAATGTAAAAAAGAAAAAAATCTTACCACAATTAAGCATATCAAGACAAGAACGTAGAAAAATTATGGAAACATACACTTTTGAAAATAAATAAGGTGCAATATTACTAAAAATAGAATATAGGGAAGAAATTTGTAGATATAGTAGTAGGGAATAAAATACTAAAATAATAAAATACTAACTTCAATAGATGCTGAAATCAGAGTCATACTAATTGTAATAAATACGTTTAGAATATACTAATGAACTTTATAATAAGAACTGAATGTCATAAAATAGTGGTATATTATAATAAGAATTGACTGCCCTATCATAATGGCATATTATAGTAAGAGTTGATTGTCATAACATTGATGGAGATAAGTGAGGATAAAGATATACATGTGAAAGTCAATAAATTTGGAATCCAAATACACAAACTAAAAGGAATAAGTGTTTTTCTATTTTATATTAGAAATAACAAGTGAAAACATATTTTATGAGAGTCGAGAGATTGAAGAATAATATTTATATATAATGGGCCTAGATATCAAAAAGAAAATAACCTTAAAATATGACAGAGCAGAGAACAAAATACAAAATAATATAAATAATCAATATTATACTTGTAGTAAAGAAGTCATGGAGATAAAAGAAGTAAATATATGACTAAAAACAAAAAAATTAAAGACAAAAGATCGTCAGTGATAATGAAAATGGTATTTTGCAATAATAACAAATTAATAGCATCATATCAATGAAAAAACAATGAATTTTGCTATAATTATATTTTCAGGAAAGCAGAATTATAGATGAAATTTAAGCGGTTCAAACTATTTAATCTCGAGAGTTTATAATCAAGATTTAAGTTGTTTATTCATAAAGAAATTCCAAATAGATAATACTTTTTCAATTAGGAATCCTTGTCACATCATCTCTAGTTCTAAGGTTATTGAACCAGTTCCTTTTTTCATTTTTTTAATCCTGGGTTTAGGGTTTAGGTTTTTACAAGTTTAGTTAGTTAGGTCTAGGTTTTAAGGGTTTAGATTTTTACAAGTTTAGTTAGTTAGGTCTAGGCTTGGGCTTAGGGTTTAGGTTTTTACAGGTTTAGTTAGTTAGGTCAAGGTTTTTAGGGTCTAGGTCCACACCTTGATGCGTCCTTGAGTAATCCTTTCCTACTCAAACTTTTCACCATGCCCAATATTAGGTCTGATATCAATTGTCATGATCTAACCTAATGTGATAACTATTCTGGTAACTTCATTGAGTTTGAACCATTGGTCCAAAATGCTTAAGCCAAAGGTAACAGTAGTGCACCTGTCAACCTCTTATAAGCCAATCTAATTCTTAATTCTCTTTTGATGTGAGGGTGTTACGCTTCTTGCATCTCATCCTTGCCACTAGAAATGGCAGCCTCACCAAGTTTACTAGTGTGAAGATAGAATTTTGTATGTTATTTATACTTTATTTAGTCTTTGGGAACCTTTTCATACAAAAAAATCATTTTTGTACTTCAAGCTTACTAAGTACATTTTGGTTTCAAACCTCAGAATTTTCTCTTCTATTGTGCTGATGTTGTTATTCTTTCTATTAACATATACTTCATACCTCCAGTAATTTCTTTAATGTAAGATATGAATTCATAGTGTATTATGTTACTCTAACTGCAGATTCATCCACAAATGGTGGGAATAGCATCCTCTGCTAGAGTTCCACTGCCTCTTCAACCTGCAGCAGAAGAGCCAATTTATGTCAACACGAAACAGTATAATGCAATACTTCGAAGGAGGCAACTGCGAGCAAAGTTGGAGGCTCAAAATAAACTCATAAAGGCTAGAAAGGTATGCAGTTCTGTAGTGAACATATCTTATGAGTTCTTGTCCTTTTGGATTCAGATGGTGTGGTCTATTTGAAAATATCTTCGTTTTTGTTACACAAATAAGAAAATTTATATTGCACAAACAAGTTGATAGAAAGCTTAACTCTACATGGTTATATGACTAACAACCCTCACAAGCTATCAACAGGAACAATTTGGAAGCTTTCCACTCCACAGAAATGGAGCACAATATATTGAGCTCTTAAAGGCAAGCTATATCCTAGTCCAAACTTTCTCAGCATAATTGTAGGAAGGCACCGAGAACCAAAAGTCTTTGTTGAACTTGGTGTCATCAACATGCGTCTTCAAAGTAAATATGGATTGCATCTATGCCATTCGACACTACGCTTTCAGCAGCTACTTGCTAATCCCTGACACCTCTAATTTCTTTTGGTTTCAGCTACTTGCTGAAACCAATTGAACACTTTGACAGTGTAGTGCTCTACATTTATTATTAAATTGATGCAAATTTTGTTCATGCTTGTAGTTTTTGTGTTTTACAAACTTGTAATAATTCCAGACGTTGTGTTAGAAGCAATCAAAACATTAGCTTTTACTAGTTTCATTGGCACAGTACTGAACAGTTTAAAAGCTAATCTGCCCGTAGTTAGATATAGTTTAAGACAAAATCGATCTTACCTTCAAATAGAAGTGTTTTTCTTCATAAACATAAGACCTTCTAAGTCCTAAAAAGAAAGAAGAGGTGCTCTCCTCTCTTTTCATTAGGAAAGTGGCACATAGACAGAGCAGCCCTAAGCTGACAGGACTCTACCAAGTGTATTGGAAAAACTTTCTTCCATTATGTAGTGTAATTCCACGAGCTAGGAGACCATCATTTGGGGCAGGGAGAAAACAAAGAGAACATAGGGTCATCTCTTGCTTCTTTTGTTTGTTTGTGTCCAATTCATTAAGTGTGATTGTTTTTAGGCTTATCTCATCCTCCGATCTTAAGTATGAATGAAAAGCTTGACTGAGAGGGATCAGGGGCAGGAAAATATTTTGGAAGTGAGCAAGATTTTTTTCTCTCGACTGTAGTTACATCAGTATTAAGCCAGTGATCAATTCTTGGTGCAGTTCGATGAAGAAGCAGAACTCCAGCAAACCCAGCAAACGGCAAACAAAGGCATCAAAGAAAAACAACCTAATTAGAGCTAGCAAATGGAGGCTGAAAAGCTGTACTGCAAATACATGCCCTGTAGTTTTGATGCTTGCCTTCATTTCAATTTTTTGACTCAGTGAAGGCAAAAGAGAAGAGTAATGAGAAGATGACGTCTACTCTGTTCCAAGGGAAGAAAGTCAACATGATTGCATGTCTAGGAGTTCTTATATTGAACTGCTTTACCTTAATCCATCAAGCCATAGATTCTCTATATCCAAATTTCAGTTGCCTCATTAATGCTGAATCCTTTAGCTTAATTTCGTATACAGAACTCCTGATCAGTGGTGTAATGTCTTATATTTCTTATCTCATCCTAGAATGGTTCATTAGCCACTGTATAGTTGGCATGAACCATCTTTTGCTTGTAATGGAATCAGCAGCTTTAGATTGTTCAGGAATATAATTTTCCATTATATGCTTCCCATCTCTGAGTATGAATGGGCCACCTGGATAACCGGTTGCCAACCAGATCACACATAGCTTTACATATTTAAGAATACGTTCTCTTATTTACCTGATTTAGTGGTAATGGATGATAGAAACACGAGCTTGTTTTACTTCCAAGCAGCAGTTTTATATTTCTGCTCTTCAAATGCTGTGTTGCTTGTCATTAGTGACTTAAGCTTTTTATCTGGCTTTCAGAATAGGAGCTGTAATCGTTATTCGCTTAACTGAGCAAAAAAACGTTTTGCTGCTTGCTTATGGCTTGCCCAAATCACCCATCTGCCTGGTGATGAAAAGGGCCATGTGAGACCCACATGTGGTGCAATTGCTCTCGTCACCAGGTTGGTATGTGGGATGGGTAAGCCGTAAATCGGTATGAAAATTGTTGTTATTCCAATCGGTAAATTTACAGCACAACAATTTTCAAGATATGAAATCTTTATCAAGATTCTTCATGAATTTTTACATTCATTGTTCTTGTAATTCATGATCTAGGTCAAGCATGGTTTGTTTGTATGCAAACATTTGAATTAAATGTCGTCACTTTCATGATCGTATATCTGGATAATTGTACGTGCTTGGATGTCAATTTTTTTTTCTTTAAAAAATAAACAAAATCTGTTTTATTTTATGTACTTATTAGTAAACTGATGGTTGTTGACTTAGCTGAAATTTAAATTTTTTCTATCATGTTTTCTCTTTTTGACTCCAAGTGTTTGCTCTCTTTGACTCCAAACTTGTCTGATCTTATCTGTATCTTTCCAGCCATATCTTCATGAGACTTCTGTCTGATCTTATCTGTATCTTTCCAGCCGTATCTTCATGAGTCTCGTCACCTTCATGCAATGAAGAGGGCAAGAGGATCTGGCGGACGGTTCCTCAACACAAAGCAGCTCCAGCAGCAGAAGCAGACCCAGACTTCGGCAATATCAGGTTGCCAGGATCACTCTGGCTCAAAGCTCTGCTCAGGAAGCGGCTCCATTGGTTCATCTGCCCCTTCGATCAACTCCGACATCAGAACTGCTTCTATGAACGGAAGCATGTTAACACAGCAGGATCACTTGAGCTTCCCATTTCCTGATTTCCATTCAAATGTCGGAGTGAGCACACAAGGCGGACACACCATGATGGGCGGTGTGGTTCAGAGCTTCAAGTCTTAGCGATGAGATAAAACTTGGGGCATGAACTGGCAATTCATCATGGTGGTTCCCTGGCAATTCATCCTTGGCTTTTGGTATCTCATCTCATTCGATACGGAATCGAACTTTAGGCATGTATCAGATCTTTTAAATTGCATGAGTGGAAGAGATAACAGTGTGCATCAGATCATGTTCTCAGCTGCTCAAACAAATGCATGGATCCTACCCTCGTTGTAACTTTATGGAGTGTTGACAATTTATTGGAAATCTTGTTCTTCTCTTGACAGTTGAAGACATATCAGATTGCCATCAGAATGCATATGTATATGTATCATAGGCATTTATTTTCCATGTGTTGTGAGGATCTTGCTAGAAATGGTGCAAGATGATTTGCTCTTTCAACAGTTGTAGTCACGCAAACAGACGGAGATGAGTTTTGTTCGGCAGGATGATTTGTGGGCACTGCCTTTCTCCTTTGTAGAGTTTGATGCGACATCGTAGCGGAGCCCTGCGCCAGGCGTCAGTCAGCGGTTGCCTTGGCTAACATCTCAACTGCAAGATTTGTCACAGCAAGAACAGTTTCATCACCTGTATCAGATGTCAGTGTTGTAAGTTGGCAGGTGATACTTGTCTTAGCTTGTGTTATGAAGGCAAAGATGAGAGAAGAGAGAGAGAGAGAGAGAGAGAGAGAGAGAGAGAGAGAGAGAGAGAGAGAGAGAGGAAGGAGATTGCACTACCAGAGGAGAAGAGGAAGAGGAGAAAGATAAAGCAGGAAAACTTGGTCATTGTGTCCACTGTCTTCCACAGTTTCATTTTTATTGCTTCTTGGCTTAGTTGATCTCAAGGCTATATGTTTTATACATCGAATGGAAAGGGCGTGAACAGTGGCTTTTATGGTGGTTTGGGTTCTCCAACACGCAAATGATGGTGCAAAATAATTCTATATCCTGTGTCTTTGATACGACGACGAATCATGAGCTCGTCTCTTTATTAATTTTTTTTATATTCAAAGCGATCGAGTTAAATTCGAGTTTGATGAGCTTCAAGCTTATGTAAATATGAATTTTCACGAGCTAATTTTCATTTTTTTATTGCACTAGACATTGATGAGAGAGTGGGTCACTTGGAATAAAAGGTGATTGTGGACATGCCAAATCACCCATTGTATGTATGAGACAAAACTGTCACATAAAGTATTTATTAGCTACGTATAGCCATTAATAGTTGCTACTTTTTACTTTCTGTATGGCTCAAATTTGGTAATGTTTCCACTTTTTAGACTGGATGAATACTTGTCTTATTAATATTAATTCAAAATTTATCAATAGTTGATATGCCATCGTCATGCAAACCCATGTCATCTGTTTATATGTATAGAGGTCATAATTCACTATGATAAGGAAGAGAAATACAAATTTGTTTCTCTCCTTATGATTAAGAGAATACACCTAAACTTCTTTTCCTTTATGACAAAGAGGACAATCTTAAACCTTATTCTCCTTCTTTATGATAAAAGAAGATAATCACATATTTTCTTTTCCTCTTTTAAATATATAAAGATATATTCTAAATAGGAAGAAAGACTATTATGAAGAAAACTACTCTATTCCACATATGAGAATATTAGTTTATTAAGATAACACCTCGAGAGTGTAATATTTTAACCTCGGATCCATCCCAGAGCCACCTCGAAATATGATATTTTTTTTTAGGATCAAGAACGATACTAGGGGGAGTGTAGCAGTTAAAAATATTGAATTCGAAAAATCATTTCGATGAAAATGATTCGATTGTCGAAAACATGTTTCGGAAAGACGCTTAACTCGAATAAGTTCATGAGTAGAGAAGAAGAAGTAGTGCAGTTGTAGTTAAGTAAAGAAGATAGGCAACAAATGAAAAGAGTAGAGCAAGAAGAGAACACACCAATTTATAGTAGTTCAATTGTCCGACCTATGTTCACTCCCGATACTTCCTCCAATGAGGTCATCGGCTTCCACTGTTGATCTTTCTTTAAGAGCAAAGATTAATCACCCATTCACAGAACTCTTTATAAGCAGCTCATTCTCCTTATACAAGCTTCTAACACTTATAATCGATGGAGGTGAACTAACAATGTTTACAAGTAATTTCACTATATTCTCAATTCTTTTTATTCACTTCTCTGTGTCTAACAAGCTAAGAAGTAAGGGATATTTATAGGGCTTAATTGACTTAAAAAATAAAGCCAAAAAAAGTTTCATCCCGGATTTCCGGGGTATTAGTGGTACCACCGCCAGTTGACCCTGACACTAGGCGATACCACCTCCCAGTCTGGTGGTACTAGCTATTGGAACTAGGCACCGCCTAGTCTAGTGGTACCATCGCCCAGTCTAGCGGTACCATCGCTTGACAGTTAATAATTACTTGACGGTACCATCGCCCAATCTAGGCAATACCATCGCCCAGACACCTGGGAGACTGAGCCTCGGACAGTTCCATCGCCCAGTCTGGCAGTGCCACCGCTAAACAAGGTTCAGCAAAATTGTTTGGGCAATGAGTTAGGCCTAAACCAGTCCAATTACGAGCCCACTTGGCGCCTAATAGAGTTAGTAGGATTACTTCCCAAACCTAACTCTAATTATACCATACCTACCATATTTAAGGCATATACTAAAGCATATAAGTTTGGTAGGTCAAAATTCCTTCCGATGAGCTTCCAGCGATCTTCAGCGGACTTTCGATGAACTCTCAGCAATCTTCCAACGGACTCTCGTCAAGCTCTTGACTTCTCGACGATCTTTTTAGCGAGTTCCGACAAGCTTCTTTGGCAAGCTTCGATCTTCTCGGTGAGCTTTGACGAACTTCCGACGAACTTTTCGGTGAACTTCCGACCTACATTTCGACAAGCTCCCAATGAATTCTCGGCCAATTTCGGTATCACTCTTGATGAACTTTCAGACTCCCGACGAACTCTCGGACTCCCGATGAATCGTTCGATCTTTGACTCCGGCATTATGTTTGCTTTATGTCTCGATCGCTATCGTAGTTAATCCTGTACTCTTTTCTCAACATATAGATTATATCAAATAACTTATCAATTGATTTCATCATCAAAATTCGAGGTTTAATAATCTCTCCATTTTTTATGATGACAACCAATTAATGACAAAGTTAATCTTAACTCCCCCTATCTATATGCCATACTTGAGAAAGACACTTGAATTCAAATCCTTTGAATTCAAGTTCTAATCGATAAGTTATATGCATTTTAACTTATCGACATGCACAACATGATACTAAGCATGATTTTAAAACATGATATCATGCATTTATCATGATACCAAAATGATGTCAAAGCATGACAACTATTTTCAAGTCTGATATCAAATGGTGATAGACATTCATCATTTCAAAGTATGATACCAACTTCAAATACGATATTTAGCATGATACAAACTTCACGTTCAATACCAAATGATAATTCATCATTTTAAAGTACGATACCAATTTCAATTAGGATATTGAGCATGATTCTTATTTCAAGTTCGATACCAAATCATAATGATACATATTTATCATTTTGATACCAAAACTGTTAGGAAATCTTTCAGGGGGAGCGACATCACATGCGTAGCAGAAGAACAGAAAATAAAACCCTAGATTTCCCATAGAAAGTTTCCGTCGTCATATGAAGATCGATGCGTCAAAAATAAATCCGTAAAACTACACGTGTAAAAGAAGATACCTAGGGAGATCGTATATCTCTGAATTCCTATAGATCTGTAGGAGAGGATGAAGGAGGTCAAGCGTCATCCTCTCTAGCGGTATTCACACGGCAGGGATTGCGACGATGCACCTCTCTCTCTGGGGAGAGGAGAATAGGAGGTGGCTACCAAAAGAAACCCTCAGCCTATAGAGCTTTGGTTCCCTCCTATTTATAGAGGCCCTCTGAAAACCCTAATGGATCTTTTGCCCTATTGGGTATTGGATCTCCATCTAATTATCCAAGCCTCTTGGATTAGTGGGTCTCTACCCAATAATCTCTTATTAGCAATTATTGGATCTCATCTCAGGATCTAATAATTCAGGGGCTTAATGAATATCCAATAAGATAGGGGGTTCAGCGGATATCTTATATCTGAACCTCTACTCATCGCAACACCTACCATATGTGTATGACCCTCTAAGCCTAATATCGAGCTGGCCGTGAGTCATACTTGTCAGAACTCCTTCTAACTTAGTAAATTATTATCTCTATAATAATTCACCCAACTCATCGACTACAAACGTACCAGGCCATTGTGTCGTGGCCCCCAGACGATACAGGGGAATCCAATCTTTTGGACCTATCTGTCCTCATTTACCATGTATCTATAGTCCCTCATCCATCCAATATCCCAGAGACCCTATACCGGGCATGGTGCTGTCAAGCCCATACGGTCTCTCCTCGAGTCTTGCTCTTGTCGGATTCTCCCGGAGAACCCTTTCTCTCTCAATCCGAATAACCTTGGCCAAGGATTTGTTCGAGCAAGAATACATAGGATATTCCTCTCATGATACCGAGAGTGAATGATCCTCTATTGACATTCAATAGCCCTCGTAAGGTTGGCTACCACTCCCAATGATTGGCTGTATTAGATCTAGAACTTTTTAAACCTATAAGTCGAGTATCAAAGAGTGGAGTACTCATATAGGACATCATTGGTGTCTCAAGTCTAAGGACCAGATATACTACTGGGACTACAGAATCGCTGTCTGACGTGAGGTATCAATAACCATCCAGCATTCTATAGGCGGATCAATCAGTGAACTCATTCCCCAATGAGCAACTGTATTGTACCCTTAGTGTCCCCACACGAGTAGCTATGAGACTAGCTACCTCCATCATATGGACGGGTATACAACACACAAGTCTATCCGGTTATCTCGATGTCCTTCTCGAGTAACCTATGACCAGGATAATTTAGGGTCTGTATTTAAAGGTGAATCGGTCTCATTATCGTGATCTCATCACGATCCGATTCTCATTGCACAGATCCAAGGACATCACAATATATGCAACACGCAAGATAAAGTAATAAAATACCTAATAATAAGTAAAGAAAAAAATGTATATCAAGTCACAAGTGCCATCACTCATGTGATTGGCTTGCAGGGCACATATGACTAGCAAAAATAAATATGATAATGAGCATGATAAAAAGTTATCATTTCAAGTATGAAACTTTTCAAGCATTTATGATATATTTCAAGCATTTATGATACATTTCAATCATTCATGATACATTTCAAGCATTTACGATACATTTCAAGTATTTACAATACATTTCAAGTATTTACGATATATTTTATGATACCAAGCATATTTCAAGCATTCATAATACCAAGCATGATACATTTCAAGTTTTCATCAATTTGCCACATTCTTCCCCTTTGTCATCAACAAAAAAGAAATGGGCAATCGTTTTACGCAAGTCAAAATTGTTGTGATAGCAAAATAGTGACTTTTCATTCAAACTAACACTACTTATGCTAGAACTTAGTAGGATTCTTCTTGAAATGAAAAAAAGGAGAGAGCTTATGACATAAAAATGTCCAAGTACAAGGAAAAATCCATTCATCAAGAAGGATCGAGCAAACAAAAGTCCATGAATAGTAGAAGGAAAAGAAATCATTTAAGCTATCAAAAAATTCATCAAACTTTTACTTTTTTCATCAAGAGCTTATTACATAAAAAATATGTGAATAGAAGAAAGAGATTCATACAAGAAGTAAGTGTATCACTGAAATCCGTATTTCTATCAAATAAAAATTCATGAATGACATTTTTATCAAGTAAATTCATGAATGACATTTTTATCAAGTAAAGTTTGTGAATGATATTTTTATTAAGTAATATTCATGAACGCTATTTCTATCAAATAAAATCCATTTATAATCATGAAAAAAATTCGTACAAGAATGAAATCTGTGAATAAAAAATTATAAATGAAGGGAGGGTTCTAAGAGTATCAAAAGTCATCAAACGATAGAGCAAGGGTATAAAAAATTCATGAAATAAACTTGATACCAAGATAAGAGGAAGATGATATGAAATAAATTCGATAAAAAGCTCCATTTATGAAAGATTGAAATTTTTTGAAAATATATAAGAAACTCATGCATTCGGACAATTTAACATGCCTAATTCTCTTCTAATGAAATCAAATTATTCTTCAATTAGAGGTTTAGTAAAAATATCGACTAATTGATATTTCGTATCAATAAACTCTAAGGTTACATCATGATAATTAACGTGATCTCGTATAAAGTGATGCCTAATGTCAATATGTTTAGTTCTAGAGTGTTGAATAAGATTTCTTGTTAAACATATTACACTTGTGTTATCACATTTTATGAAAATATTTTTTAAATAAAATCCATAATCTTTTAATATATTTTTCATCCATATAACTTGTGCACAATATGTACTTGCTGCTTTGTATTCGGCTTTGACTATAGATAGTGCAACCGAATTTTATTTCTTAGAAGATTAAAAGACAAGTACATGACCTAAGAATTGACATGTTCTAGATGTGCTTTTTCCATCTATTATACATCCAACAAAATCAGCATCAGCGTAAGTAATTAATTCAAAGTTTTCGAATTTCGGATGCTATAATCCTAGATTAAGGGTTCCTTTAAGATATCTAAGAATTCTTTTAATGGTTTTAAAATGAGATAGCTTAGGATTAGATTGAAATCTAGCATAAAGTCCTACACTAAACATAATATTTGGTCTAGGTGCAGTGAGGAATAATAAACTACCTATGATAGGTATAGTAAACTACATATCATACCCCTATAAGTTTTTTTATCAAAATTTTTTTCACTTTCGTCCATATCTAATTTAGTAGAGGTACTCATTGGTGTATTGATAGGCTTTGAACTATCTATATTGAATCATTTTAGTAATTCTAATGCATATTTAGTTTGACTAAAAAAAAAACCATTATTAAGTTGATTAATTTGTAAGTCTAAGAAGAAAGTTAGTTCACCCATTAAACTCATTTCGAACTCTTGGCTCATACTCTTCGCAAATAATTCGCAATAGGACTCATTTGTAGAATAAAAAAATGGTTGAATCTCGGATTTTGATGATGAAAATAATTGATTATGTTTTGATAATCTAACTGCGTTTTGAGTCACGTAGGTATACTCTCGATCAGGATTAGACAATTGATGCAGGAAAAATTGATGTTGCGTCAGAGGAAATCATGTCAGGAGATTGGACATCAACCCGAAGGTCCGATCGATAATCGGTAGAAGGCTTCGGACAAAGAAATCGGGCATCGGGCCAAGAGGAGCAAAGTTGAACTAAAGAGATCGGGGTTATGGAGGTCAGTTGTTGATTGGGCAATAAGCTGCAAGAAAGGATGATGCACCGAAGTGTCGGATGAAGCGTCAATAGACCAAGGACATGTCGGGCAACTAATTACGATTCACATTATAATAATTATCTAGATCGGAGTAGGATTAGCTTAATTGGATTATAATTGGGCCAACCTAGTTAGGGGCCAATTAAGCTTGCATTGGGGTTGTGTTGGGCCGAATGAAAGGCCCAAATAGTGCCCAAGTGCCACGTTAGGCGGTGGCACCGCTAGAAGGCTTAGTCTTCTAGACTGAGTTTGGGCGATGGTATCACCCAGTACACTGACCGTAGTAGTGTATCAAGTGATAGTATCGCTAGACTAGGCGGTGGTACCACCTAATGTTAGGGTCAAATTGGTGGTGGTACTGCCAGTACCGAGTAAACTTAGGATGGAAAGGTTTTTGGCTCCAAGTTTGAATCAGATTGAAGCCTATAAAAACCCCTCCCATCCCTGGGTTGAATATACAAGCACATACACTTTGAAAGTAGAAAAATACTATTCAAATCTCTTTAGAATTGCCCTCCTCTAGTCCTCACTTGTATTCAAACTAAAAAAGAGGAGAGAGTGCTTGTAAGGGTTACCTTCTAAGCCTCTCAAAAGAAAAGAGTACTACTGTAAGGGAGCTTGTCTTCCCCTGATTGGAAGGAAGATAACTAGTGGAAAGCTAGTGGCCTCAAGTGAAGAGGAATCGGGAGTGGACATACGTCGTATGACCGAACCACTATAAAAATTAGATTTGCATTTACTTATTGTTCTTTATATTTCAACAAACCTTATTTACATACTACTCCACTTCCTCATCTCCTTCTTAAGAATCATTTTAAGTCTATACACAATCGAAATTGGATTTCATCGAAATAAAGTTTTCAACATATGAAGTTTACAAACTTGTTTGAATCACCAAAATTTTTTGTTATTAATCGCTGCACTAATTCATCCCCCTTCTTAATACCGCTCTAGATCCTAACAATTGGTATCAGAGCCACATTATTTCTTTTTCAGATTTACACCTATGAGAAATGACTCTTCATGACTTTCAAGAAAGTTTTTCGATTGTCCGTCCTCCGTTCTTTAACGGGTCGGACTACATTTATTGGAAAACTTGAATGAGAGTTTTCTTGCTTTCTATGAATTTGGATTTATAGAATATCGTTGAAAATAAATTTCAACTTCCCTCTAAATCGATGAACGAATGGTCGGATTTAGAGAGAATCTTTTTCTTTAAATGCAAAGGCTATGAATACGTTATTTTGCGCTTTAGATAAAACCAAATTTAATCATGTTTCTTCTTGTGAATCGACTTTCGATATTTGGCACACACTTGAAATCACGTATGAGGGCACTAGGAGAGTCAAAGACTCAAAAGTAAACCTCTTAATGTACGATTTTGAGCTTTTCCGAATGGCACCAAGCGAAACTATCAGCGACATGTACACCTGTTTAATAGATATCATCAATAGTTTGAAAAGTCTTGGTAAATATTTTTTGAATTTTGAACTCACTAACAAGATCTTAAGATCCATTCCAAAAAGGTGGGATCCTAAAGTAACGATGATACAAGAAACTAAATATCTAAATGATTTTCTATTGGAAGAACTAATCGGGTCATTAATGACCTATGAGATGATATTCTTGGAAAACAATGAACATGATGAACATATGAACCACCTTCCATAGAATAGGAAGGATTTGAAATTTCGAACTATGGAATACCACTTGAAAAAAAGCTCAAGTGATGAGGACGATGATGATGAGAACTTTGAACTTTTGATAATGAACTTTAAAAAATTTTTAAAACAAAAATTAAAGAACACAAATAAACTTGAATGTAAGAAGAGGTCAAAGAAGAAGAAGGCCCCTATGATGAATTGAGAACAACCGAAGGTGAAATGGCAAATTGTGCTTTAACGGGCTTCGACTACAAGGTAAGTAACTCACTTGAAATGTTGTTACGTTATTTTGAAATTACATGATCTTTCCATGAGTTGCTTGATTTAGTTAGTAGAAAATAAAAAAAATTATTTTCAAAAATTATATCATGCTTTTCTTTCTAGTAATTTTTGAAAATTAAAAATATGAATGATGATTGTATGATTTGTGATAATGTTTGTATATCTAATAGGATTAATCCATGCATGTGTATCTTGATGTTTTAATTTGCCTTTCATTTCTAAACATGATGCTTGACGATTCTATATCATGCATGAGTTTTTTGAGGTAATGTTGATTTGAAACTCTATGTTTTGGATTAAAGTGTTTTTGGTCTAATCGTTTTCATGACGAATTAAGATGATGTTTTTATGAAAAATTAAGTTGACGAAATGCATGTACACTTAACAAGATTAATTTCATGAAATAATGTAATGTTAAACAATTTTGTTTTATGCATAAGGATTTGAAGTAATAATCTTATGTTATGGGTTAATGTGTTATATTTAGACTTGATGGTTTTCATAACGAATATTGTTTTTCGGATTTGTAAACTGATGCATGGTTTTGGCAAAAACTTAAGCATGACTCCTGATTTTTTTTAACACTAAGCTAGAATCATGTAAGATGGTAAACATCTTATTATAGCTAACAACAATGAAAGAAAGAGCTTTAGAATTAAAATGATTTTGATGATGTTTTAAAAAATCATGGTTGATAATGATATAAATGAAAATGTATGTGTATCTTGATGGTTTTGTATCGACTTTTGGTTTTAAACATGATGCACATCTTCTATACTAAAAACAATTCACATGAAATTAAAACATATAAAAATAAAAAATGCACTATCATGATATTTTATGTTTGATATGTTTTGTATTGATGGTTTTGATGACAAATGTATATTTTGGAATTTATACGATGATGGTTTGAACATGATTGTATGAAATCAATTGCATAAAATGAAAATATATTTGCTATTTTATTGAGGTTAATGAATTCATTTCATAAATCTTGTGAATCTCTTGAAAATAAGCAAGATAAATGTTTTATAAATTAATGTGTGTATCATGTTCTTGGTCTCAGTGATTTCTCTTGAAACTTGCTTTTTGGATCCATACGACGATAAAAGCATGCTTACATGAAATAAATCATAAAAAGGAAAGGCATGTTTCTTAAAATTCTTCTATCTCTAAAGTTTTCGGTTTTGATGAATCCATGTGAATCTCTTGAATCAAATTTTTTGGAAGATGCCACATACTTAATGAGATTCAACTTAATGATCTTTATGATGAAATTTATCTTTTCGTCATGAATGTGACACTTGTTTTTATTAAAGGCAAAGGCATGCTTATAAGAAGCAAATCACATGAATAGAAATATATAAAAATGAAATGCAATCCTCTATCTCAATCTTATCGATTTTTGAATAAGAAATTCATGAATCTATACTTGTCATGTATGAATTTATTAAATGTGATTTTGAGGATGATTTTAGATTTGACAAATGCTTGATTCGTATTTACGACATAAGATACATTTTAAATATGAATCATGCTTCAATCATTTTTAATGCTTCAACCATGTTCTATCTCCCTCGATTCATTTTGTTCTCCTATATTTCTTTATTAAAGAGGAGAACCTTCCAAATGAATCATGAAATTGATAATTTGATAATAAGTTTTTATCAAAAATCTATTTGTCATTTTGAATCTCTAAAAAGTTGATGATGTGATAATAACTTTATTCATGAATCTTAAAAATGATTTTGATTTGATTATAAGTTTTGAGTTGACAAATTGATTTGATTGAGATCTTTTGGTTCAAGTAAATCATGACCCTCTTTTGATTTCTTGACTTAAAATATTTTTTATGCAAATCGAAATACTTTTCTTCCATGACTCCTTCATTCTATCATTTGTTCGAGAGGAAAACAATCCAAGTCTTGATATCTCGATAGTTGATACTAGAAATTATTTCTTATGATTCATAATGAATTTAGATCTATTATGCATAAATCAAATTGTTCTTTTTACTACCAAATGAATCATGACTTGATATTGATATTGGTTGTACACCCTTTATCATGAATTTAAAATTGATGTTAAAGAAAATATTTGTAAATCATAATTTTAACTTCTAGGACTTATAACTTGAGGTTTTCCTTATATGAATCAAGATTTCTCACAATGCATTCTTGTATATTTTTTTTGTTTTAGTAAAATGATTTGTCAAATGAATCATGTCCTTCTTGATTTTTCTTGACATGATTTCTTTATATGACTTGTATAATGATTGATGTTTTTAGCCATTGTGTCCTCTCTTCTTTTTGACAAAAACAAAGGGGGAGTTAGCTTGCTAGCTTGTGTATCATAAGAGAAAGATATATTGCTAGCTAGAACTTGCCAAGAAAGGCAAAGATTGCACTTCTCAAAAGAGAAGAAAGAAATTGCAAACTTGCACATTCTTCTTTAATTTGTTAGCTTGCATGTTTAAAGTGATGTAATTTTTACAAAAAAATTGCTTGCTAGCAAAGGAAAGCTATTTGTACCTATCAAAAGAAGAACAAACAAAGTGTTATCTTGCCTATCGTGAGAAATGAAGTTCACATTTTAAGAAGCAAGTGATGAATTGCTATGCTTGGACATCCTTAAAAAAACTTGCTATGATTGAATATTATAAATCTGCTTATATGTTGACATACATATCTTTTAAAATAGCTAGAGCAACGTCTCCTTTTTATTGATGACAAAGGGAGAGAAGTAGATTAATGATTTCATACAACATATGATGTATTGAATATTTTTATAATTGTATGATGTTTTTGATAACATATGATGAATGTTACTTGGATTTGGTATAATCCAAGGGTCCTATCAATATGGTATATTGATAGGGGGAGTTTGGTTAATCTTTGAAAGTTAAGGTTAACTCCATCATCAAGTAGTTGTCATCATCAAAAAGGGAGAGATTGTTGAATCTCGGATTTTGATGATGAAACTAATTATTATTTTTTGGTAATCTAACTATATTTTGAGTCATACAGGTATACTCTCGATCAGGATTAGACAATTTACGTAGGAAAAATTGATGTTACACCAGAGGAAATCATGTCAGGAGATTGGACATCGACCCGGAGGTCCGGTCGACAATCGACAGAAAGCTTCAGACAAAGAAATTAGGCATCAGGCCAAGGGGAGCGGAGTTGCACTAAGAAGATCGAGGCTGTGGAGGTTAGTTATTGATTGGGCAATAAGGCACAAGAAAGGATGATGTACCGAAGTGTCGAACGAAGCATCGATAGACCAAGGACATGCCAAGCAACTAATTATGATTCATATTGTAATAATTGTCTAGATCAGAGTAGGATTAGCTTAATTGGGTTATAATTGGGTCAACCTAGTTATGGGCCAACTAGGCCTGCATTGGGGCTGTGTTGGGCCAAATGAAAGGCCCAAACAGTGCCCAAGTGTCACGTCAGGCGGTGGCATCGCCAGAAGGCTCAGTCTTCTAGACTGAGTTTGGGCGGTGGTACCGCCCAGTACACTGACTGTGACAGTGTGTTAGGTGATAGTATCGCTAGACTGAGCATTGGTACCACTCAGTGTCAGGGTCAAATTGACGATGGTACCGCTAGTGATAGGCGGTGGTACCGCCAGTACCCGATAAATCGAAGATGGAAAGATTTTTGGCTCTAAGTTTGAATCAGATTGGAGCCTATAAAAATCCCTCCTATCCTTGGGTTGAATATACAAGCACATACAATTTAAAAGTAGAAAAATAATATTTAAATCTCTCTAGAATTCTCCTCCTCTAGTCCTCACTTGTATTTAAGTTAAAAGAGAGGAGAGAGTGCTTGTAAGGGTTACCTCCTAAGCCCGTCAAAAGGAGAGAACGCTATAAGGGAGCTTGTCTTCGTCCGATTGGAAGGGAGATAACTAGTGAAAAGCCGGTGGCCTCAAGAGAAGAGGAATAGGGAGTGGACGTAGGTTGTATGACTGAACCACTATAAAAATTGGGTTTGCATATACTTATTGTTCTTTATATTTCAGCAAACCTTATGTACTTGCTACTCCACTTCCTAATTTCTTTCTTACGAATCATTTTAAGTCTATACGCAATCGAAATTGGATTTCATCGAAACGAAGTTTTCAACATACGAAGTTTACAAACTTGTTTGAATTGCCAAAATTTTTCGTTATTAACCACTGCACTAATTCACCCCCCCTCTTAGTGCCGCTCTAGATTCTAACAAAAACAATATCATCAACATAAATTTGAACAACAAAAAAATTATTTTTAAAATTTTTAATAAATAATGTAGTATCGACCTTGCCTTTAGAGAAATTATTTTGGATAAGGAGCTAAGTCTCTCATACTAAGCACTTAGGGCTTGTTATAATCTATAGAGAGCTTTAGTTAACTTAAAAATATGATTAGGAAAAAGAAAGTTTTCTAATTCGGGTGGTTGTTTAATATATACTTTTCGAAAATAAAACCATTTTAAAAAGCACTTTTGATATCCATTTTAAAATAATTTAAAATTATTACAACAAGTATAGGCAAGGAGCATCCTTATGGCTTCTAGTCTTACCACAGGAGAGAAGGTTTCTTCATAATCAATACATTCTTCTTGGTTGAAACATTTGGCCACTAATTTAGCCTTGTTTCTAACTATGATACCAAATTCATCTTGCTTGTTTCTAAAGACCCATTTAGTACCAATCACTAAATGGTCACTAGGTCTAGGAACAAGCTTCCAAATCTTATTTCTCTCAAATTGATTCAACCCTTCTTGTATTGTGATAGTCCATGAATCATCTTTCAAGGTATCGTCAATGTATTTAGGTTTAATTTGAGAAAAAAAACGACGTTAGCATAAAAATTTTTAAAGGAAGAATGAATTTCAAACACCTTTTGATGTGTCTCATATGATTAGCTCCTTAGGATGAACATCTACATACTTCCATTTCTTAGATAAGGATGTTTCGGAAGAAGATGCATCCAAGTTGCTAGTGGGAGGAGAGATTTTATTCAAATTTAAAGCATCAAAATCAAGATCATTATGAAAATCATTTTTCTTAAATTCGAAAACTTCATTAAAGACAATATGAATAGATTCTTCTATAACTAAAGTTCTTTTATTAAAGACATGAAAGGCTTTAGAAATAGAAGAATAACCAAGAAAAAATGCCTTCATCGGATTTTATATCAAACTTTCCTAAGACATCTTTTTTATTTAAGATAAAACATTTACAACTAAAAACTTTAAAATATGAAACATTATATTTTTTGTTATTCCATAATTCATAGGGAGTTTTGGAAAGTAATGGTCTTACTAGAACCCTATTCATGACATAGTATGCCGTATTAACGGCTTCGGCTTAAAAATATTTGGGTAGGCTATATTCGTTCACCATAGTTCTTGCCATTTCTTGTAAGCACCTATTCTTTCTTTCTACTACTCCATTTTATTGAGGATTTCTCTGAGTAGAACAATTATGGTTGTATCCATTTGATTCACAAAAGTTTTGGAAATCACGGTTTTGAAACTCACCACCGTGATCACTACGAATCGATGAAATCATAAAGCCTTTTTCATTTTGAACAAGTTTACAAAATTTTGAAAAACACATAAAACAATCACTTTTGTATGCCAAGAAGTATGTCCAAGTGTATCTACTATAATCGTCTATAATTACAAAGGTGTATTTGCTACCTCCTAGGCTTGTTGTATCAATTAGTCCAAATAAATCCATACGGATCAATTGCAATGGTCTAGAGGTGCTTATTTGATTCTTTGATTCGAAACTACCTTTTATTTGTTTTCCTAGTTGACATGCATCACACACTATCTTTGATAAACTTAATATTAGGAATACCTCTTACAAGTTCTCTAGATGAGATTTGAGTGATTAGTTTCTTGCTAGCATGACCTAATTTCTTATACTAAAGCCAAGCATTATTGTTTAAAGAGGAAAAACATATTTCATTATAAAGATCAACAATGTCAATAGTATATACGTTATTTTGTTTTAGGGCAATCATAGATATATTTTTGTATAGTTTTTCAATAATGCAAGCATTAGACTCAAATCTTATGATGTATCCTTTATCACATAATTGACTAATACTCAAAAGATTATGCTTTAAGCCATCTACTAATAACATATCTTCAATTAAAAAGTTTGATTTGTTACATGTGTTTCCTTTGTTAATGATTTTACCCTTGTTGTAGTTTCCGAAGGTGACATACCCTTCATCTTGGCTAGTGAGCTTAGAGAATTGAGTTGGATCTCCAATCATGTGCCTTGAGCATCCACTATCAAGGTACTATCTATTGCTCCTTGCTTGTGATTATAACATGTCTACAAAAAAGGGTGATTTTTAGGTACCCATTTGACGTTGAGTCTCTAAAAAATCGATCTACTCAACTTATCATTTTGTATAGAGTTCTTTATGGTTTCTTTAGAAACCCAAATTAATTTGTGTGGACTATATTTCTTAAATGGATATTTATTTATGAGCATAATATCCAAGTTTGTAACAAAAGTTGCATTTGGTGTAGGGTGATACATGCAAGGTAGGGTCTTTAACAAAAATGATAGGATTTTGGTGAGAGCTACTCACAAATTTGATTCCATCTCTTCTATGAACATGACCCTTATTGGCAAGGATCATATTCAAGAATTTTCTATCAATATTAAACTTTTTTAGAGTTTTGTTTAGTAGCAGGTTTTTCTTTTTAAGTACCTCTAAATATTCACACTTTGTGGATGGAGGTGATAAAGCATTATCATGCTTAAGTTTTTCAAATTCACTATTTAAAAAACATGCCCCTTTTTTAAAGAATTATACTTTTTACCAATTAATCTACATTCATTAAATAAATCATGAAAAGCACTCAATAGTTCATTGAAAGATAAATTTACATCTAATGAACCACTTACCTCATCCTCAATTGCTATTAGTGCATAGTTAGCAATCTCTTTGTTATTTTACTTTTCGTCTTCGGAAGCACTCGAATCATCCTATGTAGCTTTGAGCACCTTCTTCTTCTTTGGTTATTTCTTCTTCGCTTGAGAATATTCACTTTTAAAGTGTCTCGGCTTCTTGCATTTGTAGCAAATGATTTATTTTTTCTTGAGTTCAATTTTATTTTTAGTATCATTTTTAGATTTATTTTTTTTATGAATTTTTTGAACTTTCTTGTTAAGAGTGCCAAGTCATCCTCATTGTCCTCATCACTTGAACTTTCTTTCAAGTGGTCTTCATGAGTTCTTAGTGCCATATCTTTTTTGTTCTTTGAAAGGTTGTTTTCAAGCTCTTCATGAGCATTCAAGTCATTTTATAGGTCATTAGAGACCCAATAAGCTCAGCGAGCGAAAAATTATTCAAATCCTTGACCTCTTAAATAACCGTTACTTTAGGGTCCCAACTTTTTGAAAGAGATCTTAATATTTTATTAACAAGTTCAAAGTTAGAAAAACTTTTACCAAGAGCTTTTAGACCATTGACGACATTTGTAAACTGGGTGTGCATTACTCCAATGGTCTCACTTGGTTTCATCTGAAACAATTCATAACTATGAACCAAAAGATTGATTTTAGACTCCTTTACTCTACTAGTACCTTCGTGTGTGATTTCGAGTGTATGCCAAATGTTAAAAGTTTTTTTGTAAATAGAAACTCGATTGAATTTATTTTTATCTAAAGCGCAAAATAAGGCATTCATAGCCTTGACATTTAAAGAGAAAATCTTCTTTTCCAACTTATTCCAATCATTCATTGGAAGAGAAGACTTTTGAAAATTATTTTTGACAATGTTCTATAACTCAAAATCCATATAAATTAAAAAGATTCTCATTCTAGTTTTTCAATATGTGTAATCCGTCCCATTAAACATGAGTGTGCTAGTCATATGTGCCTTGCAAGCCAATCACATGAGTGATGGTACTTGTAACTTGATATGCACTCTTTCTTTTGCTTATTATTAGGTATTTTATCACTTTATCTTGTATGTTGCATATATTGTGATGTCCTTGGATCTCTGTAATAAGAATCGGATCATGATAAGATCACGATAATGAGATCGATTCACCTTTAAATATAGACTCTAAATAATCCCGATCATAGTTTACTCGAGAGGGACATCGAGATAACCGGATAGACTGGTGTGTTGTATACCCGTTCATATGATGGAGGTGGCTGGTCTCATAGCTACTCGTGTGGAGATACTAAGGATATAGTACAGGTGCTCATTAGAGACACTAAGGATACACTGGTCTCATACCTTCTATTCTCCTCTCTTAAGAGAGGAGCATTGTTGCAGTCCCTGCCATGTGGATACCGCTAGAGAGGAGGACGCTTGACCTTCTTCATCCTCTCCTACAGATCTATAGAGATTCAGGGATATACGATCTCCATACTTTCTTTTACACATATAGTTTTTGTGAATTTATTTTTGACACACCGATCTTCGCACGACGACGAACTTTCATGGAAATCCAGGGGTTTTGTTTTCCTATTCTTTCGCTGCGTATGAGATGTCGCCCCCTGTGGATTTTCCAATGGTGGTATTAGTGCCAAGTTGTTCGTACGAAGATCGGATCTTAAACTGCGTGTGTTGTGATTTAGAACACCTTTTGTCGTCAAAATTATTGGCGCAAAAGGTGAGGAAGAGCAGCAACTATTGTTGCCCTTGCTGCGCTCACAAAACGGCCAAAGGCTGCTTGCAGCCTTGGTCACCGCCGGTGGTTTGCATGTAGCCGGCCGGTGGGCTACTGGCGCATAAGCGTGCAAGGCTCAGTAGGTCGCTTGCACCGCGGCTGCAAGGGCGCGCGCAGTGGCTTGTTCGCAGGGGTCGGCAAGATCGCCGCGGGCGCTGCGCTGCGCCGTGGCGTAAGCACCGCATGGCTAGTGCTACTCGCGAGTGGTTGCCTCGCACGAGCGGCGCCTGCAGGTGCTATGCCCGCATAGGTGGGGGCGTCGGCTCGTTGCGGGCGCTGCAAGCATTGTGGAGGGGCACCGCCACTTGCAAGGGGCAGCGCCTACGGGCGCTGCCCTGTGGGTGGCGCTTGCGCGAGTGGCTCCCACCACAGGGGTAGAAGAGAAGAGTATTAGGGCTTTCTGGGTAGAATATAGTTTTTCCCCTCGAAATTTTAAAAATTTTAATTCTGGCCGAATGACCAGAATACCCTTCAGAATTCTAAAAATTCTTTATATATCCTTGATTTCAAAAAAATATTAGTTAATTAAAACGTTTAATTAACTATTATTATTTATCTAGTAGTCCTATATAATAACATATACATGTGATGTATGATGTGGACAGATGATCATGGATCGTGTGATGTGATGTGTGTACATGTGATTATTATTATTGGGGCTTACGAGCCTCTATTTTTCTCATTTATTATCAGGCTTGCGGTCCTATAATTATATTATATTTATACGAGGAGGCACAATGGGAGCAAGACCCACGAGGTTGAGACGGACGATCCGACGCATGGAGATGCATTGAGATGCTAATAGAACCTACGAAGCAAGATGAATGATCACAGGGCATGGAGATGCGCAGAAGCACATATAGATCTTGACGTGAGTGATTGGGCCAACAAGCTCGAGCTTGATCATATTAGGATGTGGTCTATGATCATCTGGTGTGATTACTCATGTGATGTATGATTGGTTATACACCTACTAGATATGCATATATATTTGCATGCAATGTAGATATATAGCAAATATGTATGTGTGTGACACATTATATTAGGAGACCAAATCAAGAATCTCCTCTATTAATAATATTAAGTTGGTAAACATGAGGTAATTAGATTGACTTACATGGCCTTCCATCGTTATAGGTAGGAACCGATTCCCGGTGTAGATTGGTCGAGTCCCTCGAGGCCATGGTGGTTCGAAGGCCGAACATGATAGGAATCACAAGGAGTTATAATTGGCAAGAGTTGCCTACCTTTACAGGCTTAACGTGATTGGTCGAGTCCCTCGAGGTTATGTTAAGATGCCGATTGGATCCCGATCCCCATTAGAGATCCGTTGGGAGTCTCCGATTTACATATCGGAGGGTGTTGTGTGTCTCACAAAAAATAGTAGGAATACATTAAGATAGAAGTCATTATCTTAACTATTTAATTTTTACAAATTCTACATGTTATTTATTTCTGCTACATCATTAATTTAAAAAAAAATCATTTTTAAATTCTTTACGTGGCATACTTAATGCCAATCGCCTCACTGGTCCAAATTATATGGATTGGCTTCGCAATCTGAGAATCATTCTCATGACGGAGAAAATCACGTACGTCCTTGATATAGTGATCCCTACACCCGATGAAGAGGCAAGTGATGATGAAATCGCTCGTTATGTGAAGTATATAGATGATTCCACTCTTGCTAAGTGTTATATGTTGACCTATATGACTACTGAGTTATAGAGACAACGTAAAAATATGGATGCCAATTCCATACTTCTATATCTCCGTAAATTATTTGACGAACAAGGAAGAACTCAGCGATATGAGATATCGAAGAGTCTTTTCCATGCTATGATGACTAAGGGGACATTGGTTCAGAACCATGTCCTTAAGATGATTGAGTGGATCGAGAAACTCACAGGTCTAGGAATGGACCTAGAGGATAACCTATGTGTGGATCTTGTGCTTTAGTCCCTACCAGATTCCTTTTCTGAGTTTATAATAAATTTTAATATGAACAAGCTTGAGGTGACCCTCCCAGAGCTCCTCAATATGTTGAGAGAAGTAGAGAGCACCATCAAGAAAGAGAAGCCAGTTCTCTATGTTGGTGAGATCAGAAAGAAACTCACAGGTCTAGGAATGGACCTAGAGGATAACCTATGTGTGGATCTTGTGCTTTAGTCCCTACCAGATTCCTTTTCTGAGTTTATAATAAATTTTAATATGAACAAGCTTGAGGTGACCCTCCCAGAGCTCCTCAATATGTTGAGAGAAGTAGAGAGCACCATCAAGAAAGAGAAGCCAGTTCTCTATGTTGGTGAGATCAGAAAGAAAAGGAAGGCTGAGAAGTCCCTTAAGAAGGGCAAGGGCAAGGGCAAAATGGGTTAGGCAAAGGTTGCCAGGAAAGACCCAACAAAGGACAAAGGCCAGTGCTTCCACTGCGACAAAGATGAGCATTGGAAGATGAACTTCAAAGAGTACCTTGTAGAGAGGGCGAAACAGAAGCTTGGAGAAGCTTCAGGTACATTCATGATCAGTCTCCATTTGTTAGAATCTTATCATATTTACAATTCATTGTAGGTTCTGGCAGGACTCAGGAGATTGAAGAGAGGCAAGATGAACCTTAAGATGGGCAATGGAGCCAAGGTTGCTGTAGTGGCTATTGGTAATGTCACTTTACATTTGCCTAGTAGAGCTATTGTTGCATTAGATGCATGCTATTATGTTCATTCTATTATCAAAAATATTATTTTCATTTCATGTTTGATAATTAGTGGATATAAATCAGTTTTTGAGAACAATGGTTATTTAATAGCATTAGATGATGAGATCATCACGAGAGGAACAATGCATACTGGTTTATTTATGCTAGATATAGCTCCACGCATCATGAGTGTAAGTGAGTCTAAGAGGAAATGAGAAGAGGTGAACAATGCATATTTGTGGCATTGTAGGCTAGGTCACATCCATGAGGGAAGGATTTAAAAGTTGCTGAAGAATGAATATCTAGATCCATTTGACTATGAGTCATATGTGACTTGCAAACCTTACCTTCGAGGAAAGATGACCAACTCTCCATTTAGTAGAACTGGAGAGAGAGCCACTGAGTTATTGGAACTCATACATAGTAATGTATGTGATCTCATGTCGACTCATGTCATAGGTGGTTACTCCTACTTCATTACTTTCATTGATGATTTCTCAAGATACGGACATGTGTACTTGATGAAGTATCAGTTCAGGCTTTTGAGAAATTTAGAGAATATAAGAATAAAGTAGAGAACCAAACTGGAAAGAGTATTAAAACCCTTTGATCAAATCGAGGAGGTGAGTACTTGAGTACAGAGTTCACCCAGTTCCTCAAAGACTATGAGATTTTATCCCAATGGATACCTCCTTATACACCGCAGCTTAATGGTATATCAGAAAGGAGGAATTGCATACTATTAGACATGGTGCATTCCATGATGAGTTTCACCGACCAACCCATCTCATTCTGGGTATATGCCCTAGAGACCGCAGCTTACCTTCTGAATAAAATTTCAACTAAGTCAGTAATGTCTACTCCATATGAGATATAGAATAGGAGGAAGCTCGATCTTAAGGTTGTTAAGATTTAGGGCTGTCCTGCCCACGTCAAGAGACACAATCTCGATAAGTTAGAATCTAGGATAGAACGGTGCAAGTTTGTAGGATACCCCAAAGAAACTTGTAGGTATTATTTCTATTACCCTGAGGACCAAAAGGTCTTTGTAGCCAAGAGAACAATGTTCCTTGAGAAGGAACACATTCTTGGTGGAGATCGTGAGAGTATGATAGAGTTGAGCGAGGTTGGAGAACCTAGCTCAAGCACCATTCCACAGCCAGAATCTATTCAGGTACCTAGCATACAAGTTTCAACTTTACATAGATTCGGTAGAGTATCCCATCCTCCTAAGAGATATGTGGGACATATCAAAAGAGAGGATGTTGAGGATATTGATCCTCAGACCTACGAGGAGGCTATTATAAGCATAGACTCCGGAAAATGGCAAGAAGCCATGAATTCAGAAATGGATTCCATGTACTCCAACAAGGTTTGGAACCTAGTTGATGCACCCGAGAGTATCATACCCATTGGCTACAAGTGGATTTTCAAGAAGAAGATTAGAGTAGATGGAAAGGTAGAGACCTATAAAGCAAGGCTAGTAGCTAAGGGGTATCGTCAAAGCCAAGGTGTTGACCATGATGAAACTTTCTCACCCGTAGCAATGCTAAAATCCATTCAAATTCTATTGGCTTTTGCAGCACACTATGATTATGAGATCTAGCAGATGGATGTCAAAACTGCATTCCTCAATGGTAACCTCGAGGAGGAGGTGTATATGATACAACTTGAGGGATTCGTGTCTAGGGATAACCCAGATAAGGTGTGCAGGTTGCTTAGGTCCATCTATGGACTGAAGCAAACTTCCCAAAGTTAGAATATAAGATTTGATGAGGCGATCAGATCTTATGACGTTGTTACGAATGAAGATGAGCCTTGTATGTATAGGAAGGTAAGTGGGAGTACTATCACCGTTTTTGTATTATATGTGGATGACATCCTGATCATTGGTAATGATATAGGAATGCTTTCCATAGTAAAGGCTTGGTTAACTAGGCACTTCTCCATGAAGGACTTAGGGGAAGCATCCTGCATATTGAGGATACAGATCTATAGAGATAGATCTAAGAGGATGCTTGGCTTGTCTCAGTTCAAGTACATAGACACCATTATCAAAAGGTTTGACATGAAAAATTCTGAGAGATGTCTCATACCAATGAGATATGAAATATCACTTTCTAGGAGTATGTCCCCAAAGACTCCTGAAAAAAGGGCACACATGGATAGGATACCATATGCCTCAACGATAGGATCTATCATATATGCTATGCTATGTACTAAGCCTAAGATAGCGTATGCTTTGAGTGTCACAAGCAAGTATCAAGTAGATCTAGGCTTGGAGCATTGGAAAGTAGTAAAATGCATCCTTAAGTACTTGAGATGGACTAAGGATCTTTTACTGGTATATGGAGGTAGTAGCCTCAGGGTTAAGGGCTACACGGACTCGAGTTTCTAGTCCAATATCAATGATAGCAAGTCTAATTCAGGGTATGTGTTCACCTTGAATGGAGGAGCAGTATGCTAGAAGAGTTTCAAGCGAGACACTATTGCTGACTCGACCACAGAGGTGGAATATATTGTTGTGGCAGAGGCATCAAAGGAGGGAGTTTGGATGAAGAAGTTCATCATAGATCTAGGAGTTGTCCCGAGAAGCGAGGAGCCGATTCCCTTATATTACGACAACTACAAGGTGATTACTCAAATAAGGGAACCCAGGTCTCATCAGAAGTATTCTGAGGAGGTTCTAACTTATAAGAGAGATCGTGGCCCGAAGAGATGTAGTAGTAGAAAGAGTTCCATCCAAAGATAACTTTGCAGATCCACTGACAAAGCCATTGACTCAGATTGTCTTTGAGTGTCATAGAGGCCTGATGGGGATCAGACACATAGGTGATTGGCTTTAGGTCAAGTAGGAGATTGCTAGTCATATGTGCCCTGTAAGCCAATCACATGAGTGATGGCATTTGTGACTTGATATACACTCTTTCTTTTGCTTATTATTAGATATTTTATCACTTTATCTTGCTTGTTGCATATATTGTGATGCCCTTAGATATGTGTAATGAGAATCAGATCATGATGAGTTCACGATAATGAGATCGATTTACTTTTAAATATAGACTCTAAATAATCCCAATCATAGGTTACTCGAGAGGGACATCGAGATAACTGGATAGACTAGTGTGCTGTATACCCATCTATATGATGGAAGTCGTTGGTCTCATAGCTACTTATGTGGAGATACTAAGGAGACAATACAGGTGCTCATTGGAGAATGAGTTGACTGATTGATCCACTTATGAAATACTGGATGGTTATTGATACCTCATATCAGACAACGATTCCGTAGTCCCAATAGTGTATCTGGTCCTTAGACTTAAGACACCAAGGATGTCTTGTATGAGTACTCCACTCTTTGATACCAGACTTATAGGTTTGGAAGTTCCAGATCTAGTATAGTCAGTTATTAGAAGTAGTAGCTAACCTTACGAGGGCTATTGAGTGTCAATAGAGGATCATCCGCTCTCGGTATCATGAGAGGAATATCTCATGTATTCTTGCTCTAACAAATCCTTGGCCAAGGTTAGTCAGATTGAGAGAGAAAGAGTTCTCCGGGAGAATCCGACTAGAGGAAGACTCGAGGAGACTATATGGGCCTAACAGCACCATACCCGGTATAGGGTCTCTGGGATATTAGATGGATGAGGGGCTATAGATATATGGTAACTGAGGACAGATAGGTCCAAATGATTGGATTCTCTTGTATCGTCTGGGGACTGCGGCGTAGTAGCCTAGTACGTCCGTAGTCGATGTGTCGGGTGAATTATTATAGAGATAATAATTCACTGAGTCAGAAGGAGTTTTGACAAGTATGACTCACAGCCATCTCGATATTGGGTCTAGAGGGTCACACACATATGGTAGGTGTTGTGACGAGTAGAGGTTCAGATATAAGATATTTGTCGGAGCCCCTAACTTATTGGATATTTGTGAAGCTCCTGAATTATTGGATCCTAAAATGAGATCAAATAAGAGCTAATAAGAGATTATTGGGTAGAGAACCATTAATCCAAGAGGCGTGGGTAATTGGATAGAGATCCAATACCCAATAGGGCAAGATCCATTAGGGTTTACAGGGGGACTCTATAAATAGGTGGGAATTAAAGCTCCATAGGTTGGGGGTTCTCTTGATAGCCACATTCTATTCTCCTCTCCCAAAAGAGAAGCATCGTTGTAGTCCCTGCAGTGTGGATACCACTAGAGAGTAGGACGCTTGACTTTCTTCATCCTCTCCTACAGATCTGTAGGGATTCAAGGATACGATCTCCCTAGGTACTTTCTTTTACACATGTAGTTTTCGTGAATTTGTTTTTGATACACCAATCTTCACACGACGATGAACTTTCATGGGAATCGAGGGGTTTTGTTTTTCTGTTCTTCCACTATGCATGAGATGTTGCCCCTTATGGATTTCCCAACAGGGTAGACATGTGATTGAATGACCCTCTAAATTGCTGGCAAATACCATCTCGTTTGAGTTTTAAACCAAAATTAGAGTGACCTCACTATGATACCAATTGTTAGGATCAAGAATGACATTAAGAAAGACAGAGGGTGGGGGGGGGTGTGAATTAGTGTAGCGGTTAAAAATATTAAATTTAAAAAATCATTTCGGTTAAAATGATTTGATTGATGAAAACACATTTCAGAAAAGACATTTAACTCAAATAAGTTTGTAGGTGAGTAGAGAAGAAGAAGTAGTGCGATTATAGTTAAGTAAAGAAGATAGACAACAAATGAAAAGAGAATAGTAAGAAGAGAACATACCAATTTATAATGGTTCGGTCGTTCGACCTATGTCCACTCCTGATACCTCCTCCGATGAGGTCATCGGCTTCCACTATTAATCTTTTTTAAGGGCAAAGATCAATCACCCCTTTACAAAACTCTTTACAAGCAGCTCACTCTCCTTATATAGGCTTCTAATACTTAGAATCGGTAGAGGTGAACTCTTAATGTTTACAAGTAATTTTACTATAGTCTTAATTCTTTTTATTCACTTCTCTGTGTCCAACAAGCTAAAAAGTAAGAGATATTTATAGGTCTCAATTGGCTTAAAAAATAGAGCAAAAAAAGATCTCATCTTGGATTTCTGAGGTATTGGTGGTACCACCGCCAGTTAACCCTGACACTAGGAGGTACCACCACCCAGTTTGGTGGTACTATCACCAAACAAAGTCTTGGCTATTGGAACTGAGTAGTACCATCACTTGGTGGTTAATAACTGTTTGGCGGTACCATCACCCAGTCTGGGTGGTACTATCGCTTAGACACCTAAGAGACTTAGCCCTGGACAGTTCCATCGCCTAGTTTGGCGGTACCACCATTATACAGGGTTCAATAACATTGTTTGGGCCATGAGTCTGACCCAAACCAATCTGATTATCGGCCCAGTTGGCCCCTAACAGAGTTAGTGGGATTGCTTCCCAAAGCTAACTCTAATTATACCCTAACTACGATATTTAAGGCATATACTAAAGCACATAAGTCCGATAGGTCAAAATTCCTTCCGGCGAGCTTCCAATGAGCTTCCAATGAGTTCCATCGCCTAGTTTGGTCGAACTTCTGATGAACTCTTGGTAATCTTCCAATGGACTATCAACAAGCTCTTGACCTCTCGATGATCTTCTTGGCGAGTTCCGATGAGCTTTTTGGGCAAGCTCCGATCTTTTTGGCGAGCTCCGGTGAACTTCCAATGAACTTTTCGACGAACTTCCGATGTACATTTTGATAAGCTCCCAATGAATTCTTAGCCAATTATGGCAACCCTCCCTATGAACTTTCAGACTACCGTCGAACTCTCAAACTCTCGACGAATCGTTCGATCTTTGACTCCGGCATTATGTTTGCTTTATGCCTTATTCGCTATCGTAGTTAATCCTGCATACTTTTCTCAACATATAGATTAGATCAATAATTTATTAATTGATTTCATCATCAAAATCCGAGATTCAACATTTTTAACATTAGAGACCCCTTATATAATTTTGCATATATGGGTTTGGACCACATCAGATTGATTAAGACATCAATGATATTTTTTTCTAATAAATATAGATGAGGTTTATCATTGATTTTGTGTGGTGTATTAATATCCAAAAATGTCACCTTTAAAATATGTGAGATGATGAAGGAATTACTGGTTATCAGAAAATACATGCACGATATCAATGGACATTTTTATCTTAGAAAATTGGTGAAAAAATCTTGAAATTGATTCTTAAGATAAGGCAGTACTATTGAGTTCATTATTTTTCTTTACACTTTAATAGCACTGTAAATAAGAAAATAATGACTATTTAATATTAAAATAAAGAAATATCTTCTATTAATCTAGATATATAAAATAAATAATATCTAAACAATTCTTTGAATGATCAATGACAAGGGTTGATTTGATTTGAGTATGACTAGTTTCAATTATTACATATTAAGTATAGATGAAAATTTGATATAAGTTTTAATTCTCATTTAAAGAATAAGATATTTAATTATTAACAAAGTTATTTATAGAAACATAAAATATATTTATGAATATGATGTTGTATGTATGGACAAGATCTTGAATTCAAATCTCACCCTTGTCATGGTTTTTTTACATCACACTAGTGGTGGTGTACCAACTCCCTTACCAAAAGTTGAGCATCCAAAATCTCATCTTATATATTTCAGAGATGCTGATTAGCTTAATTGATAAAGATCTTGATAGATTATCGTAAGATGTTGGGCTCGATTTCATCTTTCGTCACTTATCCTTTGTTTAAAAAAAATGACTACTAACAAAAAAAAATATAAATCAATTAGATTGCATGAATTAATGAATCTTGGTATAGAAACACCTAAAAAAATAAAAATATTTTAGAAGATGATTAATTAATTCAATTATATTATTCCAATTAATGTCTCACCTATTTGATATTATTCTATATGTCATTAGCTGAATACACACAATACATACAACCATTCAAGACTTTTATGATGTTGATTCCCTTAGAATACTTATCTTTATCTTGTTTGAAATATTTCATCAAATTTGGGAGTAATTATAGAATATCTTTTATAGTTAACTATGATTAGTATCCTGATCTCTATATTTTAAAAAGTAGCATTGGGGTCCCGACACTTACGAAGGTGAAACATTTAATCCCAATTCTTCTTACGTCATTAACTTCATCGATGAAAAAAACACACGTGTTGTCACATACAAAAAAAAGTTAATAGAAAGGATAAAAATATAATTTTATTATCTTTTAAATTATTAATTTTATATAAACTTTACTGAATTTTTTCTTCTCTTTTCAAATTACTCACCCATAGCCTGTCGCACCTTCCTGGTCGCCCGCCGCACTTGTCGCTTGTCGCTCACCCATTGCACCTGCTTGCCCATCGCATTCGCTCATCTGCTTCATAATAGTGCAGCATGCAAATAAAGCAAATGCAGCAGGCCAGTGATAGGTGAGTAGGTGCAGCGAGCAAGTGCGGTCGACAAGCATTGGGTGAGCAAGTACAGTAGGTGAGCAAGTGCAACAAGTAAGCAGCGAGTGAGCGGCGAACAATAACTATAGCGAGTGAGCAAGAAGGTGCAGTAGGTTGCGCATGAGTAGTCTGGAAAGAGGAGGATAAGAGGAAATATGTAAAGTTTCTATAAATTTGATAATTTAAAAGATAATAAAATTATATTTTTATCCTTTATATTCATTCGTTTTTTTTTACACACGGCAACACATGTGATTTTTTCCATTGACAAAGTTAACAACATAAGGAGGATTGAGGTGAAATGTTTTATCTACAAATTACAAGTGCTCTGCAAGCCAATCACATGAGTGATGACACGTGTGATATGCTTCACATTCTCTTTTAGTTATTATTATTATGATATCTTCTCACTTTACATTAGATGATAAATATATATTGTGATGTCTTTGAATTTGTGCAATGAGAATTAGATCATAATGAGATCATGATGATGAGACCGATTCAGCTTTAAATATAGATCCTAAACATTTCCGATCATAGGATATGGAGAGAGAAATCGAAATAACTAGATAGACCAAGGTGCTATATACCCATTCATATGATGAAGGCAACTGGCCTCATAGCTATTAGTAAATTGTGGATCAAAATCTCATGTGTCGCAAAAATAAAAACAAATCTAGATTTTCCAAAGTCAAGTACTTGGTCATTGTGCAATGATTGGGGTGCGAGAAAACTACAAAACTGAAAATCAGACGTATCATATGAGAAGTATTACCTAGGGAGATCGTATATCCCTAAAAATTTTTGATCCGATGGAAAAAATAGAGAACTCACTTTTTACTCTCTAGCAGTGATCCATACAGTAGACGCAACAATAACGCTTCTTAGATCACTGTGGGAACTTCCTCTCCATATGCACCACAAGGCCGCCAGAGCCAAGGAGAAGGAGAGGAGACTGAGGAGAATAGGAGGGGTGACCACTAGAAAATCTAGCCTATAAAACTTGAGGTCCCTCCTATTTATAGAGGTGCATGCACCTTATCCCTTAATAGATCTTATCCTTATTGAGTATTGGTTCTTTATCCAATTATCTTATTTATTGGATCTTATCTATAGGATCCAAACTAGGGGCTCCGTGGATATCTCATATCTGCACCTCTACTTATCGCAATATCCACCATACGTATGTGACTCTCTAGGTCTAATACCGAGCTGGCCATAAGTCATTCATGTCAGAACATCTTCTAATATAGTGAATTATTGTCTCCATAATATTTTACTTATCTCATCGACTATAGACATACTAGATCGCTATGCCATAATCCTTAAATAGTACATGAGATTTAATCCATCAGACCTATCTATCCTTAGTTATCGTGTAGCTATAGTCCTTCATTCATCTAATATCCCAAAGACCATATATTGGGCACGGTAACATCAGGCTTATATGAAAGCCTATCTGAGTCTCACTCTAATCGGATTCTCCCGAAGAACTCATTCTCTCTCAATCTGAATGATCCTGCCAAGAGATTTATCTAAGCAAGCATACACGAGATATTCCTCTCATGATACTAAGAGTGGATGATTCTCTATTGACACTCAATTGCCTTCATAAAGTTAGTTGCCATTCTTGAGAATCGATTGTACCAGATCTAAAACTTCTAAAGTTATAAATTTAGCATAAAAAAATAAAGTACTCATACAAGGTATCTTTCGTGTCTCAAGTCTAAGGACCTGTTAGGACTCTAGCTAGGAGAGTTCTAACTTGGTTTCATTGATAAGGGCATTCATGTAAATCCTATCTAGTCAACCCCTATTAAAGTGGTGAAGAGGCCGGCTAGGTTAGGGTTAGGTTGCTTCTTAGAAAAGGAGTCCTATTAGAAATAGGAGTCCTATTAGATAAAGAGTCCTATTAGAAGTAGGAGTCCTATTAGGAAAAGAGTCCTATTAGAATTAGGAGTCCTATTAGGAAAAGAGTCCTATTAGAAGTAGGAGTCATATTAAGGAAAGAGTCATATTAGAATTAGGAGTCCTACTAGAGAAGGAGTCCTAATTAGAAGTTGGTTAGAAGTAGGAGCCTTGAGTAAGAGTCCTATTAGGAGTTGGGGTTTAGAAGCCTTATATTTCCATGTATTCATCCTCTTTTCATCAATGAATAGATCAATCTTTTAGCAACCTTTAAGCAGCAACTTGGAGGAAGGAACCTCTATAGAGTTCCAAGGAGGCCGATCCCCTATAGAGATCAACCTATAAATAGCCATGTATTCATCCTCTTTTCATCAATGAATAGATCAATCTTTTAGCAGCCTTTGAGCAGCAACTTGGAGGAAGGAACCCCTATAGAGTTCCAAGGAGGCCGATCCCCTATAGAGATCAACCTATAAATAACCATGTATTCATCCTCTTTTCATCAATGAATAGATCAATCTTTTAGCAGCATTTGAGCAGCAACTTGGAGGAAAGAACCCCTATAGAGTTCCAAGGAGGCCGATCCCCTATAGATATCAACCCCAAGCTTAGAATCCGCAAGGGTTCTAACACTTGGTATCAGAGCAGCGTTCTTGGCATCTCGCTGCCCTTCCACAGCCATCCACCAGCCCTAGCCACCTTGCTGCCATAAGCCAAGATGTCTTTAGGGCATCCCTCTAGCCTTAAGACACAGCCATCATAACTTAGTTTCATAACCCTAACAGCATCAAAAACCGCAGCCCAAAACAGTAAACCATTACAGCCGAACCCTTCTATTACCGATCTATTGTCCGAACCTTCCACCACCCCATGCCATTAACCCATCAACAGAAAAAAGACAAGGACATCTCTGATCTACAAGCATATGCTATGGCTTCTCAAGATCCAATTGATGCCAAATTTGAAGCATGAGAATCTCGGATTGAATCATGGCTTGAATCACGCTTGGAAGATAAATTACGCACTTTGTTTGCAAAATTCAGAATTGGAAAACCATTGAGTCCAACCAAATTGTAGCAAGGAAAGAATTCAAAAAGGACCCTAGAGAAGGAGGGATAGCCCTAGGATATGCTTCAACCATGCATGAGGGTGGACTTCCCACGATGGGAAGAAGGAGACCTGGTTGGGTGGATTTCGCACGCCAAATGTTACTTTCGCTATCACCGAACATCGGATAATGCTATGGTGGAGATTGCTATCATCCACCTTGAAGGAGATGCTATTCAATGGTATAATAGGCTGGAATGTAATCATGGGGCTCCGACGTAGAATCAATTTAAGAATGCACTGCTGAACCGTTTCGAACCTACGGAGTATGAAAATATCGATGGCCAACTCGTAAAGATTCGACAAACCTCTATGATTCAAGAGTACCAAACTAGGTTTGAGAAGCTATCCTACCTTGCTCGTGATTGGACTGACCATCAATTGTTAGGAACATTTATCGAAGGACTTAAGCTAGAGATAAAAGGGGAAGTTAAGGCGTGACAGCCCCGTACCTTGATGGCCGCGATTTCTTTTGCCCGGATACAAGAAGAACGGCTCAGTCAAGATTCTCAAAGGATGAGAACCACTCCTAGAACCTAAGCATATAACCCCCTTCTACTCCCAACCATCCTTCTCTGTCAAAAAAATTGACAAGAGAAGAACTACGTGACCGATCAGCAAAGGGTCTTTGTTGGCATTGCAACGAGCTGTGGAACTGTGATCATCGTCGCAAAAGGGGCCACCTCCTACTGATTGAACCTCTTAAAGACATAGAGGAGGAAGTCTAGGAGCATGAGGAAGAGGTCGCGGATGAAGAACAACAGCCAATTGATATTACGATGCATGCCCTTGCCGGTTACGTGAACCCGCAAAAAATGAAAGTGGGAAGATTTCTGAAGTAACAACCACTCACCATTCTTATTGACACCGAGAGCACTAATAATTTTATAAATAGTAAGGTTGCTGTCCAGATGGCCTTACCTATTGAGAATTACAGTAGGTTTGATGTTAAGGTCACAGATGGACGAATTTTGAAGTGTGATCGTAGGTGCCCATAGGTGAAACTGTTGCTGCAGGACCAAGAGATAATTGTAGATTTTTTCCTCCTCCCTCTCAATGATTATGAGGCCGTGCTTGGCATTGAATGGTTGACGACATTAGGTAATATTTCTTGAAATTTTTTGAAATTAATTATAAAATTTTACAGTAAGGGAAAACAGGTGATACTGTGCGGGAAACGTGGGGGCGACGTAACGATGATTTACACACAACGAATGGAGCAGAAGATATCTTCCCCTGAGCAGCAAAAATGGGTAACAAAGCTTCTTGGATATGATTATGAAATAACATACAAAAAGGGAAAAGATAATATTGTTGTAGATGCACTTTCGCGGCTATTCGAGCAAGCTGAATTTTCGGCAGTTTCACTTCTGACCAGCGACTTCCTTGAGGATATTAGGAGGGAATGGCAAGATAATCCGGAAACGAGTAAAATCATAAAAAATTAGAGGAAGCACCAAGCTCCATGGCTCATTACAGTTGGGACTCAAAGGACTTGCGATATAAAGGACGCATTGTGCTTGTGCCAAATTCTACTTGCATAAAAACCATCCTTCAAGAGATGCATTCTACACCTGCGGTCGGGCACTCCAGGTTCCTTAGAACCTATTAAAGAATTAAGTAAAATTTTTATTGAATAGGGATGAAAAATATTATTGCTGAATTTGTAACACAATGTGATGTATGTCAACGACACAAAGGTGAGACAGTGGCAAGTCCCAGAAAGTTACAACCTCTACCCATCCCAGAATTAATATGAACTGATATATCAATGGATTTCATCGAAGAACTTCCCTCATCACAAGGAAAAGGTATAATTTTTATCATGGTTGATCGCCTTATAAAGTATGCTCACTTTTGTGCCATCTGTAATCCCTACACTGCTTCTAGTATTGCTCGAATCTTTTGGGAGAATATTATAAAATTACATGGGATGCCGAGATCTATTGTAAGTGATAGTGATAGGGTCTTCACGAGTAAATTTTGGATAGAGTTATTCCAGATGCAGGGCACTAAATTAAAGATGAGTACGGCATATCACCCACAAACCGATGGCCAAACTGAAGTGGTGAACAGGTGTTTAGAGACATACCTTAGATGCTTCACTAGTGACCGACCAAAAGAATGAACAAAGTGGCTTCCCTAGGCTGAGTGGTGGTATAATACAACTTATCATTCCTCCATAAAATATACTCCTTATGAGGCCATGATGGTCGACCCCCCCTGTATTCCAAAATATGTGTTAGGCACCTCTAAAGTAGAACAAGTAGACAGGAAACTATAAGATAGAGACAAAATGCTGAAGTTGCTAAAAGATAATCTCACTGCAGCGCAAGCAAGGATGAAATAGCAATATGATCAACACAAAGGTGAAAGAGAATTTACAGTAGGAGATTGGGTCTTCCTACGGCTCCATCCATACAAGCAAACATCAATCCAAACCAGAGCATCTATGAAGCTTTCACCTCGGTTCTATGGACTCTACCAGATTTTGGAGCACATCGGAGCAGTAGCATATAGATTGGACTTACCTGCCAACTCCTGATTCCATCCAGTCTTCCATGTATCATGTTTGAAGCTCAATTAGGGGTAACATGAGACAGCCCAAAGCCATCTACCAAATATAACTATCCAAGGAGAGCTCCAGATCCTACCAAGTGCCATTATTGATCGACGGATCGTGACTCGACGACAACGACCTGCTACTGAAGTGTTAATACAGTGGGCAAACCTACCAGCAGAAGATGCC